>CM057345.1:321978768-322610271 GCA_030015575.1 Agapanthus africanus | reverse complement strand
AGATCATTGATCCCCGGGAGATCGAGGTAAAGAGAGTAAATTCAGAAGATAACACTGCAGATCCACTCACGAAGGCCCTACCCCAGACTCAGTTCGAGCGGCTGATCGAGATGATAGGTCTTCGATACGCCAGTACATGGCCTTAGTGCAAGTGGGAGATTGTTACTGTATATGCCCTAGAGGCCATTACTGTATCATACTAGTATGTATATTGCTTAATAGAAGCTTGGGATATTCACAGTTGTATAAACAATCTTGCTCAAAATGGTAGTATGCTACTTGGTTTGTTTCTACTTTAATGTGTACATGTGTTTATTTTATTATATCACCTATATGCATTAGTGGAGCCCTTAGGATCTTTGCTTGATTACCAGCGTTGTGATGGCAGTCACACTCGTGGGGGCTGGGTAATCCATAAGCACATCCTTATACAGGTCCCTAGTCGTGGGACTATCGATACAGGGCATCGATACTCCGGAGTAGACTAGCGTATGCGCTTCTCATCCTAGCAGGGGAGACAGTCTGTCCCACACCCGTCAGTACGTCGTACTTGAGATAGTATGCGGGTGCTCGTTAGGTTACGAGTACACTGGACAAGACTCATCGGGAACTGACTGGTTGGTATTATACCTATCGTCAGTTATCGGTTCCCAGGTGACATGAGTACAGCTTGGTCCGCTGACTTGACACTGTCACTTCGCCTCGAGTGTGTTCCCACTGTACTTTGATTACTACCCTACCACGGCTCAAAGGATTCGTGTAAACAGGTAGTAGTTATGTGCAGTCCCGAAGCACTTGGAGGCAGTGACGGTTAGACAGGATTCGTCTCTCCCGGTATTGGGGGTTGACATCGCGCTGTGTCAAGGAGAGCCATTACATGAGTAGTCCCTGGCCAGGGCAAGCGAGATATACTGGTAGGCTTCCAGTGTTATCTCAGGGTGTTCTGGGCTTCACTCCGACACGACTTGTACCGCTATTAGGGGACTGACGTTTACCGCCCCCCTAGGCCCGCCTTGCAATGTGTCAGACGAACAGAACGGACTGTATGGAGACTGTCACATTCAGGCTTAGTAGGAGTTCAGATGGGTTTCACCTCGTCAGTCTTCTTGTCGGCATCAACCTGGGGGGCCGTTATGCACAGCTAGTGCCGCTTGCGGTTTGTGGTTAAACATACTGCCAGCGTAGTATCGAGTCTTTAGAGTCCCACACAGAGAGCTATTCGCCTTCAGGCAAAAGAGTAGAGGTCACATGGTTTTACGACAGGTCGCATGGTTTTGCGACAGGGTTCGGTCACATCGATGCACTTGTGCACGTTTAGTGTCCGGACAGTTAACACTAGCGGGCTTTGGTTTAAGCCAGATCCTAGTGTACGTTTTGGGATTGATTTTATCTCGTATGTATTCGTGTTCCTCGGAATGCGGATGCGGGTGTGTATGCACAGTTGACAGAGAGACAGAGGCAGTGGATTCTCATTAGGGTTGTTGACTATTGACTGTTGACTTTTTGTTAAACCCTAATGAGAATATGATATATGATTAACAATAATATTAATTAAGTATTATAGTGACATGGTTGTTGAGGGGTTGACTTTGTTGACTTGTTGACTTTGTTGACCGGTTGACTAGGTTGGACTAGTTCACCATCATCATGACAATAGCTATCATTTCATGGCAAAGACTTTTGCTTGCTTGTTTATCTTGTGCAAAATGAGTGCATGAAATGATATGGCTATTTTGACTTAAACCATCATATAATACTTGATTGCTATGATTTGTTATGATGGCTTTGGATTATGAGAGCCAAGAGAGAAAAGTCTTACTCATTCTCTCATTTCCTTTCTCTCTCTTGTTCTTGAGCTTTCATCCTCTTCCTCTTGCTTTCCCTCTCTCTATTCTATGGTTCACTTGTCTCATGTGTTGAGAAGCAAGAACCATAGAGAAAAATCCCAACACACTCTCCTCTACTCACTCTAGTTCACAAGGTTTAGCAAACCGAGTGAACTAGTTTCTTCAAAGTTCGAAGAAGAAGCCAAAGGTAGAAGCTTTCGGGTGGATCGATCTTCAGCGCAAGGAGACGACAGGGTGAAGCCGATCCGCACACCATCACGAGTTGAAGACGAAGGAGTTCAAGAAACAAAGGTATAACCCCCTAACCGAGTAGTTAACAACTCCTAGTTAGGTTTTTAGGTAGATAAGTTTAACAAAGATCCGTTTGAGTCCATGTTACCGCCTCTAGAAAATTGTTTTTCAACAAATTCCGCAAGCCCGTAAGTACCGGGAGAGGTAGCATGGACTTACAGTTTCCAACGAACCTCAGCCACTCCGCCGATCTAGTAGGGTTCCTCACCTACCTGAGAGTTACTACGGTTTCTCTATGACAGTGCGAGCGAGGATTGCATCATGAGATGATGACCCAACTAGTTTCGAGCTGGCCATCTGGAGTGGGACTCTGTAAGAATGGTTGGATGCTTAGCAATCTGAGATGGAATCCTTATACACCAACAAAGTATGGACTTTGGTTGCTTTATCTGAAGGGTTAAATCCCCATCAGAAGCAAGTATATCTTGAGAAGATTACTTGGTGTACATGGAAAAGTTGAGACTTTCAAAGCTAGACTTGTTAAAAGTTTGCATCATTGACCAGGTATGGATTATGATGAAACCTTTTCTAAGTAGCTATGCTTAAGTCCATCCAGATCCTACTTGCCACGGCTACATACCATGACTATGATATCTGGCGGTTGGGTGCCATGACTGCTTTTCTAAGTGATGTTTTAGAAGAGTGCGTCTATAAGTACACAGCCAGAGGGCCTCGAAGACAGTGGGAGCAGCGGAAACGCGTGCAAGATGTTTTATGTGATAAAGCAGGCATCGCGGAGTTGGAACGACTTTTTTGATGTGTTAGTCAAAGCATTTGACATCATCAAAATGGTAGATGAACCTTGTATAAACAAAAGGGTAGTAGGGAGTATGGTGGTGATCCTCGTAGAGTACGTGGATGACATACTCTTGATAAGAAAGGAGTTTCCTATGCTACGCTCGGTCAATCTCCGCTTATCACAATGATTCTCCATATAGGATCAAAGTGATACCTCCTAAATCCTGGGTCTTAGATCTATGAAATAGATCTAATTGGATGTTAGGATACTCACTAGTTATAGTGAGATGGTATCAGTTGATCCTGGGGAGAATCATTGGAAAAGTTCCAGAGTGATAAGGACGACTGAATGTCAGTCACAGGCATTGTCTTTACCCTCAGCAAAGGGACGGTATGTTGGAAGAGTTCCAAGCTAGATACCATGGCATACTAGACGATAAAGGCTGGATACATCGCTACTTAAGATGCTACCAAAGAGGCAGTCTGGATGTATATTAGTTCATGAGATGAACTTCGTTCCTCCCTCTGTGATACAATGGAGTTGTGGCTTATGCCTAGGAACGCCTGTCCCATCAGTGATCCAGACATATTCTAAGGCAGTATCACCTGATCATGGAGATGGTTGATCTCCAGGGTGATCGAGGTTAGGAGAACAGACTCAGAGGACAACACGGCGGATCCACTCACAAAGGCCTTTTCCCAGAAAGAGACTTTTATGGGATGGTTGAGTATGAGATACTACAACCACTGCTATCAGATGGCCCTAGTGCAAGTGGGAGATTGTTAGTTATATGTATGCCCTAGAGGCCATTACTATACATAGGATGTATATTGTAGTGGATGCTTGGACATATATAGGGAGGATTTTCTTGCTCGACATGATAGTATGCTATCTGGTTGCTCTTTACCTTAACGTGTACACTGATTGTCTCTCTGTTACATGTTGGTAAAGCCCTTAGGATTTGTACTTGACTACCTAGACTATGATGCAGATCATACTAGTGGGGACATGGTAGTCCATAAGTACATCCTTCAAGGTCCCTAGTCGTGGATGTATCGAGACGGGGCATCGATATACCAGAGTAGACTAGCGTATACCTTCTCGACCCATACAGATGGGCGATGGATGATCCTATATCCATTGATGTTTGACATCAGAGATGATATACGGGTGCTCAGTGGAGACTGGGTACACTGGACAGACTCGCCGAGAACTCCCAGATGGTATTATACCTTACGTCAGATAGCAGTTCTCTTGTGACACTGGTACAGAGTAGTCTGTTGACCCGAGATCGTCATAGAATCTTGTGTGATTCCCACTGTGCTTTGATTTCCACCTTACCACGTCCAAGAGGGCGTGCAAAACGGTAGTTTTTGGGTACAGTCCCGAATCACATGGAGGCAATGAGTAATAGGAGGGGATTCGTCTCTCCCGGTATAGGGAGTTGATATTGCGCTGTGTTCGATTGGCTATAACCGGAAATCCTTGGCCAGGGATGCTGAGATTTACTGGTAAGTGTTACCAGTAGTTCTCGAACTGTTATAGACCTCATATCGACACGACTTATCGAGCTATTGGGGTCTGACGTTTACCACCCCTAGGCGAGATATGCGACATATCAGACGACGAGACCGGACTGTACGGTAAGTGTTGCTGGTTGGATTCACAGGAGTGTGAGCGGGCTTGCTCGTTATTCTTCTGATCGCCCAATACCCGGGTGGCCGTTACGTTTAGCAGACCGCTTGCGGCTTGTGGGTGTTTGATATGATCATCACCTGTTGCCGGCGTATTGACGAGTCTTTAGAGTCCAACACAGAGGTTTCATGGCTTAAGCGAAACGAAATAGGAGCGCATATGAGATATGTGCGGGACCGAGAATAATACCAGTATGTGATACTGTATTCTATTATCATGATTTGTATCATTGGACGGTTATATGAGATATAGCCGGGTTACCGAATCAAGTGTTGATTCAATACATTGATACACTTGATATTAGTCGGTTATATGCAGTATGACCGGATCATTAAATCAAGTGTTGATTTAATGTATAATTATATATTTGATATATTATTTTACTTTAACTAGTATTTGTTCACTTAAGATGGATTTTCTCACTTGATGTGCACAAGTAGTATATGTGATATATTTTTGTGCACTAGATTGTATCATGTTTGATGATACATGCAAACTTGGGTGTGTGTATGCTTTAAACCTTGTTTAGGTTAATGGTTAGGGTTTTAAATTATTCACTTATTCATTTTATTTATTTTTGGGCAAGAAATAAAATGGTGGCTTCTTTTGGTTTTTAGTTGAAGTTCATGAAGCTTTGAAAAGCTTTGACCATTTTGTTTCTTTCCTTATCCTAACCATTCACCTAAACCCTAGTTTAGTCTCTACACTAGTTACACTAACCCATGGTTGCATTATGATAAGATCACTTGATTTATTAATCAATTGATATTATTATTCTCATGATATTCTTTCTTCTTCTTCTTCTTCTTCAAGAAGAAGAAACCTTGCTACCTTCAATGGTGCCATGAGAAAAAGAGTGAGAAATCCAATTCTAAATTGAACCCACTTCCTATTTCTTCATCCTCTACCACTTGCCATGTAGTAGAGTGTGTTATCTTCACAAGTTTTATGACCAAGTGAAGATGGAGCTTGATCTTGAGTTGCCTCGACGTAAATCATCTTCGGCATCGAAGTCAATGACTTAGCCCGCTCATTTCCCCGACGAAACCATCGCTAGAGTCCGGGATCCGATGATCGCAGCGAAGGGACGTCATCACGGAGCTAAAGAAGTGGTGGACCGGATCTACAAAGGTTGTATTTCTATTCACTTGTTAGCAAAGTAGTTTGCTTGCTTTTCTTTTCGCCTTACCTCTAGTTAACGATCTAGCATTAGGGTTTCTCGGCATATAATTTTTGAATTTGGCATGGTTGATGCCTTGTGGAACCTCTTGAGTGTGACTAGGAACCCTACAGGACTTTCACAGTCCAGGTACATAGAGACCGTACTAAATAGATTTAGTATGGAAGATTCCAAGCGCGGTAATATACCCGCATTGCACGGAATCACCCTCTCCAAGAAGATATCTCTTAAGACTGACGAGGAGAGGGTTCGCATGAGCACTATACCCTACGCTTCGGCGGTAGGATCTATAATGTATGCGATGCTATGTACAAGACCAGATGTAGCTTACGCGCTGAGCGTGGTGAGCCGGTATCAGTCTGACCGAGGTGAGGACCACTGGACGGCAGTGAAGAACATTCTTAAGTACCTGAGAAGGACTAAGGGGATGTTCCTGGTTTACGGTAATGGAGACCTCAGGGTCGAGTTCTTTACCGATTCAAGTTTCCAGAGTGACAAAGATGACAGCAAGTCTATCTCTGGTTTTGTGTTTACCCTCAACGGAGGGGCGGTGTGTTGGAGGAGTTCCAAACAGTATACCGTCGTAGACTCGACGATGGAGGCTAAATACTTTGCTGCAAGCGATGCCGCAAAAGAGGCAGTCTGGATGAAGAAGTTCATTAGTGAACTTCAGGTGGTTCAGTCCATTGTTGACCCAATACCTTTGTATTGCGATAAAAATGGGGTTATAGCTTTAGCGAAGGAACCAAGGTCCCATCAGAAATCCAGACACATCTTAAGGCGGTATCACCTGATCAGGGAGATCGAGGTACGGAGAGTGGACACAAAAGACAACATGGCGGATCCATTCACAACGGCCCTCCCTCAAACACAGTTCGAGCGACTTTTTGAACTATTGGGTATGCGGTATACCAGCAGCCAGCCTTAGTGCAGATGTTGGGTATGCGGTACACCAATTACTGGCCTTTAGTGCAATTGGGAGATTGTTGGATATGTATGTTAGTGTATATGCCCTAGTGGCCATTACTGTATCATACTAGTTTGTATATTACTTAATGGAAGCTTGGGATATTCACAGTTGTATAGACAATCTTGCTCAAAATGGTAGTATGCTACTTGGTTTGTTTCTACTTTAGTGTGTACATGTGTTTCTTTTAGTATATCACCTATACACAATAGTGGAGCCCTTAGGATCTTTGCTTGATTACCAGCGTTGTGATGGCAGTCACACTCGTGGGGGCTGGGTAATCCACAAGCACATCCTTATACAGGTCTCTAGTCGTAGGACTATCGAGACAGGGCATCGATACTCCAGAGTAGACTAGCGTATACGCTTCTCATCCTAGCAGGGGAGACGGTCTGTCCCGCAGCCGTCAGTACGTCGTACTTGAGATAGTATGTGGGTGCTCGTTAGGTTACGAGTACACTGGACAGGACTCGTCGGGAACTGTTGGTTGGTACTATACCTATCGTCAGTTATCAGTTCCCAGGTGACATGAGTACAGCTTAGTCTGCTGACTTGACACTGTCACTTTGCCTCGAGTGTGTTCCCACTGTACTTTGATTACTACCCTACCACGGCTCAAAGGAGTCGTGCAAACAGGTAGTAGATGGGTGCAGTCCCGAAGCACTTGGAGGAAGTGACGGTTAGATAGGATTCGTCTCTCCTGGTATTAGGAGTTGATATCACGCCGTGTCATCGAGAGCCATTGCACATAGTCATCTCTGGCCAGGGCAAGCGAGATATACTGGTTGGTTTCCAGTGTTATCTCAGGGTGTTCTGGGCTACACTCCGAAATGACTTGTACCGCTGTTAGGGGACTGAAGTTTACCGCCCCCTAGGCCCGCCATGCGATATTCTCAGACGAACAGACCGGACTGTACGGAGACTGTCACATTCAGGCTCGGTAGGAGTTCAGATGGATTTCACCTCGTCAGTCTTCTTATCGGCATCTACCTGGGGGCCGTTACACACAGCTAGTGCCGCTTGCGGTCTGTGGTTAAACCCACTGCCAGCATAGTGTCGAGTCTTTAGAGTCCCACACAGAGAGCTATTCGCCTTTGGGCAAAAAGAGTAGAGGTCGCATGGTTTTGCGACAGGGTTCGTTCACATCGATGCACTTGTGCACGTTTGGTGTCCGGGCAGTTATTACTAGCGGGCTTTGGTTTAAGCCAAATCCTAGTTTACGTTTTGGGATTGGTTTTATCTCTTTGTATTCGTATTCCTCGGAACACGGATGCGGGTGTGTACGCACAGTTGATAGAGACAGAGGCAGAGGATTCTCATTAGGCTTGTTGACTGTTGACTTTTTCTAAACCCTAATGAGAATAAGAAATAACATTAATAATAATATTAATTAAGTATTGTTGTGCCATGGTTGGGTTGAATGTTTGACTTTGTTGACTTGTTGACTTTGTTGACCAGTTGACTAGTTTAGACTTATTGACCATCATCATTGTATGGCTATCATTTCATGGGTATGACTTTTGCTTGCTTGTTGTTCTTTACAAAATGAATGCATGAAATGATAATGCCATTGACATGAACCATCACATAATACTCAATTACTATTATTATCATGATTATTTTGTGTTATGAGAGCATGGTTATAAAAAGTCTTCTTCATTCTATCATATTGATTCTCTCTCATCCTCAAGCTCTCCCTCTTCCTCTTGCTCTCTCTCTAGATCATGATCTATTGTCTCATGAGTTGAGAAACAAGAACCATAGAGATAAAACCCAAAACACTTCTTTACTCATCCTAGTGTACAAGGTCTAGCGAGCCAAGTATCTAGTTTCCTCTAGATTGAGGTTGGAGCCAAAGGTAGAAGCTTTCGGATGGATCCATCTTCGGCACAAGGAGACGACGAGATGAGGCCGATCCGACCACCACAAGGAGTCGAAGAGAAGGAGTTCAAGTTAAGGTATAACCCCTAACATAGTAGTTAAACTCTTAGTTAGGTTGTTAGATAGTTTGTTTAGCAAAGATCCGTTTTTAGAGTCCATGTTAGCTCCACCGAAAAAATCGTTTTTCACCATTTCCGCATCACCGAAAGAACCGGGACGGGTAACGTGGACTTACAGTGGTATCAGAGCCTAGCTAAACACTATCTAACATGTTAGTAAAGTAACTAGAAGTTCGATCAGAAAAGAAAATCATAAAACACGCCCGAGACATAAACTTTCTGTCGATTTTTTTACAGCTCAAAAAAATTATTTAACACATCTGAAAAATCGTCTCAGGGTTTTTAGTAAACACAGCAGAAAAACGATCCAGTGAACCGACCAACTCACCGCGGAATCGCGGCAAGAACAACATCTTTCCGCGGATCCACGGCCGAGTTGACGCGGCCGTGGATCGGTTTTCCTGCAGTGTTTTTGTAGGGGTGTTTTGGGATTTTTACAGTATGTTGTTTCTGCCCAGATTTTCCAGAAAACAAAATTTGTTTTTGGGGTGGTTACAAATCCGTATTTTGATTGAACTTCTCTAGACTTTGGCTAACTGGTTATATCTGTGATGTGATATATGTATTGAACGTCTGCTAATCGCTATACGTCGATTAGTGGGGGTTATACATATCTGTGATCTGTAATGTTGCTGGTATGTGTATATGAATTCGTTGGATTGTCGCGGATGAATAGCCGGGGGGGTGTGAGATGAGAGTTTTATTTATCTTTCAATTCATGTAATTTTTAATTGATGTAATATTATTTATATGGCCGCACATCCGTGATGAGGTTGTAGCGGCCATTGTATAATTTCTTTTACTGTTTTTGCTCCTAGGATAGACCCAAGGAGGGGGTGCACAAACTATCGGGTACCTCAAAGTGCCGAGTGGCCTACTCACGTTGTTGAGGGAGGTTGCTTCACTTCGGGTATTTGGCGGGTAGTTTGCCGCACCCGTAGGGGTCTAGGGTGGGGTGTTGGCTATTCATCGCGACCGTGTAATCCACTTTTCGTTGCAGGCTCAAACGAATCGCGGATTCCTAGTATATCCAATGTGTTCATCTGTGATCTGGAATGGTTATCATTGCATCTGACGAATGTGTATATATCTATATATGATATCTATTTAAGCATTGATTATGTTTTGCATCCACGCTAGTCCAGCCCCCGCTCTGTCGTTAGTTAAGTAACCTAACGGGTAATGACGGGGCCCCGTGGCGAATGCGGATGGCATAAGCATACGTCATATTTTCGTTGTTTTCTGCAATGGTAGGATTAAATGATGGGACACATTAAAATTAATCCAAGAAAATAAACCAAGTAAAGTCGTTGGAACACTTTCAAAACCACTCGCTTTCTTTTCAAAAACAACTTTTAAACGCGGAGCTTAAACCACTCCTTTTAAAAGCTATCTCGTTCCATCGATTATATCAAGTTCACTACGTTCACGGTTTCGCCAAAACCATTCGTAGCCCTCCGTCGTTTCGTATGAATATTTAATAGTATTCAAGCTATGTTTGTTGACCTTCGTCAAGGCATAGTGATTGGTAGTTGTTGGGTGTTCATATGTAGCATAGATAGATGCGTTGGTTTGGGACAGTCGCATTACCTTGTTGACCTTCGTCAAGGGTATATACGGGTGGGTTCAAATTAACCTGGACAATGACGGGTAGAACTTGACATGTGACTTATGATTTGTTGACCTTCGTCAAGGTCATAAGAGCTTGGGGCAAAAATCCACATCGGGAGTTTCTAAAGAAACTGAAACTTGCCAGCGCTGCATACCATTTGGATTGTGATGATTCTGGTAGGATTCCTTCAGTTTTATCACACGATGATATTTGGATCCCGATCCTACTGTGAATATATGCTACTCCTCGGGAAATTTCTCACTTAACGATCAATGCTATAAAACAAGTAGGTGTCTAGAAAGGTGTTAGCGGGGCTACGCCCCTAGGGAAAAGAGGTTCTTAAATTAAGGAACTTCGCGAAAGCGTTGGAAAACCTCTCTCGAAGTACCGACACTGGCCTGGCTGAATGGTTAAGCAAGTATTGTACGGTAAGATTAATCCCGACTAATTCTTCCTTTTTGGTTTGAGGAGGGATTCGAGAAACAGTAGGAGCCATCCTGTTTAGATAAATTAAAAACCAATCTAAACTTGCAAGAGCATTATACTGAGTGTTTTCTTCTCTCTCTCTTAATTGCAGCGACCCAGTGACCACACATAGGTAACATCTAGATAATAAAATGACTGAATCTGACTGTTATGATTGGCAATGGTCTATCCATATGTCCATTGCCCATGGCAAGCTGGGACAACACTTAACCAATCCAACCCTTGCCGTCTCAGGACCAGTTTCCCCTGTCACGGATATTGATATCCGTAAGACATCGGAAAAAGACTGTGCGAAAGCCAAGTGCCTCGTGTTAGCTTAAGTTGATGGTGCATACTAGAGGCAGCATGAGAAGATGGATTTAGCTTCTATCTTCCTCCATAACAAAGATTTATATGGAGAGAAATCTCATATCGCAGGATATGAGACCTCGAACAAATTGCTTCCAGCGAGGTTGGCTATCGGGTCATCTGTAGGCGGCAACGTCCTTACAGAGACCAGCTATTTTGAGCTCACGGACCTGAAGACCACGTTGAAGAACGGGTCAGATGCTGACTTGATTCTACAGTCTCTACCTTCTACCCTGAAGGAAACCAGGGAAGTAGAAGGAAAGGGAAGGGAAAAAGTTTTGGGACTGGATGTAGTAAAAGAGGGACGTTCCTATTGTTACGGGAATGAACATTGGCAGAAGGATTGCAGGGCTAGCAAAGCCAGTAGCCAGAATTCGAAGCATGTTGTGGCTTCAGCTTCGGGTGTGTTTGTAGTAGAGAACTGTATGTCAGTTAACCCTACTTCCTGGGTATTGGATACCGGATCGGGATCTCACATCTGTAATTCATTACAGGCTCTGAGAAACCGTAGGGTTATCAGGAAAGGTGATATGACTCTCAGGGTTGCTAACGGAATGAGCATGGACGCTGAATCCGTAGGGGAATATCTTCTTGGACTGACAACTAGGCAGATATTGATTCTGCATAACTGTTTGTATGTACCAGGTGCGACTTGTAATATCATATCTGTATCCTTACTTTCTAAGGAAGGATATGATTTTACCTTTGTAAGCGATGTGGTCCACATCCCCCTAAATCAAGTTCTGATTGGGTCAGGTACATTAGAAAACGGGATATACGTATTAAATCAAGCTCAGATTTTCAGTGTCCAGAACATACTTAAAAGAAAGTCTCCGGAAACAAATCAGGCTTTCTTATGGCATTGTAGACTGGGTCACATTAATGAGACACGGTTAACTAAGTTACATAAAGTAGGATACTTGAATCCGTTCGAGTATCAGTCTTATGCCACTTGTGAATCTTATCTCATAGGAAAGATGACAAAAACTCCGTTCACTGGACACGGAGAAAGAGCGAGCGAGCTCTTAGGACTCATACAAAGTGACGTGTGTGGTCCAATGTCTACACATGCACGAAGTGGTTATTCATACTTCATTATTTTTACGGATGATTTCTCTAGGTATGGACATGTCTTCATAATGAAGCATAAATCCGAGGCCTTTGAGAAATTTGAATACAAGAATGAAGTTGAAAAACAAACAGGCAAGAGTATAAGGACACTGAGATCTGATCGAGGTGGTGAATACTTGAGTGCCGCGTTTCTGGACTACTTAAAAGAGAATGGAATTCTCTCTCAGCTTACTCCTCCATACACACCACAACACAACGGTGTATCTGAAAGGCGGAATCGAACCCTATTGGATATGGTTCGTTCCATGATGAGTAAGGCTGAGTTACCGCGATCTTTCTGGGGTTATGCACTAGAAACAGCTGCATATCTCTTGAACAAGGCTCCCACTAAGACTGTGCCTACCACCCCATATCAGATATGGAGTGGGAAGAAACCCTATCTTAAGTATCTTAAGACATGGGGATGTCCAGCTTTTGTAAAGAAGCAGCATGCGGACAAGCTCGAGGCACGTTCAGTACTGTGTAAGTTTGTGGGATACCCAAAGAACTCCAGGGGGTATCTTTTCTATTCCACAGAGGAACAAAAGGTTTTTGTTTCTCAGCATGCCCACTTCTTGGAATCTGAATTCTTAGAAAGTCAGATAAGTGGGAGCGCAATAGAACTGGAAGAAATTCCAGAACCACAAGCTATTAGTGAAAGCTTGGAAGAACCAGAAGTTTCAGGAGAACCAAACATTCCTGCGCCGCTCCGCAGGAGTAGCAGGCAGTCTCATCCGCCCGAGAGATACTACGGTTTTCTCATAGACGGGGATAGAGAGGATTGCGTCATTGATTATGATGAGCCTACTAGCTTCCAGCAAGGCATTCAGAGCGGTGACTCAGTAAAATGGCTGGATGCAATGCGGACCGAGATGGAGTCCATGTACACCAACAAAGTTTGGACTTTGGACTTTGCTCCAGAAGGGGTAAAACCCGTAGGTTGCAAATGGATCTTCAGAAAGAAGATTGGTGTAGATGGGCAGGTTGAAACCTATAAAGCTAGACTTGTTGCAAAGGGTTTTTGTCAAAGACCTGGTTTGGACTATGACGAGACCTTTTCTCCAGTGGCTATGCTCAAATCCATTCGGATCCTTTTTGCCATTACTGCCTTCCACGATTAGGAGATTTGGCAGATGGACGTAAAGACCGCTTTTCTAAATGGAAATTTAGAGGAGTGTGTCTATATGGACCAGCCAGAGGGTTTCATTCAGAGTGGGAGCAGCGGGAAGGTGTGCAAGTTGCTCAAGTCCATCTATAGACTGAAGCAGGCATCGCGGAGTTGGAACATCTGCTTTGATGATACTGTCAAAGAATTCAACTTTATCAAAAACCCAGATGAACAATGCATTTACAGTAAGATTGTAGGGAGAACTGTAGTATTCCTCGTCTTGTACGTGGATGACATTCTCCTAATAGGAAATGATATTCCTATGTTACAGTCAGTCAAAGGATTCTTGTCACAGAGGTTCTCTATGAAGGACCTGGGCGATACCAACTACATTCTGGGGATCCAGATCTATCGTGATAGATCTAAGAGGATGTTGGGACTTTCACAGTCCAGGTATATTGACACCATACTGAAACGATTAAGTATGGAAGATTCCAAGCGCGGTAATCCACCGGCTTGTCACAGAATCACCCTTTCCAAAGAGATGTCTCCTAAGACTGATTTAGAAAGGGCTCGCATGTCATCTATACCCTACGCATCTGCGGTAGGCTCTATAATGTATGTGATGTTATGTACCTGACCAGATGTAGCATACGCATTGAGCGTTGTAAGCCGGTATCAGTCGGACCCAGGGGAGAAACACTGGATAGCAGTAAAGAACATTCTCAAGTACCTGAGAAGGACTAAGGAGATGTTCTTGGTGTATGGCGGAAAAGACCTCCAGATCGAGGCCTTTGCTGACTCCTGCTTCCAGAGTGACAAGGATGATTCCAAGTCCATGTCGGGTTATGTCTTTACCCTCAATGGAGGGGCGGATTGTTGGAAGAGTTCCAAGCAGGAAACCGTTGATGACTCAACTATGGAAGCGGAGTACATAGCTGCTTGCGATGCTGCAAAGGAAGCTGTCTGGATGAAAAAGTTCCTTACGGAGCATCAGGTGGTTCCTACCATTATTGATCCAATACCGCTGTATTGTGACAACAACGGCGCTATAGCTATAGCGAAGGAACCCAGGTCCCATCAGAAGTCCAGGCACATTTTGAGGCGGTACCACCTGATCAGGGAGATCGTAGATCGCCAAGCGATCGAGGTGTAGAGAGTAAATTTAGAAGATAACACTGCTGATCCACTCATGAAGGCCTTACCCCAGACTCTGTTCGAGCGGATGATCGAGATGATAGGTCTTCGATACGCCAGTACATGGCCTTAGTGCAAGTGGGAGATTGTTAGTGTATATGCCCTACTGGCCATTACTGTATCATACTAGTTTGTATATTACTTAATGAAAGCTTGGGATATTTACAGTTGTATAGACAATCTTGCTCAAAATGGTAGTATGCTACTTGGTTTGTTTCTACTTTAATGTGTACATGTGTTTCTTTTAGTATATCACCTATACACATTAGTGGAGCCCTTAGGATCTTTACTTGATTACCAGCGTTGTGATGGCAGTCAGACTCGTGGGGGCTGGGTAATCCACAAGCACATCCTGATACAGGTCCCTAGTCGTAGGACTATCGAGACAAGGCATCGAAACTCCGGAGTAGACTAGCGTATACGCTTCTCATACCAGCAGGGGAGACGGTCTGTCCTACAGCCGTCAGTACGTCGTACTTGAGATAGTATGCGGGTGCTCGTTAGGTTACGAGTACACTGGACAGGACTCGTCGGGAACTGTTGGTTGGTACTATACCTATAGTCAGTTATCAGTTCCCAGGTGACATGAGTACAGCTTAGTCCGCTGACTTGACACTGTCACTTCGCCTCGAGTGTGTTCCCAGTGTACTTTGATTACTACCCTACCACGGCTCAAAGGAGTCGTGCAAACAGGTAGCAGTTGGGTGCAGTCCCGAAGCACTTGGAGGCAGTGACGGTTAGATAAGATTCGTCTCTCCCGGTATTGGGAGTTGATATCACGCTGTGTCAAGGAAATCCATTACACATAGTCGTCCCTGGCCCGGGAAAGGAGATATACTGGTAGGTTTCCAGTTTTATCTCAGGGTGTTTTGGGCTACACTCCGACACGACTTGTACCGCAGTTAGAGGACTGACGTTTACCGCTCCGTAGGCCCGCCATTCGATATTCTCAGACTAATAGACCGGACTGTACGGAGACTATCACATTCAGGCTCAGTAGGAGTTCAGATGGGTTTCACCTCATCAGTCTTCTTATCGGCATCTACCTGGGGGCCGTTACGCACAGCTAGTGCCGCTTGCGGTCTGTGGTTAAACCCACTGCCAGCGTAGTGTCGAGTCTTTAGAGTCCCACACAGAGAGCTATTCGCCTTTGGGCAAAAAGAGTAGAGGTCGCATGGTTTGGCGACAGGGTTCGTTCACATCCGTGCACTTGTGCATGTTTGGTGTCCGGGCAGTTATTACTAGCGGGATTTGGTTTAAGCCAGATCCTAGTATATGTTTTGGGATTGGTTTTATCTCTTTGTATTCGTGTTCCTCGGAATACGGATGCGGGTGTGTATGCACAGTTGATAGAGACAGAGGCAGAGGATTCTCATTAGGGTTGTTGACTGTTGACTTTTTCTAAACCCTAATGAGAATAAGAAATATGATTAATAATAATATTAATTAAGTATTGTTGTGCCATGGTTGGGTTGAAAGTTTGACTTTGTTGACGTGTTGACTTTGTTGACCAGTTGACTAGTTTGGACTTGTTGACCATCATCATTGCATGGCTATCATTTCATGGGTATGACTTTTGCTTGCTTGTTGTTCTTTACAAAATGAATGCATGAAATGATAATGACATTGACATGAACCATCACATAATAGTCAATTACTATTATTATCATGATTATTTTGTGTTATGAGAGCATAGTTGTAAAAAGTCTTCTTCATTCTATCATATTGATTCTCTCTCATCCTCAAGCTCCCCCTCTTCCTCTTGCTCTCTCTCTCTAGCTCATGGTTCTATTGTCTCATGAGTTGAGAAACAAGAACCATAGAGATAAAACCTAAAACACCTCTCTACTCATCCCAGTGTACAAGGTCTAGCAAGCCAAGTATTCTAGTTTCCTCTAGATTGAGGTTGGAGCCAAAAGTAGAAGCTTTCGGGTGGATCCATCTTCGGCACAAGGAGACGACGAGGTGAGGCCGATCCGACCACCACAAGGAGTCAAAGAGAAGGAGTTCAAGTTAAGGTATAAGCCCTAACATAGTAGTTAAACTCTTAGTTAGGTTGTTAGATAGTTTGTTTAGCAAAGATCCGTTTTTAGAGTCCGTGTTACTTTCACCGAAAAAATCATTTTTCACCATTTCCGCATCCCTGAAAGAACCTGGACGGGTAACGTGGACATACAATGTATGCCCTAGAGGCCATTATTGTATAGTACTAATTTGTATAATACATTTTGGAGGCTTGGGATATATATACGGGTTTGCGACAGTCTTGCTCAATATAGTAGTATGCTACTTGGTTTGTTTCTATCTTAATATGTCGCTAAAAACATATTGATGGAGCCCTTAGGATCTTTGCTTGACTACCAGCGTTGTGATGGCGATCACACTAATGGGGGCTGGGTAGTCTATAAGCACATCCTTATTTTGGTCCCTAGTCATAGGATTATCGAGACAAGGCATGGATACTCCCGAGTCGACTAGTGCATACGCTTCTCGTCCCAGCAAGGGAGATGGTCTGACCCACAGCCATCAGTACGTTGTACTAGAGATAGTATGCAGGTGCTCGTTAGGTTAAGAGTACACTGGACAGGACTCGTCGGGAACTGTTGGTTGGTATTATACCTATCGTCAGTAAACAGTTCCAAGGTGACATGAGTACAACTTAGTCCGTTGACTTGACACTGTCACTTCGCCTCGAGTGTGTTCCCACTGTTCTTAGATTACTACCCTACCACGGCTCTATTGAGTCATGCAAACAGGTAGTAGTTGGGTGCAGTCCCGAAGCACTTGGAGGCAGTGACGGTTAGTCGGGATTCGTCTCTCCTAGTATTGGGAGTTGATATCGTGCTGTGTCTAGGAGAGCCATTACATATAGTCGTCCCTGGCCAGGGCAAGCGAGAATTACTGGTAGTATTTCCAGTAGTTTCTCAGGGTGTTGTGGGCTACACTCCGACATGACTTGTACCGCTATTAGGGGACAGACGTTTACCGTCCCCTAGGCCCACCATGCGATATTCTTAGACGAACAGACCGTACTGTACGGAGATTGTCACATTCAGGCTCAGTAGGAATTCGAATGGGTTCGCCTCATCAGTCTTCTTATCAGCATCTACCTGGGGACAGTTACGTACAGCTAGTACCGCTTGCGGTCAGTGGTTAAACCCACTGCCGGCGTAGTGTCGAGTCTTTAGAGTCCCACACAGAGGGTTATTCGCCTTTTGGCAAAAAAGAGTAGAGGTCGCATGGTTTTGCGACGGGGTTCGTTCACATCCGCGCACTAGTGCACGTTTGGTGTCCGGGTAGTTATTACTAGCGGGCTTTGGTTTATGCCAGATCCTAATATTTGTTTTCGGATTGGTTTTGTCTCATTGTATTCGTGTTCCTCGGAACACGGATGCGGGTGTGTATGCACAGTTGGGAGAGGCAGAGGATTCTCATTAGGGTTGTTGACCGTTGACTTTTTTCAAACCCTAATGAAAATAAGAAATATGATTAATGATATTAATTAAAGATAATTGTGCCATGGTTAGGTTGACAATTTGACTTATGTTGACTTTTTGACTTTGGTTGACCGATTGACTTATGTTGACAATTTGACCATCATCATTTCACATGAAAGATGCTTCTTGATTCTTGCAAAATTCATTTAATGTGAAATGATAATGGTCATTCCAAATGAACCATCACAATTTCTTTAATCATTATTATTATTTCATAATTCACTATTATTTGAGCATGGTTGTAGAATTCTACTCTCATTCTCTCTTGCTCTTTCTCTCTCATGTTTTTGAGCTATCCCTCTTCCTCTCAAAGCTTTAATCTTTCATGTGTTGAAAATCAAAAGCTTTTGAGACAAAACCATCAAAACATCTTTCTACTCTTTCTAGGGTTCTTTGTCTAGCAAACCAAGCACTCTAGTTACATCTTGGTTGAGGTAGGAGCTCAAGGTAGAGGCACTCAGGTGGATCTATCTTCGGCAAAGAGAAGACGACGAGGAGGAGCCGTCTACGCCAGTACAAGGAGCAAGCAAGTAGGATGACCACAACAAGAAGAGAAGGAGTTCAAGACCTAGGTATAACCTTCTAACCGAGTAGCTAAACTTGTAGTTAGTATGTTAGTTTTTGTTTAGCAAAGGTCCATCATGGATGGTTCATATTACCTTGTGAGAAAATTTTGATTTTTACCTATTCCGCCTCCCCGAAAGAACCGGGGTGGGTAACGTGGACCTAACAGATATTAGGGTACTTTGACATGATTCTAAAAGGATTTTAGAATGGATGACTCCTGGCATTGTGGTGTACCTGCAGGTGATGGAGTCACCCTCTCTAAAGGATGTCTTTCAGACTAAAGGAGAGAGAGATTTGCATGATTGGCATATCACTTGCTTAGGCAATTGAGTCAATCATGTGATATCAAGTACCACACCAGATGTTGCTTTTGCACTAGATGCAATAAACATATATTAATCCAATCCTGGAGAAACGTAGGGAAGCAGTTTATGAACATAAATGGATGTTCTAGGGATATGGTAATGGCAGCCTCCTTCGGGAGACAGTTATCATTTAAGGCTTCCAAGGTGACTTGGATGACAAAGTGACTGTCAGAGTTATAGTTTTCCCTCTTTTGAGGGACGGTATGTTGGACAGGTGGTCCAAGCGGATACTGAGGAAAAGCATGGCGTAGGATACTGATTAAATTCAGTGGATGATACAATCTAAGAAGTTTGTTGGATTTGGAGTTTACTTATGAACTGGATCCCATCAGATATCCAGACAAATTCTAAGACAGGTATTGCTCATTTCAGGAGATAGCTTTCTCCGTGAAGTTGAGATATAGAGAGATACAGAAAGAAACATTGGAGCGGATCCACTCACTGAGGCTATTTCTCGAATGCAATAGTTTCACAAACGGGCTTTGCGAAACTGATTATTAGAGATGTTTGGTGTTCGGTATCACACGAGCTGTGAGTATGCAACACCGCAATAATTGGCCTTAAGTGCAAGTGGGAGATTGTTGGCTATAGTGCCCTCAAGGCAATTATCATAGTCGTGGACAGGTGATTATGATGATTGAGTGAGGATCTATACCGGTAGAACAGTCTTCCTCGAGATGATAGTATGCTATCTGGTTTGTCTTTATCGTCACTATTACATGTTGATAGAGCCTATAGGATTGTTTCTTGACCACCAGCATTATGATGGCGATCATATACGTGGGAGCTGGGGGTCTATAAGCACATCCTTAAATGTCCCCAGTCATGGGAGTATCGAGACTGGGCATCGATATTCCAGTGTAGACTAGTGTATACTGATCGAGATCCCGACGAGGGGCGGTGGCCAGGTCTCACAAGCCATTGGTGTTAGTTTGTTCACCTAAGATAGTATACAAGTGCTCATTGGGTTATGAGTACACTGGATGGACTCGCCGGAAACCTACTAGTTGGTATTATACCTATTGTCAGATAGCAGTTCCCAGGTGACATGTGTATAGGTTAGTCTGTCGATTTGAGATCGTCATTTGTCTCGTGTGAGTTCCCACTGTACTTTGATTACTACCCTACCACGGCTCAAAGGAGTCGTGCAAATAGGTTTTAGTTGGGTACAGTCCCGAGCCACATGGAGGCAGTGATTGGATCGTCGGGGATTCGTCTCTCCTGGTATTGGGGGGTTGATGTCGCGTTGTGCACGGGTGGCCATCACCAGAAATCCGTGGCCACGGTAGACGAGAATTACCAATTCAGGATCGATAGTTTCTCAAGTGGAGATGGGTTTCATACCGACACTAAATGTCGCGTTGTTAGGGGTCTGACTTTATCCACCCCCTAGACTCGATATGCGATACTCTTAGACGAGCAGACTGGACTGTACGAATATTGTCACTATCAGGCTCAGTAGGGGTCCAAGATGAGTTTGCTCGTCGGCCTCCCTTTTGCTTAATACCTGGGTAGCCGTTACGTACAGCTAGTGCCGCTGACGTGCTTGTGGTTAAACCCACTGCAAGCGTATTGATGAATCTTTAGAGTTCCACACAGAGGGTTTTCACGGTTCAGACGATATGGTGTAGATGACATATGTTGGTACATACAGTTGTCCGATTAAATATGTGTACATGCTGCATAGACTTTAATCGGACAGTTGATAATACTAGCGGCTTAGGACTGAGCCGGATTATTAAATCAGGTTTTGATTTAATAATTTATATATGTATTTATATATATGTATTCTAGTATTATTGTTCACTATTCATTTTATCTCTTGGCTATTCGTATTTTTGTACGAATACGCGTATATGTATTTCGATACATGTACCGGGTTGTATTCCGTATTTATACGGAATAGCTTCTAGAAGTGGACACCTCATTTGTATGATTTTCCTTTTTTGGAAATTCATTTGTTTCACAAATGAGGTGGAGGAGTGAGGTGGCATGAGCATGGGCTTGAGCATGTAGAGAGGTATGGCATGCAATTGTTTATTGGATAAATTGATGAGATATTTTTCTTTGGTTGATTGAGAATGAGAAAGGGGGCATCCACTTCTTTGTGGGGCTATGGACTTGATTTCTTCACTTGCTTACACTCTCATTCTCACAAAAAAATTTAGCACTTTCTTGAGTTGCTCATGCCATATGTTTCCTCACCTCCTTCATCTTCTTGAGTTTCTCTATTGAGCATTGTGATGAGAGAAAAAGATAGTGACAAATTCCTACACCTGCACTCTCCATTTCTAGCAACCTTGGAGCGTCGGTTGCCTCGCTCGACGAGGCTGAAGCTTGCGCCGTTTCTCTCAGGTGGATCATCATAGATGGAGGAAGACCGGCAACTAATTTTGACCAAGGAGCCACTACGAGCTTGGGGATGATGGTTGAAGACCGAAGGACACGGATCAACACGGTATAACCATTCTAACTTCTTTTTATAGCTTGCTAGTATAGGGTTTAGGGTAGATCCGGGCATCGGGTTGTTGTAGCGCCAGTTTAGAAATTTTTTTTTCCGTATTTTGCAACGGTTTGATGGCTAGGGCGCTGCCGTAACCTAACACCCAGGTCCCATGAAAAGTCCAGAAACATCTTGAGGCGGTATCATCTGATCAGGGAGATCATGGATCGCTGGGAGATCAAGTTGCAGAGAGTTGCTACGGAGAACAACACTGCAGATCCATTCCCAAAGGCCATCCATCAGACGCAGTTCGAGAGGCTATTCGAGATGTTAGGTCTGTAATATGCCAGCACATAGCCTTGGTGCAAGTGGGAGATTGTTAGTGTTATATGCCCTAGAGGCCATTATTGTATAGTACTAGTTTGTATATTACATTATGGAAGTTTGGGATATATACATGGATTTATGACAGTCTTGCACAATATGGTAGTATGCTACTTGTTTTGTATCTATCTTAATATGTGTATATGTTTTTTTTAACGTATCGCTAATATATATTGGTAGAGCTCTTAGGATCATTGCTTGACTACCAGCGTTGTGATGGCAGTCACACTAGTAGGGGACGGGTAGTCTACATGCACATCCTTATACAGGTCCCTAGTCATAGGATTATCGAGACAGGGCATCGATACTCCAGAGTAGACTAGTGTATACGCTTCTCATCCCAGCAGGGGAGATGGTCTGTCCCACAGCCATCAGTACATCGTACCGGAGATAGTATGCAGGTGCTTATTGGGTTATGAGTTACACTGGACGGACTCGTGGGGTACTGCTGGTTGGTACTATACCTATTGTCAGGTAGCAGTTCCCAGGTGACATGAGTACAGCTTAGTCCGTCGACATGACACTGCTACTTTGCCTCAAGTGTGTTCCCAATGTTCTTATATTACTACCCTACCACGGCTATATTGAGTCGTGCAAACAGGTAGTAGTTGGGTGTAGCCCGGAAGCACTTGGAGGCAGTGGTGGTTAGGTAGGATTCTTCTCTCCCGGTATTAGGGGTTGATGTAGCGCTGTGTTCGGAAAGCCATTACACAAAGTCCATGGCCAGGGCACGCGAGATTTACTGGTTTGTACTCCAGTAGTTTCTCAGGGTGTTTTGGGCTGCACTCTGACATGACTTATTGAGCTATTAGGTGTCTGACGTTTACCGCCCCTTTAGGCCCGATATGCGATACTCTTAGACGAAAAGACCGGACTGTACAGAGATTGCCACAGACAGGCTCAGTAGGTGTTCGGTTGAGTTTCCTCATCAGCCTTCTTATCGACAGATACCTGGGTAGCCATTACGTACAGCTAGTATCGCTGACGTGCTTATGGTTAAACCCACTGCCAGTGTACTGTCGAGTCTTTAGATTCCCACACAGAGGGTTTCCCAACTTCGGGCAAAACGATGTAAAAGTCGTATAGTTTTACGACAGAGTTTGTTCACATACGTGTACTTGTGCATGTATGATGTTCGAGCGGATAATACTAGTGGGTTTTGGTTTAAGCCGGATCCTAGTATTAGATTATTAGATTAGTTTCGTCTCATTGTATTCGTGTTTCTCGAAACACGGATACGAATATGTATATACAGATGAGAGGGTCCTTCTTGTAATTAGTCAAGATTGGTTTTAGAAGGAGACACCTCATTAGGGTTTTTACCATTGACTTGATTAAAACAATTATGAAATGGAGGAAATTATTTGTTATTTTTAAAAATGATAATTGTGCCTTGGTTACTTGGTTTGACTATTTGACTTAGATATTTTTGTGAGATATTTTGTGGCACTAGATATTTTGGGTGTGATGTTTTTCTTTCCATTCTTGTAGTCATATCATGGTAGCCATCTCAATTATCATAAGGAAAAACATTTTCTCTTTCCTCAAGTTCACTCTCTTCTTCTTTCTCTCAACTCTTATTGTCTCATGTGTTGAGAATCCAAGAGTTATTGAGACTTTGCTACCCAAAATCACTCTCTACTCAGTCTAGGCTACTTAGTTTAGCACACCAAGTATCCTAGTTGCCTCATCTTAGAGGTTAGAGCTCAAGGTCGAAACTCTTGCGTAGATCTTCTTCGACATCGAGAAGCCGACGAGGAGGCGCGATCTATTTTCACTCCAAGGAGCTCACAAAGAGAAAAAGGACAGCAAGAAGACAAGAAGGACATAATACTACGAGGTATAACTGTCATGTCCCGAAATTTAGTTCGTGACCGGCACTTAAATCACGCAACGTCTAAAGGCGTAACGTAACTTAAGTAAGCCGAAGCCCAGAAATTTAAACCTTTTTAAGAAAATAAAAGAGGTGATGTTTTGAAATAAAGGTATGATGAAATCAAACATTTTATTAAATGCATAGATAATGGAACATGAAAAATGCAAGTGGATTTTACTAGTTGAAAAACATGTTTCTTCTTTTAAAAACTTGGGCAGCACCTCCCTTGTATATTTTGATCCAAACCACATATACATGACAACAATAAAGGCGTCCCCAAGCGGGAGCTAGCTCTTCGCCCATCGGCGGAATCACAACCACGCAAGTCATAATATTTATACGAGGCCCGACGACAAAGATCAACACAAAGGAATAATGTAAATAAAGAAAGACATCAAACCCACCAAGCGAACATATAACCCATCGCTCTAAGTCTCGCAACCACAAGTCTTTCTAAGTCTTACTACTTATACAAATACTAGTTTCTGATTGATGGAGTTGACTAGATACAATAGGAATAATAATACAAGAGTAGCACGATCCAATATGTACCACCTACCAAAGCAAATCACCCGAATGTAAGCTATGTGCCAGCGATACCGCTACTGATCCATACGGTCAACCTGCAATAACTGTGGCACAACGGCGGTGAGTTGCCAACTCGTGAGTAGAAAATATCATCAAGTAGAAATCGAATAAAACAACGATTTCGAGGTCAACTATATCATAAAGGTAATACTATGATATCTAGGATGATCGTATCTGCATATATGCCAACAATATAATCAATGCCTATAAGCATGCGGATAACATCTACGTGTCCATCAATGACACACCAACATCATGCATGTAAATATCATGAAAGCATATGCATGTAAACATGAGGATATCAATCAACGTGTCCATCAACGACACATCAAAATCATGGAACCTGAGTGTCCAACATCGACACTCGAAACATCATGAAACCCGTGTCCAACATCGAAACGTAAATCCTCATATCTCAGGCTCCGTCAGTCCGGATCGGCCCACGGGCTCCGTCAGTCCGGATCGGCCCATATCATCTCACGTCTCCGGTTGGTATCCTCTGGATTACCGCCGAGCCCAATACAATCACCGGTAGGTAGTGGTCCCTCTGCCAGGCTAATCGTCTACTGCACAAAATACCTTTCTTGCCCCGGGGTACAATACTGGGTCCACCATAGACCCGCAAACGGCCTCATCTATCTCCTCGAATTGGGTATCACATAACTCATAACCGAGAAAACACATGGTGGACGACTCGAAATATCATATCAAGAGAAACCGGGTTTTTTAAAAAATACATACTTTCTTTTGAAATATAACCACGGTTCTCAAATCCAGAATCTCATGAAAACAGCACCTCAATGTATATAATCGTAAAGCATGATGTATCCAAACATATAACAAAAATATGAGCATACCAGTATATCATGCAACATAAAACAGTGATGTGAGAATATCAGTATATCATGCAACATAAAATAGTGATGTGAGTATATCAGTATATCATGCAATATATCATAATAATGTGGCAATTCTACTGTGTAAGTGACACAGCAATTATCAATGATGAAAGTGTGTGAGCCGGTAAATCTGTGTAAGTGTAACATACGCATCATCGATATTGGTGTAGGTGTACTAGCACAGGTACATATATAATAAGATGAGAATATCATGAACGTAGCAGCAAGTAAATCGTGAGCGCAATGCTATATGGTATACGTATCTACAACATATCCGAGTCGGTGAATCTATCAATCGGCATCGAGCCACACAACATTACGTACGGTATAATCCATCGTACGGCATCCTCTAGTCAAGGGTATGGATCAACCATCAAATAAAACTCATCACGTACGGTAATCCATCGTACGACGGCATTAAACAATTAGGGATCCTATCAACCTATATGACAATGAGGGTATGGACCTAACGTCTCGTACGGCATAACACTCATTATTCACATCATTATATATGTATATACCTATATCTCAGGTCACATCCGTATCCATCTCATATCATGGGACCGACAAAGGTATCAATTATCTCATATCGACTCGCATCCGTATAACGACATATCTAACCAAGTCATCATATCTCATCGTATACTCTTTTCATTACGTTAATATCTCACATCAATACCTCACATCAAGTC
Organism: Agapanthus africanus; assembly: GCA_030015575.1. NCBI lineage: Eukaryota > Viridiplantae > Streptophyta > Magnoliopsida > Asparagales > Amaryllidaceae > Agapanthus > Agapanthus africanus. Next base: position 322,584,380 of record CM057345.1, on the reverse strand, counting down.
ATCTTATAAATCTCATATCGTATTTATCAACCTCATTACAAGCCACTATAATCTCATACTTAATCTCTTGCAACTACATATGTATATATCGTGATTCACTTCCATTTTTCATATCCTTATATATCAATTCGACACATCCTTATATATATCATATCATTTCATACTAAACCATAAACTATAACCTTAAGTCGTGGCATATCTTTTCTCCAAACTGTAAATCACATATCAGTATTTTCGGGGGTGCTATACGCCATCCACCCGACTTCCCCCGTAGATATAAATCTACTCACCTGCAGAACTCCTTGTTCAGCCGTAGTCGATGTGCTTCGTTGTCTCGGAATCTACGCGAAGGTACCAACAAATCAACACATATCGCAATACCATTAAAATCAATGTCCGCAAACTGATACGACACACGAATTGCCTTTAGGTTAGAACCCATAGCTTACGCATGCAAAACAACCAAACAACTCTCGTCATTGACATACAAACATCCAACGACTCAATACCAAAACCAAGAATCCAAACATCAGGAAAACTTAACTAAAACCACCCCAATATGCTCCAAGATTTTGGCTCAGGTCAAAAGGAATTAAACAAGCAAGTGCAGGGAATTGTTTATAGGGGTTAGGAGCTACAGCTAAAAACCAAACCCCAGACACTAGTAAAAATCTGGCGACGGTACCCCATCATCCGAGCTCTCCTGCCATGTTGAGGTAGAATGGGCTCGTATTTGGGTGGTGGTCTTCTGGTCGTTTGCCTAGGTCCATGGACTTGCTAGATTTTCTTTAAAATGCCCCAGGTAGCTCCAAATACCCCGTAGGCTATAAAATACCACAAAACCGACATGGAACAATTCTAAGTCTTGGGTTTTCTATGCAAAGTGTTGGTCCAGAAATACACTAACAAGCTTGTGGTCAATAATTACACTTTAACAAACCATAAATCCCTTAAAAGCTCATCTTGGAAATTTCCAAGATCACTAGTCCTCACTAAACCAATTCTAAACTAAAATAGAAACTAGAGAAACTAGATTACTAAGCTAGTGGTGTAAGAAATACCTCATTTAGCAAATCAAGAATTTTCTTAATTTGCTCAAAGTCGTCAAAATCCAACTTTGATTGGTCCAAAGTATTGAGGATGAAGTGGGGATCAACTTTTGTGAAGGGAGTATAGGGTTTTGGTGAGGATTTGGACATGGAACATGAGGGTAGAGGTGAGGGGAGCTTGAAGATGAAGAAGATGAAGAATAACAAATGTAGAAATGTGAAGGGGGGTCAGCCCACTCTCTCTCTTTCTCTTATCATCACTCTCTCTTATTCTCACCCTCTCACAACCCCTGCCTCATCATGGTCCCCCTTTCTCTCTCCAATAATTCTCTTTCTTTTTTCTTTTTCTTGTAAAACCAAATATCAACAAATACAAATGAAACAAAAATGCAACATGTCATGGTGCACTAACCATGGGAAAATGTAGAAACACGGATTTGGCCTAATCGCGATTAGTAGTGCACTAATCAATTTTTATTTAAACTGCATATAATTAATTATAAAAATGCCAAATCCAATAAATATATTTTTAAATGAATAAATCATTTTAAATCTCCAATTATTTCACAGATATTGTTATATATTTATACCATTTTACGAAAACCCCAAATTCGCAATTCGGGTAGTTTTCAAGAAATATATTATTTTAATATTAAATTCCAAAAATAATATTTTATATTTTCTGAAATGTTCAATAACATTCGTCCGAGTAGTTAAACCTCAATTAGTATGCTAGCTAGGGTTTTATGTTCGATCCTTGGTTCAAGTCGGTGTTGCGAAACCCGTAAAAATTAATTTTTGCTATTTCCGCCTCCCCACAAGCACGCGGGATGCGCAATATCGACTTACACCGATATGATACATTCTCAGACGAAGAGACCGGACTGTACTGTAAGTGTCGTCAATTGGCTCTGTACGGTACAGGAAAATTTTCTTGTCGACCTTTCGTTCGTTCAATACCTGGGTGGCCGTTACGTACAGCTAGTACCGCTGACGTGCTTGTAAGGTAAGGATGTGATCCGACAACTTACTCCCGGCATGTTGACGGGTCTTTAGAGTCCTACACAGATGTTTTGTCCACTCAAGCAAAATAATGTATCGCGCGCATGGGATGCGTGAAGGGTCCGGTTAGACATTCGTCTTTAGCCGGACGGGTTATGATACTAGCAGGTTTATTAAGATAAACCGGGTCATTGTATTAATTGTTAATTCAATGGCAAGTTTAATTATATGTCATTATGTGATAATGCATGTAGTTAACCTAATATCATAAATTTCTCTCTCTCTCTTTATTTTATTTTTCCATATTATATGAACACTTTCATTTTATCATGGCTAATATCTTTTTAACCATGATAAATATTTTTCCTTTTATCATTATTCTTTATCTTATTTATGCATGCCCAAGGGTGATGTGTAACCATTTCACATACCCTAGGACATGTGTAAGGATGATAGAAGAGAGGTGGCATGGCTTAGGTCAAGAGAGCAAAGTGAGTGTGGCCATAACCTAACTCTCACTCTCTCTCCCCTTCATGCTAGCAAATTTCATAAGAAAAAGAAAAAGATAGAGAAAAAAAAAAGAATAGAGAGAAAAGAGAGAAACCGTTCACCATTAACAACTACCCATACTTCTCTTTGCTACTTAGCAACTTGTAAAGAAGAAGGAGTAGCTCGAGTTGCCATTCATCGCCGTGGATCGTCTTCGACGGAAAGGGCCGACAACGGGACGCGAACCGATGAACTCTAGGAGACCAAGCTAGGAGTTCAAATCAAAGGAGCCACTTTACTACACATCTTGGAGCTTGAGAGAAGAAGCATCATAGGTAGTATGATTTATCTCTCTTAGCTCTTAGTCGTTTTTAGTTCTTGCATGTTCTAGTTTTAGGATGATCACTAGGGTAGCATGTCATGCTTGCTGGAAAATTTTGATTTTACCATTCCGTATTCGTATCAAAATACATACATACATACATACATACATACATACATATATATATACAAATATACACACACACATACACTAATACAAGTATATGCTACAAATACATACACCCATATTCGTATCAAAATATGAATACCGTATTCGTATAAAATATGAATATTGTATTCATATTAAAATACAAATACCTGTATTTGTATCAAAACATAAATACACATATTTATACAAATACTCGTATTCATATAAATACTGTATTATGTCAAAATACAAATACCAAAAAGAGAGATACCAAAAAGGGATATATAATGCTAGCTCACATTTTATCCAAATGTGATAATATGGCTATCTTTCAAACCAGATAGTATTAACAAAACATCCGATTAAAAGTACGTATACAAAAACACGTATTGAATCGAACCTAAGTACATATCAAAATATGTACACTATATCATTTCGCTTGAGCTAGGAAACCCTCTGTGTGGGACTCTAAAGACCCGACAATACGCTGGCAGTAGGTTTAACCATAAGCATGTCGGTGGCACTAGCTGTACATAACGGATAACCAGGTATTGAGCGAAAGGAATGTCGACAAGCAAATTTGTCTGTATCCCTACTGAGCCTAAAAGTGACAGTATCTGTACAGTCCGGTCTGTTTGTCTAAGAGTATCGCATATCGGGTCTAGGGGGTAGATAAATTCAAACCCCTAATAACGTGATAAATCATTTCAGTGTGAAGCGCATCACCCACTGAGAAACTACTAATTCAAATCAGTAATTATCGTCCACCTTGGCTAAGGATTTCTGGTGATAGTCACCCATGCACTGCACGACATCTGCCCCTAATACCGGGAGAGATGAATCACTGACGATCCACTCACTGCCTCCATATGACTCGGGACTGTACCCAACTAAAACCCGTTTGTATGACTCAGTAGATCTGTGGTAGGGTAGTAATCAAAACACGGCGGGAACTCACACGAGACAAATGATGATCTCAGGTCGACAGACTATGCTGTACTCATGTCACCAGAGAACTACTACCTAACAATAACTAAAATACCATCCAGCATGTTCCCGGTGAGTCCGTCCAGTGTAACTCATAACCCAATGAGCACCTGTATACAATCTTTGGTGACTAACTAACACCAATAGCTGTGAGACCGGCCATCGCCCCTCGTTGGTCAAGAAACGTATACACTTGTCTACTGTGGAATATCGATGCCCGGTCTCCATATTTCCATGACTATGGAGTTTTAAGGATTTTCTTATAGACTACCCGGCCTCATTTGTATGATCGCCATCATAACCCTGGTAGTCAAACAAGAAGCTTATGGGCTCTATCAACATGTATTAGTGATCCGTAATACCACATAATACATGTACATGATGATAAAGACAAACCATATAGTATACTATCATCTCGAGTAAGACTTTTCTACCGATATATGTCCTCCCTCAATCATCATAATCTTATGTCTGCGATTACAATAATTTCCTTGAGGGTACTATAGCCAACAATTTCCCACTTGCACTTAAGGCTAATTATTATGGTGTCGCATACTCGTAATCCCTGTGATTCCGAACACCCAACTTCTCTACTAATCAGTTTTGCAAATCATGTTTACGAAACATTCGCGTTCGAGAAATAGCCTCATTGAGTGGATCCGCTCCAATGTTTCTATCTTTATCTCTCTATATCTGAACTTCACGTAGAACGACTATCTCCCGAAATGAGCGATACATGTTTTAGAACTTGTTACATATCTGATAGGACGAAGTTCATAAATGAACCCTAAATCCAACAAACTTTTTAAACTGTATCTTCTACTGAATTTAATCAGTATCCTACACCATGCCTATCTTAGTAGCTGCTTGGATCACTGTCCAACATACTGCCCCTCAGAAGAGGGTAAATGTTAACTCCGATTGCCACTCTGTCATCCACGTCATCTTGGAAGCCTGAAATGATAACTGCCTTCTGAAGGAGGCTGTCGTTACCATATACCAAGAACATTCTCTCATATTCATAACAACTTCCCAATGTTTCTCTAGGATTGGATTAATATCTGCTTATTGCAGCTAGTGCAAAAGAAATATCTGGTGTGGTACCTGACATCTCATGATTGACTCAATTGCCTAAGCAAGTGATATGTCAGTCATGCAAATTTCTCTCCTCATCAGTCCAGAAGACATCTCTTTAGAGAGGATGACTCCATCACCTGCGAGTATACCACCACGCCAGGAGTCATCCATTCTAAAAACCTTTAGAATAGTGTCAAAATATCCGAATTGGGACACTTCCCAAATATAGATCTAAAACTATAGATCTAGTAATCAGAATATTTAATATTTTATGCAGATCCATTGTGAAGAAACATCTGTGATAACCACATTTTAACCGATCGTAGTATAAGTACATCACTTCCTATCAGGTGTATGTTATCCAAAAACCAGGACAGTACTCCCTACTCAACCTTCTGTAACGACCCTAAATCCCATATACCATCCCTTTCATTTCAGTTCATAAAAGAGGATGCATTCTGTTCTGATTTTAGGTTATAAGGAAATTCTTCTGAAATAAGTGGAAGAAACAACTTGTAGCTCAATGGTTAAGACTCTCTGCTATTGTTCCATAGCCCACGTGTTCAAATCCCATCAGTAGCAATATTTCTATTATTTATTTTTATGACGTTTTGGAAGCCCAAAAGTTAGCACGGGCATTACACAAAGATACGAAAGGTTGCAACAGAAAAGAGGTATGTAAATGTGGTGTTTTAGCACAATGGAGTATTAAGCAAGAACTTTGAGGAAAACGCCTCTGCCTTGGCCGCAACTTGGCCGAGACTGGCGGCCCACCTAGCTCAGTTTAGGTCCGTCCTCTGCACGGGAGTCCCTTTGCCTCCCGTCTCTTCGTTTCAATACCTCAAACTGTCCTATTCAAATCGAGACCTGATATCCTTTCAATTTCCCAATTAAAACTCTTTTAATGTGTTTAAATTTCTTTTATTTCATCAAATCTTTATTTCACTTCTACTATATAAATCCAATCAGTGCAAGCTCCTTCCCCTATGAAATTATCCTGAAAAAATTCTTTCAAAGTTCTATCTTTCAAGACCTACCCAAGCCAAGAAGAAAAGCTCTCAAGTCATTGTCAAGCTCACTTCCTCTTGCATCATCAATCTAGAACCAAGCCTCCTTCCTCTCTACATTACTCGATAACTCACCAAGGGACATCGGTAGCTCAACTCGCCATCACCTTCTCGTAGCTGTCTCGGTTCTTCAAACCGAGACTATTTCTCTCATTTTCTCGCTCATACAATTACGAGTGGTATGAGTAAGTCCCACTTCTCTCTCTCTTGCATCTTCCCTCGTCAACACATGATACGGTGTTCGTATGCTAAGTTTCTTTTGAAAATTTTGTTGCAAGCTTTGATATGTTCATTACCATTTTCTTGCTAATAATAAGAAAAATAAATAGATTACCATTCTGTTATCCTTGCAATGCCATGTCTCATCTATGTCATGTAAATTTAATATTTATTTAAAACAGAATTTCTTCTGACATGTTTCAAACAATATTAGCTAATATCGTAAAAGTTAAGAAAAATAAGTAACGGATAAATACCTCGTTTTTAATTAAATTCCTGAGGCTAAGTTTCGTGATATGTTAGTATAGATAACTCATAGGATAATGACCTACCCCACTCACATACACAATAGTTTTATAGCATGATACCTTGGTTACATGTTTTATTCTAAAGAAAAAATTTTTCAAGATACTACCCTCGCTATCTAAAACTATTTTTTATGAATCACTATTTTAACACCTTTGCAATTATGCCTCAACAACTCTCGTTAGAGGACCCATTTGTGGATGGTGCGGGTTATTGCACGTCCTTAGGATATTAGAGCGAGATGTAGAACTCCTCATGGAGAATTCAGTCTCGTAAGGAATAAAATATGATTTTAATGAATTAAATACGACTTTTAAAACAAATTAAATCGTTGAAAAATTATATAAATCATAAATTCGTATTTTCATGAAAACAAATTGTGAAAACTATATTTTTAAATGAAAGATTAAAGTTACACAGAAACACCATCAAGTTCCAAAAGTGGTATTTTACATAAAAATACCATAAACTTTTAAAACTAAGTCTTATCACAAAAATAACACTAAATATATAATACATTATTTTTTGCCATTTTAATCAGCTTATTAAAAACATATTCAAGGATTTACTACGAATTAAAAACCATCGAGAATTTTTAAATGACTTTTTATAAAAATACCCTGGAAATCAAAAGTCTAGTGTATGTTACGTATTTAGGTCGCAGATTGGTTTGAGTGGTATCTTCTCTTGTCAGTTGCCCTGGGGTTGCCAGAGATAATGATGCACCACTTGCCTCTCCTTAAATATAGATCGAACCTTAGAGTCAAAATTATTAAATGACAATCGTCTTTGAAAAAGACAAATTCTGCCGTTCATGTGCAGCGGTTGTCGATATTTTCCAAACTCAAGAATTCATAAGATTAAATCTATTAATAAAATATTCCTAGAACATGAATACAAACTCGAACTCGAACCCAAACTCGAACCTAATCTTGAAACTTGCACACTTGAACTTGAACTTGAATATTCAAACATGAATTGACTTAACTAGAACCATGAATACATGAACACTTGACATGAACACTTGATCTTGACATGAACTCAATCTTGCAATTTGATGTATTCATGGATTCAAGCAAGACCAGTAATTTTAACTATAATCTAGAATATACGGGGTGTTGGGTAGTTTGAGTATGAATTCAACGGAATCTTAGGAGTCGTATCACGTCACTGAAACGGTACAATAACGTCGCTGTGGTACCGGGCTGAAATGGTACATCATGAACTCACTACTCAGGCCCGTGTTTCCTTGCTCTTGGGGCCCTACCCTTGAGTTTGAGAATAATCTTGAAATTGGTTGACATTCACACTTAAACTCACGTTAGTTAGATTACCTATTGTTAGATATAGTGCCCTCAGAGTCAATTATTGGATCACAGGAACGTGATTGCAATGATTGAGGGAGGACCTATGCCGGTAGGACAGTCTTACTCAAGATGATAGTATGCTATCTGGTTTATCTTTATCATCGTGTACTGCTTTAGGTGACCTTATAGGTCGCTATTACACATTGATGGAGCCCTTAGGATTCTTGCTTGACTACCAGCAGTATGATGGCGATCATATACGTGGGAGCTGGGGGTCTATAAGCATATCCTTAAAAGGTCCCTAGTCATGGGAGTTTCGAGACTGGGCATCGATACTCCATTAGTAGACTAGTGTATACAGTCGAGACCCCGACGAGGGGCGGTGGCCGGTCTCACAAGCCATTGGTGTCAGTTGGATCACCTAAGATGTATACAGATGCTCATTGGGTTATGAGTACACCGGATAGGACTCGCTGGGAGCATGCTAGTTGGTATTATACCTGACGTCAGATAGCAGTTCCCTGGTGACATGTGTACAGGTTAGTTCATCGACCAGAGATCGTTATTTGTCTCGTGTGAGTTCACACTGTGCTTTGATTACTACCCTACTACGGATCAAAGGAGTCGTGCAAACAGGTTTTAGTTGGGTACAGTCCCAAGCCACGTGGAGGCAGTGAGCGGATCGGCAGGGGTTTCGTCTCTCCCGGGATTGGGGGTGAGATCGCGTTGTGTCTAGGAGAGCCATTACACAGAGCCCTCGGCCGAGGCAGGAGATTTACTGGTAGGTATTCCAGTAGTATCTTAGGGTGTTCTGGGCTACACTCCGACATGACTTGTACCGCTTTTGGGGGTTTGACTTTTACCAACCCCCTAGGCCCGCCATGCGATGCTCATAGACGAACGGACCGGACTGTATGGATATTGTCACTGACAGGCTCAGTAGGGTGTCAGGATGAGTTTGCTCATCGACCTCCCTTTTGGTAAATACCTGGTAGCTCGTTATGTACGGCTAATACCTCTAACGTGCTAGTGGTTAAATCCAAAGCCAAAGTATTGACGAGTCTTTAGAGTCCCCCACAGACAGTTTCTCAAGTTTCGGGAGAAACGTTGTGGAGGCCGTATGATATATGGCAGGGTTCGATCTTATACGTGCGGTATTGCGCGGATCATGATCGGACGAATCATACTAGTGGGCTTTGGTTTCAGCTGGATCTTAGTATTAGATTTGTTAGATTACTCTAGTCTCATCGCATTCGCATTCAGTCGGAATGCGGATGCAGGTATGTATATACAGGTGAGGGGTATCCTTGAGATCCGTCACGAGTTTACTTTAGATGTTGCCGGATCTTTTTGTTGGACCAAACATTTGGATTAATGTTTGGATAATGGAAATTGTAATCTAGATTTCATCATGACATGCATTAAATGTGACATGGACACATTAGTGACTCATGGTCTCTTTTTATGTGTTAATGTCACATTATGTGATGTTTTTGGGTTGATATGAGAGGAGGAGAGAGAGGGGCTGCCATGAGTTAAGTTTTTGGTCTTGTATTATTTTCATAACACACTCTCTCACTCTCATGCTATCACAAGACAAGAAATGAAAAGAAGAAAAAGCCTTCTCTTCTTCTTCTTCTTCTTCTAGCTTGCATTCTCCATTAATGGCAATATCTCTAACCTCCATCCAAGCAATGGATGCAAGAAGCAAAGTGATCACAAACATTCTCTACAACACCTTGGACACGTCGGCTAGCACACTTCGTGCCCGAGTTGCTTCGGATGAAGCGGGAGCCTGTAAAAGGACTCGTAGATGTGGCGCCCTTTCCGACGAGGAGATCAAGACCGGAGATGCCGCGAGGAGCTTGGGATGGTGGCCAAAAACCAAAGGATACGGATCGATCGGTATAGTCCCTTCTCTTGTTTGCTAGTGGTAGGTTAATGGTTCGATCCGGGTTTTAAGTATACGATAGCGCCGGTTTCTAGTTTAGAAAAAATTTTGTTTCCGTATTTTTGCCTCGGAAAGACGGCCGGGGCGCTACCGTAGTCTTACATGGTATCAGAGCCACGCCATTAACTTTTACTAGCTTTCTCTAGCGTGTTTAGAACTTCGATCAGACGAAATTTCCAAAAACCGCGTTTCCAATTGATCAGTTTCTGTCGAAATTTTTTTGTTGTCAAAAAATTATTTGGTGTATTGCAGAAAATCAGTCAAGGTTTTTTACGAAATCTGAGAAAATTTGGTGGGCTGATTTCACTGTAGCGCGGCGGATCCGTGGCCTTACCCAAGTTTTGGCCGTGGATCCACGGCCGTACTGTAGCCACAGTGTACCAATTTCTTCTGTAGGTCTCTGACTTGGAATTGGGGTTTTTGGTAATTTTTGTTTGGGCCCAGATTTGTTAGAGTACTGGGTATTGTGCTTGGGGCCCACTTCCGAAAATTTTGTCGATCGAAAATTTAAATATGTTAGTTCACAGTATTAACATTATATCTGCGACCATGAATGTCATTTGATCGGTAAATCCTGTCTAATTGCTATAGCTCTTTTAGACGGATTTGCGAACGTGACATTCACGTTGATGTTCTGTGTTGTGCTGTGATTTTGCGGATTTGTCGTGGTGGATAGCCTGGATGCAATGGTAGTACAGTTTGTTTGCATTTGTACATTTGATATTGCAGGACGAGCGTCCGACATATGGACTGCCGTCACTGCCTGTTTGTATATTATTCTTTTTGGACACGACCGGGCTGAGGTCGATGTACCCGTTGTATATATTTTTCTTTCTGTACTAGGATTAACCCGCGAAGGGGTGCACGGGTAGCCGAGTTCTAGAGGGCAACGGGCCCGCATCTCATGGCTTTGAGATGGAGGGGGCTTCAGTCTAGAATTGGCGGGCTATTCGCCGCACTCGTAGGGGTACAGGTTGACCCAAGGAGGGGTGCTTAAGTTACCGGATTCCGTGAAGTGCTGGGTGGTCCATTCACGTTGTTGAAGGGGGCTTCCTCGCTTCAGCTTTTGGCGGGTAACTTGCCGCGCCCGTAGTGGTCTAGGATTTCATTGCACAGGCTATCCACACGACCAGGGGAACATCGGGTTTCAGTAGCGGCTCTATGAAACCCGGGGCTTCCAGATTATCTGTATTGTTCTGTGATGCTTATTACTTACTGTGATGTTGCATTTTATCACGCCTTGAGCGATTATTATATATTGATATATATACTAGTAGATGTTGTATATGTTTTACACCCGAGCTAGTCCAGTCCCCGCTCTGTCGTTAGTTAAGTAACCTAACAGGTGATGACGGGACCCAGTGGCGAATGCGGATGGCATATACGTACATCGTATTTTCGTTGTTTTGTGGTGTGATCAACTGATGGGACTGCATTGATTCGGATCAATGCAAGCTAAACAAACCAATTCTGATGTTGTTGGAACATTTTTCAAAAAGCTGTTATTGCAAGGACGTTCTCTTTGTTTTGTACAGTGGTATTCGGTTATGAATATCCAGCACCTCAGTCGACGAGGCAAGGGCCGAGATCCCTTCACCGGGAGTGAGCCCTTGGACAGAAGTTTGCGTTAGGGTAATAACTTCACTATAGTCGATTACTTTTTGCTTTGCATCGTGGTATTCAGTTGTTATATCATGCACCTCATTCTACGGGGAGAGAGCCGAGATCCCTTCACCGGGAGTGACCTCTTTAGCAAAGGGTTTCGCCACTATATTTTTATAAAAAGCTATGCAGTTCCTTCAACGATATCAAGTTCATTACGTTAAAGGTTTTTCGCCAAAAACTAGACGTAGCCCTCCGTCATTTCTTATGGGTATTATTTAGTATTTATGCTGCATTTGTTGACTCCGTCAAGGCGTAGTGTACGGTAGCTAAGTGGTGCTTGTTTGTAGCATGGATATGGGATTGGTTAGGACAGTCGTGCGACCATGTTGATTCCGTCAAGGGCACGTACGGGTGGGTTTAATGCAATCCAGATAATGACAGGTTGAGCTTGACTAGGACTCTTTGATTTTTTGACTCCGTCAAGGTCACTTGGGTCCTAGGGATAAAAACACACATCGGGAGTTTCTAAAGAAACTGAAACTTGCCAAGCATGCGCATACCTTCTGGAGTGTGATAACGTGAGTGAATTCCGTCACGTTATCATGCGGTGATAGTTGGATCCCGATTCCCACTGATGAGTTGGTCTACTCCTCGGGTGATCCCGACTAATTCTTCTTTGAGGTTTGGAGGAGAATTTGAGGTGACAGTGGGAGGTTTCCTGATTAGATAAAGTGATAACCATTCTGATCTAGGTTAGAGTGCACGCTGAGTGTTTCTTTTCTCTCTCTCTTTGGCAGCGATCATGACCCGACCCTTGACTATGACTCAGTGACCAAGTTAACCGAACCTTCTTATAACACTGGCTTTTGGATTGTCAGAGTTGCATACCTCATTGCCACTCCTACTTTTACCCTTTTCTCCAGAACACCCCGTATTACTATGAACATCTACTTCCATTGGATAAAACCATCGTATGGTTATATACGAACTCGAAGGAACTTGTTCTAGATTCGAGGATGGTTTCCGGTTCTGGAGAAAACGAATAGCACTAATCAGTTGTCTTTTCCTTTTACCTTCTCTCGGGTTGCGAGTGCTCCTTGGATTAGGACGGTACACCTATTACGCTAATTGGATAGTCTTCTTCCAAACCTTAGGCTGGTGCCGAACGGTAGGGAATGAAGAAAGCCGATTAGCCTAAGTGTGGTGTACAGAAGGTATTAAGAAAAGACAAATAAAGGGATTAGAAAGAGGGCAATGTAAAGTGCGACTGCTATTCACGACCAAACCAAGTATTTCATTACCATTCCCAATTCACCTTTGTATTTCTCCAGAACACTCCGTATCACTATGAAGATCCACAGTTATTTGGATACTCCATCGTATGGTTATATACGAACTCGAAGGAACTTGTTCCAGTTCTGGGATGGATTCTGGTTCAGGAGAAATAGGAATAAGGTTTTATTCAGTTGTCTTTTATCTTAACCATCTCTCGGGTTGTGAGTGTTCCGAGGATTAGGACATTACACCCATTATGCTTATTGGATAGTCTTCTTCCAAACCATAGGCTGGTGCCGAACGGTTGGGAAGGAAGAAAACCATTTAGCGTAAGAGGGTGTACTGAAGGTAATGACTAAATACATATAAAGGGATTTGGATAGATGGTAAAGAAATATACGGTTACAATTGTGAATCTGATAATGGATGAGGCATTGCTAGGAATACCCGGATACCCCTTCGAAACGTTTACATGTTTCAGTTTCACTGTGCATTGTTAATAGAAAACTGATTTCCCAATTAGACACTTGCTCCAGGGTATGTATTTACCAGGTTTGATTCTCACATCTGTATGGTTTTAAAGATGATGAGTGAGAGTAAGTTATTGGGAATTGGGTGATCATCCTCATTATATCGGGATTCGTTGTAATTGGTGATATTTGAGGAGATCGCCTGGGTTGTTTGCCGGACGGCAAATATTTGGTTTTGAATATCCGTTGTTATGCACCAATTTCAAATTGATATATTTGTACGTTTATTTTTATAAAGTGAGATATAACTTTTTGAAATTATGTCTATGACATTTACCTATATCAGTGGATGGTTAAGTAAGGAGCATTAAACAGCGGTGTAATTCTTCTTAACCATAAGTACAGTTTTCAACCTACGACACAAAGGGAATGAGTTATTAGACTCAAGGGACTTATACAGAGTATTGTATATTGTCCAGTGTCCATTAGGACAGAGGGGTTGGTCCTCGTACTATATTCGGTTTACTTATGACTTCTCTAGTTTTTAGACAAGTGTTTCATAGAAACACAAGGTCCAAGTTTTGAGAAGTTATAGGTATATGAATAAAGTAGAGAACCAGGTGTTGCAAGTATCGGGATTCTTCAAGGTGATCAAAGATGTAGATACTTGTGTATGGTATTCAGTTAATAGTAATGATTAAGAGAACTTGCTTCTCTTCCAGGTTACTCATATCTGGATGTATTCCTAAGTTGAGTAATGTTGATCGACCTCTCCCCATTTAGTTGACATGCACTCGAGACAGCTGCATGATTTGAATCTGGTTCCAATTAAATTAGTGCCTCTGTTTCTATATTGGATATAGAATGGTTCATATCTTAACGATGTTAAGGTACAGGGAGTTTTCCGGCTTATGCTTAAAACCAGACTCTGGATAACTCAAGATACGTTTTTGTAATGGCTGTTTGTGGGTTGACCCGGGCTATGACGAGGGTTGACTTTCTACCATCTGGAAGATCAATAGTGATATTGTTCTTGACTCGCCACAGTGTTGATAAAAATGGATTTTTTTTCAGAAAACAGTAGTAGGAGTATGGTAGAACTGGAAGTGATTCCAGAACCGCAAACGATTACTGAAAATTTGATAAGAACCTAAAGATTCGATCTGGTTTGACATTCTATTGGCCACTCCACAGATATAGTGGGTAACCTCAGGCACCCGAGAGGTACTCCGGTAGCCTCAAGGACGGTGACATGGAGGTTCTTGTTTATCCAGACTTGCCATTGCTGTTGTCCTAGACTGTGAGATCCGGCAGGAGGATGAGTATAGCATCGTTCTAGACTAGCTTTAGAAGTGTATGTGTATATGACTCTACCAGAGGGTTTTCGTAGTCAGTGGGAGCAGCGGAAGCATAGTCGACAAGTAGCTTATGTCTATTTATAGACTAAAGCAGATATAGCGGAGATAGATCATCTATTTCTGATGTGACAGTCATAGGTTTGACTTCATCAACATAGGGGATGGATCGGTTAAGAAAGTAGTAGGGTGTGATGTCCAGGTGTTTGGATCACATACACTGAGTAGGAAGTGAAATTCCTATACTACGATCGGTTATACTTTGGTTGTCACACAGTGATTTCTCCACATAGGATATGGATATTATATCAGATATTCTGGTTACTAGATCTATGGTTTTAGATCTAGATTTGGGTAGTTTCCCAATCTGGGTACTTAGACAGCATTCTAAACGTGCTTTAGAATGGACGACTCCAGGCATGGTAGTGTACCTGCAGGTGATGGAGTCACCCTCTCTAAAAGTGTCTTACAGACTAAAGGGGGAAGGGATGTGCATGATTGGCAGATCACTTGCTTAGGCAATTGAGTCAATCATGAGATGTCAAGTACCACACCAGATATTGTTTTTGCACGAGATGCAGTAAATTTATATTAATCCTATCCTAGAAAAACATTCGGAAGCAGTTATAGAACATAAGTGGATGTTCTAGGGATATGATAACAACAGCTTCTTTAAGGAGACAGTTATCATTCCAGGCTTCCAAGGTGACCTAAATGATAGAGTGGCTGTCAGATTTATAGTTTTCCCTCTGACGAGGGGCTGTATTATGGACAGGTGGTCGAAGAGGATACTGAGGGAGGCATGGCGCAGGATACTGATTGGTTTCAGTTGACGATACAGTCTAAGAAGTTTGGATTTGGAGTTCATTTATGAACTAGGTCCCATCAGATATCCAGACATATTCTAAGACAGGTATTGCTCATTTCGGGAGATGGCTTTCTCCGCGAACTTGAGATAAAGAGAGACATAGAAAGAAATATCAGGGCAGATCCACTCACTGAGGCTATTCCTCAAACGCAAAAGTTTCGCAAACGTATTTTGTGAGACTGGTTAGTAGAGGAGTTGGGTGTTCGGTATCAAACGGGCTGTGAGTATGCGACATCGCAATAATTAGCCCTGAGTGCAAGTGGGAGATTGTTGGATATAGTGCCCTCAGAGTCAATTATTGGATCACAGGCACGTGATTGCAATGATTGAGGGAGGACCTATGCCGGTAGGACAGTCTTACTCAAGATGATAGTATGCTATCTGGTTTATCTTTATCATCGTGTACTGCTTTAGGTGACCATATAGGTTGCTATTACACATTGATAGAGCCCTTAGGATTTTTTCTTGACTACCAGCAGTATGATGGCGATCATATACGTGGGAGCTGGGGTCTATAAGCATATCCTTAAAAGGTCCTTAGTCGTAGGAGTTTCGAGACTGGGCATCGATACTCCATTAGTAGACTAGTGTATACAGTCGAGACCCCGACGAGGGGCGGTGGACGGTCTCACAAGCCATTAGTGTCAGTTGGATCACCTAAGATGTATACAGGTGCTCATTGGGTTATGAGTACACCGGACAGGACTCGCTGGGAGCATGCTAGTTGGTATTATACCTGACGTCAGATAGCAGTTCCCTGGTTACATGTGTACAGGTTAGTTCATCGACCTGAGATCGTCATTTGTCTCGTGTGAGTTCCCACTCTGCTTTGATTACTACCCTACCACGGCTCAAAGGAGTTGTGCAAACAGGTTTTAGTTGGGTACAGTCCCGAGCCACATGGAGGCAGTGAGCGGATCGGCAGGGGTTTCGTCTCTCCCGGTATTAGGGGTGAGATCGCGCTGTGTCTAGGAGAGCCATTGCACAAAGCCCTCGGCCGAGGCAGAAGATTTACTGGTAGGTATTCCAGTAGTATCTCAGGGTGTTCTGGGCTACACTCCGACACGACTTGTACCGCTTTTGGGGGTTTGACTTTTACCAACCCCCTAGGCCCGCCATGCGATGCTCATAGACGAACGGACCGGACTGTACAGATATTGTCACTGACAGGCTCAGTAGGGTGTCAGGATGAGTTCGCTCATCGACCTCCCTTTTGGTCAATACCTGGTAGCTCTACGTACGGCTAATACCTCTGACGTGCTAGTGGTTAAATCCAAAGCCAAAGTATTGACGAGTCTTTAAAGTCCCCCACAGACAGTTTCTCAAGTTTCGGGCGAAACGTTGTAGAGGCCGTATGATAAATGGCAGGGTTCGATCTTATACGTGCGGTATTGCGCGGATCATGATCGGACGGATCATACTAGTGGGCTTTGGTTTAAGCCGGATCCTAGTATTAGATTTGTTGGATTACTTTAGTCTCATCGCATTCGCATTCAGTCGGAATGCGGATGCAGGTATGTATATACAAGTGAGGCGTATCCTTGTGATCCGTCACGAGTTCACTTTAGATGTTACCGGATCTTTTTGTTGGACCAAACATTTGGATTAATGTTTGGATAATGGAAATTGTAATCTAGATTTCATCATGACATTCATTAACTGTGACATGGACACATTAGTGACTCATGGTCTCTTTTTATGTGTTGATGTTACATTATGTGATGTTTTTTGGTTGATATGAGAGGAGGAGAGAGAGAGGGGCTGCCATGAGTTAAGTTTTTGGTCTTGTATTATTCTCATAACACACTCTCTCACTCCCATGCTATCACAAGACAAGAAAAGAAAAGAAGAAAAAGCCTTCTCTTCTTCTTCTTCTTCCTTTAGCTTGCATTCTCCATTAATGGCAATATCTCTAACCTCCATCCAAGCAATGGATGCAAAAGGCAAAGTGATCACAAACATTCTCTACAACACCTTGGACACGTCGGCTAGCAAACTTCGTGCCCGAGTTGCTTCGGATGAAGTGGGAGCCCGTAAAAGTACTCGTAGATGTGGTGCCCTTTCCGACGAGGAGATCAAGATCGGAGATGCCGCGAGGAGCTTGGGATGGTGGCCAAAGACCGAAGGACATGGATCGATCGGTATAGCTATCTATCCCTTCTCTTGTTTGCTAGTAATAGGTTAAAGGTTCGATCTGGGTTTTAAGCATACGATAGCGCCGGTTTCTAGTTTAGAAAAATTTTCGTTTCCGCATTTTGGCCTCGGAAAGACGGCCGGGGCGCTACCGTAGTCTTACACCTATTAGTAACCTCCATAGGACACATTGACAGTACACTTTATGTTCACGATACCTTCACTACACGGCCATGCAATACTTTTTTGCTATGCTCATGTTATATTTCCAAGCTTACATAGTTTCCTTTAATATTGCCATGTTATACTTGTTCATGTTTCATTCTATCCATACTATATCATATTACACCTTGCATTTCATTTGTATACATTACCCATCCATATTGGAAACTTACCGAGTGAAAGTTCGTTGATGGGCATTCCACCTATCTTTCTTCTTTCTCGGAATGTTCGCCAGATAATCTAGAGATTAAGGAGGTGGAATCGACTTTAGATCTACATAGTTTGAAGCCCAATTCAGCAACTGGTCCTTCAGCAGTTTCATTCTAATATGCCACTGTTTAGGCACCTTCATTGTCCTTTTCTTTTAAGCGATCTTGTATCGATGTAAACTTTGTAATGTTGAGAATGTAAATATATAAAGTGTTGGATTTTATTATCACTTGTCTATTCTAGTCAATATTATACTGCTTACATTACGCTTAGCGTATTTGTTGTGAGAAAAGACCTTCTCGGAATAAATACGTCACGGGGTTGTCACGTGCCCATTTCTATCTTTTTGGGAAGCAAGGTGTGACAGGTTTTATTGGTGTCTCATGCAGGTCAGTTCTGCATGAAGTCATAAGCAATATGATAAAAGAAATATGAAATCCGACAACTTTTACATTCCTTGCCTTTCAATTCCTTTGAATCTATCCTAATCCATCATTTCTATTCCAAGGTGATGGCTTCCTCCGACCCTATCAACATCAACGGCGAGACTCCACCACCACCTACTGCTGCAACTCCAATCACTGAAAAGACGGTGTTTCTCGAGGCTATCAAGAGCATACTTGAGGGTCAACAGCAGCAGACTGCTCTCTTTCATCAAGGACTAGTCCTCCGTAAAGCAGAAGTACTGGGAGTGAAACATTTCCGAGAACTACATCTGAAGAACTTCTCTGGGAAAGAGAACCCGCTAGATGCTAAAGAATAGGCTCAAGGTATCAAAGATGACCTGGCAGCAACTCAAGTTCTAGAAATGGCGTAGGTTCAAGTTGTGAAACTCCAGCTTACTGATAATGCCAGGGTCTGGTAGAAGGCAGAAGAAAGTCGGATTACCTAGTCTATCGAGTGGAAGACGTTTCGTGAACTTTTTGACTCTAAGTACTTTTCTGAGACTGCCCGTTTTGATATGGAGCAACGATTTGTCCACTTACAACAAGGATCCATGTGGGACAAGTCGGTGGAAGAGGACGATACCGATTTCACTATGCTCGGCAGGTTTGCTGCCCATCTGATTCCTACCGCCGAGATCGGCGCCAGATGTTTTCAGCAGGGCTTAGACCTCGACATCTAGGCTACTCTAGCAATGGGAGATTTTCCGACTCATGAAGCAGCATTGAAGGCAGCCCGTCGCTATGAAGCTGTTATCAAGAAGAAAGGAAGGCCACAGTCAATCGGAGAGAAACGGCAAGTTATCTAGATTACTAGAGGAGCCTCCACACGGCCAGAATCTATAGCGCCACCAAAGAGACCAGGAGGGTCATTTTCCAACTATGGATCAAACGTCTGCAATTACTTCAAAAGATCGAGGCACCTGGCAAAGGATTGCAGACTAGCTAACAATCTTTGTATGATTTGCGGATCGCCCATGCACACTTTAAGAGCATGCCCACAGTACAGAGATGATGCAACCCATGCACCAAGACCAGCTATATAAGCTCCTGATCACTGTTTAGGTCTACCTACACCCCCTCAACGCGAATAGCCCTTACCCTATTAGCGACAAATGTACAATCAGGCATAGAGGAACACGCCGAGACGCCGGGCTTTCACTATGTCGGTCGTGGAGGCCGAAGCCATAGGGTTAGGTTGTCACTGGTAAATTTTCCTTTCCAATTTTTGCAGCCATTTCAAATTCTTTCATTCTTTTGTTCCTTCTTTCCCACGCAACTTCGGTACTTTATTCCCTGCACCAACTTCACGACCGCTTCAACCAAAATAAATTCCTCGAATCTGTTACAACACCCTCCTTGTGTAAATTTTAAGGAAGAAATTTTTCTAAGCTGGGTAGGATGTAATGACCTTAAATCCCATATAGCATCTGATTGGTATGATTTTAGTATGCTATTTTTAATTACCGCAATCAAGACAGTGTCGCTTTCCAGCTAGCTGGTTGAGCACGGGTCGATCCACTGGGAGATGGTTCTATGTCTGTTCTTGTCTTAGACGAGTTAATGAAAGAATGTATATATGTGTTCAAATCTATCCTAAGTGTTTGTATGTATATTCAAGTAAGCTTGTTAGGCTTAAGGTTGGTTAGTAGAGTTAGGATTAGCCTTGTACTTGTCTTTGGCCATTCTTAAAACGATGTTGGGATAATCGAATGTAGCGGGGATTAGGAGGACATAGGAATGGGATTTGCGAGTTTAAGAAAGCTTTCCTATGCTAAATCCATTCCTAGTTCCCCCTGTCTGTCCGCTAAATGCGCTTATTTCCAACCCTAGGCAAAACACCCGCAACCATGTATCCAATTATGTCACAACTACATGTTATGTTGTAGTGCGCTTAAAAGACTTCTCGACTTAGGTCGCGGCTATATGTCACGTATAGCGCGCCTAAGTGAGGGGGTTGCGTTTGTTTGGTTTAGGTTCGTTTTAAGATATTTGGCGAAGAGAAGCATAAGGGATTTTTCCGACCCTCATACTAACCTTCCTTAGACACTAACAAGTGTGGAAATTATTCACACATTTAAAAGGAAAAGAAAACAAGAAAGAAGAAAAGAAAGAAAGGTAAAAATACGGTTTTACAAATGGTAACAAGCTAACTACTTGGGTCCTTACATAAGCAAGGTACTCCTTTGAGTATCATGGCTTGAAAATACGGATAAGAAGAAAAGGAAAAGAAAACAAGAAAAGAAAAGAAAACAACCAACTACTTAACAATAATTAATAAAGTTACACTAAGAATTAAAAATACAATGCATGGAAATAAAAATACAAGATAAGAAAAATAACCCTAATCTTCATTAACTTCCACTCAAGAGCTCTCACTACACTTTCATGGAGAATAGATGAAGAAGAAGAAGAAGATACAAGCTAAGCTATACTAAATCCTAACAAAGAAAAAAGCCCTCTTATTTGGGCACAAAACTGGAGTATTTGTAGGCAGAGAGATGAAATCCTAGGGCCAAATTCGGAGCCCAAACAAAGTTACAAAACTACCCCCAAAAAATCTTCTGGTACCGAGTCAACTCGGCCGCGGAACCGCCGCGAAAACGCCATATTGGCCGCAGTTCAGCGGCCGTTTGGAGGATTTAATGTCACCTTTTTTCTGTGGTTTCCCATGTTGCCGTTAGTTATGTATATGCTCTAGAGGCCATTATTGTACATATGATGTATATTATAGTGAATGCTTGGATATATATAGAGAGGACTTTCTTGCTCGACATGATAGTATGCTATTTGGTTTCACTTTATCTTAACATGTTGACTTATATTAGTTTACTCTCTTACTCTCACATGTTGATAAAGCCCTTAGGATATGTACTCGACTACTGGGACTATGATGAGATCATACTAGTGGGACCAGGGTAGTCAACGAGTACATCCTATAACTGTTCCTAGTCGAGGGTGTGTCGAGACAGGGCATAGATACACCAGAGTAGACTAGCGTATACGCATCTTGACCCATATGATGGGCGATGGATGATCCCATATCCATCGGTGTTTGACATCAAAGATGGTGTACGGGTGTTCAGTGGAGACTAGGTATAATGGACAGGCTCGTCGAGAACTGCTAGATGGTATTATAACTCACGTCAGATGGCAGTTCTTTGGTGACAATGGTACAGGGTAGTCTGTAGACCCGAGATAGTCATAGAGTCTTGTGTGATTCCGACTGTGCTTTGATTTCCACCTTACCATGTCCAAGAGGGCATGCAAAACGGTGGCTTTTGGGTACAGTCCTGAATCACATGGAGGCAATGAGTGATAGGAGGGGTTTCGTCTCTCCCGGTATTGGGAGTTGATGTTGTGCTGTGTTCGATTGGCTATAACTGGAAGTCCCTGGCCAGGGCTGATATAGAGTACTGCTGGTAAGTGTTATCAGTAGGTTCTCGACCTGTTATGAGCCTCACATAGACACGACTTAACGGTTACTGGGGTCTGACGTATACCAGCCCTAGACTTGATATGCAACATATCAGATGAAGAGACCGGACTGTACGGGAGTGTTACTGATTGGATTCAAAAGAGAATGTACAGGCTTGCTTGTTGATCTTCTGATCGCTCAATACTTGGGTAGCTGTTACGTTTAGCTGACCGCTTGCAGCTTGTGGGTGTTTGATATGATCATCACCTACTGCCGGCGTATTGACGATTCGTTAGATTCTTACACAGAGGTTTCTTGACACAGGAAAAACGGAGTAGGAGTACATATGTGATATGTGCGGGACCGAGAATAATATGATATGAGATACCGTATTCTATTCTCGCGATATTTGATATCAGCCGGGTCATCGGATAAAGTGTTGATTCGATGAATCGGTACATGAAATATTAGTCGGTTATATGTGATATAGCCGGATTGTCGAATCAAGTGTTGATTCGATAATTTAATGTATAATTATATATGTGATATATTATATTACATTATCTAATATTGGCTCGCTTTATTGATTCATTTCTCACCGGGTAATACATTGATATATATGCGACATATGTTAATTGTATTATTTTCTTTTGTTACAAAAATATATTATATATGTGATATATAATATTGTAACAAGTTATGTTTACAAATGCAACATGATTAGTGAAGATTAAATATGGTTAGGGTTTGATTTGGGTTAGTCTTTTCTTGAAGCTTCTAGAAGCTTTTGTTTTGTTTTGTGCAAAGATATTATGTGTTGATATTTTGAAGATATTATTTAACCCAACCAAACCCTTAACCCTAATAAACTCTCTACATGAGTTAATGATTCATATTATTAACGCAAGGTTCATTTGTAAGCATAGTAACTTTTCATTATTCATCACAAAAGAAATCATCTTCTTCTTCCTCCTTGATAAGCTCACTTGCTTTTGATTTTGTGATGAATTAGTGTGAGATCTTGAAAAAAAAAGAGAGCATAATTCATAATTCATCATCCTCTTCTAATCTAACCAATTAGATTAGGGTGTTCACTTCATTAATCCTTGATTAGTGAGTGAGAGCTTGAGTTAAAGAAATTTCAAGGTATATCATCTTAGAAAAGGAAGACTTCAAGCAAGCATGGATCATTCGGGTTATGGAGCTTCTCTTGAGTCCGGGAGATCATGGATCGTGGTGAAGGGACTACTACTCGGAGCTTATGAAGCGAAGGAGCGGACTACAAAGGTTGTAATCCCTCTCTCTTAGATGTAAAGATGTTTGCTTGCATGTTTAACCCTAATTATCTAGCAAAGATCCTCGCTTTAGGTTGTTCGGCATGTCTAAATTTTAAATCGGGCATGGTTGATGCCTTATAGACCCTTGCGACAGCGCCTAGTAACCCTACAATGGTATCAGAGCCAAGCTAGGGTTTTAGGCGACGTGTATACGAAGTTAAAAGTCCGATCAAACCCCGAAACGTCGGTTTTGAACCCCTCTCTGGAAATTTTTTAAAATGTTGATTTTTTCTGGATTAAAAATACTCAGAAAATTAAGCAGGGAATTCTAAGGATTACAGTGAAAAACGACATCCTAATTCCCTTAAAGCGCCGCGGAACCGCGGCAATACCATGCCTTGCACGGCGGTCCCGCGGCCGTACAGGGGTATTAGGGTTAGTTTTTTTCACAGTAACATCCGTAAGTTCTTCTGCATGCTTCTGGGAATTTTTAATTCTACTCAAGTGTTGAATTTTCTGGAGATCTTTTATATTCGTTGATTGGATCGGAAAGTTTAACTTCGTTTATGTGTTTTCCTGATAATTTAGAACGTGTTAAAATGTTCGAACGAATATCAATAATTCACTTTTTCCCGACACGAAAAACTTTCAAGTGTTGAATTTTTCTTGAGTTTGAATCTTTCGGAAAAACATGCAAGCATATCTGTAGACCCTCTAGAAGAACGTAACCTTAACTCGATTATGTGACCGTCAAAACTGCCACTGAACCCTAGAGTTTGTGGTAGTTTGGCGTTGCCACATGTGAGGCGTTGGTTTGACCTTTCTACGGCTGGTTCATTGGGGCGGTGACATGTTCTGGGTTTTTTTGAACTCCGCTCAAGTGTTGAGCTATTTGGGAATTCTTGGGTATTTGATTATTCAATCGGAAAGTTTAATATTGTCTATTTATCTGGAATGTGATACAATATGTGGAATTCATATAGTTAGGCATGAAATGCGAAGTATGTGATATTTCGGATTTATGATGTCTAAGCTGATTGTGGATTCCAAATGTTGTAGTTTTACACTTTCTTTTCTGTGACCGTAAGCGTAGTATGTGGTGTATTGTCGGCTTCATTGCTATACATCAACGACAATCGGGATACGCATACTTGCTTACGTTGATGATATGAGATATTATGTGTTGCTGTGATATGTTGAATTGGATCGTCGTGTTCTGAATAGCTGGGGGTTTTATGTGAGATGAGGGTTTTTATTTTCATTCATGTAAAATTCATTGTATATAATATTCTTTTGTTGGGGCACTTCCGGGATGAGGATGATGTCACCATTGTATATTATTTACTTTTCCGCATTAGGTAGACCCAAGAAGGGGAGCACAAGTAACCGGGTTCTAGGGTATAGTGGGAGGCCATCTCGAGGAGTCAAGACCGGGTCTCCTAACACTAGAATTGGCAGTGTTGCTTGCCGCTCTCGAAGGGGTCTAGGGATGTGGGTTTGGCTATTCATCGCGACCGTGGAATCCGTGTTTTATACATGCTCGATGTAAAACACGGACGTCCTAGTATATCCAATATTTCATATGTTATCCTCTGCTGCAATGTTTTGTGATGAGATCATATTACTGCCTAAGATGAATGCTTATACTATATATATATATATATATATATATGTTGATATATAAATATTACTGCTTTCGCTTCTTCTGTGATGCTTAGGAAGCATTAACTGATGGGATTTATTAATGAGATTAATAAAATAAAAGAAACCTAAAAGATATTGTAGAATCAAAACTTTATAAAAAGGATAGCTACAGTTTTGCTTTGCTCAGCGGTATTTATGATATACCCTGCACCTTATTCGATGAGTAAAGAGCCAAGATCCCTTCACCGGGAGTGACCTCTTTAGCAGAACTGGCAGATGCTACAAACTCATGGATTAGTTTTTGATTGCTTCTATAGCTTTGCTTTGCACAGTGGTATATATGATATACCCTGCACCTTATTCGATGAGGAAAGAGCCGAGATCCCTTCACCGGGAGTGACCTCTTTAGCAAAACTGGAAAAGCCTCAAAGAAACTCCTTTTTTCAAAATCACTTGTTTCTACAATGATATCAAGTTCATTACGCAATAGGTTTTCAGAAAAACTTGTCGTAGCCCTCCATCATTTCAGATAAGTCCTACTTAGTATTCGTACTACGTTTGTTGACCTCCGTCAAGACGTAGTGTGCGGTAGCTAACTAGTATTTATCTGTTTAATGCATATGATGCAGATTGGATTAGGGTAGTCGTACGGCCTTGTTGACCTCTGTCAAGGGTCGTGCGGGTGGGTGTGATTTAATCAAGAAATGACGGGTTGAACTTGACTAGCACCCTATAATTTGTTGACCTCCATCAAGGTCATGGGATGCTTGGGGCAGAATATTATCGGGAATTTCAAGTGTTGAAATTTGCAATGAGATTGCATACCATCTATGAGATACATGGATCCTGATACCCACTGCGAGTAAGAGTTACTCCTGGGAGATTTTTACTCAGGACAATTAGCCGATCAAGTAGGTGACTAGAAAGGTGTTTACGGGGTTATGCCTCAGGGAAAATGAGGTTTATTTTAATTAGGTCCGTGCGAAAGTACAGGGAACCTCCCTCAAAGTACCAACACTAGCCTGGCCGAAAGATTGGCGAACTTGTAAGGTGTAATTAATCCCGGCTAGTTTTTCCTTTTAAGGGTTTGAAGGAAGATTTGATAAAACCAGTGGGAGACATCCTGATTAGATATGATAATAACGAATCTAAATCTTCCAAGAGCATACGCTAAAGTGTTTCCTTCTCTCTCTCTCTCTCAAGGTAGCGACCATGTCAGGCCTTAATCAAGATAATAATATGGATGTATTGACTGAACCCGCTTATTATACTGAGCAGGGGAACGTTGGTCCCGTTCTTTCTTATAAGTGTTATGAGACTGAGCAGGGAATAGAACAATATCTGGATTCTCATGTCGCCCAAATGAAGAACAAGTATGTTGATGCATCTTCTTCAGGTGTGTTGGTTATTGAGGACTGTTTCTCAGTTCACCCTATGTCCTGGGTATTAGATACTGGATCGGGATCCCACATATGTAATTTGTTATGTGGGCTATGTAAAGGTAGAGAACTGGGAAAGGGTGATCATTCCGTACAAGTAGAGAATGGTGCAAATATTGCAGCCAAAGCAGTTGGCGAATATCACCTTGTATTACCAAGTAGTAATACATTGATTCTGAACGAGTGCTATTATATACCGAACATGATGTGCAACATTATATCAGTTTCTTTATTAAGTAAAGAAGGATATAATTTTGTAATACAGGATAATGTTATGAACATCTTCCTAAATCAAAAGTTGATTGGATCAGGCTCGTTACATAATGGCATATACGTTCTCAATCAAAATATAGTCCTTAATATACAAAACACACACAAGAGGAAGAGTTCAGAAATGAACGAATCCTTCTTATGGCATTGTAGACTTGGTCATATCAATGCGACACGGCTAGTTAAGTTGCATAAGGATGGATATTTGAATCCGTTCGAATTATCATCTTATGATACTTGCCATTCATGTCTCAAAGGTA
Source organism: Agapanthus africanus (assembly GCA_030015575.1). Taxonomy (NCBI): domain Eukaryota; kingdom Viridiplantae; phylum Streptophyta; class Magnoliopsida; order Asparagales; family Amaryllidaceae; genus Agapanthus; species Agapanthus africanus. Next base: position 322,557,568 of record CM057345.1, on the reverse strand, counting down.
AAATGACCAAAACTCCGTTTAGTGGACACAGAGAAAGATTTGAGGAACTCTTATGACTGGTACGTAGTGATGTATGCGGTCCCATGTCTAAACATGCCAGCAACGGTTCTTCCTACTTCATTACATTCACTGACGATCTCTCAAGATACGGACATATGTTCTTGATGAAACACAAGTTTGAAGCTTTTGAGAAATTCAGAGAATATAAGCACGAAGTACAGAACCAAACGGGCAAAAGTATTAAGATCCTTCGATCTGATCGAGGAGGAGAATACTTGAGCAATGAGTTCCTAGACTATCTAAAAGAGAATGGGATTCTCTCTCAGCTTACTCCTCCCTATACACCACAGCACAATGGTGTATCGGAGCGGAGGAATCGCACCCTATTAGATATGGTGCGCTATATGAAGAGCAATGCTGAGTTACCTATTTCCTTCTGGGGATATGCGCTTGAGACAGCTGCATACCTACTGAATAAAGTTCCTACCAAATCTGTGCCTACCACTCCATATGAGATATGGGAAGGGAAGAGACCATATCATAATTTTGTTAAGATATGGGGTTGCCCGGTCTATGTCAAAAGACAAAAACCGGACAAACTCGAGGCAAGATTTGTTTTGTGTAAGTTTGTTGGATATCCCAAGAATTCACGAGGGTATATCTTCTACCATAGTGAGGAACAAAGGGTGTTTGTTGCTCAACACGCCACCTTTTTAGAAAAGGAATTTCTTGCAAAAGAGATTAGTGGCTCTGAGGTAGAACTGGAAGAAGTTCCAGCAACACAAACTACAACAGAAGATTTGGTAGAACCAGAGGATTCAGTAGTTCCCGACGAACCCCAGTTTCTCCGCCGATCTAGCAGGGTTTCTCATCCACCTGAGAGATACTACGGTTTTCTCATTGATGGTAGGAGCGAGGATTGCATCATGGAAGATGATGACCCGACTAGTTTCGAGCAGGCCATCACGAGTGGTGACTCTGTGAAATGGCTGGATGCAATGCGATCTGAGATGGAATCCATGTACACCAACAAAGTATGGACTTTGGAAGTTGCTCCTGAAGGGGTAAAACCCATTGGGAGCAAATGGATCTTTAAGAAGAAACTTAGTGTAGATGGAAAAGTTGAGACTTACAAAGCTTTACTTGTTGCAAAGGGTTTTTGTCAACGACCAGGTGTGGATTATGACGAAACCTTTTCTCGAGTGGCTATGCTTAAGTCCATCCGGATCTTACTTGCCATTGCTGCATACCATGACTATGAAATCTGGCAAATGGATGTTAAGACCGCCTTTCTAAATGGTGATTTAGTGGAGTGCGTATACATGACTCAGCCAGAGGGCTTCGTAGATAGTGGGAGCAGCGGAAAGGTGTGCAAGCTACTTAAATCCATCTACGGGTTAAAGCAGGCATCGCGGAGCTGGAACATCTGCTTTTATGTTGTAGTCAAAGAGTTTGACTTCATCAAAAACGTAGATGAACCTTGTATATATAAAAAGGTTGTAGAGATTAAGGTTGTCTTCCTCGTATTGTACGTCGATGACATACTCTTGATAGGAAATGATGTTCCTATGCTGCAATCGGTCAAGCTCTTCTTATCACAAAGATTCTCAATGAAAGATCTAGGTGATGCCTCCTGCATACTGGGAATTGTGATCTATAGAGATAGATCTAAACGGATACTGGGATTGTCCCAATCCAGGTACATTGACACCATACTAAAGAGGTTTAGTATGGAAGAATCCAAGCGTGGGAACCTACCCACGATCTCTGGGCTCACTCTCTCTAAAGAGATGTCTCCCAAGACTGATTTGGAGAGAGCTCGCATGCAAGGGGTATCCCTTTGCTTCGGCAGTAGGCTCTATCATGTATGCGATGCTATGTACCAGACCCGATGTAGCATACTCACTAAGTATAGTGAGTAGGTATCAAGCAGATCCTGGAGAGAGTCACTGGATAGCTGTGAAGAACATTCTCAAGTACTTGAAAACAACTAAGGAGATGTTGGTGTATGGTAACGAAGAACTCCAGGTGGAGTCCTTTACCGATTCAAGCTTCCAAAGTGATAAGGACGAATCTAAGTCGCACTTGGGATTTGTCTTTACCCTCAATGGAGGGGCGGTGTGTTGGAAGAGTTCCAAACAGGAAACCGTTGCAGACTCGACGATGGAGGCTGAATACATCGCTGCCAACGATGCTGCAAACGAGGCTGTCTGGATGAAGAAGTTCATTACTGAACTTGGTGTGGTTCCATCCATTAAGCATCCAATACCTTTGAATTGGGATAACAATGGAGCTGTGGCTTTTGCCAAGGAACCCAAGTCCCATCAGAAGTCCAGACGTATTCTGAGGCGGTATCACCTGATCCGGGAGATAGTTGATCGCCGGGAGATCGAGGTCAGGAGAGTTGATACGAAGGACAACACTGCGGATCCACTCACGAAGGTCATACCCCAGATTCAATTTGAGAGATTATTCGGGATGTTAGGTATGAGATACTACAACAGCTGGCCTTAGTGCAAGTGGGAGATTTTTAGTTATGTATATGCCCTAGAGGCCATTATTGTACATATGATGTATATTATAGTCGATGCTTGGATATATATAGAGAGAACTTTCTTGCTCGACATGATAGTATGCTATTTGGTTTCACCTTATCTTAACATGTTGACTTATATTAGTTTACTGTCTTACTCTCACATGTTGATAAAGCCCTTAGGATATGCACTCGACTACTGGGACTATGATGAGATCATACTAGTGGGGCCAGGGTAGTCAACGAGAACATCCTATAACCGTTTCTAGTCGAGGGTGTGTCGATACAGGGCATCGATACACCAGAGTAGACTAGCGTATACGCATCTTGACCCATATGATGGCCGATGGATGATCCCATATCCATCGGTGTTTGACATCAAAGATGGTGTGCGGGTGCTCAGTGGAGACTGAGTACACTGGACGGACTCGCCGAGAACTCCCAGATGGTATTATACCTCACGTCAGATGGCAGTTCTTTAGTGACACTGGTACAGGGTGTCTGTAGACCCGAGATCGTCATAGAGTCTTGTGTGATTCCCACTGTGCTTTGATTTCCACCTTACCACGTCCAAGAGGGCGTGCAAAACGGTGGCTTTTGGGTAGAGTCCCGAATCACATGGAGGCAATTAGCGATAGGAGGGGTTTCGTCTCTCCCGGTATAGGGAGTTGATGTTGTGCTGTGTTCGATTGGCTATAACTAGAAGTCCCTGGCCAGGGCTGATATAGAGTACTACTGGTAAGTGTTATCAGTAGGTTCTCGACCTGTTATGAGCTTCACATCGACACGAGTTATCGGTTACTGGGGTCTGACGTATACCACCCCTAGACTTGATATGCAACATATCAGATGAAGAGACCGGACTGTACGAGAGTGTTACTGACTGGATTCACAGGAGAATGTACAGGCTTTCTTGTTGATCTTCTGATCGCTCAATACCTGGGTGGCTGTTACGTTTAGCTGATCGCTTGGGGTTTGTGGGTGTTTGATTAATCATCACCTACTGCCGGCGTATTAACGATTCTTTAGAATCCTACACAGAGGTTTCTTGACTCAGGCAAAACGGAGTAGGAGCACATATGTGATATGTGCGGCACCGAAAAAAATATGATATGAGTTACCGTATTCTATTCTCGCGATATTTGATATCAGCCAGGTCATCGGATCAAGTGTTGATTCGATGAATCGGTACATGAAATATTAGTCGGTTATATGTGATATAGACGGATTGTCGGATCAAGTGTTGATTCGATAATTTAATGTATAATTATATATGTGATATATTACATTCCATTATCTAATATTGGCTCGCTTTATTGATTCATTTCTCACCGGGTAATACATTGATATATATCCGATATATGTTAATTATATTATTTTCTTTTGTTACAAAAATATATTATATATGTGATATATAATATTGTAACAAGTTATGTTTACAAATGCAACATGATTAGTGGAGATTAAACATGGTTAGGGTTTGATTTGGGTTAGTCTTTTCTTGAAGCTTCTAGAAGCTTTTGTTTTGTTTTGTGCAAAGATATTATGTGCTGATATTTTGAAGATATTATTTAACCCAACCCAAACCCTTAACCCTATTAAACTCTATACATGAGTTAATAATTCATATTATTAACTCAATGTACATTTGTAAGCATAGTAACTTTTCATTATTCATCACAAAAGAAATCATCTTCTTCTTCCTCCTTGATAAGCTCACTTGCTTTTGATTTTGTGATGAATTAGTGTGAGATCTTGAATATAAAAGAGAGCATAATTCCTACTTCATCATCCTCATCTAATCTAGCCAATTAGATTAGGGTGTTCACTTCATTAATACTTGATTAGTGTGTGAGAGCTTGAGTTAAAAAAATTTCAAGGTAGATCATCTTAGAAAAGGAAGACTTCAAGCAAGCATGGATCATTCGGGTTGTGGAGCTTCTCTTGAGTCCGGGAGATCATGGATCGCGGCGAAGGGACTACTAATCGGAGCTTATGAAGCGAAGGAGTGGACTACAATGGTTGTAATCCCTCTCTCTTAGATGTAAAGATATTTACTTGCATATTTAACCCTAATTATCTAGCAAAGATCATCGCTTTAGGTTGTTTGGCATGTCTAAATTTTAAATCGGGCATGGTTGATGCCTTATAGACCCTTGTGACAGTGCCTAGTAATCCTACAGTTGCTGTGTTCTTGTGTTTGACAGGTCCCAAATTGCAAAATGCTTCAAAAATTTCTTTAGATTTGCAACAGTCCAAAATGGCTTCACTTTTAATTCATTTGACCTTATCTCCCTCGAACTCCGTGCACCCATTGAATCTTGTGCTTCCCCTCTCGTGCTCTGTTCTTGTCCGAGACACGAATGACCACTGTTCTTTGTCTTGTCTCATGAACTGGTAAGCGGCACTGGACAGATACGGATGACCGGAACCCGGCTTTTATCTGTCGGCAACAGATGTTCTGGATTTTGGCGTAACTATGGAGATTTTGTATGATTTGCGTTATTTTTTATTAGGATCCTGTAACCTGTAAATATGTAGTAAACACGGATCAAAAGCACCTGCCTATAAACAAACGAGCAGAAGAATGTGCGGTATTAAATGCAATATTCTGGTATGAACAAATATCCCAAACTTAACTTTTGCTCGCACCGAGCAAAACCAATTATTCACAAAAAGTCCTAACCCCACTTTCACAGGGAACGCGATTGTACTGAGCTTGTGCAACAAGCCGTTAAACCTCTAAGTGTCCCTAGTAGGAGGAGTGTTGTCTCCTGAGGATTTTCAGCGAATACTACCCAATAAATCCCATCAAGCTAGTTTCATAAATTAACGTGAATTCTAATCCTTCAGTTTAGTATCTAATTTAGAAATTCTATCATCCTAAGTTAGAAATATTCAACCCTTATGTTTCACACCTCCTATTTATTCTACCCCGGATCCTATACGTTTTTACAGTTTAGAAAGATCTCGGTATCTCTTGAGTTTTCCTTCTAATGCGCAGTCTCTATTTCGGAATTTTTATCAACTTTACGGAATACATAAGTCTTATTCTTTATTCATATATTTCCTCCAAACATCGATCGTATACCTCTACGTGTGTGTAAAATTTCACCCCTACACTCAAGAATTCAATTAAAGCTATAGTACCCTTGCCTTAATACCTAATACTATTTCTTTTCATTAATGATGGACGGTTTTGCTCACACACCTTTCATGCGACTATTAATGCTTCTTGAGGCACTAACCAGCCGATTACTGAATGTGTGAGCTTAAAACGTACATAGCAGTTTCCACGTCTTGTAATTTATTCTTCTATTTTTTTCCTTTTTCAAGACCGGATATATTTTTCAATGATGCTCTTTTGGTGGTTAGCTTTAAATGTTGTTTTATCTTTTATACTAGGCTTTCAGGCAAGAGTATTTCTAGGTATCCTCTACTATCCCAAGTTTCAAGGTGCGTGTATGTGCAGTTTGTAGGGTACATACTTTCTAAATTCGGACTCAAGAATAGAAACTATTTTTCAGACTTATCCTTCAGTAAAGCTTTCAATACTTTCCCTTCATCTCGACTTAATTCAAGAACTAAACTCAAGATTACCTACTTCTATAAAAAGAACTGTAAGGACGTATAATTACCAAGGTTAAACAGAAAGAGGGTTATTGATCGCACGCTTTTGGCGTGTCGGATGTTCAAAGTTCTAAAGTATAACCGCGATCAGGACGGTGTCGCTATGCAGCTAGCCGGTTGAGCATGGGTCGATCCACAGGGAGATGGTTGTATGTCCGTTCGAGTTTTAGACGAGTCAATAAAGAATTTGTATGTGTTTGTTCAAACTAACCTATGTGTTTTATATGCAAGTATGAAGTTGTTAAGAAAAAGATACGAAATTATAAGCTAACGAAATCCGTACTCAAAACCTTTGAGCCGAGTCTTGACTAATTGAAGCTAGAGCAATCGGCAACAACGTGGATTAGGGGATTTAGGCACGGTATTCATGGAATCCGGCTTATTTACCCTTGTCCTTCCGTTCTTGTCTCTTGCTTTCGCCTCCGGCCAAACCGAACACAACCGGTCGCGGTTAGGAATCACCGTTACCTTGGTAGGGTAGGGTGCCTAACGGAGCGCTTGCGTAACGTTTGGGCGGAGTTCAATGGAAAATAACGGGAAAAGGAAATGAGCAAAGAAACATTAACTTACAATACCGTATTTATTCTTAACAACGATAATTACAATCATTCACAAAAAGAACCAAAAAGAGAGAACAAAAAGAATAAAGAAAAGAAAAGATTACAAGTAAGTAAGGGCATGGAATTTAAAGTGCAAGAAAGAAAAGCAAGGTAATAAAAAGCAAGAAAGAAATAAGCAATAAAAAGAACTAGAAACTAGAACTCAAGACAAGCATGGGATCAATAGCCAACCCTTAAACTTGCAAGCTCAATCAAGAGGTTGCAAGATCAAGAGAAGGGTAAAGAACTCATGTGAAATGAAGCACTAATTCCATAAGAAGATACAACCCTTGAGATCAATAACAAACCCTTAAACTTTCAAGCTCAAAGAAGAGGTTGAAAGATCAAGAGAAAGCAAGAATCTCAAGGGGAAGCTACACAAACAAGAATGATACAAAAACTCTCATCTTCATTTAACATCCACTCAATGCTCTCACTACATTTTCATGGAGGAAAGATGAAGAAGAAGAAGAAAAAGAACAAAACTACACTAAAAGAGGCTAAAGAAATTCACCCCTTGGTTTGGCTCAGTTCTAGGGTATTTATAGGAGGGGAACTGGAAACCTAGGGCAAGAATCTGCCCCTACAAGAAAAGACCAACATGCCCCTGAAAAACGACAACGAGAGGAGACTAAATGGCCGCGGTTCCGCGGCCTAAGCGTGCTTATGCCGCGGAACCGCGGCCGTTTAGTGGAGTTAGGCCATGAAATTTGGTGGTTTTCCCTAGTTTTTAGTACTCTTCAGTGTGGTATATGACTTTTTCTCAGAAACTCTTCCCATTTCTTCCAGAATTTCAGTAGATCAAAAGGTGATGTGATATGGATCTTTTGCCAAGATTTTCTCGAGCTCCGCGTAGATATGTTGGATCTTGTGTTGACATTGAGCTTTGTGCACGAAAATGACACCGATTTGCCATTTTGTCTCTTAAACTGGTGTGTGGCAACATACGGATAGAGAGCAGAGACCCGTGTATTATCTGTTGTTGGCAGTAATCCGGAATTTGACATACTTTTCCATGAATTGCACTGTTCAGAGCTGAGAACCAGTATCCTGTAAATATGTAGCAAACACTGATTAAAAGCACCTGCCTATAAACACACGAGCATAAGAATGGGTGGTATAAAATGCAATATCCTGATATGAACAAATACCCCCAAACTTAACTTTTGCTCGTCCCGAGCAAAACCAATTATTCACAAAATAAAATCCTAACCGCACTTTCGCAGGGAACGCGATTGCACTGAGCACGTGCAACAAGCCGTTAAACCTCTGGGTGTCCTTAGTAGGAGGAGTGTTGTCTCCTGAGGGTTTTCAGCGGATTACACCCACAAAATCCCGTCAAACTAGTGTCATAAGTTAACATCGACTCTACTCCTACAGTTTAGTATTTACGTTAGAAACTCTATCATCCTAATTTAGAAATATCCAACCCTTATTTTTCACACATCCTATCTATTTAACCTTGGATCTCCTGAGTTTTCCTTCTAAAGTGCGGCCTCAAATCAGGGATTTTTATCAACTTTACAGAAAACACAAGTCTTATTTTTTATTTCTATCTTTTATCCAAACATCGATTGTATACCCCTACGTGTGTGTATATTTGCACCCCTACACTCAAGAATTCAATTCAAGCTATAATACCCTTGCCCTAATACCTAATACTACTTCTTTTCATTAAGGATGGACGGATTTGCTCAAACACCTTTCATGCGACTATTAATGCTTCTTGAGACACTAACGACCGATTACTGAATGTGTGAACTTTAAAGCGTAAATAGCAGTTTCCAGGTCTTGACTTTATTCTATTTTTTCTTTTATTTTTCTTTTTCTTTTTCTTTTTCAAGTCCGGATATATTTTTCAACATGCTCTTTTGGTGTTTAGCTTTAAATACCGTTTTTTCTGTCATACTAGGATTTCAGGCAATAGTATTTCTAGGTATCCTCTACTATCCTAAGTTTCAAGGTGCGTGTAAGTGCAGTTTGTAGTGTATAAACTTTCTAAATTTGAACTCGAGAAAAGAAACTATTTTTCAGACATATCCTCCAGTAAAGCTTCAATACTTTCCCTTTATCCTGACTTAACTCAAGAACTGAACTCAAAAAACTATAAGGACGTATACTTACCAAAGTTAGACAGAATGAGGGTTATTTTAAGGATTTTCAATTCCTAAGTCTAGAATTTAGTTATTTCTGACATATCAACTAAACTTTCAGAATAAAAGTCTAAGTTACCCTATTAGCTAACTTGACGACAAAGTTTTTATATTTTTTGGAAAATTTTCGATTTTTGTGGGATTTTTAATAAGGTATGCAAATGCAAAATATACAATGAATGCGAAGGAAGAAAGCTTATCGAGCACACCCCCAAACTTAAACTTGACAGTGCCCTCACTGTCAGGCTATACTAAGAGGGTCAAAATTGTCGGCACTCCCTAGAAACAAATTATATACAAAACAAAAAAGGAAAACCAAAAAATATATACAAAAAAAAGGAGGCCCCCCCAAACTTAAGTAAAACAGTGTTTCCACGGTTTAAGCGTTGAAGTTCATAATTAGGGGGGAAAAGAGAATAGTATCAATCTATACAAGGCCTTACATAGACCAAAAGTTAACACCAACCATTCAAAGATTTTATCGTTATAATGTGCTGGTTGGTGAAAGAAGGCACAGAGAAAAGAGATGGAGAATACGCGAGACCGTATGGAGATAGAAGTGGGATACGGTCGCGGTATATGAGAAGAAGAATGGCGGAAGGGAGAAGGAAGTGGAATACGAACTTGAGGGTGGAAATGGAGTGAATAGATTAGCACAATTTGTGATGATTGATGTGTGAAAAGCGATTGTGCTAATATATTTACCCGTCGAGAAATGGGGTCAAATCGCTCAAGATTCGTGAGAAACCATGGGTACGCCGAACTTAGTAAACCAGACACAGGAAGTGAAAATGATACGGTTTCTTGCATTGTCGGAACGATGGAAAGGATGGGGGGGAAGTGATTGAGGAAGGGTATCGGTGAAGGGTTCTGGAGGGTGTACACAGTCAGTGAAAGGAACGAGATGAATTGGAAAATCCGACTTACCATCTAGAATTGTTCCATCCTCAAAAACATCCTCAAAATTCTCCTCAAAGTTAAGCTCATCCATGCATATTTCATCAAAATACAGACGCATATGGGGTTCGGGAAAAACATTTAATGACTCGGGATGATGATTTGAAGAGAAAAACTCAGCCAAATCTATGGGTTCATCATCCAAAATATTCCCAGTGTCAATATCCTCAATCAAGTGAAAATCAATATTCTCAGACACCTCATCAAAAGCATGGATTTCAATCAATTTTGGTTCTAAGATGGAGGTGTAGAGGTCAAAAGATTTGGATGTGGTTTCACTTGGAAGGGTTCCTTCACAATCAGATAAATCAAACACTACAAAATCACACAACTCATTATCTGTTCTATCTTTAATCAATGAATCGTTTGGGACACTCGATAGACTTTCAAAACAGGAGTAATGGGATTCAAGTTGAAATGGGTAGGTTTGATTTGGAAGGGTATATGGCTCACTCTCTCCGCTCAAATTCTCAACCTGTCCTACCGCCTCTTCATACATTGGAAAATTTGGAGCTAGTTGAAAACTAGCTACTGGGTCACTAGGTTGTATGAGGGCAGCCATGGAAGCATTCAAATCCATCATCTGTTGGTACGACGCTACCCTAAAGTCTTCCAATGACTGTTCCAGACTAGACATGGGTTGTGAAGGGGTATCAGTAAAAAATTCAAAGTTGTTTGGATACTGAAAACTCCCAAATGGCGGTTCAGGAGCAATGTCTGGGGAAGGTGGAAAAGTCGGGTAGGACTGGTAGGAATTGAATGGCTGGACAGGAGCAGGATCAACATTTAGATAAGAAGGTGAATGGAATTGTTGATCCCAAGAATCTGTAGTGGTGAAAGGAGTGAAAGATCGGCTACAGGATTGTTCAATATGTTCAGCGATGGACAAAGGACGACTTGCAAAAGGGGTATCAACATAAGAGGGTGGGGGAGGTTGAAAAGTTTGATACAAAGTGGATTGCGAAGGGCAAGTGTTTGTCCTAGACGCGTCTATCCGATCTTTCAAAGAGATTTTGGGCATGGAGGGATCGTTCGACGTTCGGCCAAAGCAAGAACCGTAAGAAGTAATGTCTGGTTGTGTGTACCAAAGTTCGGCAAGAGTTTTGCGAGGTGGGGTACCCATGATATGAAGAGAGAAAGAAAGAAAGGCAGAGAAAAGGAGGGAGGAAAATGTGATTTTTTTTAATTTTTTTTTTTTAGATATTAACAAATGAATGAAATATACACACAAAAAAGAATATGGACAAAAACAATCACGACACAAAAATACCACACACCTAATCGTTCTAGGGTTCACCTAGGTCAACTAGACCTGCTCCAGAACTTGATTGTCGAAGTAAAACAGTGTCGAGAAACGGGCTCAAGATACACTGATCGCGAGGCCAGGTAAGTGCAGAGATAAGGGGAGGTTTTCCAACGCTTTCGCGAAGTTCCTTAATTAAATAACCCTTTCTCTTTTGGCGGTTTCGCCGTTAACACTTTCCTAGACACCCCGTAAACAATGTACCGTTAAGCGAGGTTCTAAACACGGTTAACTTCTCCTAATGAGTGCGAAGTCCTTAAGGCTTAAAGTCTAATTTCTTTTAAAAATTTTGCGGGTAAACGTTATGCTCAAGTTCGTGATTTGTGGGCTACAGAAAAGGTGATGAAATCCTTTACCGTATATTATGGGGTTCGCTTGCCCTCAAGTCCGTATTAATGTATGCAATGCGCAATTCAATAAAAATTCTATAAAGAATTAAACAATCGTTTTTTAGTTTAAGCACGGCACTGCAACAAATACGGGTTAGTCAATTTTTTAGCGTTTGCTAGCGAACTTGCAAAGAATCCTGCAAAGAATAGTACATTGGATGCGTCGGATTTGAGAAGAAGGTGTTAGTAAAGTACGTACCGTTAAGTTTTTGGGTTAGGAAACCCCCGTTGAATCAAATCCGGTAAGCTTGAAAAGTTCGCTTGCGCGGGTCAAACTACCCGGATCTTTGGCACTGTACTTTGCAATCACCTTAGCCTTGAATGTAAACTTTGCTCCCCACAATCGAAGTTTGCAAATCTGCAAAAATCTGCACTCTTGCCCACAAAAATTATCAAAAAAAAACAAAAAGATTTTTTTTTAAATATATACAAAAAGAATATTAACCCGAATAACAAGAAAGAAAATACGCTACCGTCTCCCCGGCAACGGCGCCATTTGATCGCACGCTTTTGGCGTGTCGGATGTTCAAAGTTCTAAAGTATAACCGCGATCAGGAGGGTGTCGCTATGCAGCTAGCCGGTTGAGCACGGGCCGATCCACTGGGAGATGGTTGTATGTCCGTTCGAGTTTTAGACGAGTCAATAAAGAATTTGTATGTGTTTGTTCAAACTAACCTATGTGTTTTATATGCAAGTATGAAGTTGTTAAGAAAAAGATACGAAATTGTAAGCTAACGAAATCCGTACTCAAAACCTTTGAGCCGAGTCTTGACCAATTGAAGCTAGAGCAATCGGCAACAACGTGGATTAGGGGATTTAAGCACGGTATTCGTGGAATCCGGCTTATTTACCCTTGTTCTTCCGTTCTTGTCTCTTGCTTTCGTCTCCGGCCAAACCGAACACAACCGGTCGCGGTTAGGAATCATCGTTACCTTGGTAGGGTAGGGTGCCTAACGGAGCGCTTGCGTAACGTTTGGGCGGAGTTCAATGGAAAATAACGGGAAAAGGAAATGAGCAAAGAAACATTAACTTACAATACCGTATTTATTCTTAACAACGATAATTACAATCATTCACAAAAAGAACCAAAAAGAGAGAACAAAAAGAATAAAGAAAAGAAAAGATTACAAGTAAGTAAGGGCATGGAATTTAAAGTGCAAGAAAGAAAAGCAAGGTAATAAAAAGCAAGAAAGAAATAAGCAATAAAAAGAACTAGAAACTAGAACTCAAGACAAGCATGGGATCAATAGCCAACCCTTAAACTTGCAAGCTCAATCAAGAGGTTGCAAGATCAAGAGAAGGGTAAAGAACTCATGTGAAATGAAGCACTAATTCCATAAGAAGATACAACCCTTGAGATCAATAACAAACCCTTAAACTTTCAAGCTCAATGATTAGGTTGAAAGATCAAGAGAAAGCAAGAATCTCGAGGGGAAGCTAAACAAACAAGAATGATACAAAAACTCTCATCTTCATTTAACATCCACTCAATACTCTCACTACATTTTCATGGAGGAAAGATGAAGAAGAAGAAGAAGAAGAAGAAGAACAAAACTACACTAAAAGAGGCTAAAGAAATTCACCCCTTGGTTTAGCTCAGTTCTGGGGTATTTATTGGAGGGGAACTGGAAACCTAGGGCAAGAATCTGCCCCTACAAGAAAAGACCAACATGCCCCTGAAAAACGACAACGAGAGGAGACTAAATGGCCGCGGTTCCGCGGCCTAAGCGTGCTTATGCCGCGGAACCGCGGCCGTTTAGTGGAGTTAGGCCATGAAATTTGGTGGTTTTCCCTAGTTTTTAGTACTCTTCAGTGTGGTATATGACTTTTTCTCAGAAACTCTTCCCATTTCTTCCAGAATTTCAGTAGATCAAAAGGTGATGTGATGTGGATCTTTTGCCAAGATTTCCTCGAGCTCCGCGTAGATATGTTGGATCTTGTGTTGACATTGAGCTTTGTGCACGAAAATGACATCGATTTGCCATTTTGTCTCTTAAACTGGTGTGTGGCAACATACGGATAGAGAGCGGAGACCCGTGTTTTATCTGTTGTTGGCAGTAATCCGGAATTTGACATACTTTTCCATGAATTGCACTGCTCAGAGCTGAGAACCAGTATCCTGTAAATATGTAGCAAACACTGATTAAAAGCACCTACCTATAAACACACGAGCATAAGAATGGGCTGTATAAAATGCAATATTCTGATATGAACAGTTATTTTTAGGGTTTTCAATTCCTAAGCCTAGGATTTAGCTATTTCTAACGTATCAACTAAACTTTCGGAAAAAATCTAAGTTACCCTATTAGCTAACTTGACGACAAAGTTTTTATATTTTTGTATAACTTTTCGATTTTTACGGGTTTTTTAAAAAGTATGCAAATGCAAAATATACACATGAATGCGAAGGTAGAAATCTTACTGAGCACACCCCCAAACATAAACTTGACAGTGCCCTCACTGTCAGGCTACACCAAGAGGGTCAAAATTTTCGACGTTTCCCTGTTTTTTTATGTTTTTTTTGTTATATACAAAACAAAAGGCAAACCAAAAATATATATACACAAAAAGGTCCCCCCAAACTTAAGTGAAACAGTGTTTCCACTGTTTAAGCTGTGAAGTTCAGGATTATGGGGGATAGAGAACAGTATCAATCTATACAAGGCCTTACACAGGCTAAAAGTTAACACCAACCATTCAAAAAAATTATAGGGATAAGGCCCGGGCTGGTGAAAGAATGTGGTGAGGAAAGAAATGGAGAATACGCGAGACCGTATGGGGATAGAAGTGGTATACATTCTCGGTATATGAGGAGAAGAATGCAGGAAGGGAAAAAGAAATGGAGTACGAACTTAAGGGTGAAAATGTAGTGAATAAATTAGTACAATTTATAATGACCGATGTGTAAAAATCGATTGTACTAATCTATTAACCCGTCGAGAAATGAGGTCAAAGCTCTCAAGATTCGTGAGAAAACATGGGTAGACCGAACTTGGTAAACCAGACACTGGAAATGAAAGTGATACGGTGTCTTGCAAGGTCAGAACGATGGAAAGGTTGGAGGGGAGTGATCGAGGAAGGGTATCAATTAAAGGTTCAGGAGGGTGTACACAATCAATGAAAGGGACATGATGAATTGGAAAATCAGACTCATCAAGTAAAACTGGTTCATCTTCAAAAATATCCTCAAAATTCTCCTCGAAAATTAGCTCATCCATGCATTTATCTTCAATATCAAGACGCATATGGAGTTCGAGAAAAATAGTTAATGACTCGGGATGATGTCCACACGGAAGTGAAAGGACATGATGAATTGGATAGAAAAACTCATCCAAAACTGTGGGTTCATCATCCAAAATATTCCCAGCGTCAATATCCTCAATCAAGTGAAAATCAATATTCTCAGACACCTCATCAAAAGCATGGATTTCAATCAATTCAGGTTCTAGAGTGGAGGTGTAGAGGTCAACAGGATTGGGTGCGGTTTCACTCAAAAGGGACCCTTCACAATCAGGTAAATCAAACATTACAAAGTTGCACAGCTCATCAAACGGTCTATAGTCAACTGGTGATTCCTTTGGGACACTTGATAGATATTCAAAATTGGAGTTGTGCAATTCAATTTGGAACGGGTAGGTTTGATTTGGAAGGGTGGACTGAGCGCTCTCACGACTCAATTCCTCAATCTGTCCTACCGCCTCATCATATATTGGAAAATGTGGAGCTGGTTGGGAAATTAGCTACCGGTTCGTTAGGTTTTATGAGGGCGGCTATGGACGCATTCAAATCCATCATCTGTTGGTACGACACTACCTGAAAGTCTTCCAATGACTGTTCCAGACTAGACATGGGTAGTGTAGTGGTTTCAGTAAAAGATTTAAAGTTGTTTGTGAAACTCCCAAATGGCTGTTCAGAAGCAATGTCTAGGGAAGGTGTAAAAGTCGGGTAGGAGTGATAGGAATCGAATGGTTGGACAGGATTAGGATCAACGTTATGACAAGAAGGCGATGGGAATTGTTGATCAAAAGAATTGAAAGTGGTGAAAGGGGTGAAAGATCGGCTACGAGATTGTTCAATTCGGTTAGCTATGGACATGGGTGTCGGAGTCGCAACATGACTAGCAAAAGGGGTATCAACGTAAGAAGGTGGGGTTGGTTGAAACGGTTGATGCAAAGTGGATTGTGGAGTCCAATTGTTTGTCCTAGACACATCTATTCAATCTTTCAATGAAATTTTGGGCATGGATGGATCGTTCGAAGTTCGGCCAAAGCAAGAACCGTAAGAAGAAATGTCTGGTTGTGGGTACCAAAGTTCGGAAAGAGTTGGTCGTTTTGGGGTACCCATGTTATAAAAAGTGGGGAGGGTGGAAGTGGAAAATTTTTATAAATTTTTGAATTTTTTGAAAAAAAAATTATTTATTATTTTTTTAGCAGTTTTCGAAATTGTTTGTGTTGAAAGAATACGGAATTATGGGGACTAAACTTTATATAAGCACAATCATAATCATAATATGCACAAACAATCACCTAGAGCTAGGGTCTTCAAAGTCCAACTAGACCGCTCCTAGACTTCCAAGCGACAAGTTGCAGGATAACCCTCGAATCGCCTCTTCACTGCCAATTGTGGCCAGGTAAGCACAAGTGAGGTAAGGAGCGTTCCGCACACGAATCACTGTGAGATGGACCTTTTAAAATTACCTCCTCACTTGTCCAGCCTAGGCACCACAAAGTCAAGTTTAGATAAATGACTGATTCCCCGCAACCCTCAATTGTCCTAAATGAGTGCGACAAGTCCTTATAGGTTTAGTCTAGACATTTTTTTATTAACTCAAGGTGATGAGTATGCTTTTAGTGATTTGTGGGGTCTTAGAAAGGGTGATGAAATCCCCACCCAATCTTAATTGGTGTTCAAGCCCCTTAATGTCCGTATTATTATAAGCAAAGTGTATAAACAAACAAAATCTAAAACAACAAAAAATTTATTTGGCGGCGGCGCAATCTGTGCAAAGAAACTTGCATAAAATACAGTTTAGTGGAATTCATAGAGAAGAATAGAGGAAAGAGAAGGGGTGGGAAAAAATTGGGGCTAAGAAACAACAATAGAACCGCGGAACCGCCGCACAATCCAAGCTTTGACCACGGTTCCGCGGTCAAAATGTGGACTTGGGCTTGAAACTTTGGTCCCTGCACTCCCCTTACTCTGTACGACAGAATAAAAACCTTTATCTCTTGATTTAAATACTGTACTTGCTCCAGATAACCTGCACACTTGCACACAAAAAAATATCAAAAATAACAAAAAGGGTTTTTATTATATTTATTTTTTATATATATACAAAAAAAATATTAACCCAAATAACAAGAAAGAAATACGTTACCGTCTCCTCGGCAATGGCGCCATCTGATTGGTAAGATTTTAGTATGCTATTTTTAATTACCACAATCAAGACGGTGTCGCTTTGCAGCTAGCCGGTTGAGCACAGGTCGATCCACATGGAGATGGTTGTATGTCCGTTCTTGTCTTAGACGAGTCAATGAAAGAATTAATATATGTGTTCAAATCTATCCTAAGTTTTTATATGTATATTCAAGTAAGTTTGTTAGGCTTAATCTTGGTTAGTAGAGTTAGGATTAGCCTTGTACTTGTCTTTTGCCATTCTTAAAAGGATATTAGGATAATCGAAAGTAGCGGGGATTAGGAGGATATAGGAATGGGATTTGCGAGTTTAAGCAAGCCTTCCTACGCTAAATCCATTCCTAGTGCCCCTTGTTCGTCCGCTAAATGCGCTTATTGCCAACCCTAGGCTAAACACCCACAACCATTTATCTAATTAAGTCACAACTACATGTCACATTGTAGTGCGCTTAAAGGACTTCTCGACTTAGGTCGCGGCTATATGTCACGTATAGCGCGCCTGAGTGAGGGGGTTGCATTTGTTTGGTCTAGGTTCGTTTTAGGATGTTTGGCGAAGAGAAGCACAAGGGATTTTTCCGTCCCTCATACTAACTTTCCTTAGCCCCTAACAAGTGTGGAAATTATTCACACATTTAAAAGGAAAAGAAGAAAAGAAAGAAAGGTAAAAATACGGTTTTACAAATGGTAACAAGCTAACTACTTGGGTCCTAACCTAAGCAAGGAACTCCTTTGAGTATCATGGCTTGAAAATACGGATAAGAAGAAAAGGAAAAGAAAACAAGAAAAGAAAAGAAAATCAATAACTACTTAACAATAATTAATAAAATTACACTAAGAAATGAAAATACAATGCATGGGAATAAAAATACAAGATAAGAAAAATAACCCTCATCTTCATTAACTTCCACTCAAGAGCTCTCACTACACTTTCATGGAGAATAGATGATGAAGAAGAAGAAGAAGATACAAGCTAAGCTACACTAAATCCTAACAAAGAAAAAGCCTCCTATTTGGGCACAAAACTGGAGTATTTATAGGAAGAGAGATGAAACCCTAGAGCCAAATTCTGAGCCCAAACAAAGTTACAAAACCGCCCCAAAAATATCTTCTGTCACCGAGTCAACTCAGCCGCGGAACCGCCGCGAAAATGCCATATTGGCCGCGGTTCTGCTGCCAGTTGGAGGATTTAATGTCTCGTTTTTTCTGTGGTTTCCCATGTTGCTGTGTTCTTGTATTTGACATGTCTCAAATTGCAAAATGCTTCCAAAATTTCTTCAGATTTGCAACAGTCCAAAATGGCTTCACTTTTAATTCATTTGACCTTATCTCCCTCGAGCTCCGTGCACCCATTGAATCTTGTGTTGCCCCTCTCGTGCTCTGTGCTTGTCCGAGACACGAATGACCACTGATCTTTGTCTTGTCTTATGAACTGGTAAGCGGCACTGGACGGATATGGATGACCGGAACCCTGCTTTTATCTGTCGACAACAGATGTTCTGGATTTTGGCATAACTGTGGAGATTTTGTATGATTTGCGTAATTTTGGACTAGGTGTTGGATATATGTAAGCCTTAGAGGCCATTATATGTATAGTGGATACTTGGAAATGTATATATACATATATATATATATATATATAGATTACTTTCTTGCTCGACATGATTGTATGCTATCTAGTTTACTTTATATGACATGTTGATTTGATCATGCTTTTATTCATTTGCACATGTTGATAAAGCCCTTAGGATATTTGCTTGACTACTGTGACTATGATGCGGATCATACTAGTGGGGCACGTATTGTAACTCCATGTTACCCACCTCGGAGCTTACGGGGAGGCGGAATAGGTAAAAATCAAAATTTTAACACAAAGTAACATAGACTAAAACTTGATGATATTTGCCAAACCATTGCTAACAAACAACAAGAGGTTCTATCTACTATGCTTAGGAGATTATACCTCATGCAACAAGTCCTTCGGGTCTTCTTTCCGCTGTCCTCCTCATTCATGCAAGCTCCGAGTATCGATCCGGATCTTGGTCACCTCCGCGGCCTCCTAGAGTCGAAGACGATCCACCCGAGAGTCTGTAGTCCGAGCTCCACCTCAAGCCGAGATAACTAGGGCAACAAGTTTGCTATTCTTGAAATCCTAGGTGGTGTAGACGATGATGGTGGATTTGTTTGTCTATTTTGTTTCTATTTTTCTCAACACATGAGAGCTATAGAAAAATCAAGTGAGGAAGAAGAAGGAGGAACCATGGGAGATCTCACTTGAAGAGAGAGAATGAGACGAAAAATAATGATCCATATGCAAAATAATTACTAATCTCTTATCATGATAAAGTGTGATGGTTACATTGATTTGACCATTATCATCTCAAATCAAATCCAAAGCCAAAAGCAAAAGAAGGATCTAGTGCTCTCAAGAAAAGTCCAAGTCAACAATGGTCAACTAGGTCAAATGGTCAAGCATGGTCAAATGGTCAAAGAAATTAGCCATAACACAATTATCATTAAAAAGATTAGTAAATATTTTCCTCACCTCATAATGGTTTTGACCGAACCAATGGTCAAAACCCTAATGAGGCACCTCCTTCTTCTTCGCTCCTCACAACCGTGCATACACACAAGCATCCGCATTCCGTAGAATGCGAATGCACAGAAGACAAAACTAATCCATCCATACAATACTAGGATCCGGCTTAAACCAAAGCCCACTAGCATTATTTGCCCGAAAACCATACGCGCACAAGTGCACGTAAGTGATCGTAGCCCTGCCATAAAACCATACGGTCTCTACACCTTTCGCCCAGTGCAAGGAAACTCTCTGTATGGGACTCTAAAGACTCGACACTACGCTGGCAGTGGGTTTAACCACAGACCGCAAGCGGCACTAGCTGTGCATAACGGTCCCCAGGTAGATGTCGATAAGAAGGCCGATGAGGTAAACCCATCCAAACTCCTACTGAGCCTGAATGTGACAATCTCCGTACGGTCCGGTTTGTTCGTCAATGAGTATCGCATGTCGGGCCTAGGGGGCGGTAAACGTCATACCCCTTATAGCGGTACAAGTCGTGCCGGAGTGTAGCCCAGAACACCCTGATAAACTACTGGAAACGCTACCAGTAATTCTCGCTTGCCCTAGCCAGGGACTTTGTTTAATGGCTCTCCTAGACACAGCGCGATATCAACCCCCAATACCGGGAGAAACGAATCCTATCTAACCACTACTGCCTCTAAGTTCTTCGGGACTGCACCCAACTACTACCTGTTTGCACGACTCCTTTGAGCCGTGGTAGGGTAGTAATCAGAGTACAATGGGAACACACTTGAGGCGAAGTAGCAGTGTCAAGTCGACGGACTAAGCTGTACTCCTGTTACCTGGGAACTGTTATCTGACGATAGGTATAGTACCAACCAACAGTTCCCAACGAGTCCTGTCCAGTGTACTCGTAACCTAATGAGCACCCGCATACTATCTCCAGTACGACGTACTGATGGCTGTAGGACAGACCATCTCCCCTGCTTGGATGAGAAGCGCTTACGCTAGTCTACTCAGGAGTATCGATGCCCCGTCTCGATAATCCTACGACTAGAGACCTGTATAAGGATGTGCTTGTAGATTACCCAGCCCCTACAAGTGTGACTGCCATCACAACGCAGGTAATCAAGCAAAGATCCTAAGGGCTCCACTAATATGTATAAGTGATATTCTAAAAGAAACACATGCACATATTAAAGTAGAAACAAACCAAGTAGCATACTAACATTTTGATCAAGACTGTCTATACAACTGTGAATATCCCAAGCTTCCATTAAGTAATATTCAAACTAGTATGATACAGTAATGGCCTCTAGGGCATATACACTAACAATCTCCCACTTGCACTAGGGTCATGTACTGGCGTATCGAAGACCTATCATCTCGATCAGCCGCTTGAACTGAGTCTGGGTTATGGCCTTCGTGAATGGATCTGCAGTGTTTTTCTCCGAATCTACTATCTTCACCTCGATCTCCCGACGATCTACGATCTCCCTGATCAAGTGGTACCGCCTCAAAATGTGTCTGGACTTCTGATAAGACTTGGGTTCCTTCGCTAAAGCTATAGCGCCGTTGTTGTCACAATACAGCGGTATTAGATCAACAATGGTAGGAACCAGCTGAAGCTCCGTGAGGAACTTCTTCATCCAGACAGCTTCCTTTGCGGCATCGCAAGCAGCTATGTACTCTTCTTCCATAGTTGAGTCAGCAACGGTTTCCTGCTTGGAGCTCTTCCAGCAAACCGCCCCTCCATTGAGGATAATGACATAACCCGACATGGACTTAGAGTCATCCTTGTCACTCTGGAAGCTGGAGTCAGAAAAGGCCTCGATCTAGAGGTCTTTTCCGCCATACACCAAGAACATCTCCTTAGTCCTTCTCAGGTACTTGAGAATGTTCTTTACTGCTATCTAGTGTTTCTCCCCTGGGTCTGACTGATACCGGCTTACAACGCTTAATGCGTATGCTACATCTGGTCTGGTACAAAACATCGCATACATTATAGAGCCTACCGCAGATGCGTAGGGTATAGATGACATGCGAGCCCTTTTCAAATCAGTCTTGGGACACATCTCTTTGGAGAGGGTGATTCCGTGACAAGCCGGTAGATTACCGCGCTTTGAATCTTCCATACTGAATCGTTTCAGTATGGTGTCGATGTACCTAGACTGCGAAAGTCCCAACATCCTCTTAGATCTATCATGATAGATCTGGATCCCCAGAATGTAGTTGGCATCGCCTAGGTCCTTCATGGAGAACCTCTGTGACAAGAATCCTTTGACTGACTGTAGCATAGGAATGTCATTTCCTATTATGAGAATTTCATCCATGTACAAGACGAGGAATACCACAGTTCTCCCTACAATCTTACTGTAAATGCATGGTTCATCCGGATTTTTGATAAAGTCGAATTCTTTGACAGTATCATCAAAGCAGATGTTCCAACTCCGCGATGCCTGCTTCAGTCCATAAATGGATTTAAGCAACTTGCACACTTTACCGCTGCTCTCACTCTGAATGAAACCCTCCGGCTGATCCATATAGACGCCTTCTTCCAAATTTCCATTTAGAAAAGCCGTCTTTACGTCCATCTGCCAGATCTCATAATCGTGAAAGGCAGCAATGGCAAGAAGGATCCGAATGGATTTGAGCATAGCCACTGGAGAAAAGGTATCGTCATAGTCCAAACCAGGTCTTTGACGAAAACCCTTTGCAACAAGTCTAGCTTTATAGGTTTCGACCTGCCTATCTACACCAATCTTCTTTCTGAAGATCCATTTGCAGCCTATGGGTTTTACCTCTTCTGGAGCAATGTCCAAAGTCCAAACTTTGTTGGTGTATATGGACTCCATCTCAGTCTGCATTGCATCCAGCCATTTTACTGAGTCACCGCTCTGAATGGCTTGCTCGAAGCTAGTAGGCTCATCATTTTCAATGACTCAATCCTCTCGATCCCCGTCTATGAGAAAACCGTAGTATCTCTCAGGCGGATGAGACTGCCTACTACTCCTGCGGAGTGGCGCTGGGATGCCTGGTTCACCTGAAACTTCTGGTTCTACCAAGCTTTCAGAAATAGCTTGTGGTTCTGGAATTTCTTCCAGTTCTATTGCGCTCCCATTTATCTGATATTCTAAAAACTCAGTTTCCAAGAAGCGGGCATGACGAGAAACAAAGTCCTTTTCCTCCTCTGCGTAATAGAAAACATACCCCTTGGAATTCTTTGGGTATCCCATAAACTTACACTATACTGAGCGTGCCTCGAGCTTGTCCGCATGCTGTTTTTTTACAAAAGCTGGACATCCCCATGTCTTAAAGTGTTTAAGACAGGGTTTCTTCCCACTCCACATCTGATATGGTGTGGTAGGCACTGACTTAGTAGGAACTTGGTTCAAAAGATATGCAGCTGTTTCTAGTGCATAACCCCAGAAAGATCGCGGTAACTCAGCCTTACTCATCATGGAACGAACCATATAAAATAGAGTTTGATTCCGCCTTTCTGATACACCGTTGTGTTGTGGTGTGTATGGAGGAGTAAGCTGAAAGAGAATTCTATTCTCTTTTAAGTAGCCCAGAAACTCGGCACTCAAGTATTCACCACCTCGATCAGATCTTAGTGTCTTGATACTTTTGCCTGTTTGTTTTTCAACTTCATTCTTGTATTCTCGAATTTCTTAAAGGCCTCGGATTTATGCTTCATCAGGAAGACATGTCCATACCTGGAGAAATCATCTGTAAAAGTAATGAAGTATGAATAACCACTTCGTGCATGTGTAGACATTGGACCACACACATCACTGTGTATGAGTTCCAAGAGCTCGCTTGCACTTACTCTGTGTCCAGTGAACGGAGTCTTTGTCATCTTTCCCATGAGACAAGATTCACAAGTAGCATAAGGCTGATACTCGAACGGATTCAAATATCCCTCTTTATGTAACTTTGTCAACCGTGTCTCATTAATGTGACCCATTCTACAATTCCATAAGAAAGCTTGATTTGTTTCCGGAGACTTTTTTTTAAGTGTGTTCTGGACACTGAAAACCTGAGCTTGATTCAGTGCGTATATCTACGCTCATTCCGTTGGCAACCCTGAGAGTCATATTACTTATCCTGATAACTCTACGGTTTCTCGGAGCCTGTAATGAATTACAGATGTGAGATCCTGATCTGGTATCCAATACCCAGGAAGTAGGGTTAATTGACATACAGTTTTCAATTACAAACACACCCGAAGCCGAAGCCGCAACATGCTTCGAATCCTGGCTACTGGCTTTGCTAGCCCTGCAATCCTTCTGCCAATGTTCATTCCCATAACAATAGGAACGTCCCTCCTTTACTATATCTTGTTCCAAAACTTTTGCCCTTCCCTTTCCTTCTTCTTTCCTGGTTTCCTTTAGGGTATAAGTAGAGGGCAGAGAATGTAGAATCAAGTCAGTATTTGATCCGTTCTTCAACGTGGTCTTCAGGTGCGTGAGCTCATCAAAATAGCTAGTCTCTGTAAGGACGTTTCCCCCTACAGATGACCCGACAGCCAACCTCGCTTGAAGCAATTCGTTCGAGATCTCATATCTTGCGATACGAGATTGCTCTCCATATAAATCTTTGTTATGGAGGAAGATAGAAACTAAGTCCATCATCTCGTGCTGCCTCTGGTATGCACCATCAACTAAGGCCAACATGAGGCACTTGGCATTCGTACAGTCTTTTTCCGATGTCTTACAGATATCAATATCCGTAACAAGGGAAACTGGTCCTGAGACGGCAGGGGTTTGATTAGTTAAGAGGTGTCCCAGCTTGTCATGGGTAATGGACATCTGGACAGACCTTTGCCAGTCATAACAGTCAGATTCAGTCATTTTATTATGTAGATGTAACCTATGTCTGGTCACTAGGTCGCTGCAATTAAGAGAGAGAGAGAGAAGAAAACACTTAGCATGATGCTCTTGCAAGTTTAGATTGGTTTTAGTTTATCTAAACAGGATGGCTCCCACTGTTTCTCGAATTCTTCCTCAAACCATAAAAGAAGAATTACTCGGGATTGATCTCACCATACAATACTTGCTTAACCATTCAGCCAGGCTGGTGTCGGTACTTCGAGGGAGGTTTTACGACGCTTTCGCGAAATTCCTTAATTAAATAACCTCATTTTCCTGTGGGCGTAGCCCCGCTAACACCTTTCTAGACACCTACTTGGTTTATAGTATTGATCGTTAAGTGAAAAGTCTCCCGAAGAGTAGCGGATACTCACAGTAGGATCTGGATCCAAATATCATTGTGTGATAATACTGAAGGAATCCTACCAATATTATCAAGCTCCAAATGGTATGCAGCACTAGCAAGTTTCAATTTCCTTAGAAACTCCCAATGTGGATTTTTGCCCCATGCACTTATGACTTTGACTAGGGCCAACAAATCATAAGTCACATGTCAAGTTCTACCCGTCATTATCCAGGTTGATTTGAACCTACCCCGTATATACCCTTGACTATGGCCAACAAAGTAATACGACTGTCCCAAACCAACACATCTATCTATGCAACATATGAATACCCAGCAGCTACCAATCACTATGCCTTGACAAAGGCCAACAAACATAGCTTGAATACTATTGAATATTCATATGAAATGACGGAGGGCTACGAATGGTTTTGGCGAAACCGTGAATGTAGTGAACTTGATATAATCGAAGGAACCTGATAGCTTTTAAAAGGAGTGGTTTAAGCTCCGCGTTTTTAAAAGTTTTCTGTTTTGGAAAAAACCGAGTGGTTTTGAAATTGTTCTAACGATTTAACTTTGGTTTGTTTTCTTTGCATTGATTTAATGCGTCCCATCAATTAATCCTACCATTGCAGAAAACAACGAAAATATGACGTATGCTTATGCCATCCGCATTCGCCACTGGGCCCCGCATCATCCGTTACGTTACTTAACTAACGACAGAGCGGGGGCTGGACTAGCGCGGATGCAAAACATAAGCAACGCCTACTAGATATCATATATAGATATATACATTCGTCAGATACAATGATAACCATTCCAGATCATAGATGAACACATTGGATATGCTAGGAATCCGCGTTTCGTTCGAGCCTGCAACGAAAGATGGATTACACGGCCGCGATGAATAGCCAAACCCCACCTTAGACCCCTACGGATGCGGCAAACTACCCACCAAGTACCCGAAGTGAAGCAACCTCCCTCAACAATGTGAGTAGGCCACACGGCACTTCAAAGTACCTGGTAGTTTGTGCACCCCACCTTGGGTCTATCCTAGGAGTAAAAACAGTAAAAGAAATAATATACAATGGCGGCTACAAGCTCATCCCGGATGTGCGGCCATAAAATAATATTACATCAAATTACAAATTTTACATTGAATGAAAAATGAAAACTCTCATCTCACGTCCCCGGCTATTCATCACGACAATCCAACAAGTTCATATACACTAACCAACATCACAGATCACAGATATGTATAACCACCACTAATCGACGTATAGCGATTAGTAGACGTTCAATACATATATCACATCACAAAAGATCCGATTAGCAAAAGTACTTAGAATTTCGATCGATAACTTGATTTGAAACTACCCCAAGCACAACAAAGTACTCAGCAAAATCTGGGCAGAAATAAACTATCTTAAAAATCACAAAATACAAATCTGGACAGGAAGCAGGAAAACCGAGTTGACTCGGCTTCGACTCGGCCGCGGATCCACGGCCAAACCCTTGGTTTGGCCACGCTTCCGCGGCGATCTGACCGATTCATGGTCTCAATTTTCTTGTGTGTCCTTCAAAAAGCCTGCACGTATTTTTAAGGTCCCTGGAAAAATTTTTGGACCAGATTTTAAAATAGACAGAAAAGTACAATTTTTGACATGTTTTGCAGTTTTTTCCGGTGATCGAATCTCTAACACTTTGCTAACAAGTTAGTAATGATTTAGCGAGCCTCTGATACCACTTTAACTCCACGTTACCCACCCCGGTGCTTACGGGGAGGCGGAATAGGTAAAAATCAAATTTTTAACACAAGGTAACATGGACTAAAACTTGAGGATCTTTACTAAACCATTGCTAACAAACAACAAGAGGTTCTATCAACTATGCTTAGGAGATTATACCTCATTCAACAAGTCCTTCGGGTCTTCTTTCCGCTGTCCTCCTCGTCTATGCAAGCTCCGAGGATCGATCCGGATCTTGGTCACCTCCGCGGCCTCCTAGAGTCGAAGACAATCCACCCGAGAGTCTGTAGTCCGAGCTCCACCTCAAGCCGAGGTAACTAGGGCAACAAGTTTACTATTCTTGAAGTCCTAGGTGGTGTAGAAGATGATGGTGGATTTGTTTGTCTATTTTGTTTCTATTTTTCTCAACACATGAGAGCTATAGAAAAATCAAGAGAGGAAGAAGAAGGAGGAACCATGGGAGCTCTCACTTGAAGAAAGAGAATGAAAAGAAAAATAATGATCCATATGCAAAATAATTACTAATCTCTTATCATGATAAAGTGTGATGGTTACATTGATTTGACCATTATCATCTCAAATCAAATCCAAAGCAAAAAAGCAAAAGAAGGATCTAGTGCTCTCAAGAAAAGTCCAAGTCAACAATGGTCAACTAGGTCAAATGGTCAAGCATGGTCAAATGGTCAAAGCAATTAGCCATAACACAATTATCATTAAATAGATTAGTAAATATTTTCCTCACCTCATAATGGTTTTGACCGAACGAACGGTCAAAACCCTAATGAGGTACCTCGTTCTTCTTCGCTCCTCACAACCATACATACACACCCGCATCTGCATACCGTAGAATGCGAATGCACAAAAGACAAAACTAATCCATCCATACAATACTAGGATCCGGCTTAATCAAAGCCCACTAGCATTGTCTTCCCGAACAGCATACGCGCACAAGTGCACATAAGTGATCGTAGCCCTGCCGTAAAACCATACGGCCTCTACACCTTTCACCCAGTGCTGGGAAACTCTCTGTGTGGGACTCTAAAGACTCGACACTACGCTGGCAGTGGGTTTAACCACAGACCGCAAGCGGCACTAGCTGTGCATAACGGTCTCCAGGTAGATGTCGATAAGAAGGCCGATGAGGTAAACCCATCCAAATTCCTACTGAGCCTGAATGTGACAATCTCCGTACGGTCCGGTCTGTTCGTCAATGAGTATCGCATGTCGGGCCTAGGGGGCGGTAAACGTCAGACCCCTAATAGCGGTACAAGTCGTGCCGGAGTGTAGCCCAGAACACCCTGAGAAACTACTGGAAACACTACCAGTAATTCTCGCTTGCCCTGGCCAGGGACTTTGTTTAATGGCTCTCCTAGACACAGCGCGATTTCATCCCCCAATACCGGGAAAGACGAATCCTATCTAACCGCTACTGCCTCCAAGTGCTTCGGGACTGCACCCAACCACTACCTGTTTGCACGACTCCTTTGAGCCGTGGTAGGGTAGTAATCAAAGTACAGTAGGAACACACTCGAGGCGAAGTAGCAGTGTCAAGTCGACGGACTAAGTTGTACTCCTGTCACCTGGGAACTGTTATCTGACGATTAGTATAGTACCAACCAATAGTTCCCGTCATGTCCTGTCCTGTGTACTCGTAACCTAACGAGCACCCGCATACTATCTCCAGTACGACGTACTGATGCCTGTGGGACAGACCATCTCCCCTGCTGGGATGAGAAGCGCATACGCTAGTCTACTCCGGAGTATCGATACCCCGTCTCGATAATCCTACGACTAGGGACTTGTATAAGGATGTGCTTGTAGATTACCCAGCCCCCACAAGTGTGACTGCCATCACAACGCTGGTAATCAAGTAAAGATCCTAAGGGCTCCACTAATATGTATAAGCGATATTGAAACACTTGCACATATTATAGTAGAAACAAACCAAGTAGCATACTACCATTTTGAGCAAGATTGTCTATACAACTGTGAATATCCCAAGCTTTCATTAAATAATATACAAACTAGTATGATACAGTAATGGCCTCTAGGGCATATACACTAACACGTATAGTTTATAAGCATATCCTAGAAATGTTCCTAGTCGTAGGTGTATCGAGACAGGGCATCGATATTGCAGATTAGACTAGCTTATATCATTCTTGTCCCATGTGATGGGCGATAGATGATCCCATATCATCTGTTGTGCTGACACCAAAGAATGTATGCGGGTGCTCAGTGGAGACTGGGTACACTGAACGGACTCACAGAGAACTCCTATGTGGTATTATATCAATCGTCGGATAGCAGTTCTCAGATGACACTGGTACATGTTAGTCTGTAGACCCGAGATCGTCATAGAGTCTTGTGTGTCCTACCACTATACTTTGATCTCCACCCAACCACGGCTCTACTGAGTCGTGCAAACAGGTAATCTTTGGGTACAGTCCCTAGGTACATGGAGGCGATGAGCGATAAGAGGGGTTTCGTCTCTCCCGGTATTAGGAGTTGATATTGTGTTATGCTGGATTGGCTATAACAGAAAGTCCCTGACCAGGGCTGCTGAGATTTACTGATAAGTGTTATCAGTAGTTTCTCGATCTGTTATGAGCCACACACCGGCATGACTTATTGAGTTATTGGGGTCGACGATACCATCCCTAGACTTGATATGCAACATATCTGACGAGGAGATCGGACTGTATGGTAAGTGTTTCCAGATGGCTCGACGGGAGTTTTGACAGCTTTGCATGTTATCTTCTGATCGCTCAATACCCGGGTGGCCGTTACGTTTAGCTGACCGCTTGCGGCTTATAGGTGTTTGATATGATAATCACCCACAGCCGGCGTATTGACGAGTCTTAGAGTCCCACACAGGAGTTCCCTAGCCCAGGCGAAACTGTAACACTTTGAAATTTCGTTAGAACGTTTTTCGTGATAATTAGTAATTGTGCGTGTTATTATATATGTGTAACTTTTGGGTTTACTAATTATATTTAGTCGTGTTAACAAATTGGAAAATTTTCCTTTGTAGTGTACACTTGCACACTTAGCCAATTTTGTGACTTAGGACTTTTAGTGTAGCATGTTAACCATTCTTGTGTTGCATTGTTGTATTTAATCCCCCACCCATTTTAAAACAAGTCAAATCCCTTTTAAAATTTCAATTAAACAATGAAGGCATGGTGTTAGGTAGAAATATTGACTTTTTGACCCCCATTTTCCTTCTCTTCTCTCTATCTTTCCCCATCTCAGAATTCTGGAAATTTCCAGCAGAAAAACCTTGCTTTTCTTCATCTTTTCTTCTCCTTTTTCACTTCTCTTTGATCTCCATACAAATCCTACACAAAAACCACTCATTTTCATCACAAAACCATAAAAAAGTGAGCTTTTTGAGGTGTTTGGAGGCAAATCTGCACACTTGATGCAAGTGCTGGAATTATTGGTGTTTTATAGGGTCTTTTGAAGGTTTTAACTCATGTTAGCACTCCTTTTCCATAAATTTGTAGTATTCTTTAGCTAAAATCTCATTTTTGTGCATTTTTAGAGATATTAAAGGATATTAGTGATGCTTATATTAGATTGGGGTTTTGTTGGCTTGGTTAACTCTATTTTATGCTATCAGAGCTATTTAGGCCAGGTTTTGAGTTCAGTTTCCACAGCATTACCATAAAGTTTCATTTTAGTGCAAAAAGTGTGGTTTTAACTAGAAATAAGGCTCTGTGGGATCTGCTACTACCCGAGATGTTTCAGAGTGAAATTGGAATTAATGTAGCATACACAGGGGGTATAGAGTGCACACACAAAACCTAGGAGTCCCTCCCCCTACCCAGGCCGCCAAAATAAGCATTCTGGCTGCAATTTGCGGCCAGATGGGGCTGTTTTGGGTTTGGGTTTGGGCCACTGGAGTCTGCGGCTATTTGTAGTATTTTGGTATATATATATTTGTAATATCTGTTCTGTATCAAAATCTGGAGTAGAATACCCTATTTCCCGTTTTTTTTTAATTTTCCGCGACACGCGTAATACGTGTGTGTGGGTTTGGGGTTTCTGCGTATCGCGATGTGTCGGAGTGACTTCAGGCGCGTAATCACACGTTTTAGCGTATCGCGCACACACGCGCTTGGTTTGCGACACGGATTTCTAGTTGACCTTAAATGTCGTGTTTGTATGGTTTGAGCTTATGTGTGATTCACTGTGAAATTCTAGGTTCGCAGGCGAGTGCGACGGACGCCGCAAAGAAGGGGAAACAAGTCATCGGCTATACTTAGCGAGAGACTACGGTGAGTAGATTTAACATCTACGGGGATATCACCCGCATGGCGTTCTACGTCAGGGCTGATAGGATCTTATAGCTACATTTCCATACATCGACTGTTTATGGCTACTATTTAGTGCATACCACATTCCCTGATATATGTATATAAACTAGAATTGATAGAACACCGCACCATTACTAACGGTTCATGTTGCACAAGCACTATCCTGCATGCTACACACACACACCGTTAGAAATTGCCATGACACTCACACTGTAGAATTTCCATGATATTCATACTTGATGCACATATCACATCACATTGACTTGCATATTGGTTTGGATTACATGTGATTTCTGGATTTGGGAACCGTGGCTATTTCAAATATGTAATCATTTAAAAACCCGGTTCGCTTGATATGATATTTCGGTGCGTCTACCCTATGTTTTCTCGGTGCTAGAGTGGGATATATATGAGATAGAGGGGGCTGACCCGGACTGACGGATGCCCGATATATATGAGATAGAGGGGGCTGACCCGGACTGACGGATGCCCGATAGACATATGAGAGAGGGGGCTGACCCGGACTGACGGATGCCCGATATAGGAAGATTTGTGTGTCGATGCTAGACACGAGTATTTATGATATTTGGGTGCCGATGTTGGGCACTCGTGATTCTCAGTGATGTACAGGATTTGAGGGCCGATGGGAGTGCCGGTGTCTGGGTTGTTGGGATTTGGGGTGCATTGATGGACACCGATTACATATTCCACGTTGACATTCCGTGTAAATGTTATACTTCCCATGCTCAGCATTCATTATTATATCTCATCCTGTAGTTATATTACCTGATAGAGCATTTGCATAATTTTTGCACCTACTGCTTATCACATATTGATATCATCTGTTGGCATATGATAGAGTAGCGCAGTATGTGCATGCTCGCGATTACCTTTATATGTTATCTCTATTCACGAGTTGGCAACTCACCCCCGTTGTGCCACAGTGTTTGCAGGTTGCCCCTCGGAGTAGTTGCGGCAGGCTGCGTTTGCATCTTTTGACACAGATACCCCATAGTTGGAGTACTAGCCCTTTTGCTGATAGGTGGGTTTTGTGCGGTATCTGTTTATCTTTCAGTTATGTATATTGTTGTATCTAGTATTCTCCATCTACCATGTATGTATTTGACTTAGAGACAGTGTGAGGACGATGATGTATATTATTTGTATTCTGGTGTCGAGCTCGTTGTGAGCCGACTGTACTTGCAGTTTATTCTATCTGTGATGTTCCCACTTGTGGATCTTGATCTTCGCTACGGCGTCCTATATTGCTATCTTGGTGATTATCTACTTAAGAATTCTTGTCACTTTAATAAATACTTCCATTTAAAACTTAAAACACTCTATACTTTTACTGGTATGGTTTCTTGGTTTTCGGTTCACTTAGTTGCGTTACGCCTGTAGACGTTACGTGGTTAAGTGCCTGTCACAGGCCAAACTTCGGGTTGTGACAAAGTTGGTATCAGAGCGTAGGTTTTACCTTACGGAGTGTTCCTAGGATGACCCTGGTATGATGGAGTAGGTAGCTGAAGCAGAGTGGCGTAGTGTGTGTATGTTTCGCGGCATACTCACGACACGGTACTCCACCAAGGCGACCTTAGGACTTGTTGATTTAAATTCCTTCTTGAGTATATACATTCTTGCGATTCGATTTCCGTATCTTTATCGAATCCTATTGTTCCTTTCAGCCATTATGCCGCCAAAGACTACGATGGCGCAGAGAGCGGCCGTGAGGGCCGAGATTTGAGTTGACTCGTCCGAGACGAGGACTGATCCGGGTAGTACACCGGTTGTGCCCGAGCAGGCTGTTCCTGCTGTGACAGATCAGATTTCCATGTTAGGGGCTGGTATGCAGGAGATGCGCCAGACGATGGGATCCAGTATGCAGGAGATGCGCCAGATGATGGGATCTCTAGTTGAGACACTTCGAGCGCAGCGACCAGAGGTAGTTCCACCCGTTGCAGAGACCGCGGTGGTACCCACAGTACAGGCAGTTGCCCCTGCAGCTACGGAGGTTATTACAGTATCGTTGTCAGAGTTTATAAGGCTGAAGCCTCCGGTCTTCACAGCCACCGATGTGGCCGAGGACCCACAGTCTTTCATTGATAGGATGGCGCGGATATGTCGTTCACTTAGATGCGCAGATGCGAGATGGGTTGAGTTCGCGAGCTTTCGCCTGGAAGGTCTCGCGCAGAAATGGTGTGAATCAGTCGAGAAGGGTAGAGCAGCAGGTCTTCCTCCTATGACCTGGACAGAGTTCGTGGCGCTATTCCTTGCCCGTTTTCTTCCACTGAGCGTCATAGATGCTAGAGCACGCAGGTTCGAGTCCTTACGTCAGACTCCGGAGATGTCAGTGGCAGAGTATGATGTCCTGTTCACCGAGCTATCAGTGTATGCTGCGTACCTAGTGGCTACTGAGGAGTTGCGAGTCAAGAGATTTGTCCGATGCTTGCTTACACCACTGTTTCTAGCGATCAGCGCACAGCATTATAAGACATATGCAGCAGCTGTAGACGCAGCCCTTTTAGTCGAGGAGCGCCTTGCTGAGACTTCGGTAGTTCCAGAGCCGAAGAGAGTTCGTGCGAATACATCAGCGTAGAGACAGCCTTTTCGGCGCCGTGATAGACGTCTTGCAGGTAGCAGAGATTCTGGGCGAGGCAGGTTGTTTAGCTCCTATCCCCAGGAGGGTCAGCGACCGTCATCGGGATGTTTCCGTTGCGGGAGTTCTTATCATCATGTACAAGATTGTCCTGAGATACCCCGGAGGGAGGCAGCAGCACCGCACGTCACACTACCACCTTCACCACCCCAGACGGCGTTGCCTATTGTACCTACTGTTACTCCGCGCCAGACTCATCCACAGAGAGGTCACGACCGCGGGGGATTTGTTCATAGAGGACGAAGTGATCGAGGCAGAGGACAGCCAGTGGCCGGCAGGGGACAGTCAGTCGCAGGTGGAGGACAGGTGCGAGTTTTTGCTTTGACGCATCAGGACGCGCAGGCGTCCAATGCGGTGGTCTCAGGTATCCTTCTAGAATGCTCTGTTGGTGCACACGTGTTATTCGATCCCGGATCCACGCACTCGTATGTATCCACACACTTTGTGCCGAGTTTTGGTAGAGAGTCCGGTTTGCTTGATCAGCCGCTTGTTGTGACTACTCCTGTAGGAGAGTCGTTTGTTGCTAGGAACGTGTTCTGATCTTGTATTGTCTGTATCGGCGAGAGAGAGAGTTGCCGGTCGATTTGATTCTTCTTGAGATGTTGGACTTCGACGTTCTTTTGGGCATGGATTGGTTAGCCACGTGCTATGCTTCTGTTGACTGCCGCGAGAAGACAGTTAGATTTTGTTTTCCCGGCGAGTCGGTTTTCGTTGTGTTGGGGGTCTGTGGTGCCACCCCTCACAGTGTGATTTCTTCTTTTCGTGCTGGACAGCTTTTGAGGAAGGGATGTCAGGGATTTCTCGCCTATGTTTGCGATACTAGAGCTGCAGAGGTTCCGATGGATTAGGTTCCTGTTGTTAGCGAGTTCCCTGATGTGTTCCCTGACGAGCTTCCTGGGCTACCGCCCGAGCGTGATATTTCTTTCTGTATTGATTTGGTTCCTGGCACGGGACCTATTTCTGTACCGCCTTATTGGATGACCCCGGCGGAACTTAGAGAATTGAAAGGTCAGTTGCAGGATTTGCTGGATAAGGGACTCATTCGACCCAGTGTTTCTCCGTGGGGTGCTCCAGTCCTGTTTGTCAAGAAGAAGGACGGCAGTATGCGTTTGTGTATCGACTACCGTCAGCTGAACAGGGTGACAATGCGGAGCAGGTATCCTTTGCCACGCATAGATGATTTGTTCGACCAGCTTCAGGGGGCAGGATACTTTTCGAGGATCGATTTGCGATCAGGATACCATCAGCTGCGGGTTCGATAGGAGGACATTCCTAAGACAGCTTTCCGCACGCGCTACAGCCATTATGAGTTTTTGATGATGTCGTTCGGACTCACCAACGCGCCAGCAACATTTATGGACTTGATGAACCGCTTTTTTCAACCGTATCTTGATCTGTTCATCATAGTGTTCATTGACGATATTCCGGTGTATTCTCAGAGTAGAGAGGAGCACGAGCAGCACCTGCGGATTACACTGCAGACCTTGAGGGAGCATCAGCTTTTCGCCAAATTCTCAAAGTGTGCTTTCTGGCTGGATAGCGCAGACTTCTTGGGGCACGTGATTACACGAGATGGTATATGTGTAGACCCGAGGAAGATTGAGGCCGTTCGGAGTTGGCCTAGACCCACGTCAGTGACGGAGGTTCGCAGCTTTCAAGGGCTGGCAGGCTATTACAGGAGATTCGTGCAGGACTTCTCTCGCATTGCTACACCTTTGACCGGGTTAACCCGGAAGGGAGTTCGTTTCGATTGGACAGAGGAGTGTGAGCACAGTTTTCAGCAGCTACGGGCTCTACTGACTACGACACCAGTGCTATCATTGCCTTCAGGATCAGGCGGATTTGTGGTCTACTGTGATGCTTCACGAGTGGGGTTAGGGTGCATTTTGATGCAGCATGACAGGGTGATCGCGTATGCTTCGCGGCAATTAAAGAAACATGAACAGAATTACCCCACTCATGATTTGGAGATGGCTGCAGTGATCTTTGCGCTTAAGATCTGGCGACATTACCTGTATGGAGAGTCGTGCCAGATATTCACTGATCACAAGAGCTTAAAGTATATATTCCAGCAGCGAGACCTGAACCTTAGACATCGCCGATGGATGGAGTTAGTGAAGGACTACGATTGTGAGATCTTGTATCACCCGGGCAGGGCGAATGTAGTGGCGGATGCTTTGAGCAGGAGGCCCGGTGGTAGTCTATCTTGTTTGAGCGCAGTACAGAGGCAGTCGTCGGCAGATTGGCAGATTTTTTGCGACAGCCGGGTATAGTTCGAGTTTATGCCGATCGGAGGACAGATTGCGCATGTTCGTGCACACCCACAGTTGTTTGACCGTATACATGAGGCACAACACAGTGATGACCGATGTTCAGAAATCAGGACACAGATGGGACAGGGCAGATTTTCCGAGTTTGTGATCGATGATCAGGGGATACTACGATTTGGGGCTAGACTGTGCGTACCAGATGCTGAGGGATTGCGGCGCGAGATTCTTGAGGAGGCACATCGATCGGTATATAGTGTTCATCCCGGTTCCACCAAGATGTACCATGACTTGAGAGGTGTTTACTGGTGGGACGGAATGAAGAGAGACATCGCAGATTTTGTGTCAAGATGCCTGACTTGTCAGCAAGTTAAGGCTGAGCACCAGAGGCCCGCAGGAGAGCTACAGCCGTTACCCATTATGGAGTGGAAATGGGAGAAGATTTCTATGGACTTCAATATGGGTCTATCCAGGACTAGTCGAGGGTATGACTCCATCTGGGTGATCGTGGATCGTTTGACGAAAGCGGCTCACTTCCTACCGGTGAAGATGACTTTCGGATTTGCTCTGTATGCCCAGATTTACATCGATGAGATTGTACGACTGCACGGAGTTCCAACATGTATCGTGTCCGACAGAGGCACCCAGTTTACCGGCCGACTATGGCAGAGGATTCAGGAGGCTTTGGGCACTCGCTTGAGTTTCAGCACAGCATTTCATCCGCAGACCGACGGACAGTCAGAGCGGACTATTCAGACTTTCGAGGACATGCTCAGAACGTGCGTATTAGACTTCGAAGGTAGCTGGGATAATCATTTACCCTTAGTAGAGTTCTCCTACAACAATAGTTACCAGGAGACCATTCAGATGGCACCGTTTGAGGCTCTTTATGGGAGGAGATGCAGATCGCCCACCTGTTGGACAGCTCAGTGAGAGCAGTATCTTAGGGCCGCAGATTGTGGAGGAGACGACCGCGAAGATCCAGTTGATTCGCGATAGGATGAGAGCAGCCCAGAGTAGGCAGAGATCTTATGCGGACCGTCGACGGCGCAGACTTGAGTTTTCTGTTGGTGACCATGTTTTCTTGAGGGTCTCCCCAATGAAAGGTGTGATGAGATTTGGGAAGAAGGGGAAGCTTAGTCCCAGATTTGTGGGCCACTTCTAGAACCTCGAGCGTGTTGGTGCAATTGTGTATCGATTAGCCCATCCGCCCAGTTTTCCAGACGTGCACCCCGTATTTCACGTTTCGATGCTCCGCAGATATCTTCACGATCCTTCGCATGCGATTCAGCACCCGACGATCCAGCTTGAGCGTGACCTTTCCTATGCAGAGTAGCCGGTGATGATCTTGGATCGACAAGTGAAGAAATTGAGGTCGAAAGAGATACCGTCCGTCAAGGTACTTGGCGTGGCCAGAGCGGCGAGGAAGTCACTTGGGAGACCGAGAGCGAGATGAGGAAGAGGCATCCCAATCTTTTTGAAGGTACGTGTAGTTAGATTTTTAAATTCGGGGACCGAATTTCTTTAAGGGGGTAGATTGTAACACTTTGAAATTTCGTTAGAACATTTTTCGTGATAATTAGTAATTGTGCGTGTTATTATATATGTGTAACTTTAGGGTTTACTAATTATATTTATTCATGTTAACAAATTGGAAAATTTTCCTTTGTAGTGTACACTTGCACACTTAGCCAATTTTGTGACTTAAGACTTTTAGTGTAGCATGTTAACCATTCTTGTGTTGCATGGTTGTATTTAATCCCCCACCCATTTTAAAACAAGTCAAATCCCTTTTAAAATTCCAAAATTTCAATTAAACAATGAAGGCATGGTGTTAGGTAGAAAAATTGACTTTTTGACCCCCATTTTCCTTCTCTTCTCTCTCTCTTTCCCCATCTCAGAATTCTGGAAATTTCCAGCAGAAAAACCTTGCTTTTCTTCATCTTTTCTTCTCCTTTTTCACTTCTCTTTGATCTCCATACAAATCCTACACAAAAACCACTCATTTTCATCACAAAACCATGGAAAAGTGAGCTTTCTGAGGCGTTTGGAAGCCAATCTGCACACTTGATGCAAGAGCTGGAATAATTGGTGTTTTATAGGGTCTTTTGAAGTTATTAACTCATGTTAGCACTCCTTTTCCATAAATTTGTAGTATTCTTTAGCAAAAATCTCATTTTTGTGCATTTTTAGTGATATTAAAGGATATTAGTGATGCTTATGTTAGATTGGGGTTTTGTTGGCTTGGTTAACTCTATTTTGTGCTATTAGAGCTATTTAGGCCAGGTTTTGAGATCATTTTGCACAGAATTACCATAAAGTTTCATTTTAGTGCAAAAAGTGTGGTTTTTAAATAGAAATAAGGCTCTGTGGGATCTGCTACTACCCGAGATGTATCAGAGTGAAATTGGAATTAATGTAGCATACACAGCGTGTATAGAGTGCACAAACAAAACCTGGGAGTCCCTCCCCCTACCCAGGCCACCGAAATAAGCATTCTGGCCGCAATTTGCGGCCAGATGGGGGTGTTTTGGGTTTGGGTTTGGGCCACTGGAGTCTGCTGCTATTTGTAGTATTTTGGTGTATATATATATTTGTAATATCTGTTCTGTATCAAAATCTGGAGTAGAATACCATATTTCCCGTATTTTTTTTTAATCTTTCGCGACACGCGTGATACGTGTGTGTTGGTTTGGGGTTTCTGCGTATCGCGACGCGTCGGAGTGACTTCAGGCGCGTAATCACACGTTTTAGCGTATCGCGCACACACGCGCTTGGTTTGCGACACGGGTTTCTAGTTGACCTTAAATGTCGTGTTTGTATGGTTTGAGCTTATGTGTGATTCACTGTGAAATTCTAGGTTCGCAGGCGAGTGCGACGAACGCCGCAAAGAAGGGGAAACAAGTCATCGTCTATACTTAGCGAGAGACTATAGTGAGTAGATTTAACATCTACGGGGTTATCGCCCGCGTGGCGTTCAACGTCAGGGCTGATAGGATCTTATAGCTACATTTCCATACATCGACTGTTTATGGCTACTATTTAGTGCATACCACATTCCCTGATATATGTATATAAACTAGAATTGATAGAACACCGCACCATTACTAACGGTTCATGTTGCACGAGCATTATCCTGCATGCTACACATACACACCATTAGAAATTGCCATGACACTCACACTGTAGAATTTCCATGATATTCATACTTGATGCACATATCACATCACATTGACTTGCATATTGGTTTGGATTACATGTGATTTCTGGATTTGGGAACCGTGGCTATTTCAAATATGTAATCATTTAAAAATCCGGTTCCCTTGATATGATATTTCGGTGCGTCTACCCTATGTTTTCTCGGTGCTAGAGTGAGATATATATGAGATAGAGGGGGCTGACCCGGACTGATGGATGCCCGATATATATGAGATAGAGAGGGCTGACCCGGACTGACGGATGCCCGATGTATATGAGATAGAGGGGGCTGACCCGGACTGACGGATGCCCGATATATATGAGATAGAGAGGGCTGACCCGGACTGACGGATGCCCGATAGACATATGAGAGAGGGGGCTGGCCTGGACTGATGGATGCCCGATATAGGAAGATTTGCGTGTCGATGCTAGACACGAGTATTTATGATATTTGGGTGTCGATGTTGGGCACTCGTGATTCTCAGTGATGTACAGGATTTGAGGGCCGATGGGAGTGCCGGCGTCTGGCTTGTTGGGATTTGGGGTGCATTGATGGACACCGATTACATATTCCATGTTGACATTCCGTGTAAATGTTATACTTCCCATGCTCAGCATTCATTACTATATCTCATCCTGTAGTTATATTACCTGATAGAGCACTTGCATGATTTTTGCACCTACTGCTTATCACACATTGATATCATCTGTTGGCATATGATAGAGTAGCGCAGTACATGCATGCTCGCGATTACCTTTATATGTTATCTCTATTCACGAGTTGGCAACTCAGCCCCGTTGTACCACAGTGTTTGCAGGTTGCCCCTCGGAGTAGTCGCGGCAGGCTGCGTTTGCATCTTTTGACACAGATACCCCATAGTTGGAGTACTAGCCCTTTTGCTGATAGGTGGGTTTTGTGCGGTATCTGTTTATCTTTCAGTTATGTATATTGTTGTATCTAGTATTCTCTATCTACCATGTATGTATTTGACTTAGAGACAATGTGAGGATGATGATGTATATTATTTGTATTCTGGTGTCGAGCTCGTTGTGAGCCGACTGTACTTGCAGTTTATTCTATCTGTGATGTTCCCACTTATGGATCTTGATCTTCGCTACGGCGTCGTATATTTCTATCTTGGTGATTATCTACTTAAGAATTCTTGTCACTTTAATAAATACTTCCATTTAAAACTTAAAACACTCTATACTTTTACTGGTTTGGTTTTTGGGTTTTCGGTTCACTTTGTTGCGTTACGCCTGTAGACGTTACGTGGTTAAGTGCCGGTCACGGGCCAAATTTCGGGTCGTGACAGAAACGATGTGGTATGCATATGTGATATGCACCGGGACCCGATTGAATACGACTATGTGATACGGTATGTTAATCGGGCGTTTTTCTATTGGTCGGGTTGTATGTGATATAACTGGATTGTTAAATTAATTGTTGATTTAACATTTTGACTTTTAGTTTTATTCTTTATTCAAACCCTTTTTATTAAAGAGGAAGAATGCATGTATGTATGCACATGTTGATGTGCATGTATGCACATGTTGATGTGCATGGACACATACATACAAAGTATCATGTTTGATGATACACCTTTGAAGGCATTATAAGACTCACATGGAACTTAATTTATATATATATTCATTTGCATTTAAATTAAAAGGAAAAGAAAAGGAATATTCATCCATGGTTATCTTCTACACTCTTCTTGAAGTTAACCATTGTTAACCCGCTTTTTAACCATGGATTAGTTTTCTTTTTGTCTTTTAACTCATATGCAATAATATCTAAATTAAGTAACCATGGTTTGCTATGACAAATAGAAAATATATATACTATCTTTTCTATTTTTCTCATTCAAGCTTTATCATTTATTTTTAGACAAAAGGTTTTTCCTTCATCTTCTTCTTCCTCCAAGCTCTCTTGATTTTTCCAAAGTGAGAAAGAGCTAAAAAGAAAGGGTTTTGACAAAAGAAAACACACCACTTCATCATTCTACTCTAATCTAGCCAATTAGTTTAGAGTGTTTAGCTTCATCTTCTTCTTGCATCAAGTGGAGCTAGAACCTTGGACCTAGTGAACTTCGGGTGGATCATCGTGGACGTAGGAGCTTACTAGCAAGCCTTTCCAACCTCTCAAGGATCATAGGAGTCATAACAAGAGG
Source organism: Agapanthus africanus (assembly GCA_030015575.1). Taxonomy (NCBI): domain Eukaryota; kingdom Viridiplantae; phylum Streptophyta; class Magnoliopsida; order Asparagales; family Amaryllidaceae; genus Agapanthus; species Agapanthus africanus. The sequence goes on along the minus strand of CM057345.1, from coordinate 322,516,468 downwards.
ACTACAAAGGTTTTATTCTTTTCACTTAGTGTTTATTTGTTATTTGTATGAGATACAAGTGTTGTTACCCTATTATTCTTGTTAAAGATCCTTGCTTTGTTTGCTTAGCACCTCTAAATTTTTAAAGTGGCATGTATGATACTTCCATACTCTATAGTAGGTGCTAGGGAACCCTAACAATGGTATTAGAGCCAAGCAAGAATTCTGGACACGGTATTAGAACTATTACGAAAACGAAATCGACTCCAAAAAATAGGGTATTATGGAACGCTATATATGCTCTCTGGAAATTTTTTAAAAAGTGCTCTAAAAATTTTTCAAATATGTACAGAATGGAGTATAGGAAAACCTATGAACACAGGTGAAATACGGGGGATTGTGCTCGGATTTTAGCCGAGCACAACACCATATAATCCGGCCTGGTCGGCCCCCTACCCCCTATGCACCCCCTGTTTTCACCTGTGCTCTGTTGTTTGCAAGTTAGGGTTTCTAGTATTGTTTGCTTAGCCCAATTTTCATGTGATGATTATTTTGACTTGGGGCTAATTCGTAGTGTTTCGTAGTCGTATAATCTAGCACTTTATTGGTAGCCTTGATAATGTTTATCAGTTCGAACGAACTTCAAAACCCCACTTTTTGACCCCGCTGAAATTTCCAAGTGTTGTAATTTTCCTAAGTTAACTTTATATTCAATATTCGCGCAAGTATCCTATGGACCCTCTAGAAGACCATAATAACCTTAACTCGATTCTATGCCCACGGAACCGCGATCGAACCTTCGGGTTTGCCGTAGTTCCGTGGTGTCATAGGTGAGACGTTGGTTAACTCCTTCTATGGATGGACCATAGACACTGTGGCGCGTTTTTGAGTATTTGTAACTTTGCTCAAGTGTTGAGCTCTTGGGGTAAAATGTGGGTGTATGTTGATTCGATCGAAACGTTAAACATCGTCTTAATATATGAGATTGTGATAATTGCAATTGTTGTCTTTCACTTTCTTTTCTGCGACCATAAGTGTAGTATGTGGAGTATCGCCGGTTTCGTTGCTATACATCAACGAAAATCGGGATACGCATACTTGCTTACGTTGATGATATGAGATATTATGTGTTGCTGAGATATGATTTGCAGGATTGTCATGATCGAATAGCCGGGGGTTTTATGTAAGATGAGAGTATTTTTTTCATTCATGTAAAAGTCAATTGTATGTAATATTCTTTTATTTGGGGCACTTCAAGGTTGTGGATGATGTCACCATTATTGTATATTATTTACTTTTCCGCATTAGGATAGACCCAAGGAGGGGAGCACAAGTGATCGAGTTCTAGGGTTCAGTGGGAAGCGATCTCGAGAAGTCGAGACCGGGTCTCCTAAACTCTAGAATTGGCAGGATCACTTGCCACTCTCGTAGGGGTCTAGGGGTGTGGGCTTGGCTATTCATCGCGACCATGGAATCCGTATTTTCTATTGCTGGCTAAATACAAAATACGGACCTCCTAAATATCCTTTTTATTTTCATATGTGCTTCTGCTGCTGATGATATTCTGTAATGTGATTACTTAGTATCTGAGACGAATGGATTATTATTATATATATGATATATAATAAATGTTGCTTATATTTTACACCCGCGCTAGTACCGCCCCGCTATGCCGTTAGTTAAATAACCTAATGTTGTATAACGGGACACTGTGGCGAATGCGGATGGTATAAGTATACGTTCTATTTTCGTTTCTTTTCTGTAATGGCTTAGGAACTTAAATAATGGGACTACATTAATAAGATTAATGTAAAGTAAAAGAAACCTAAAAGATGTTGTAGAATCGGATTTGAAACCCACTCGGCCTTTTTATGAAAAATGCAAGTTTCAAAAGATGCGGAGCATAAGCCACTCATTTTCAAAACTGTTTTGATTCTACAAACAAGATCAAGTTCAAAGCGTTAAAGGTTTTCATAAAAACCATCTGCAACCCTCCGTCATTTTAGGAAGCAGAGTACTTAGTATTCGTGCTACGTATTTTGATCATAGTCAAGACGTAGTGTACAGTAGCTAAGTGATGTCTTCCTACAAAGCATATGATACGATCACTTAGGACATTCATGTGATTATGTTGATCATAATCAAGGGTCATATGGGTGGGTCTAGTTAATCTCGAAATGACGGGTAGAACTTGACTAGTGCTTATGATATTTTGACCATAGCCAAGGTCATAAGTAACTAGGGGTAAAAACCATATCGGGAGTTTCAAATGTTGAAATTTGCAATGAGTTGCATACCATCTATATGATAGTTTGATCCCGATCCTACTGTGAGTAAGAGTTGCTCCCAGGAGAGTTTTGCACTTTACAATTAGCTAATCTAGTAGGTGTCTAGAAAGGTCTTAACGGGGTTTGACCTCTGGGAAAACGAGGCTTATTTTAATTAGGTCCGTGCGAAAGCACGGGGAACCTCCCTCAAAGTACCGACACTGGCCTGACTGACCGGTTAGCAAAACTGTAGAATGTAATTAATCCTGGCTATTTGCTTTTCAGGTTTTGAAAGAAAATTTGATAAAATCAGTGGGAGACATCGATTAGATAAGATAATAATAAATCTAATTCTTTGCAAGAGCATTTCGCTGAGTGTATTCTTTTCTCTCTCCTAATAGCAGATACCAATGACAGGACGTAAGCTTCTACTAACAAACTGACTGGGCCGAATTATAATGAATGGTTGAGGAACTTGAACATTGCACTCGCATATAATAAATTATCATATGTCCTCACTACCAAAGCCCCACCCGTTCCAGGACCTGAATCATCTATTTTGGATAGGGAGATCAGAAAAACATGGGATATTGATTGCAACACGGCCAGGTGCCTCGCGCTTGCTTCTATGGACAACATCCATCAGAAACAGCACGAGAAGATGGATGTAGCAATCTATCTTTCTTCATATAAAAGAGTTGTATGAAGAGCAATCTCGTACTTTGCGATACGAAGAATCTCGAAAGTTGTTTCAGATGCGGATGACCCCCGGCACATAAGTAGGAGACCATGTCCTGAAGATGATTGGTCTTATAGAAGAACTTGAGGAACTGGGATGGACTATGGATAATGAGCAATATACAGATATTGTTCTGCAGTCTCTCTCCCCCGCCTTTGCTCCGTTCATAGTGAATTTCAATATGAACGATTTGGAGAAATCATTGCCTGAACTTCTCAATATGTTGAGAAGTGCAGAGAGCATGCTGAAAACAACGAAGACTCCCGCTCTACTTGCTGGGCTATCTTCCTCTTCCGTCCCAAAAGCCAAGGCCAAGGGAAAGAAGAAGAAGAAGTCCATCAAACCGAAAGGTGGAGTCAAAAAGGCGAAGGGGAAAGAAATATCTGGGGCCGCGGGAAGTGGAAAAGAGAATGTTTTTACTGCCACAAATCAGGACATTAGAAACGCAACTGTGCTGTGTATCTTGCTGATCTCAAGAAGAAGAAGCATGCTGATGCTTCCACTTCAGGTGTGTTTGTAACTGAAAACTGTTTTTCATTAAACTCTGCATCTTGGGTATTAGATACCAGTTCTGGTTCTCACATCTGCAATTGTATGCAGGGATTGAAAAACAGTAGAGTTTTGAAGACTGGAGACTATACTCTGCGGGTTGGAAATGGTTCAAATGTACTTGCTGTATCCGTAGGAGAATATCATCTAGGGTAGCTTTCAGGTTGTATTTTAGTTTTGAACCCGTGTTATTTTGTACCAAGTATGCTATGTAATATAATATCCGTTTCTTTATTAGACAATGAAGGATATTATTTTGTGTTGCAAAATAATATTATGAACATTAACTTGAATCAAGAGTTTATTGGGTATGGTACACTAAATAACGGTATTAACATCCTGAACCAATACACAGTTTTCAATATACAACATACTAATAAAAGAAAATTTTCAGATATAAATGAAGATTTTCTTTGGCATTGTAGGCTTGGTCATATTAATGAAACAAGACTTAACAAGCTATATAAAGATGGATATTTAAATCCTTTTGAATATAAATCTTATTCGACTTGCCAGTCCTATATCAAAGGTAAAATGACCAAAATTCCGTTTACTGGACACAGAGAAAGAGCTGTGGAACTCTTAAGCCTCATACATAGTGATGTATGCGGACCAATGTCTACACATGCACGAGGTGGTTTTTCATACTTCATCACTTTTACTGATGATTTCTCAAGATTCGGACACGTGTTTTTGATAAAGCACAAATCCGAAACTTTCGAGAAATTCAAGGAGTACAAACTTGAAGTAGAAAAACAAACAGGCTTGAACATCAAGAAACTTCGATCAGATCGAGGTGGAGAGTATTTAAGTACAAAGTTTTCAGACTTCTTAAAAGAGAATGGGATTCTCTCTTAGCTCACTCCTCCTTATTGGATATAGTGCCCTCAGAGTCAATTATTGGATCGTAGGCACGTGATTGCAATGATTGAGAGAGGACCTATAACGGTAGGACAGTCTTACTCGAGATGATTGTATACTATCTAGTTTGTCTCTATCATCGTGTACATGCTTTAGGGAACATTGTGGTTCACTATTACACGTTGATGGAGAATAGTATGCTACCATGGTTTGTCTTTATCATCGTGTACTGCTTTAGGTGACCTTACAGGTCGCTATTGCACGCTGATAGAGCCCTTAGGATTCTTGCTTGACGACCGGCAGTATGATGGCGATCATATATGTGAGAGCTGGGGTCTATAAGCACATCCTTAAAAGGTCCCTAGTCATGGGAGTTTTGAGACTGGGCATCGATACTCTATTAGTAGACTAGTGTATACAGTCGAGACCCCGACGAGGGGCGGTAGCCGGTCTCACAAGCCATTGGTGTCAGTAGATTCACCTAAGATGTATACAGGTGTTCATTGGGTTATGAGTACACCGGACAGGACTCGCCGGGAACATGCCAGTTGGTATTATACCTGGCGTCAGATAGCAGTTCCCTGGTGACATGTGTACAGGTTAGTTCATCGATCTGAGATCGTCATTTGTCTCGTGTGAGTTCCCACAGTGCTTTGATTACTACCCTACCACGGCTCAAAGGAGTCGTGCAAACAGGTTTTAGTTGGGTACAGTCCCGAGCCACATGGAGGCAGTGAGCGGATCGACAGGGGTTCGACTCTTCCGGTATTGGTGGTGAGGTCACGCTGTGTCTAGGAGAGCCATTACACAAAGCCCTCGGCCGAGGCAAGAGATTTACTGGTCGGTATTCCAGTAGTATCTCAGGGTGTTCTGGGCTACACTCCGACACGACTTGTACCGCTTTTGGGGGTCTGACTTTTACCAACCCCCTAGGCCCGACATGCGAAGCTCATAGACGAACGGACCGGGCTGTACGGATACTGTCACTGACAGGCTCAGTAGGGTGTCTGGATGAGTTCGCTCATCGACCTCCCTTTTGGTCAATACCTGGTAGCTCGTTACGTACGGCTAATACCTCTGACGTGCTAGTGGTTAAATCCACAGCCAAAGTATTGATGAGTCTTTAGAGTCCCCCACAGACAGTTTCTCAAGTTTCGGGCGAAACGTTGTAGAGGCCGTATGATATATGGCAGGGTTCGATCATATACGTGCGGTATTGCACGGATTATGATCGGACGGATCATAGTGGTGGACTTTGGTTTAAGCCAGATCCTAGTATTAGATTTGTTGGATTACTTTAGTCTCGTCGCATTCGCATTCAGTCGGAATAGGGATGCAGGTATGTATATACAGGTGAGGGGTATCCTTGTGATCCGTCACAAGTTTACTTTAGATGTTGCCGTATCTTTTTATTGTTGCAAACATTTGGATTAATGTTTGTAAATGGAAATTGTGAGCTATATGTCATGATAAGAAGCATTTATTGTGACACATGCACAAGTGGTGACTCATGGTCTCTTTCTTTGTGCATGTGTCACATAATGTGATAGATTTGTATTGAAATGATAAGGTGAGAGAGAAAGGCAACCATATGGTTGTAGTTAGCTCTTGTATTCTCATTCTTACACTCTCATACTCTCATAATCATTTCCATCACAAAAGAAAAAGAAAAGAGAGAGAAAGCCTTCTCTTCTTCTTCCTCCTCTAGCTCAAAGTCTCCATTAATGGCAACACCTCTAACCTCCATCCAAATCCATGGAAGTAAGAGACAAAGTGATCACAAACATTCTCTACATCACCTTGGACACATCGGCTAGCACACTTCATGCACGAGTTGCTTCAGATGAAGCGGGAGACCGTAAAAAGACTCGTAGATGTGGTGCCCTTTCCGACGAGGAGATCGAGACCGGAGATGCTGCGAGGAGCTTGGGGTGGTGGCCAAAGACCGAAGGACACGGATCGATCGGTATAGCCTTTCTATCCCTTCTCTAGATAGCTAGTTGTAGGTTAATGGTTCGATCTGGGTTTTAAGCATACGATAGCGCTGGTTTTCAAGTTAAGAAAAATTTTCGTTTCTGCATTTTGGCCTCGGAAAGACGGCCGGGGCGCTACCGTAGTTTTACATGGTATCAGAGCCACGCCCTGAACCTTCACTAGCTTGCTCTAGCGTCTTTAGAACTTCGATCGGACGAAATTTTCAAAAACTGCATTTCCAAGTCATCAGTTTCTGTCGAAATTTTTCTGTTCTCAAAAAATTATTTAGTGTATTGCAGAAAATCAGGCAGGGTTTTTAAAGAAATCTGAGAAAATTTGGCACACTGTTTTTACTGTAGTGCGGCGTAACCGCGGCCGTACCAATGCTTTGGCCGCGGTTCCGCGGCCGTACTGTAGCTTCACTTTACCAAATTTCTTCAGGTGGTCTCTGACTTGGAAAAGGGGTTTCAGGTAATTTTATTTTGGGCCCAAGTTTATTTGAGTACTGGGTATTGTGCTTGGGGCCCACTTCGGGAAATTTTGTCGATCAAAAATTTTAAACATGTTAGTTCACATTATTTACATTATATCTGCGACCGTGAATGTCATTTGATCAGTAAATCCTGTCTAATTGCTATAGTTCTTTTAGACGGATTTGCGAACGTGACATTCATGTTGATGTTCTGTGTTGTGCTGTGATGTTGCGGATTTGTTGTGGTGGATAGCCTGGATGTAATGGTAGTACAGTTTGGTTGTATATGTACATTTGAAATTGCGGGGCGAGCATCCGACATGTGGACTGCCGTCACTGCCGTTTGTATATTATACTTTTGGGGAACGACCGGGCTGAGGTCGATATACCCGTTGTATATTTTACTTTATATACTAGGATTACCCCGCGGAGGGGTGCACGGATAGCCGGGTTCTAGAGGGCAACGGGCCCGCATCTCATGGCTTTGAGACGGAGGGGGCTTTACTCTAGAATTGGCGGGCAATTCGCCGCACTCGTAGGGGGTACAGGTTGACCCAAGGAGGGGTGCTCAAGTTACCGGATTCCGTGAAGTGCTGGGTAGTCCATTCACGTTGTTGAAGGGGGCTGCCTCGCTTCAAGTTTTGGCGGGTAACTTGCCGCACCCGTAGGGGTCTAGGATTTCATTACACAGGCTATCCACACGACCAGGGAAACGTCGGGTTTCATTAGCGGTTCTATGAAACCCGGGGATCCCAAATTATCTGTATTATTCTGTGATGCTTATTACATTTCTGTGATGTTGCATTTTATCACGCCTTGAGCGATTATTATATATTGATATATATACTAATAGATATTGTATATGTTTTACACCCGCGCTAGTCCAGTCCCCACTCTGTCTTTAGTTAAGTAACCTAACGGGTGATGATGGGACCCAGTGGCGAATGCGGATGGCATATACGTACATCGTATTTTCGTTCTTTATTGATGTGATCAATTGATGGGACTACGTTGATTCGGATCAATGCAAGCTAAACAAACGTATTCTGATGTTGTTGGAACATTTTTCAAAAAAAAACTGTTATTGTAAGGACGTTCTCTTTTGTTTTGCACAGTGGTATTCGGTTATGAATATCCAACACCTCAGTCGACAAGGCAAGGGCCGAGATCCCTTCACCGGGAGTGACCCCTTAGACAGATGTTTGCGTCAGGGTAATAACTTCACTATAGCTGATTACTTTTTGCTTTGCATCGTGTTATTTAGTTAGAATATCCTGCACCTCATTCTACGAGGAAAGAGCCGAGATCCCTTCACCGGGAGTGACCTCTTTAGCAAAGGTTTTCGCCACTATATTTTTATAAAAAGCTATGCAGTTCCTTCAACGATATCAAGTTCATTACGTTGAAAGTTTTTCACCAAATACTAGACATAGCCCTCCGTCATTTCTTACAAGTATTACTTAGTATTCGTGTTGCGTTTGTTGACTGTGTCAAGGAGTAGTGTACGGTAGCTAAGTAGTGTTCGTTTGTGGCATATTAATGGGATTGGTTAGGACAGTCGTGCGGCCTTGTTGACTGTGTCAAGGGCTCGTACGGGTGGGTTTAATGCAATCCAAGATAATGACGGGTTGAACTTGACTAAGACTCTTTGATTTGTTGACTGTGTCAAGGTCACTTGGGTCCTAGGGGTAAAAATCACATCGGGAGTTTCTAAAGAAACTGAAACTTGCCAGATATGTGCATACCTTCTGGAGTGTGATAACGTGAGTGGATTCCGTCATGTTATCATGCGATGATAGTTGGATCCCGATTCCCACTGATGAGTTGGTTTACTCCTCGGGTGATCCCGACTAATTCTTCTTTCAGGTTTGGAGGAGAATTTGAGGTTACAGTGGGAGGTTTCCTGATTAGATAAATTGATAACCATTCTGATCTAGGTTAGAGTGCATGCTGAGTGTTTCTTTTCTCTCTCTCTTTGGCAGCGATCATGACCCGACCCTTGACTATGACTCAGTGACCAAGTTAACCGAACCTTCTTATAACACTGGCTTTTGGATTGTCTGAGTTGCATACCTCATTGCCACTCCTACTTTTACCTTTTTCTCCAGAACACCCCGTATTACTACGAACGTCCACTTCCATTGGATAAAACCATCGTATGGTTATATACGAACTCGAAGGAACTTGTTCCAAATTCGAGGATGGTTTCCGGTGTTAGTGTATATGCCCTAGAGGCCATTACTGTATCATACTACTATGTATATTACTTAATGGAAGCTTGGGATATTCACCCTGTATTGACAATCTTGCTCAAAATGGTAGTATGCTACTTGGTTTGTTTCTACTTCAATGTGTACATGTGTTTATTTTAGTATATCACCTATACGCATTAGTGGAGCCCTTAGGATCTTTGCTTGATTACCAGCGTTGTGATGGCAGTCACACTCGTGGGGGCTGGGTAATCCATAAGAACATCCTTATACAGGTCCCTAGTCACAGGACTATCGAGACAGGGCATCGATACTCCGGAGTAGACTAGCGTATGCGCTTCTCATCCCAGCAGGGGAGACAGTCTGTCCCACAGCCGTCAGTGCGTCGTACTTGAGATAGTATGCGGGTGCTCGTTAGGTTACGAGTACACTGGACAGGACTCGTCGGGAACTGATTGGTTGGTATTATACCTATCGTCAGTTATCAGTTCGCAGGTGACATGAGTACAGCTTAGTCCGCTGACTTGACACTGTCACTTCGCCTCGAGTGTGTTCCCACTGTACTTTGATTACTATCCTACCACGGCTCAAAGGAGTCGTGCAAACAGGTAGTATGTCACGACCCGAAAGAACGGAACGTGACCGGCACTTAGATTACGAAGCGTCTAGAGGAGCCACGTAACCTAAGTAAGCCGAAGCCCAGAAATCTAAACCCAAAAAAAGAAAAAAGAAGAAGAAGAAAAAAGAAACAAGTTTAAAAGCATTAGCAAATTTTATCAAAAATTTCGGCAGAGTCTCCTCTGTAAAAATTGGCCCCCAAACGGGTACAACAAGTATAATACACATAAACAATAAAAATGTCACGACCCGAAAGTACGGAACATGACCGGCACTTAAACTACGAACGTCTCGAGGCGTACGTAATCTAAGTAAACCGAAAACCCAGAAATCCAAACTAAGAAAAGATGTAGAGTGCAGGAAAAACCAACTTAAAGCAAGTAGTTTCAATAGCATAAGCCGAATTATGCGGTTTTTTAAAAACATCAAAAATTTACTGAAAATTTCGGCAGAGTCTCCTTTGTAAATACTGGCCCCCAAACGGGATACAACATGAATAGTATACGAAATCAAGAAAAAGGCATCCCCAAGCGGGAGCTAGCTCTTCGTCAATCGACGGTTACAACCACACAAGCAATATAATATACAACGCCAACGGCAAGGATCAAACTCAAAAGGAAACTCAAAACCACCAGAAATATAACGAGTGACTCTAAGGTCGAAAGAATAAACAACACTGGTCTCTATCTCAATAAATACATGTTTGGTTGATGGAACTTCTAGATACAACAGAATAATGATATACAAGATATAATGATGGGTGCGATACAAATAAACCCACCTACTAGCAAGTCACCCGGAAATGGAAAGAGTGCCAGCAAGCCGTAATGAAACCTGTACGGCGAAACCTGCAAGAACTGTGGCACAACGGGGGTGAGTTGCCAACTCGTGAGTAGAAAAACATCTACGCACAGAAATCGCATAAATAACGCAACCTAGGTCAATGATCATAATATATCCTCAAATATATGAATAACACGTAGCCTATAACAAGGCTAGGGTAAATATCTAACCCGAGTGTATTCTCATGTGCCCGTGTCAGTGCCTCAGGTAGCAATATATCATATGGATGATGTATGAATGCATAAAACAGAATGCATGTACTGAATAAAACTGGTTTCATAAATCAGTGAGATTTCTGTATTTTAAAAGAAATGAGGTACCATATATGAAATCAGCATAAAACAGTGCCCAGCATCGACATAAAACAAGTGTCCAAATACCTCGATATCTCTGTGTCACAATCTATGTACCTCAAGTCTCAATATCTAGGGCGCCGTCAGTCCAGACCGGCCCCTACCATCCATCTCAAGACCACGACGGTATCCTCCGGATATCCGACGCGTCGGGTAATATCACCGGTAGGTAGTGCTCCCCTGCCAAGCTCACATCGTCATCATCACGCGCTTCTTACCCCGGGGTACCTTACCGGGTCCACCATGTACCCGAAACGGTTCATCCGCCTCCTCGAATCGGGTCTCGAAATCCATCAGCAAACTCATGGTGGACGACTCATACATCATGGGAAAACCGCACTTTTTATTTTAAAAGAGAGAAAACAGTTTATATATGTTTTGCGGTTTTCCTCCAAATCCAGAAAATATCATGGAAATCCGAATCATCAATAGGATGTAAAACCATGACTATAAGCATGAGAATCCATGAATATGGCATAACAATGAATAACAGTATGCATGAAGCGACAAGTAATAACTACAATGTCTAATATGGCATATAAGGGAAGTACACTAATATCATGTCAAAACTACTAGCTAACAAGCTAAGTCAAGCAAATATATCATCTAAAGTGTACGTGACATGGCAATTACCGATGAAGATGTGTGTGAGCCGGCAAGTAGGTGTACGTGGTACATATGCATCATCGGTAATGGTGCTGGTGTCCTAACAGCATGATATCAATAATGGAATATGCAGCAAAATAAGTATGCGAGGCAGAGCGAACAGCAATAATGTGCGGGAGCTGAAACTAGACACAACGATAACTAATCTGCATTAATCTAATATAAGTCCTACAAATTGGTGCCTTTTGAAATAACACGAATCATGGGGTTTTGAAAATAGGGGCTACGGTGTTTTTATGAAAAGATACGTCTTTTGAAATATCCGTAAGATCCCTTGGGCTGTCTTTTAAAATACCCACGATTCGTTAGTTTTGAAATAGGTAGGGTCTAATCTAATCTAACAACTACGCTAAACTATACGGCTGAACTAACAAGCTGAACTACAGGTAAGGAAACCGCCTATCATCTGAGTCGATACATATACATACCTGTATATGTATAGTCGGTGATCCCGCCTCAATAATATCATATCCATAACCAGACATCCCAAGTCAAGAGTGTGGATCAATCATCAATACAGCTCGTACGTAAATCCGTCGTACGGCATCCCAAATCTAGGTACGGGTCAATATCACATTCATCATACTATTCACCTGGTATCCTCTTTATCAATTATCATGATCGGGGTACTGATCTACATCTAGTACAATACTGATACCGCCTAAGTATGCATGCAGGTGTAAGAATCACTACGCCAAAAAACCCGCTAAAACATCATGTCGTATATCAATACGAACCAAATCACATCACCGATCTCCTGGCCTCAAGCCCAATCTCATCGACTCATCTCAAATTCCAAATACTATTCTCAAATCCGTATGTGAACACATAGTCCTATACCCATGTGAACCCATAACTATAAAGAATCCCATGAGCACATATCAATAGGAATGTATGCAAGTATGTATGTGTGTATGTGTAGTGCAACACTACCCTAGGGTTCGCAACACTAAAGTAATCCAACACACCAATATCCATCCTAAGCATCGTTATTATTCCCAAATAACATATAATAATTGTTTGTGTGTACACGCATCCGTATACACCACCACGGACTGCGTGGGTGCTATACGCCATCCACCCGACTTCTCCCCGTAGATATAAATCTACTCACCTGGTCCTTGCTCGCCGGTGCCGACGTCGCCACGCGCTTGCTTGTCGTCTCGAAGTCCGCATGGGGTACCTACATATCATAACGCACCATATCACATTAAAACTAAATTCGAAATCGAAACGGCATACAAAAATCAAATCGGCACGCATATCACGCATAGGTCCAAACCTATCGCCTACGCATGCAAGAATAGTCAAACCAACCCTCGATGTCGATGTACAAACGTCAAACCATCGAGAAAAATCCAATCACACTCATTTGCACATTCACAAACACTAATTTTAATATAAACTAGGTTAAAACTCATAAAAACCCCAATTTCACTTAAAAAGTCATTTTTCCGAAAATCTAGCAAGCACAATTCGCCGTTTTTGTACAAAACATGATGTTTAAATGAATGTAGCGGCCAATATACTTATTAAATATCTTAAATAAGTCATATAAACAATTTCCGGAATTTAATCTCATTAAATTCCAAAACCCTAATATTCTAGTTTACAAAATACTTAAATTTTAACAATTTCAAAGCAAAAATGCACAAACTATAATCTAGCTTAGATTTGCATGATCCAAAGCATTAAACTACACTTAATAAAGTTAATGAAGCCATGAAAAACCTAATTAAATTTTTAGTCTAACATTTGCAATAATTTCCAAAAACCTAGTTAGCAAATTAGCAAATTAACACAATTTTTAAACTAACCATTAGCACAAGCAACTAATCTTGTATTAACATGACAAAAAGCCTAAATATAACACACAACCATACACCAATTTTATAAAAAACCTAACTTGCATTCAAATTCATAACTTGAATTCCAAAACTTGCAACTTAAGCCTAATTAACACTTAAGTAGTTTAGCTTAAGAAATTAGTAACAAATTAAGCAAAAATGTTTTAGAATTATACCCAAAAACATTTGAAGATCCACAAGCATCCATGGCCTCCCAAAATGCTCTCTTTTCACAAAGATCCATGCTATACGGGCTAAGCTAAAATGGGTAGGAGTCGGATTTGGGTTTTGGGATTTTTTTTGATGGATTTGAGGCAATTTTTGATGAAGTTTGAAGAGAAAAGAGAAGGGAAATGTGGGGGGGGGGGCTGTTGCTGCTGTAGGAGGGTGGGGAGCTGCTGGAATGGGAGTGGGAGAGGAGAGAGAGGGAGGTAGAGAAAGTGGGGGAAGAAGTCAAAGTCAATTCAAGGTCAAAGGTCCACCTCATTTCTCCATTTTCTTTTCTTTTCTTTCATTTCTTTCCTTTGAAATTCAAGTGGGGAAAATAAAATGGGGGCTGCTGAATTCTTCAAGGGGAGAAGTGAATGGGGGTGTGTGGGTGTGGGTACGGGTGTGGGGTGATGAAAAATGATAAATACAATGCCCCAAACATCCATTTACGCTAAAAAAAGCCTTTTTTCTTCAATAATTTCTAAACCGTTTTGGCAAATAATTTCGTTCCAAAAACCACATGATAAAATTTTATTTAATGTTTTATGGTGCACAAAATTTGTTTCAACTCATTCCAATTTGTAATTTTTCCTAATTAAATGTATTAGTGACGGCTTAAAATAATAATAAAATAATATTTTTTTCAGAAAATTTGAAATTTCACCAGCGACTCAATAAACACCAAATAATAGCAATTTCATAGCTAGAATATGTATATTTAATTTTTATAATAAGATATTTGTATTTTGACTTTTTACAGAAAACCCCCTTATTTTACCGTTTTTTCGAAATTTCACCGAAACGATTTTCAAAACGTTACAATCTTCCCCACTTAAAGAAATTCGGTCCCCGAATTTAAATTAAAACTCTCCCCAAATACTAAAACATCTAAACCAAAACCATCAAGTCGTCGGGGCTCCGAAATTGTAAATACATAAAACAAATCGTAGCGCAGCGCATGCGCATGAAAAATGAGTATATAACTCAAATCACAACTCCGTCAAGCATCCCGCAATCATCGGAGTCATGGGGAAGACATCAATGCCAAATCCAAAGCAAAACCAATATGATATAACTCGAAACTATACATGTAAATATCGAATCTATATATGTAAGTATCTGAAGGAAATTCATGCCAAATCTCTTTAAGTCGCTGTGCACGCGTATAACACTGCACAGTGGCGGACGTCTATCATAAGGAAATAACTATATACATATATACCTTTGTTTGAAATGTACATTCCGCCGTTTTGGAAACAATTTAGAAGGGTCTCCTTGTTTTAAACATTTCGTGTCATATCAGACACGTAGGTAAATACTGAGGCTATAGCTCGCTTTTTGGAAATCCCTTCAATAACTATCAATGCATGCAAAATATATTCAGGTACTGTCCTCTGACTAGTCCTGCTCAGTACGAAAACACATAGCAATATCATAAAAACGTACTGCTCTATACGAAATAAATCCCAAAATATGCACATGAATGCTACGTGTGTCTGGTGCGCACGGAAATCAAAATCCATGAATGTGCCATACATGCGCACAGAAACAACATCTAAGTGCATCGGGTGTGCACGAAATATCTGTCGTAGGCAACGTGTTTGCCTGACAGCAAAATCAGGTGCATCTGACATGCACGAAAAATCTCGAATTAGTGCATCTGGTGTGCACCAAATCGCATCTCGTAACAGGCGCCCAACAGGCGCTAAAAATCCAATCCGGTGCATAAAATGCACAAAACAAATGTCGAGCATCACCCTCGAAATCGAAATCCAGTGTATCCAAGTGCACAAAATACATGTCACTGCACTGCCAGCATATATAAACTATACAGAGTGCAGGAACCAAATCGCGTGCGTGCATACGCACAAAATCAACTCAACTGTTTAAAACCGTAAAATCACAAACATGTGAAACTAAAGCACGAAAACGATATCAAGTGCAACACTGTGCAAAGATCGCAAATCCTCAATCATCAAAATCAAATCATACGAATAAATCACCCAAAACATCGAAATCAATAATGGCGGAACAGTACCGCTCAAGCGCATCCTCTAAGAATCTCGGCCAACTGTCACGGTCCCTAGTGGGACGTCTCGTCGATAATCATGAACTCTGGCCTGCTGGTGTGCGTAACATGACCACTCCTGGGTCCAATTCTTCTCCGTGGATTACCAATCTCACAATCCATCGGCTCATCGGCCCTGTCAAGGCAGCATATCACTGGCGTCGGCCTCTGGCTCTCTGAATGCACGTGACACATCTGATCCTGGGTGCAAATATCATTGCATCAGTGGCCTGGAAGGAATCCTGCTCACGGTCTATTCCATGCCTTGTCTCTGCCAACTGTCCGGAAGTCGTTGTCCTTTCCTATATCTGCATCTTGCTCTGGAACGACTGCATACTCATCGTGACTCCTTCTGGAAGGTATATCCAAGTACAATGCCTCGGCATGTGCATCGCATCTCTGATGTCGGCAGAGGGGAACGTCATCATATCCAGGTATGTACGAACCTCTTACTCCACTTTTTCTCTAATGTCGACTGCTTCAGACTCGTCCCGTCATGGCTGCATGGACTGAGCTCCAACGGCTATCCTCGTATCTAGAATCTCCCAAGAAATGCATCTCACCACCTAGCATCCGAATTAAGTCGAGCCATCCAATCGATTCGTTAAAACCTCATAATCCCCCAAGAGCTCAACCTCTTGGGCACAGTTTAATAGTATCGAGTATATACCACAGCATCGGTGGTCCAGCCGTAGAAGGGCAAACCCAAGCCTCACTAATGGCGCCGTAGAACTGCCGCAAACCCGAAGGTTCAAAGGCTTTCACACGGTCATTAAGTCGAGTTAGGGTTTCATTCTTCTAGAGGGACCATATTATTGCCTGCATGTCTTTCCGACTACTTTAAACTTGGAATAATAGGTTTCTGATATTCGATCGTCTCTGTCGACTCCCAACGTCTCCGCGTGAAGTCGTCTCTAGCTGGAATCAATCTATCTGATGTCCTCGCATCGGGGTAGGCGAACGAACCACCTGTCCTAGTCATTCATCATCGGGTGACTAGCGACCTTCTATCATTTATTCGTACAACTCGCCCCGTAATAGCTCCAACATATGGGGCGATATCTCGTCGCTCGCAGCAACAACTGGCTCGCTCGTCTGCACGCTGAACAGTGCCTCGATCATCAGAAGTAAGCAACACACCAACGGTCATCAAAATCTGGCTGGCCTCCATCATTGGCTCAATTCTCTAGTGTCGATCAGCACCTCCGAGTAACCTCATAAAGGCGATCCGCCAAATGCTCATGGCGCGGAAACACAGTAAAAAGACACATCTCTGTAATCGTGTGTCGCCGGAATTTCGCCCTGGTCAGTCCTCGTTCGTGACGAGCTTGTGCTGACCGCAACTCTAGCCGTAGCTCTCCCTGCCCGTAACCGTAGCAGCAAAACCAAACTGGTACCAATGAGGCTAGATCAGAAAGGAATATAATACTGAACAAGGAAATGTACATCCTAAGGCTTCATAAGTGGAGTGGTGTGTCGTAAATATGTCGCGGAACATACCAACGGTACGTCACTATACTTTAGTCACCTATTCCATCAACCAAGGGTCATCCTACGCTCCGAAGGTTAAAACCTAACGCTCTGATACCAACTTTGTCACGACCCGAAAGTACGGAATATGACCGGCACTTAAACTACGAACGTCTCGAGGCGTACGTAATCTAAGTAAACCGAAAACCCAGAAATCCAAACCAAGAAAAGATGTAGAGTGCAGGAAAAACCAACTTAAAGCAAGTAGTTTCAATAGCATAAGCCGAATTATGCGGTTTTTTAAAAACATCAAAAATTTACTGAAAATTTCGGCAGAGTCTCCTTTGTAAATACTGGCCCCCAAACGGGATACAACATGAATAGTATACGAAATCAAGAAAAAGGCATCCCCAAGCGGGAGCTAGCTCTTCGTCAATCGACGGTTACAACCACACAAGCAATATAATATACAACGCCAACGGCGAGGATCAAACTCAAAAGGAAACTCAAAACCACCAGAAATATAACGAGCGACTCTAAGGTCGAAAGAATAAACAACACCGGTCTCTATCTTAATAAATACATGTTTGGTTGATAGAACTTCTAGATACAACAGAATAATGATATACAAGATATAATGATGGGTGCGATACAAATAAACCCACCTACTAGCAAGTCACCCGGAAATGGAAAGAGTGCCAGCAAGCCGTAATGAAACCTGTACGGCGAAACCTGCAAGAACTGTGGCACAACGGGGGTGAGTTGCCAACTCGTGAGTAGAAAAACATCTACGCACAGAAATCGCATAAATAATGCAACCTAGGTCAATGATCATAATATATCCTCAAATATATGAATAACACGTAGCCTATAACAAGGCTAGGGTAAATATCTAACCCGAGTGTATTCTCATGTGCCCGTGTCACTGCCTCAGGTAGCAATATATCATATGGATGATGTATGAATGCATAAAACAGAATGCATGTACTGAATAAAAATGGTTTCATAAATCAGTGAGATTTCTGTATTTTAAAAGAAATGAGGTACCATATATGAAATCAGCATAAAACAGTGCCCAGTATCGACACAAAACAAGTGTCCAAATACCTCGATATCTCTGTGTCATAATCTATGTACCTCAAGTCTCAATATCTAGGGCGCCGTCAGTCCAGACCGGCCCCTACAATCCATCTCAAGACCACGACGGTATCCTCCGGATATCCGACGCGTCGGGTAATATCACCGGAAGGTAGTGCTCCCCTGCCAGGCTCACATCATCATCATCACGCGCTTCTTGCCCCGGGGTACCTTACCGGGTCCACCATGTACCCGAAACGGTTCATCCGCCTCCTCGAATCGGGTCTCGAAATCCATCAGAAAACTCATGGTGGACGACTCATACATCATGGGAAAACCGCACTTTTTATTTTAAAAGAGAGAAAACAGTTTATATATGTTTTGCGGTTTTCCTCCAAATCCAGAAAATATCATGGAAATCCGAATCATCAATAGGATGTAAAACCATGACTATAAGCATGAGAATCCATGAATATGGCATAACAATGAATAACAGTATGCATGAAGCGACAAGTAATAACTACAATGTCTAATATGGCATATAAGGGAAGTACACTAATATCATTTCAAAACTACTAGCTAACAAGCTAAGTCAAGCAAATATATCATCTAAAGTGTACGTGACATGGCAATTACCGATGAAGATGTGTGTGAGCCGGCAAGTAGGTGTACGTGGTACATATGCATCATCGGTAATGGTGCTGGTGTCCTAACAGTATGATATCAATAATGGAATATGCAGCAAAATAAGTATGCGAGGCAGAGCGAACAGCAATAATGTGCGGGAGCTGAAACTAGACACAACGATAACTAATCTGCATTAATCTAATATAAGTCCTACAAATTGGTGCCTTTTGAAATAACACGAATCATGGGGTTTTGAAAATAGGGGCTACGGTGTTTTTATGAAAAGATACGTCTTTTGAAATATCCGTAAGATCCCTTGGGCTGTCTTTTAAAATACCCACGATTCGTTAGTTTTGAAATAGGTAGGGTCTAATCTAATCTAACAACTACGCTAAACTATACGGCTGAACTAACAAGCTGAACTACAGGTAAGGAAACCGCCTATCATCTGAGTCGATACATATACATACATGTATATGTATAGTCGGTGATCCCGCCTCAATAATATCATATCCATAACCAGACATCCCAAGTCAAGAGTGCGGATCAATCATCAATACACCTCGTACGTAAATCCGTCGTACGGCATCCCAAATCTAGGTACGGGTCAATATCACATTCATCATACTATTCACCTGGTATCCTCTTTATCAATTATCATGATCGGGGTACTGATCTACATCTAGTACAATACTGATACCGCCTAAGTATGCATGCAGGTGTAAGAATCACTACGCCAAAAAACCCGCTGAAACATCATGTCGTATATCAATACGAACCAAATCACATCACCGATCTCCTGGCCTCAAGCCCAATCTCATCGACTCATCTCAAATTCCAAATACTATTCTCAAATCCGTATGTGAACACATAGTCCTATACCCATGTGAACCCATAACTATAAAGAATCCCATGAGCACATATCAATAGGAATGTATGCAAGTATGTATGTGTGTATGTGTAGTGCAACACTACCCTAGGGTTCGCAACACTAAAGTAATCCAACACACCAATATCCATCCTAAGCATCGTTATTAATCCCAAATAACATATAATAATTGTTGGTGTGTACACGCATCCGTATACACCACCACGGACTGCGGGGGTGCTATACGCCATCCACCCGACTTCTCCCCGTAGATATAAATCTACTCACCTGGTCCTTGCTCGCCGGTGCCGACGTCGCCACGCGCTTGCTTGTCGTCTCGAAGTCCGCATGGGGTACCTACATATCATAACGCACCGTATCGCATTAAAACTAAATTCGAAATAGAAACGGCATACAAAAATCAAATCGGCACGCGTATCACGCATAGGTCCAAACCTATCGCCTACGCATGCAAGAATAGTCAAACCAACCCTCGATGTCGATGTACAAACGTCAAACCATCGAGAAAAATCCAATCACACTCATTTGCACATTCACGAACACTAATTTTAATATAAACTAGGTTAAAACTCACAAAAACCCCAATTTCACTTAAAAAGTCATTTTTCCGAAAATCTAGCAAGCACAATTCGCCGTTTTTGTACAAAACATGATGTTTAAATGAATGTAGCGGCCAATATACTTATTAAATATCTTAAATAAGTCATATAAACAATTTCCGGAATTTAATCTCATTAAATTCCAAAACCCTAATATTCTAGTTTACAAAATACTTAAATTTTAACAATTTCAAAGCAAAAATGCACAAACTACAATCTAGCTTAGATTTGCATGATCCAAAGCATTAAACTACACTTAATAAAGTTAATGAAGCCATGAAAAACCTAATTAAATTTTTAGTCTAACATTTGCAATAATTTCCAAAAACCTAGTTAGCAAATTAGCAAATTAACACAATTTTTAAACTAACCATTAGCACAAGCTACTAATCTTGTATTAACATGACAAAAAGCCTAAATATAACACACAACCATACACCAATTTTATAAAAACCCTAACTTGAATTCAAATTCATAACTTGAATTCCAAAACTTGCAACTTAAGCCTAATTAACACTTAAGTAGTTTAGCTTAAGAAATTAGTAACAAATTAAGCAAAAATGTTTTAGAATTATACCCAAAAACATTTGAAGTTCCACAAGCATCCATGGCCTCCCAAAATGCTCTCTTTTCACAAAGATCCATGCTATACGGGCTAAGCTAAAATGGGTAGGAGTCGGATTTGGGTTTTGGGATTTTTTTTGATGGATTTGAGGCAATTTTTGATGAAGTTTGAAGAGAAAAGAGATGGAAAATGTGGGGGGGGGGCTGTTGCTGCTGTAGGAGGGTGGGGGGCTGCTGGAATGGGAGTGGGAGAGGAGAGAGAGGGAGGTAGAGAAAGTAGGGGAAGAAGTCAAAGTCAATTCAAGGTCAAAGGTCCACCTCATTTCTCCATTTTCTTTTCTTTTCTTTCATTTCTTTCCTTTGAAATTCAAGTGGGGAAAATAAAATGGGGGCTGCTGAATTCTTCAAGGGACGAAGTGAATGGGGGTGTGTGGGTGTGGGTACGGGTGTGGGGTGATGAAAAAAGATAAATACAATGCCCCAAACATCCATTTACGCTAAAAAAAATCCTTTTTTCTTCAATAATTTCTAAACCGTTTTGGCAAATAATTTCGTTCCAAAAACCACATGATAAAATTTTATTTGATGTTTTATGGTGCACAAAATTTGTTTCAACTCATTCCAATTTGTAATTTTTCCTAATTAAATGTATTAGTGACGGCTTAAAATAATAATAAAATAATATTTTTTTCAGAAAATTTGAAATTTCACCAGCGACTCAATAAACACCAAATAATAGCAATTTCATAGCTAGAATATGTATATTTAATTTTTATAATAAGATATTTGTATTTTGACTTTTTACAGAAAACCCCCTTATTTTACCGTTTTTTCGAAATTTCACCGAAACGATTTTCAAAACGTTACAAAAAAGCATCCCCAAACGGGAGCTAGCGTCAACGCCAACAGGCGGAAACAACCACAACAAGCACAATAATATACAACGCCAATAGGCAGGCTTAAAACTCAAAAGAAAGCAAAACCACCAGATCAGAATAATACATGCGCGACTCTAAGGTCGAAATAAAAGACTGGTCCAATAAACTTATCAAGTAATACAAATATGGTTGA
This sequence comes from Agapanthus africanus, assembly GCA_030015575.1. NCBI lineage: Eukaryota > Viridiplantae > Streptophyta > Magnoliopsida > Asparagales > Amaryllidaceae > Agapanthus > Agapanthus africanus. The sequence continues at coordinate 322,494,515 of CM057345.1, read as the reverse complement.
TGGAGCTTACTAGATACAAATGAAAGAATAAAAGTACAATGGTGGTTCGGATACAAGTGAACCAACCAACCGTGCAAATCACCCTGAAAGAATAGATGTGCCAGCAAGCTGCCAGGGAAACCTATACATCGAACCTGTAATAAAATTTGGCACAACGGGGGTGAGTTGCCAACTCGTGAGTAGAAGACATCTACGAAAAGAAATCGAATGCACGACGCTATCCTAGGTCATAATAAGACACTACTATATCCCAAACATCTAGTAATAGCGGGGTAATACTACGTGTAAGTGCAGATACTCCGTGTTCGTGTCAGTGCCTCATATAATACTATGTCATATGAAATGAAATGCATGCACCATGAATGTAAAGTAACAAATCCTGAAATCCAGATATATATGTATAAGAACTCTTTAGCTGTTATCATAGTAAAGTGTGTATAAGCATCTGAAATCTCAACAATGAAATCCATGGAAATCCGTGTCAAGCATCGACACAACACATGTAATCTCAAGTCTCAATATGTCGGGCTCCGTCTGTCCGGATCGGCCCATATCATCAAATATCACGACAACGGTCGGTATCCTCCGGATATCCGCCGTGCCAGACATCACCGGTAGGTAGTCTTCCCCTGCCAGGCTCATCGTCTACAACTCGATCTTCTTGCCCCGGGGTACCATACCGGGCCCACCATGTACCCGAGACGGTTCATCCACTCCTCGAATCGGGTCTCGAAATCCAACAGAAAACATGAAATACTCATGGTGGACGACACATACATCACGAGAAAACCGCATCTTATTTTAAAAAGAGAAGAGGAGAGAGAGAGAAGTTTTTATATATTTTTGCGGTTTTCCCCAAATATCCAGAAATCTCATAGAAATCCAAATCTCAAAATCATGAGTAAGTATATGATAAGTGTCGGTATATGCCCATACTACTGTGCGATAACATGAAAATATGAATGCATGAATGTCTAAGTAATAAATATCATGTCTTATACTAACATCAGAGAGTAATCACAATATTATATCGGTTTAGTTGTTAACTGATTCTATCAATAAAAGATAATATGATCTAAAGTGTACGTGACATAGCAATTACCGATGATGATGTGTGTGAGCCGACAAATAAGTGTGCGTGGAATATGCGCATCATCGGTAATGGTGCGGGTGTCCTAACAGGTAAGGTTTATACTGATTATAGCAACATATGTAAGAACATGCACCATGATAATTACAGTATGAATGTAAATACAGATGTGCATTATCCACTCCTCTGCGAGATACGAGTACAACTACCACTATGTGAGTCGAACCTAAACCAGTGTCCATCTAACATCCTAAGGAACTAAACCTAATAAACTAGTCAGTAAGAAACTAGAGTCTACCTAAGGTCTGAATCAATATCTCTAATAGTCGGCGATCCCGCCTCAATAGCGTCACGTACGTAGTACGGCTTTCTCGTATCAAGAGTGCAGATCAATCATCATAACTAGGCCTCGTACGGTAAAATCCATCGTACGGCATCCCAATATCGGGATACGGGTCAAGTATCTCCTAGGCGTCTCATCATTCGTATAATATCATCATCAACACATCTCATGATCAAGGTGCTAAACTATAATCGCATACATCAATCATATATCATTGCCATCATAGAATAATCCTTAGTTTATCCTCATAAATATCATGTCACATGTGTCATATTGTGATTAAGTCATACATATATCATATCGTGATCAGTCACAAGCTACAGCCCAGGTACTATTTTAGCGTCCCATGTACCTCCATATCACCACCACCCTTTATAATTTATATATTCATGTTCATTATCTCATTCCCTAATGATCCGCTAACACTTTAATACGACTGTATAGCCAAGAATTACGGCATCAAGCCCAGTTACATTGTTTCATCATACCTCGGATATCATATTATATCAATGAATCACATATACGTGTGGTATATATATATATATACCTATACCTCGTCTTATATATATATACACATGCACGTATACACCATGTCGAGTTTCAGTGTGTGCGTGTGTTCCTACCTGAAACCTACGAACCTCTTCCAAGGTATTCATCTTCTGGTATGGTTTTCCTAAATCAGTCTAGTCCAGCCTAGGGTCATTACTAGGGTCCTACTCATTAAGAATCTAGGGTCACATCTGGTTTCCTAATGTCAATAAGTACTGTTCCTATTCTGCGTTGCGGGGGTGGTAAACGCCATCCACCCGACTTCCCCCCGTAGATATACATCTACTCACCTGGTCCATGTCTGCCGAAGACGGTGTCGCCATCCTCCTCTTCATCGCCCGCAGTCCACGTGAGGGGTACCTAAACGCAAACATATAAATAGCATCGTAAACCGAATCACATACAAAAGTCAAACGATACAAGGAACAAGCATAGGTTAAAACCTATGTCCCGTCCACGCAAAAGAACCAAATACCACTCGATATCGGCATACAAACTCCGATGGATCGAGATAAATATTAACAAATAACTCGTAGTTTTAAAACACATTACTTATACTATAAAATATGATTAAATCCATCGAAACCCTAAAATCCATCAAACCGTCCAATTTCGTAAAAACCGAAATTGCCAATTTACCGTTTTTCATCAAAACTTGACATTTAAATTAAACCAATAGTTATAAAACTCATTATATAACATAACTAGACTATTCAAACCATTACTATATTTTTATTACACAAATTTGTATTAATTTGAAATTTCTAGTTTGCACCCTTTAACAATTTTAACATTTTTCAAGCAAAATACCACAATTCCACCGCAAAATGTGATTTTGCATAAATTAATGACTTAAACCACAATTCATGATGATAATGATATAATGAAACCATAATTATATTTTTAATCTCATTTATATAGGAATTTCTAAAATCTAGTTTACAAAATTAGCAATTTTATCACAATTTATCAATTAACCATAGAAACTAGCAATCAAACTAAGTTTTTCTTTCCATTAACATGCTAACATTTCCACTAAAACTATAATCCAATGATAACAACCCAAATTAGAATTTTATATTAACCACAAACACATTTTGCAAAAACCTAGTTAGCTAATTTCCTAATTTAAAACAATTTTAAATGAAAATTTTACAATTCAACGACCATGCAATATTTTTCAATTCTAAAAGTGTTAAACTAACTATTATAACCCTAAATAATTAACAAAAATCATAACTTGAATTTACAAACCCTAACTTGAATTTTAAAAAAAAAAATAGAATTAATTCATTAAATCTAATTAAGCTTAATATGAACATCTAATAAAAATAAATCAAAAGAAAGAAAATTATACCTTCAAAATGTGAAATCCAAACAAGAAATGAGCCTCCAAAATGCATGCCTTCCATCTCCAAATTTCATATAAAAATGAGCAAGGAATAAAGAGTATGAAATAAATAGGATTTTGTGGAATTTTAATGGAATTTTTGATGTATTTTTAATGAATTTTGAATAAAAATGAGGTGGGAAATGGGGGGGGCAGCCATGGGGGGTTTGTGGCCGGCCCTAGAGAGGTGAGGGAGAGAAAGAAGAGCGTGGAAAAAGTGTGTAGAAGTTTCAAGAGAAGAAATATCAATAAAAGTCTTTTCATGCTTTATTTATTTATTTATTTATTTATTTACTATAGCAACTCAAGAAAGCTCTAGAAAATAGGAAATTTTTTTTATTAAACTAAAAATTTATAAGTGGCTAAATAAACACCATTTACTAGTAATTTCATAATTAAAATAGATATATTAAAAATTATAATGAAAACAATCACGGTTTGGTTTTACGAAAAATACATTTTACTTTACCGAAAATCCTAAAATTCACTTAAACACTTTTATTCATTTAATTATTTATTTAATCATTTTTAACACGTTACAATCTTCCCCCCTTTTAGAAATTCGGTCCCCGAATTTAAATTAAAACTCCCCCTCCAAATGCTAAAACGTTTAGCAAAACATTCAAATCGTCGCGGCTCCGAAATCATCAATACATAACAAAAATCAACTCCGTCAAGCATAACGCAATCATCAGAGTTATGGCGAGAATAAAATATCAAAACTCAATATGAAAACCATCATAATATACATCAATCTATAACTTATATATAGTTCGCATGCTAGTAAAATCGCCGAATCATCATAATAAAGAAGCATACAAAAACCCCTCTTGAAAATCGCCGTGCAATGCACGTGTCACGGCATAAGTAGCGGACGTTTATTTAAAAAAAAAACTATATATATATATATATCTTTTATTTAACATACACGTCCCGCCTGGTTACTAAATCAAATAATAATGATTATGAAACATACTGCTCAAACTGAAATCAATCCCAATCACATCAATAAAATATCATGTGCGTCCGGTGCGCACTGAAATCGAAACCAAATACAGATACCATGAATACACACAAAAACAAAATAAGTGCAACAGGTGTGCACCAAAACATCTTTCAAGTGCAACGGGCGTGCACGACTCACTATCAGGTGCATCTAATCTGCACAAAACCCCGATTTAGTGCATCTGGTGTGCACAAAATCGTATCAAGTGCGCCAAGTATGCGCAAGAATCCTAATCAGGTGCACATGGTGCACGAAAACATACATCGAATATCAGAATCGAAATCACAATACGAAAATGGATAAAAACTAGGTCGAAGCATATATCAAAATCATGTGTAACCCATATGCACGAAATCAAATAAAAAAAATCTCAAAATATATAAAACCAAATCAAGTGTACTGTGTGTATACTAAGCAACATCAATACAGCTGATATGTGAAACATGGATAGAATGCAATGAAGGTACACATAAGAAATACCAATCGTAGAACAAAATCCTCAAAATACCAAAATCCAATAACAGAAATATGAAATTCAAATCACCAAGTCACATCGTAATCACTATCGTCAATGTGCGCCTCTTTCCTCTGATGTCGATTGCTTCAAACTTATCTCTTCATAAGTGTGCTGACTGCGCTACCGACGGCAATCCTCATATCTAGAGTCTCCCACGTAGTCGATCCCTCCACTTGATATCCGGACTACATTAAACTTTTCGATCGATCCATCAAAATCCCTTAATTTCCCGAGAGCTCAACACTCAAGTACAGTTTAAAAATATCCGGTACATACCCCAGCATCGATGATCCAGTCGTAGAAGGGCAAACCCAAGCCTCACTAATGGCACCGCGGAACTGCCGTAAACCCTAAGGTTCAAGGGCGTTCTCGTGGTTATTATGTCGAGTTAGGGTTTCTTTCTTCTAGAGGGTCCATCGAAATACCTGCATGTTCTTCCGAATACCTTAAACTTGGGAAAATGGTTTTCTGATAATCGTTCGAACCTTTTAACTTCATCCGGACGGCACGTGAATACCCTTCGTCCGCACGCTAAGCAATGCTTCAATCCTCAAGAATAAACGATACCCTAATGGTTATCGCCTTTGAGCCGTAGCTTCCTCTGTCCGTGGTAACAGAAACCACCATCCGATATCGACGAAGATAGATCAAAGGAACGAATGAAATACGGTGCAAGCAATGTACATCCTAAGGCTCCTTAAGCAGAGTAGCGTATCGTAAGTATGCCGCGGACCATACCCACGGTACGTTACTCTACCTAAATCGCCTACTCCATCAACCAAGGGTCACCTAGACTTATAAAAGGTTAAACCTAGCGCTCTGATACCAACTTTGTCACGACCCGAAAGTACGGAACGTGACCGGCACTTAGATTACGAAGCGCCTAGAGGCGCCACGTAACCTAAGTAAGACGAAGCCCAGAAATCTAAACCAAAAAAAAAGAAAAAAGAAGAAGAAGAAAAAAGAAACAAGTTTAAAAGCATCAGCAAATTTTCTCAAAAATTTCGGCAGAGTCTCCTCTGTAAAAACTGGCACCCAAACGGGTACAACAAGTATAATACACATAAACAATAAAAAGCATCCCCAAACGGGAGCTAGCATCAACGCCAACAGGCGGAAATAACCACAACAAGCACAATAATATACAACGCCAATAGGCGAGGCTCAAAACTCAAAAGAAAACAAAACCACCAGATCAGAATAATACATGCGCGACTCTAAGGTCGAAATAAAAGACTGGTCCAACAAACTTATCAAGTAATACAAATATGGTTGATGGAGCTTACTAGATAAAAATGAAAGAATAAAAGTACAATGGTGGTTCGGATACAAGTGAACCAACCTACCGTGTAAATCACCCTGAAAGAATAGATGTGCCAGCAAGCTGCCAGGGAAACCTGTACATCGAACCTGTAATAAAATTTGGCACAACGGGGGTGAGTTGCCAACTCGTGAGTAGAAGACATCTACGAAAAGAAATCGAATGCACGACGCTATCCTAGGTCATAATAAGACACTACTATATCCCAAACATCTAGTAATAGCGGGGTAATACTACGTGTAAGTGCAAATACTCCGTGTTCGTGTCAGTGCCTCATATAATACTATGTCATATGAAATGAAATGCATGCACCATGAATGTAAAGTAACAAATCCTGAAATCCAGATATATATGTATAAGAACTCTTTAGCTGTTATCATAGTAAAGTGTGTATAAGCATCTGAAATCTCAACAATGAAATCCATGGAAATCCGTGTCAAGCATCGACACAACACATGTAATCTCAAGTCTCAATATGTCGAGCTCCGTCAGTCCGGATCGGCCCATATCATCAAATCTCACGACAACGGTCGGTATCCTCCGGATATCCGCCGCGCCAGACATCACCGGTAGGTAGTCTTCCCCTGCCAGGCTCATCGTCTACAACTCGATCTTCTTGCCCCGGGGTACCATACCGGGCCCACCATGTACCCGAGACGGTTCATCCACTCCTCGAATCGGGTCTCGAAATCCAACAGAAAACATGAAATACTCATGGTGGATGACACATACATCACGAGAAAACCGCATCTTATTTTAAAAAGAGAAGAGGAGAGAGAGAGAAGTTTTTATATATTTTTGCGGTTTTCCCCAAAAATCCAGAAATCTCATAGAAATCCAAATCTCAAAATCATGAGTAAGTATATGATAAGTGTCGGCATATGCCCATACTACTGTGCGATAACATGAAAATATGAATGCATAAATGTCTAAGTAATAAATATCATGTCTTATACTAACATCAGAGAGTAATCACAATATTATATCGGTTTAGTTGTTAACTGATTCTATCAATAAAAGATAATATGATCTAAAGTGTACGTGACATAGCAATTACCGATGATGATGTGTGTGAGCCGGCAAATAAGTGTGCGTGGAATATGCGCATCATCGGTAATGGTGCGGGTGTCCTAACAGGTAAGGTTTATACTGATTATAGCAACATATGTAAGAATATGCACCATGATAATTACAGTATGAATGTAAATACAGATGTGCATTAGCCACTCCTCTACGAGATACGAGTACAACTACCACTATGTGAGTCGAACCTAAACCAGTGTCCATCTAACATCCTAAGGAACAAAACCTAATAAACTAGTCAGTAAGAAACTAGAGTCTACCTAAGGTCTGAATCAATATCTCTAATAGTCGGCGATCCCGCCTCAATAGCGTCACGTACGTAGTACGGCTTCCTCGAATCAAGAGTGCGGATCAATCATCATAACTAGGCCTCGTACGGTAAAATCAATCGTACGGCATCCCAATATCGGGATACGGGTCAAGTATCTCCTAGGCGTCTCATCATTCGTATAATGTCATCATCAACACATCTCATGATCAAGGTGCTAAACTATAATCGCATACATCAATCATATATCATTGCCATCATAGAATAATCCTTAGTTTATCCTCAGAAATATCATGTCACATGTGTCATACTGTGATTAAGGCATACATATATCATATCGTGATCAGTCACAAGCTACAGCCCAGGTACTATTTTAGCGTCCCATGTACCTCCATATCACCACCACCCTTTATAATTTATATATTCATGTTCATTATCTCATTCCCTAATGATCCGCTAACACTTTAATAAGACTGTATAGCCAAGAATTACGGCATCAAGCCCAGTTACATTGTTTCATCATACCTCGGATATCATATCACATCAATGAATCACATATACGTGTGGTATATATATATATATACCTATACCTCGTCCTATATATATATATACACATGCACGTTTACACCATGTCGAGTTTCAGTGTATGCGTGTGTTCCTACCTGAAACCTACGAACCTCTTCCAAGGTATTCATCTTCTGGTATGGTTTTCCTAAATCAGTCTAGTCCAGCCTAGGGTCATTACTAGGGTCCTACTCATTAAGAATCTAGGGTCACATCTGGTTTCCTAATGTCAATAAGTACTGTTCCTATTCTACGTTGCGGGGGTGCTAAACGCCATCCACCCGACTTCCCCCCGTAGATATACATCTACTCACCTGGTCCATGTCTGCCGAAGACGGTGTCGCCATCCTCCTCTTCATCGCCCGCAGTCCACGTGAGGGGTACCTAAACGCAAACATATAAATAGCATCGTAAACCGAATCACATTCAAAAGTCAAACGATACAAGGAATAAGCATAGGTTAAAACCTATGTCCCGTCCACGCAAAAGAACCAAATACCGCTCGATATCGGCATACAAACTCCGATGGATCGAGATAAACATTAACAAATAACTCGTAGTTTTAAAACACATTACTTATACTATAAAACATGATTAAATTCATCGAAACCCTAAAATCCACCAAACGTCCAATTTCGTAAAAACCAAAATTGCCAATTTACCGTTTTTCATCAAAACTTGACATTTAAATGAAACCAATAGTTATAAAACTCATTATATAGCATAACTAGACTATTCAAACCATTACTACATTTTTATTACACAAATTTGTATTAATTTGAAATTTCTAGTTTGCACCCTTTAACTATTTTAACATTTTTCAAGCAAAATACCACAATTCCACCGCAAAACGTGATTTTGCATAAATTAATGACTTAAACCACAATTCATGATGATAATGATATAATGAAACCATAATTATATTTTTAATCTCATTTATATAGGAATTTCTAAAATCTAGTTTACAAAATTAGCAATTTTATCACAATTTATCAATTAACCATAGAAACTAGCAATCAAACTAAGTTTTTCTTTCCATTAACATGCTAACATTTCCACTAAAACTATAATCCATTGATAACAACCCAAATTAGAATTTTATATTAACCACAAACACATTTTGCAAAAACCTAGTTAGCTAATTTCCTAATTTAAAACAATTTTAAATGAAAATTTTACAATTCAACAACCATGCAATATTTTTCAATTCTAAAAGTGTTAAACTAACTATTATAACCCTAAATAATTAACAAAAATCATAACTTGAATTTACAAACCCTAACTTGAATTTTAAAAAAAAACATAGAATTAATTCATTAAATCTAATTAAGCTTAATATGAACATCTAATAAAAATAAATCAAAAGAAAGAAAATTATACCTTCAAAATGTGAAATCCAAACAAGAAATGAGCCTCCAAAATGCATGCCTTCCATCTCCAAATTTCATATAAAAATGAGCAAGGAATAAAGAGTATGAAATAAATAGGATTTTGTGGAATTTTAATGGAATTTTTGATGTATTTTTAATGAATTTTGAATAAAAATGAGGTGGGAAATGGGGGGGGAGCCATGGGGGGTTTGTGGCCGGCCCTAGGGAGGTGAGGGAGAGAAAGAACAGGGTGGGAAAAGTGTGTAGAAGTTTCAAGAGAAGAAACATCAATAAAAGTCTTTTCATGCTTTATTTATTTATTTATTTATTTCTTTACCATAGCAACTCAAGAAAGCTCTAGAAAATAGGAATTTTTTTTTATTAAACTAAAAATTTATAAGTGGCTAAATAAACACCATTTACTAGTAATTTCATAATTAAAATAGATATATTAAAAATTATAATGAAAACAATCACGGTTTGGTTTTACGAAAAATACATTTTACTTTACCGAAAATCCTAAAATTCACTTAAACACTTTTATTCATTTAATTATTTATTTAATCATTTTTAACACGTTACATAGTAGTTGGGTGCAGTCTCGAAGCACTTGGAGGCAGTGACGGTTAGACAGGATTCGTCTCTCCCGGTATTGGGGGTTGACATCGCGCTGTGTCTAGGAGAGCCATTACAAGAGTAGTCCCTGGCCAGGGTAAGCGAGATATACTGGTAGGCTTCCAGTGTTATCTCACGGTGTTTTGGGCTTCACTCCGACACGACTTGTACCGCTATTAGGGGACTGACATTTACCGCCCCCCAAGGCCCGCCATGCGATGTATCAGACGAACAGACCGGACTGTACGGAGACTGTCACATTCAGGCTCAGTAGGAGTTCAGATGGGTTTCATCTCGTCAGTCTTCTTGTCGGCATCTACCTGGGGACCGTTACACACAGCTAGTGTCGCTTGCGGTCTGTGGTTAAACCCACTGCCAGCGTAGTGTTGAGTCTTTAGAGTCCCACACAGAAAGCTATTCGCCTTTAGGCAAAAGAGTATAGGTCGCATGGTTTTGCGACAGGTCGTATGGTTTTGCGACAGGGTTCGGTCACATCCGTGCACTTGTGCACGTTTAGTGTCCGGACAGTTAACACTAGCGGGCTTTGGTTTAAGCCAGATCCTAGTGTACGTTTTGGGATTGATTTTATCTCGTATGTATTCGTGTTCCTCGGAACGCGGATGCAGGTGTGTATGCACAGTTGACGGAGAGACAGAGGCGGAGGATTCTCATTAGGGTTGTTGACTGTTGACTGTTGACCATTGACTTTTTGCTAAACCCTAATTAGAATATGATATATGATTAACAATAATATTAATTAAGTATTATGGTGACATGGTTGTTGAGGGGTTGACTTTGTTGACTTGTTAACTTTGTTGACCGGTTGACTAGGTTGGACTAGTTGACCATCATGATGACAATGGCTATCATTTCAAGGCAAAGACTTTTGCTTGCTTGTTTCTCTTGTGCAAAATGAGTGCATGAAATGATATGGCTATTGTAGCTTAAACCATCACATAATACTTGATTTCTATGATTTGTTATGATGGCTTTGGATTATGAGAGCCAAGAGGGAAAAAGTCTTGCTCATTCTCTCATTTCTTTTCTCTCTCTTGTTCTTGAGCTCTCATCCTCTTCCTCTTGCTCTCCCTCTCTTTTGTCTATGGTTCACTTGTCTCATGTGTTGAGAAGCAAGAACCATAGAGTAAAATCCCAACACACTCTTCTCTACTCACTCTAGTTCACAAGGTTTAGCAAACCGAGTGAACTAGTTTCTTCAAAGCTCGAAGAAGAAGCCAAAGGTAGAAGCTTTCGGGTGGATCGATCTTCGGCGCAAGGAGACGACGGGGTGAAGCCGATCCGGACAACCATCAAGTGTAGAAGACGAAGGAGTTCAAGAAAGAAAGGTATAACCCTCTAACAGAGTAGTTAACAACTCTTAGTTAGGATGTTAGGTAGACAAGTTTAACAAAGATCCATTTGTGTCCATGTTACCGCCTCTAGAAAATTGTTTTTCACCAAATTCCGCAAGCCCGTAAGTACCGGGAGAGGTAGCATGGACTTAAAGTGGTATCAGAGCCAGGTTAAACACTACCTAACATGTTAGCATAGTAACTAGAAATTCGATCGGAGAAAAAGTCACGAAATACACCCAAAAATCCAACTTGCTGTCGATTTTTTTAAGTTTGTAAAAATAATAAATCATGCTTTAAAAATCGACTCAGGGTTTTTAAAGATACTGTCGAAATGCAGAGATTCCATCAAACCGCCGCGGAAACGCGGCAATAGCTTGCTATTGCCGCGGTTCCGCGGCCATCTTGGCTCTTCTCTGGATCGTCTTTGCTGCAGTATATTCAGTGGGGTATTTTGGGAATATTGGTATATGTTTTTTCAGCCCAGATTTTCCAGAAAGAAAAATTTATTTTTGGGCCTTTAAAAACCGTATTTTGATCGAGTTTCTAAAGACTTAAGCTGACGGGTATTTATCTGTGATGTGATATTTGTATTGAACGTCTGCTAATCGCTATATGTCGATTAGTGAGGGTTATACATATCTGTGATCTGTAATGTTATTGGTATGTGTATATGAATTCATTGGATTGTCGCGGGTGAATAGCCGGGGGTTGTGAGACGAGAGTTTTCTTTTCTTTCAATTCATGTAAATTTGTAAATTGATGTAATAATTATTTGTATGGCCGCACAACCGGGTCGGGGTTGTAGCCGTCATTGTATAATTTCTTTTTACTGTTTTTGCTCCTATGATAGACCCATAGAGGGGGTGCACAAACTACCGGGTATCCCGAAGTGCCGAGTGGCCTACTCACGGAGTTGAGGGAGGTTGCTTTGCTTCGGGTACTTGGTGGGTAGTTTGCCGCACCCGTAGGGGTCTTGAGTGGGGTATTGGCTATTCACCGCGACCGTGTAATCTGCTTTTTGTTACAGGCTCGTACGAATTGCGGGTTCATAGTATATCCAATGTGTTCATCTGTGATCTGAAATGGCTATCATTGCAATATATCTATATATGATATTATTTAGGCGTTGCTTATGTTTTACAGCCGCGCTAGCACAGCCCCCGCTCTGTCGTCAGTTAAGTAACCTAACGGGTAATGACGGGGCCCCGTAGCGAATGCGAATGGCATAAGCGTACGTCATATTTTGGTTGTTTTCTGCAATGGTAGGATTAAATGATGGGACGCATTAAAAGAACTAATGCAAGAATATCACGCATTAAAAGAACTAATGCAAGAAAATAAACCAAGTAAAAGTCGTTGGAACACTTTCGAAAAACCACTCGATTCTTTTCAAAACTAACTTTTAAATGCGGAGATTGAGCCACTCCTTTTAAAAGCTATCTCGTTCCATCGATTATATCAAGTTCACCACGTTCACGGTTTCGCCAAAACCATTCGTAGCCCTCCGTCGTTTCACATGAATAGTCAATAGTATTCAAGCTATGTATGTTGGCCAAAGTCAAGGCATAGTGATTGGTAGCTATTGGGTATTCATGTGCAGCATAGATAGATGCGTTGGTTTGGGGCAGTCGTACTGCCATTTTGGCCAAAGTCAAGGGTATGTACGGGTGGGTCCAAATTAACCTGGAGAATGACGGGTAGAACTTGACATGTGACTTATGATATTTTGGCCAAAGTCAAGGTCATAAGAGCATAGGGCAAAAATCCACATCGGGAGTTTCATAAGTACTGAAACTTGCTAGAGTTGCATACCATTTGGAGTGTGATGATTCTGGTAGGATTCCTTTAGTTTCGTCACGCGATGATATTTGGATCCCGATCCTACTGTGAGTATATGCTACTCCTCGGGAAATTTCTCACTTAACGATCAATGCTATAAACCAAGTAGGTGTCTAGAAAGGTGTTAGCGGGGCTACGCCCACAGGGAAAAGAGGTTATTTAATTAAGGAACTTCGCGAAAGCGTTGGAAAACCTCCCTCGAAGTACCGACACTGGCCTGGCTGAACGGTTAAGCAAGTATTGTACGGTGAGATTGATCCTGACTAATTCTTCCTTTTTGGTTTGAGGAGGGATTCGAGAGACAGTGGGAGCCATCCTGTTTAGACAAACTAAAAACCACTCTAAACTTGCAAGAGCATCATGCTGAGTGTTTCTTCTCTCTCTCCTAATTGCAGCGACCAATCGACATGACTGGACTTAAGTTACTTCTAGATAAAAACATACTGACAGGGCCAAACTACAAAGATTGGCTCAGGAATGTCAAGATGGCAATCACTTACGACAAGCTGGGGTATCTTCTTACCACCAAAGCTCCCCCTGTCCCAGGTCCCAAAACCAGCGTCGCGGATAAGGAAATCCGTAAGTCCTGGGAAATCGACTGCGCGATGGCCAAGTGCCTCGTGCTTGCCTCTATGGACAACGAACATCAGAGGAGGCACGAGAATATGGACCTCGAGTCCATATTTCTCCATACAAAAGAACTGTATGGAGAGCAATCTCGTATCGCAAGATACGAAGTGTCGAAGAAGCTATTTTCGGCAAGATTGGCCGTCGGATCATCGGTTGCGGAACACGTGCTTAAGATGATTGGCTACATTGAGGAGCTCGCGGACCTTGGGACCATGTTGGAGAATGAGCTCTATACGGACTTGATTCTCCAGTCCCTTCCTTCCACTTACGCCCAGTTTATCCTGAACTTCAACTTACAAGAAAAGGAAGTTGAACTTTCAGAACTCCTCAACATGCTGAGGAGCGCAGAGGGCACCCTACAGAAAGGTAGGGAAACATCCACTTTGTTTGTAGGAGGATCTTCTTCTTCTAGGTCCAAGGCAAAAGCCAAGGGAAAGAAGAAGAAAGCCCCCGCCAAACCAAGGGGCGGTGTTAGTAAAGTGGATACGAAGGGAAAGGCCAAAGCAACTAAGAAAGTGGGGATGCTTGTGGATAAGGAAGAATGCTTCTATTGTCATAAGAGTGGACACTGGAAGAAAGATTGCAGGGCTTGGAAGGCCAGAACACAGGATCTGAAGCAGGTTGCGGCTTCAGCTTCAGGTGTGTATGTTATTGAAAACTGTCTTTCAATAAACTCTACTTCCTGGGTATTGGATACCGGATCAGGATCTCATATCTGTAATTCTTTGCAGGCGTTGAGAAACCGTAGGTTTTTGAAGGCAGATGACATGACCCTCAAAGTTGCAAACGGAGCTAGCATGGATGCTAAGGCCGTGGGGGACTATCACCTGGGAATGTCAGATGGACATGATTTGGTTTTACGTAATTGCTTTTTTGTACCCAACGCAACTTGTAATATCATTTCTGTATCTTTGGTTTCTAAAGAAGGTTATGAATTTGCGTTTGTAAGTAATGTTGTAAACATTCACCTTAATCAAGTCTTGATTGGGTAAGGTACATTGAGCAATGGTATATACGTATTAAACCAACCACAGATTTTCAATGTCCAGAATACACACAAAAGAAAGTCTCTGGAAGTAAATCGGACTTTCTTATTGCAATGTAGACTGGGTCACATCAATGAGAGAAGGTTGACGAAGTTACATACAGAAGGATATTTGGATCCGTTCGAATATCAATCGTATGCCACTTGTCAATCCTGTCTCAAAGGAAAGATGACAAAGACTCCGTTCACTGGACACGGAGTAAGAGCGAGCGAGCTCTTGGGACTCGTACACAGCGACGTGTGTGGTCCAATGTCTACACATGCGCGAAGCGGTTATTCTTACTTCATTACTTTTACGGATGACTTTTCAAGGTACGGTTATGTCTTCTTAATGAAACATAAATCCGAAGCCTTTGGAAATTTCCAGGAATATAAGAATGAAGTAGAAAAACAAACCGGCAAAAGTATCAAGATTCTAAGATCGGATCGAGGTGGTGAATACTTGAGTGCCGAGTTCCTGGACTATTTAAAAGAGAACGGAATTCTCCCTCAGCTTACTCCTCCATACACTCCGCAACATAACGGTGTATCGGAGAGACGGAACCGAACCCTATTGGATATGGTACGGTCCATGATGAGTAACGCTGAGTTACCGCGATCATTCTGGGGGTATGCGCTAGAATCAGCTGCATACCTTTTGAACCGAGTTCCAACTTAGACTGTGCCTACTACACCATATGAGATGTGGTGTGGGAAGAGACCCTATCTTAATCACATTAAGACATGGGGAAGTCCAGCTTTTTTCAAAAAGTAGCATACGGACAAGCTCGAGGCACGCTCAGTACAGTGCAAGTTTGTGGGATATCCAAAGAACTCCAAGGGATATTTCTTTTACTGCGAAGAGGAACAAAAGGTTTTTGTTTCTCGTCATGCCCACTTTCTAGAACACCGGTTCTTAGAAAAGGAAATTAGTAGGAGCGCAGTAGAACTGGAAGAAATTCCAGAACCATAGACTATTACTGAAAGCTTAGTGGAACCAGAGGGTTCAAAAGAAAAGGACATTCCTATACCGCTCCGCAGGAGTAGTAGGCAGTCTCATCCGCCCGAGAGATACTACGGTTTTCTCATAGACGGGGATAGAGAGGATTGCATCATAGATTATGATGAGCCTAGTAGCTTCCAGCAGGCCGTTCAGAGCGTTGACTCGGTAAAATGGCTGGATGCAATGCGGACCGAAATGGAGTCCATGTACACCAACAAGGTATGGACGTTGGACATTGCTCCAGACGGGGTAAAACCCGTAGGATGCAAGTGGATCTTCTAAAGGAAGATTGGTGTAGATGGACAGGTTGAGACCTATAAAGCTAGACTTGTTGCAAAGGGTTTTCGTCAAAGACTTGGTTTGGACTATGACGAAACCTTTTCTCCAGTGGCTATGCTGAAATCCATTCGGATCCTTCTTGCCATTGCTGGCTTCCAGGATTATGAGATTTGGCAGATGGACGTATAGACTGCTTTTTTAAATGGAAATTTAGAGGAGTGTGTCTATATGGACCAGCCAGAGGGCTTCATTCAGAGTGGGAGCAGCGGAAAAGTGTGCAAGTTGCTTAAGTCCATCTATGGACTAAAGCAGGCATCGCGGAGTTGGAACATCTGCTTTAATGAGACAGTCAAGGAATTTGGCTTTATCAAAAATCCAGATGAACCATGCATCTATTGTAGATTTGTAGCGAGAACTGTAGTATTCCTCGTTTTATACGTGGATGACATTCTCTTAATAGGAAATGACATTCCTATGCTACAATCTGTCAAGGGGTTCTTGTCACACAGGTTCTCTATGAAAGACCTGGGTGATGCCTCATACATCCTGGGGATCCGGATCCATCTTGATAGATCCAAGAGGATATTAGGACTTTCGCAGTCCAGGTACATCGACACCATACTGAAAAGATTCAGTATGGAAGATTCCAAGCACGGTAACCTACCGGCTTGTCACGGGATCACCCTCTCCAAAGAGATGTCTCCCAAGACTGATTTGGAGAGGGATCGCATGTCTATTATACCCTACGCTTCTGCGGTAGGCTCTATAATGTATGCGATGTTGTGTACCAGACCGAATGTAGCTTATGCACTTAGTGTAGTAAGCCGGTATCAGTCAAGCCCTGGGGAGAAACACTGGATAGCGGTAAAGAACATTCTCAAGTACCTGAGAAGGACTAAGGAGATGTTCTTGGTGTATGGCGGAAAAGACCTCCAGATCGAGGCCTTTGCTGACTCCAGCTTCCAGAGTGACAAGGATGATTCCAAGTCCATGTCGGGTTTTGTCTTTACCCTCAATGGAGCGGCGGTGTGTTGGAAGAGTTCCAAACAGGAAACCGTTGCAGACTCGACGATGGAAGCGGAATACATCGCTGCATCTGATGCCGCAAAAGAAGCCGTCTGGATTAGGAAGTTCTTGAAAGAACTTCAGGTTGTTCCGTCCATTGTTGATCCAATACCTCTGTATTGCGACAACAACGGGGCTATAGCTTTAGCGAAGGAACCCAGGTCCCATCAGAAATCCAGACACATCTTGAGGCGGTATCACCTGATCAGGGAGATCGTGGATCGCCAGGAGATCGAGGTTCGGAGGGTTGCTTCAGAAGATAACACTGCAGATCCATTCACCAAGGCCTTGCCCCAGACTCAGTTCGAGCGGCTGATCGAGATGATAGGTCTTCGATACGCTAGTACATGGCCTTAGTGCAAGTGGGAGATTGTTAGTGTATATGCCCTAGAGGCCATTACTGTATCATACTAGTATGTATATTACTTAATGGAAGCTTGGGATATTCACCTTGTATTGACAATTTTGCTCAAAATGGTAGTATGCTACTTGGTTTGTTTCTACTTCAATGTGTACATGTGTTTATTTTAGTATATCACCTATACGCATTAGTGGAGCCTTTAGGATCTTTGCTTGATTACCAGCGTTGTGATGGCAGTCACACTCGTGGGGGCTGGGTAATCCATAAGCACATCCTTATACAGGTCCCTAGTTGCAGGACTATCGAGACAGGACATCGATACTCCGGAGTAGACTAGCGTATGCGCTTCTCATCCCAGCAGGGGAGACGGTCTGTCCCACAGCCGTCAATACGTCGTACTTGAGATAGTATACGGGTGCTCGTTAGGTTACGAGTACACTGGACAGGACTCGTCGGGAACTGATTGGTTGGTATTATACCTATCGTCAGTTATCAGTTCCCAGGTGACATGAGTACAGCTTAGTCCGCTGACTTGACACTGTCACTTCGCCTCGAGTGTGTTCCCACTGTACTTTGATTACTACCCTACCACAGCTCAAAGGAGCCATGCAAACAGGTTGCAGTCCCGAAGCACTTGGAGGCAGTGATGGTTAGACAGGATTCGTCTCTCCCGGTATTGGGGGTTGACATCGCGCTGTGTCTAGGAGAGCCATTACACGAGTAGTCCCTGGCCAGGGCAACCGAGATATACTGCTAGGCTTCCTGTGTTATCTCAGGGTGTTTTGGGCTTCACTCCGACATGACTTGTACCGCTATTAGGGGACTGACGTTTACCGCCCCCTAGGCCCGCCATGCGATGTATCAGACGAACAGACCGGACTGTATGGAGACTGTCACATTCAGGCTCAGTAGGAGTTCAGATGGGTTTCACCTCGTCAGTCTTCTTGCCGGCATCTACCTGGGGACCGTTACGCACAGCTAGTGCCGCTTGTGGTCTGTGGTTAAACCCACTGCCAGCGTAGTGTCGAGTCTTTAGAGTCCCACACAGAAAGCTATTCTCCTTTAGGCAAAAGAGTAGAGGTCGCATGGTTTTACGACAGGTCGCATGGTTTTGCGACAGGGTTCGGTCACATCCGTGCACTTATGCACGTTTAGTGTCCGGACAGTTAACACTAGCGGGCTTTGGTTTAAGCCAGATCCTAGTGTACGTTTTGGGATTGATTTTATCTCGTATGTATTCGTGTTCCTCGGAACGCGGATGCGGGTGTGTATGCACAGTTGACGGAGAGACAGAGGCAGAGGATTCTCATTAGTTTTGTTGACTGTTGACTGTTGACCATTGACTTTTTGCTAAATCCTAATGAGAATATGATATATGATTAACAATAATATTAATTAAGTATTATGGTGACATGGTTGTTGAGGGGTTGACTTTGTTGACTTGTTGACTTTGTTGACCGGTTGACTAGGTTGGACTAGTTGACCATCATGATGACAATGGCTATCATTTCATGGCAAAGACTTTTGCTTGCTTGTTTCTCTTGTGCAAAATTAGTGCATGAAATGATATGGCTATTGTAGCTTAAACCATCACATAATACTTGATTGCTATGATTTGTTATGATGGCTTTGGATTATGAGAGCCAAGAGGGAAAAAGTCTTGCTCATTCTCTCATTTCTTTTCTCTCTCTTGTTCTTGAGCTCTCATCCTCTTCCTCTTGCTCTCCCTCTCTTTAGTCTATGGTTCATTTGTCTAATGTGTTGAGAAGCAAGAACCATAGAGTAAAATCCCAACACCTCTTCTCTACTCACTCTAGTTCACAAAGTTTAGTAAACCGAGTGAACTAGTTTCTTCAAAGCTCGCAGAAGAAGCCAAAGATAAAAGCTTTCGGGTGGATCGATCTTCGGCGCAAGGAGACGACGGGGTGAAGCCGATCCGGACAACCATCAAGTGCAAAAGACGAAGGAGTTCAAGAAAGAAAGGTATAACCCCCTAACCGAGTAGTTAACAACTCTTAGTTAGGATGTTAGGTAGACAAGTTTAACAAAGATTCGTTTGAGTCCATGTTACCGCCTCTAGAAAATTGTTTTTCACCAAATTCCGCAAGCCCGTAAGTACCGGGAGAGGTAGCATGGACATACATCCGGTTCTGGAGAAAACGAATAGGAATATTCAGTTGTCTTTTCCTTTTACCTTCTCTCAGGTTGCGAGTGCTCCTTGGATTAGGATAGTACACCTATTACGCTTATTGGATAGTCTTGTTCCTATTAGTTATATGTATGCCCTAGAGGCCATTACTGTACATACGATGTATATTGTAGTGGATGCTAGGACATATATAGGGAGGACTTTCTTGCTCGACATGATAGTACGCTATCTGGTTGTACTTTATCTTAACATATACTCTGATTATCTCTATGTTACATGTTGATAAAGCCCTTAGGATATGTACTCGACTACTGAGACTATGATGAGATCATACTAGTGGGGCCACGGTAGTCGACGAGTACATCCTATAATTGTTCCTAGTCGAGGGTGTATCGAGACAGGGCATCGATGCACCAGAGTAGACTAGCGTATACACATCTTGACCCATAAGATGGGCGATGGATGATCCCATTTCCATCGGTGTTTGACATCAAGGATGGTGTACGGGTGCTCAGTGGAGACTGGGTACACTGGACGGACTCGCCGAGAACTCCCAGATGGTATTATACCTTACGTCAGATGGCAGTTCTCCGGTGACACTGGTACAGAGTAGTCTGTTGACCCGAGATCGTCATAGAGTCTTGTGTGATTCCCACTGTGCTTTGATTTCCATCATACCACGTCCAAGAGGGCTGCAAAAAGGTGGCTTTTGGGTACAGTCCCGAATCACATGGAGGCAATGAGCGATCGGAGGGGATTCGTCTCTCCCGGTATAGGGAGTTGATGTTGCGCTGTGTTCGATTGGCTATAACCGGAAATCCCTAGCCAGGGTTGCTGAGATTTACTGGTAAGTGTTATCAGTAGTTTCTTGAACTGTTATAGACCTCATATCGACACGACTTATCGAGCTACTGGGGTCTGACGTTTACCACCCCTAGGCGAGATATGCGACATATCAGACGACGAGACTGGACTGTACGGGAGTGTTACAGATTGGATTCACGGGAGAATGTACAGGCTTGCTTGTTGATCTTCTGAGCGCTCAATACCTGGGTGGCTGTTACGTTTAGCTGACCGCTTGCAGCTTGTGGGTGTTTGATATGATCATCACCTACTGCCGGCGTATTGATGATTCTTTAGAGTCCTACACAGAGGTTTCTTGGCTCAGGCAAAACGGAGTAGGAGCACATATGTGATATGTGCGGGACCGAGGATAATGCAGTATGTGATACCGTATTGGATTCTCGCGATATGAGATATCGGCCGGGTATATGTGATATAGCCGGGTCATCGTATTAGTCGGTTATTTATGAAATAGCCGGATTATCGGATCAAGTGTTGATTCGATAATTTAATGTATAATAATATATATGATATATTAAATTACATTACCTAATATTAGCTCACTAAAAGATTCATTTTCTCACGAGATAATACAATGATATATATGTGATATATGTTAATTGTATTATTTTCTATTGTTACAAAATATATTGTATATGTGATATATAATATTGTAACATGTTAGGGTTACAAATTCAACAATGGTTTAGGGTTTAAACTTGGTTAGGGTTTGGATTAGGGTTAGCTTTTGAATGAAGCTTCCATGAAGCTTCATGAAGCTTTGACTTTGTGTTTGCCTTGATATTTTGTGAAGATATTATGTTAACCCAATCCAAACCATTAACTCTAGTTAATTCTCGACAAGGGTTAACTCCTTCATGCTTAACCCTTGGTTAGATTTGTAACCACTACAATAATTCATTATTCATCACAAAAGGATTATGATATTCTTCTTCTTCTTCCTTCTTCTTTCTTTCATTGAAAAAGCTTTCTAGCTATTTTCAAAGTGATGAAAATGAGTGAGAATAAGAAAATAAAAGAGAGCAAAAATCCTACCTCATCATCCTCATCTACCCTTGCCATTTAGATGAGGGTGTTCACTTCATTTAGTGAGTGTTAGCTTGTGTTAATGAAACTTCAAGGTAGATCATCTATGTTATCGAAGATCGGAAGCAAGTTTGCATCATTCTTTTCGCGGAGCCTCTCGAGAGTTCAGAACACGATGATCGCAGTGAAGGGACTTCAACACGGAGCTTAAGAAGTGAAGGACCAGATCTACAAAGGTTTTAATCCCTCTCACTTAGTGTTAAAGAGTTTAACATGTTCGTTTTCCCCTAATCTCTAGTTTAACGATCCGGCTTTGGATTGTTCGGCACGGCTAAAATTTTAATCGGGCATGGTTGATGCCTCGTAGACCCTTGTGCGCGTGCCTAGCAACCCTACAGTGATATCAGAGTCAAGCTAGAACTTTAGGCGAAGTCTGAGCGAAGTTTAAAGTCCGATCGAACCCGGATACCCCGATACGAACCCTTCTTTGGACAATTTTCAAAAATGTGATTTTTTATGAATTAAAAATGCTCAGAAAATTAAGCAGGAAAAACTAAGAATTACTGTGAAGTACGGCCTACTAATGCTGTTATATGACCGCAGAACCGCGGCCAAACGAATGGTTTGGCGGCGGTTCCGCAGCCAAAATTATGACTTAGTCCCTCATACTTCATATATTTATTCTTAGGTCCTTTCTTGTCATTTTTTTCGGGGAATTTTTTAATACCACTCAAGTGTTGAGTTTTCTAGGGTTGTATTGGGGACTCATTGATTCGGTCGGATAATTTAACTTTGTTTAGTTTGTCCGGGTAATTTTTAGAAACTGTTAAAAGGTTCGAACGGATATCAATAACTCACTTTTTCCCCTGTCGGAAAATTTTTCAAAAGTTGGATTTTTCTCGAGTTTAAGAACGTTCTATGTCGTGCAAGTAATGCGGTGGACCCTCTAGAAGACAACAAACCTTAACTCGATTATGTGACCGTCTTGAACTGCCTCTAAACCTTAGGGTTTGGGACAGTACGGCATGCCACATGTGAGGCGGTGGCTTGACCCTTCTGCTGCTGGACCATTGGTACTGTGGCATGTGATGGATGTTTTTAAACTGATTTCAAGTGTTGAGATATATTAGAGAAATCTTGGGTATTTGATTATTCGATCGGAAAGTTTAACATTGTCTGTTTATCTGGAATGTGATACAATAATTAGAATCCACATGTAGTTATGAGATAACTAATTTGAATGTTATAAATCTAGCGGTTTAGTCTCAGATGATCGGTTGCCACAGAATTTTGATGTGATCAAAAGTCCGTCGCAATCACGTAGCGTACGTGGATACTCGCCGGGTAAACTTAATAGACAGCCATGCCCCATAGCCCCGTCCAAGTGACTGTAGGAGAATCCCGTCGCCAAAAGCATCCGTTCGGGTGCTCGCGGCAGCAGTGTTCCGCCTTAGTGCACTTCGTCGACGGCATCTGGGGGTACGGCCGTCTACTAAAATTTGCGACGAGCATTCGATCAGGATGTCGGGAATCTTGTTGAATTGCCCGACTTGATATTGAAAAGATTTTTCGATAATGAGACTAAAATACGGGGTTTATAATTGTTTGGCATGCGATGTCTAAGGAATTCATTTGGTTAGGCATGCGATGTCTAAAGAGGTTGCGGATTCCAACTGTTGTAGTTTTACACTTTCTTTTCTGTGACCGTAAGCGTAGTATGTGGTGTATCGCCGGCTTCGTTGCTATACATCAATGACAATCGGGATACGCATACTTGGTTACGTTGATGATATGAGATATTATGTGTTGCTGTGATATGTTATATTGGATCGTCGTGTTCTGAATAGCCGGGGGTTTTATGTGAGATGAGAGTTTTTTTTCTTTTTCATTCATGTAAAATTCATTTGTATGTAATATTCTTTTATTGGGGCACTTCCGGGCTGAGGATGTTGTCACCATTGTATATTATTTACTTTTCCGCATTAGGTAGACCCAAGGCGGGAAGCATAAGTAACCGGGTTCTAGGGTCCAGTGGGAGACCATCTCGAGGAGTCGAGACCGGGGCTCCTAACCCTAGAATTGGCAGTGTTTCTTGCCGCTCTCGTAGGGGTCTAGGGATGTGGGTTTGGCTATTCATCGCGACCGTGGAATCCCTGTTTTATACAGGCTCGTACTAAAACATGGACGTCCTAGTATATCCAATATTTCATATATGTTTCTTCTGCTGCAATGTTCTGTGATGAGATCATATTACTGCCTGAGATGAATGTTTATATTATATATATGAGATATATGTTATATTGCAGATTTCGTTTCAAATGTGATGCTTGTGAAGCATATTAAAATGGGACATCATTAATGAGATTAATGAAACTAAAAGAAACCTAATGATGTTGTAGAAACTTGTTTAAAAACTTGTTGCTCTAGTTCTTTCTTTGCATAGCGGTGTTCCTTGTAGAACATCCAGCACCTTATTCGATAAGAAAAGAGCCGAGATCCATTCACCGGGAGTGACTGTAAGTCCACATTGCTCACCCCGGTTCTTACGGGGAGGCGGAAACGACGAAAAACAATGATTTGGCACAAGGCAACATGGACTCAAAAGCAAGGATCTTTGCTATACTAGAAACTAATAAACTACTAGAGCCTTTAATTACTATGCTGTAGAAAGTATACCTCACGGAACCGGTCCTTCGGGTCTTCTCTCCGCTGTCCGGCTCGTCCATCCACGCTCCGAGGGTCGATCCGGATCTAGGTCACCTCCGCGGCCTTCTTGAGTCGAATACGATCCACCCGAGAGTTGTACACCGAGCTCCACCTCAAGCCGAGGCAACTAGGGCAACGAGATCGCTAGTCAAGATACCCTAGGTTGAGTAGAAGAGAAAGATGGAAGTGTTTGTCTATATGGATTCTTTTTCTCTCAACACATGAGATCAAAAGAATTTTCAAGAGGAGGAAGATGAAGGAGAAACTCTAGCAACCATGGAGCTTTTCTTTTCTTCTCACTTTAAGAGAGAGAATGAGAAGAGAATAATGAAAAAGATTAACTAAAGCAAATGAACCATGGTTGCAATAATACACCCAAAACCATCATTACTAATCCTATCATGATAAAGTTGATGGCACAAATGACTTGACCATTTTCATAACTCAAGAATTAAAAAGAAAATCAAAGAAGAGTGTAGACCTCTCTTGAAGGTCAATGGTCAACACGGTCAACGGGTCAACAAAGTCAAGAGAGGTCTAAGAGGTCAAATGGTCAATGCAATTAGCCATCACAAATCTATCACTAAAAGGATTAGTAAACAATGTCTCCGGCTCATAATGGTTTTGACCAAACGAATTGTCAAAACCCTAATGAGCCTGCCACATTACGGTTTTGGCCGAACCAACTGCCAAAACCCTAATGGGGCACCTCCTCCTTCATCACTCCTCAAAAATGTGCATACACACCCGCATCCGCATTCCGTAGAATGCGAATGCACAGAAGACAAAACAAATCCATCTGTGCAATACTAGGATCTGGCTTAAACCAAAACCCACTAGTATTGCCTGCCCGAACAGCATACGTACACAAGTGCACGTAAGTGATCGTAGCCCTGCCGTAAAACCATACGGCCTCTACACGTTTCGCTCAGTGCAGGGAAACACTCTGTGTGGGACTCTAAAGACTCGACACTATGCCGGCAGTGGGTTTAACCACAGACCGCAAGCGGCACTAGCTATACGTAACGGTCCCCAGGTTGATGTCGACAAGAAGGCCGATGAGATAAACCCATCCGAACTCCTACTGAGCCTGTATGTGACAATCTCCGTACAGTCCGGTCTGTTCGTCTGATACATCGCATGGCGGGCCTAGGGGGCGGTAAACGTCAGTCCCCTAATAGTGGTACAAGTCGTGTCGGAGTGAAGCCCAGAACACCCTGAGATAACACTGGAAACCTACCAGTATATCTCGCTTGCCCTGGCCAGGGACTACTCGTGTAATGGCTCTCCTAGACACAGCGCGATGTCAAGCCCTAATACCGGGAGAGACGAATCCTGTCTAACCGTTACTGCCTCCAAGTGCTTTGGGACTGCACCTAACTACTACCTGTTTGCACGACTCCTTTGAGCCGTGGTAGGGTAGTAATCTAAGTACAGTGGGAACACACTCGAGGCAAAGTGACAGTGTCAAATCGGCGGACTAAGCTGTACTCATGTCACCTGAGAACTGATAATTGACGATAGGTATAATACCAACCAACAGTTCCCGACGAGTCCTGTCCAGTGTACTCGTAACTTAACAAGCACCCGCATACTATCTCAAGTACGACGTACTGATGGCTGTGGGACAGACCGTCTCCCCCGCTGGGATGAGTAGCGCATACGCTAGTCTACTCCGGAGTATCGATGCCCTGTCTCGATAGTCCTACGACTAGGGACCTATATAAGGATATGCTTATGGATTACCCAGCCCCCACGAGTATGACTGCCATAACAACGCTGGTAATCAAGCAAAGATCCTAAGAGCTCTACTAATATGTATATAAGCGATATGCTAAAAGAAACACATGCACATATTGAAGTAGAGACAAACCAAGTAGCATACTACCATTTTGAGCAAGATTGTCTATACAACTGTGAATATCCCAAGCTTCCATTAAGTAATATACAAGCTAGTATGATACAGTAATCGCCTCTAGGGCATATACACTAACAATCTCCCACTTGCACTAAGGCCATGTACTGGCGTATCGAAGACCTATCATCTCGATCAGCCGCTCGAACTGAGTCTGGGGTAGGGCTTTCGTGAGTGGATCTGCAGTGTTGTTCTCCGTATTTACACTCTTCACCTCGATCTCCCGGCGATCTACGATCTCCCTGATCAGGTGGTACCGCCTCAAACTGTGCCTAGACTTCTGATGGGACCTGGGTTCCTTCGCTAAAGCTATAGCTCCGTTGTTGTCGCAATACAGTGGTATTGGATCAACAATGGTAGGAACCACCTGAAACTCCGTGAGGAACTTCTTCATCCAGACAGCTTCCTTTGCGGCATCGCAAGCAGCTATGTACTCCGCTTCCATAGTTGAGTCAGCAACGGTCTCCTGCTTGGAACTCTTCCAGCAAACCGCCCTTCCATTGAGGGTAAAGACATAACCCGACATGGACTTGGAGTCATCCTTGTCACTCTGGAAGCTGGAGTCAGCAAAGGCCTCGATCTGGAGATCTTTTCCGCCATACACCAAGAATATCTCCTTAATCCTTCTCAGGTACTTGAGAATGTTCTTTATCGCTATCCAGTGTTTCTCCCCTGGGTCTGACTGATACCGGTTTACAACGCTCAATACATATGCTACATCTGGTCTGGTACATAACATCGCATACATTATAGAGCCTACCGCAGAAGCGTAGGGTATAATAGACATGCGATCCCTTTCTAAATCAGTCTTGGGAGACATCTCTTTGGAGAGGGTGATTCCATGACAAGCCGGTAGATTACCGCGCTTTGAATCTTCCATACTGAATCTTTTCAGTATGGTGTCAATGTACCTGGACTGTGAATGTCCCAACATCCTCTTAGATCTATCACGATAGATCTGGATCCCCAGAATGTAGTTGGCATCGCCTAGGTCCTTCATGGAGAACCTCTGCGACAAGAATCCTTTGACTGACTGTAACATAGGAATATCATTTCCTATTAGGAGAATGTCATCCATGTACAAGACGAGGAATACCACAGTTCTCCCTACAATCTTACTGTAAATGCATGGTTCATCTGGGTTTTTGATAAAATCGAATTCCTTGACAGTATCATCAAAGCAGATGTTCCAACTCCGTGATGCCTGCTTAAGTCCATAGATCGACTTTAGCAACTTGCACACATTACCGCTGCTCCCACTCTGAATGAATCCCTCTGGCTAATCCATATAGACGCACACTTCCAAATTTCCATTTAGGAAAGCCGTCTTTACGTCCATCTGCCAGATTTCATAATCGTGGAAAGCAGCAATGGTAAGAAGGATCCGAATGGATTTCAGCATATCCACTGGAGAAAAAGTCTCATCATAGTCCAAACCAGGTCTTTGACGAAAACCCTTTGCAACAAGTCTAGCTTTATAGGTTTCAACCTGCCCATCTACACCAATCTTCTTTCTGAATATCCATTTGCATCCTATGGGTTTTACCCCTTCTGGAGCAAAGTCCAAAGTCCAAACTTTTTTGGTGTACATAGTCTCCATCTCGGTCCGCATTGCATCCAGCCATTTTACCGAGTCACCACTCTGAATGGCTTGCTGGAAGCTAGTCGGCTCACCATAATCCATGGTGCAATCCTCTCTATCCCCGTCTATGAGAAAACCGTAGTATCTCTCGGGCGGATGAGACTGCCTACTACTCCTGCGGAGTGGCATAGGAATGTCCTGTTCTTTCTAACCCTCTGGTTTTACTAAGCTTTCAGTAATAGCTCGTGGTTCTGGAATTTCTTCCAGTTCTATTGCGCTCCTACTTATCTGGTTTTCCAAAAACTCAGTTTCCAAGAAGTGGGCATGACGAGAAACAAAAACCTTTTGTTCCTCTGCGTAATAAAAAAGATACCCCTTGGAGTTCTTTGGGTATCACACAAACTTACACTGTACTGAACGTGCCTCGAGCTTGTCCGCATGCTGCTTTTTGACAAAAGCTGGACATCCCCATGTCTTAATGTGATTAAGATAGGGTTTCTTCCTACACCACATCTGATATGGTGTAGTAGACACAGTCTTAGTTGGAACTCGGTTCAAAAGGTATGCAGCTGATTCTAGCGTATAACCCCAGAAAGATCGCGGCAATTCAGCCTTACTCATCATGGAACGAACCATATCCAATACGGTTCGATTCCGCCTTTCCAATACACCGTTGTTTTGTGGTGTGTATGGAGGAGTAAGCTGAGAGAGAATTCCATTCTCTTTTAAGCAGCCCAGAAACTCGGCACTCAAGTATTCACCACCTCGATCAGATCTCAGTGTCTTGATACTTTTGCCTGTTTGTTTTTCAACTTCATTCTTGTATTCCTGAAATTTCTCAAAGGCCTCGGATTTGTGCTTCATCAAGAAGACATGCCCATACCTAGAGAAATCATCTGTGAAAGTAATGAAGTATGAATAACCATTTCGCGCATGTGTAGACAATGGACCACACACATCACTGTGTATGAGTCCCAAGAGCTCGCTCGCTCTTTCTCCGTGTCCAGTAAACGGAGTCTTTGTCATCTTTCCCATGAGACAAGATTCATAAGTGCCATAAGACTGGTACTCGAACGGATCCAAGTATCCTTCTTTATGTAACTTAGTCAACCGTGTCTCATTAATGTGACCCAGTCTACAATACCATAAGAAAGCCTGATTTAATTCCGGAGACTTTCTTTTAGGTGTGTTCTAGACACTGAAGACCTGAGCTTGATTCAAAACGTATATACCGTTTTTCAATGTACCTGACCCAATCAGAACTTGATTTAGGTGGATGTTTACTACATCGCTTACAAAAGTAAAATCATATCCTTCCTTAGAAAGTAAGGATACAGATATGATATTACAAGTCGCACCTGGTACATAAAAACAGTCACGCAGAATCAATATCTGCCGAGTTGTCAGTCCTAGATGATACTCCCCTACGGATTCAGCATACATGCTCATTCCGTTAGCAACCCTGAGAGTCATATCACCTTTCTTGATAACTCTACGGTTTCTCAAAGCCTGTAACGAATTACAGATGTGAGATCCTGATCCGGTATCCAATACCCAGGAAGTAGGGTTAACTGACATACAGTTCTCTATTACAAACACACCCGAAGCCGAAGCCACAACATGCTTCGAATTCTGGCTATTGGCTATACTAGCCCTGCAATCCTTCTGCCCATGTTCATTCCCGTAACAATAGGGACATTCCTCTTTTACTACATCCATTCCCGAAGCCCTTCCCTTTCTTTCTACTTCCCTGGTTTCCTTCAGGGTAGTAGGTGGAGACTGTTGAACTAAGTCAGCATCTTACCCGTTCTTCAACGTGGTCTTCAGGTCCGAGAGCTCAAAAGAGCTGGTCTCTGTAAGGACGTTGCCCCCTACAGATAATCCGATAGCCAACCTCGCTGGAAGCAATTCATTCGAGGTCTCATATCTTGCGATACGAGATCGCTCTCCATATAAATCTTTGTTATGGAGGAAGATAGAAACTAAGTCCATCTTCTCGTGCTGCCCTGGTATGCACCATCAACTGAGGCTAACACGAGCCACTTGGCTTTCGCACATTCCTTTTCCGATGTCCTACGGATATGAATATCCGTGACAGGGGAAGCTGGACCTGAGACGGCAGGGGTGGGATTAGTTAAGAGGTGTCCCAGCTTGTCATGGGCAATGGACATCTGGACAGACCTTTGCCAGTCATAACAGTCAGATTCAGTCATTTTATTATCTAGATGTAACCTAGGTGCAATCACTGGGTCGCTGCAATTAAGAGAGAGAGAAGAGCATGATGTTCTTGCAAGTTTAGATTGTTTTTTAATTTATCTAAACAGGATGGCTCCCACTGTCTCTCGAATCCCTCCTCAAACCATAAAGGAAGAATTAGTCAGGATCAATCTCACCGTACAATACTTGTTTAACCGTTCAGCCAGGCCAGTGTTGGTACTTCGAGGGAGGTTTTCCAATGCTTTCGCGAAGTTCCTTAATTAAATAACCTCTTTTCCCTATGGGCGTAGCCCCGCTAACACCTTTCTAGACACCTACTTGGTTTATAGCATTGATCGTTAAGTGAGAAAGTTCCCGAGGAGTAGCATATACTCACAGTAGGATCGGGATCCAAATATCATCGCGTGACAGAACTGAAGGAATCCTACCAGAATTATCACACTCCAAATGGTATGCAGCGCTAGCAAGTTTCAGTTTTTATGAAACTCCCGATGTGGATTTTTGCCCCATGCTCTTATGACCTTGACTTTGGCCAACAAATCATAAGTCACATGTCAAGTTCTACCCGTCATTGTCCAGGTTAATTTGAACCCACCCGCACATACCCTTGACTTTGGCCAACAAGGCAGTACGACTGTCCCAAACCAACGCATCTATCTATGCTACATATGAATACCCAATAGCTACCAAACACTGTGCCTTGACTTTGGCCAACAAACACAGCTTGAATACTATTGACTATCCATATGAAATGACGGAGGGCTACGAATGGTTTTGGCGAAACCGTGAACGTAGTGAACATGATATAATCGATGGAACGAGATAGCTTTTAAAAGGAGTGGTTCAAGCTCCGCGTTTAAAATTCGGTTTTGAAAAGAACCGAGTGGTTTTGAAAGTGTTCCAACGACTGTTACTTGGTTTATTTTCTTGCATTAATTCCAATGCGTCCCATCATTTAATCCTACCATTGCAGAAAACAACCAAAATATGTTGTACGCTTATGCCATCCGCATTCGCCACGGGGTCCCATCATCACCCGTTAGGTTACTTAACTAACGACAGAGCGGGGGCTGGACTAGCGCGGATGCAAAACATAAGCAACACCTAAATAGATATCATATATAGATATATAGCAATGATAGCCATTCCAGATCACAGATGAACACTTTGGATATACTAGGAACCCGAGATTCGTTCGAGCCTGCAACGAAAACCGGATTACACGGTCGCGATGAATAGCCAATACACCACCCTAGACCCCTACGGGTGCGGCAAACTACCCGCCAAGTACCCGAAGCGAAGCAACCTCCCTCAACCCGTGAGTAGGCCACTCGGCACTTCGAGATACCCGGTAGTTTGTGCACCCCACCTTGGGTCTATCCTAGGAACAAAAACAGTAAAAAGAAATTATACAATGACGGCTACAACCCCGACCCGGTTGTGCGGCCATACAAATAATATTACATTAATTTACAAATTTTACAATGAATGAAAGAAAAAGAAACTCTCATCTCACATCAATTCCCGGCTATTCATCCGCGACAATCCACCGAGTTCATATCCACAAACCATCAACATTACAGATCACAGATATGTATAACCCCCACTAATCGATGTATAGCGATTAGCGGACGTTCAATACATATATCACATCACAGATAATATCCATTAACCAAAGTCTACGGAATATCGATCAAAATACGGATTTTTAACCACCCCAAAAGTCAATTTGCTCTCTGGAAAATCTGGGTAGAAAAAACATGTCTTAAAAATCCCAAAACAGCCAAACTAAAACACTGCACAAAACCCGATCCACTGCCGAGTTAAATCGGCCGCGGAACCTCGGCAATAAGCATGTCATTGCCGCGGAACCGCGGCGGTTTGATCGAATCACTGGATCGTTTTTCTGCAGTGTTTTTACAAAACCCTGAGACGATTTTTCATATATTTTAAATCACTTCTTGAGAAGTATAAAAAATCGACAGAAACTTGAGGTTTTGCGGAGGTGTTTTGCGACTTTTTTCCGATCGATATTCTAAACACTTTGCTAACTTACTAGTTTATGTTTAGCTAGGCTCTGATACTACTGTAAGTCCACGTTGCTCACCCCGGTTCTTACGGGGAGGCGGAAACGACGAAAAAAAATGATTTGGCGCAAGGCAACATGGACTCAAAAGCAAGGATCTTTGCTAAACTAGTAACTAGTAAACTACTAGAGCCTTTAACTACTATGTTGTAGAAAGTATAACTCACGGAACCGGTCCTTCGGGTCTTCTCTCCGCTGTCCGGCTCGTCCATCCACTCTCCGAGGGTTGATCCGGATCTAGGTCACCTCCGCCGCCTTCTTGAGTCGAAGACGATCCACCCGAGATTTGTACACCGAGCTCCACCTCAAGCCGAGGCAACTAGGGCAATGAGATCGCTAGTCTAGATACCCTAGGTTGTGCAGAAGAGAAAGATGGAAGTGTTTGTCTATGTGGATTCTTTTTCTCTCAACACATGAGATCAAAAGAATTTTCAAGAGGAGGAAGATGAAGGAGAAACTCTAGCAACCATGGAGCTTTTCTTTTCTTCTCACTTCAAGAGAGAGAATGAGAAGAGAATAAAGAAAAAGATTAACTAAAGTAAATGAACCATGGTTGCAATAATACACCCAAAACCATCATTACTAATCCTATCATGATAAAGTTGATGGCACAAATGACTTGACCATTTTCATAACTCAAGAATTAAAAAGAAAATCAAAGAAGAGTGTAGACATCTCTTGAAGGTCAATGGCCAACATGGTCAACGGGTCAACAAAGTCAAGAGATGTCTAAGAGGTCAAATGGTCAATGCAATTAGCCATCACAAATCTATCACTAAAAGGATTAGTAAACAATGTCTCCGGCTCATAATGGTTTTGACCAAACGAATTGTCAAAACCCTAATGAGCCTGCCACATTACGGTTTTGGCCGAACCAACTGCCAAAACCCTAATGGGGCACCTCCTCCTTCATCACTCTTCAAAACTGTGCATACACACCCGCATCCGCATTCCGTAGAATGCGAATGCACAGAAGACAAAACAAATCCATCTGTGCAATACTAGGATCTGGCTTAAACCAAAGCCCACTAGTATTGCCTGCCCGAACAGCATACATACACAAGTGCACGTAAGTGATCGTAGCCCTGCCGTAAAACCATACGGCATCTACACGTTTCGCTCAGTGCAGGAAAACTCTCTGTGTGGGACTCTAAAAACTCGACACTACGCTGGCAGTGGGTTTAACCACAGACCGCAAGCGGCACTAGCTGTACGTAACGGTCCCCAGGTAGATGTCGACAAGAAGGCCGATGAGATAAACCCATCCGAACTCCTACTGAGCCTGTATGTGAAAATCTCCGTACAGTCCGGCCTGTTCGTCTGATACATCGCATGGCGGGCCTAGGGGGGCGATAAACGTCAGTCCCCTAATAGCGGTACAAGTCGTGTCAGAGTGAAGCCCAGAACACCCTGAGATAACACTGGAAACCTACCAGTATATCCCGCTTGCCCCGGCCAGGGACTACTCGTGTAATGGCTCTCCTAGACACAGCGCGATGTCTACCCCCAATACCGGGAGAGACGAATCCTGTCTAACCATTACTGCCTCCAAGTGCTTCGGGACTGCACCCAACTACTACCTGTTTGCACGACTCCTTTGAGCCGTGGTGGGGTAGTAATCTAAGTACAGTGGGAACATACTCGAGGCGAAGTGACAGTGTCAAGTCGGCGGACTAAGCTGTACTCATATCACCTGGGAACTGATAACTGACGATAGGTATAATACCAACCAACAGTTCCTGACGAGTCATGTCCAGTATACTCGTAACCTAACGAGCACCCGCATACTATATCATGTTGCGCCACGGCAGCGCCCCGGCCGTCTTACTCAAGGCCAAATTGCGGAATCAAAATTTTTCCTTACTCGGAAACCGGCGCTACCGCGGACAAAGAAAACCCGGATCGATAACCATTAACCTACGCTAGCTAACAAGAGATGGGAAAAGAAGTATACCAAGAGATCCGAGTCCTCCGGTCTTCTCATCATCGCCCCGATCTCCCGCGGAAAGTGTAGTCTCCATATCGTCGCCTCCTCGCCGAAAAGGGCACCACATCGCCTTCTTCTTTTACGGGCTCCCGCCTCAATTCCGAGGCAACTCGAGCATGAAGCCGGCAACTCGACATGCTCAAGATATGCTGTAGGTTATCTAGTGTAGTGTCTCTTTTGGGGTTTGTTGCCATTTGAGGATGATGGAGGATACAAGACAAGAAAAATGGTGCTTGCATTTTTCTTAACATGAAATGAGATGAAGAATGATATACTCTCTCAAAGATGAAGATGAAGCTCTCTCCTTCTTCTCTCTTTTTCTTCTCTCTTTTCTAAAAATGAAAACCCTCATCTTGAAATGGTGGAGGAAAAGAATATATGAAGCAAGAAGGGAGGTGAGTGTAGGAGCACAAGGAGGTGACCATATCCAAGGTCAAAGAAAACATCAACCATGCTTAAAACACTATGCACTCCATAACCTTTCACTTCTCATTTAAATCAAGTGATGGATGAAAGAAATGAAATCTATCATAATCAAACTTTATGCAAGAAACCCCCCCACAAAGTGTAATTTGCAAAACTGCAAATTACCCCCTCCATCAGAAAAGTCCGGCCGGGAAAGAACAAAGGAAAACCGGCCGGAACGGAATGCAAACTGGCAACTCCAGAAAACTGGTCCCGTAATAAATTACAGGAAAACCCCGACACTGTGCATACACACCCGCATCTGTATTCCGACCGGATACAAATGCAATGAGACAAAATCTACACTGTACTAGACTAGGACCGGCTTAAGCCAAAGCCGGCTAGTAAAATCCGTTCGATCCTGATCCGTACAATACCGCACGTATCTGATCGAACCCTGCCATATAACTATACGGCCACTAGTACAAAACTGTCCGATCCTGATCCGTGCAATACCGCACGTATCTGATCGGACCCTGCCATATCTCCATACGGCCTCTACAGCGTTTCGCCCGAAAGCTGAGTAACTGAAAGTGTGGTGGACTCTAAAGACTCGTCAATACTATGGCTGTGGATTTAACCACTGGCACGTCAGAGGTATAAGCCAATACATGATGGGCCACCAGCTATTGACTAAAAGGGACGTCGATGAGCGAACTCATCCTGACACCCTACTGAGCCTGTCAGTGACAATATCCGTACAGTCCGGTCCGTTCGTCTATGAGCATCGCATGGCGGGCCTAGGGGGTTGGTAAAAGTCAGACCCCCAAAAGTGGTACAAGTCGTGTCGGAGCGTAGCCCAGAACGCCCTGAGATACTACTGGAATACCTACCAGTAAATCTCCTGCCTCGGCCGAGGGCTTTGCGTAATGGCTCTCCTAGACACAGCGCGACCTCACCCCCAATACCGGGAGAGACGAACCCCTGCAGATCCGCTCACTGCCTCCATGTGGCTCGGGACTGTACCCAACTAAAACCTGTTTGCACGACTCCTTTGAGCCGTGGTAGGGTAGTAATCAAAGCACAGTGGGAACTCACACGAGACAAATGACGATCTCAGGTCGATGAACTAACCTGTACACATGTCACCTGGGAACTGCTATCTGACGTCTGGTATAAGACCAACTAGCAGGTTCCCGGCGAGTCCTGTCCGGTGTACTCATAACCCAAATGAGCACCTGTATACATCTTAGGTGAACCAACGGACACCAGTGGCTTGTGAGACCGGCCACCGCCCCTCGTCGGGGTCTCGACTGTATACACTAGTCTACTAATGGAGTATCGATGCCCAGTCTCGAAACTCCCACGACTAGGGACCTTTTAAGGATGTGCTTATAGACCCCAGCTCCCACGTATATGATCGCCATCATACTGCTGGTCATCAAGCAAGAATCCTAGGGGCTCTATCAACGTGTAATAGCGACATGTCAGGTCACCTAAAGCAGTACACGATGATAAAGATAAACCAGATAGCATACTATCATCTCGAGTAAGACTGTCCTACCGGGATAGGTCCTCCCTCAATCATTGCAATCACGTGCCTGTGATCCAATAATTGACTCTGAGGGCACTATCTCCAACAATCTCCCACTTGCACTCAAGGCTAATTATTGCGATGTCGCATACTCACAGCCCGTGTGATACCGAACACCCAACTCCTCTACTAGTCAGTCTCACAAAGCTCGTTTGCGAAACTATTGCGTTCGAGGAACAGCCTCAGTGAGTGGATCCGCTGTGATGTTTCTTTCTATGTCTCTCTATATCTCAAGTTCGCGGAGAAAGCCATCTCCCGAAATGAGCAATACCTGTCTTAGAATGTCTGGATGTCTGATGGGACCTAGCTCATAAACGAACTCCAAATCCAAACTTCTTAGACTGTATCATCAACTGAACTTAATCAGTATCCTGCGCCATGCCGCCCTCAGTATTGCCTTGGACCACCTGTCCAAAATACTGCCCCTCATCAGAGGGAGAACTATAACTCTGACAACCTCCTTGTCGTCCATGTCACCTTGGAAGCCTGGAGTGATAACCGTCTCCTAAAAGAGGCAGCCGTTATCATATCCCTAGAACATTCACTTATGTTCTAAAACTGCTTCCTACTGTTTTTCCAGGATTGGATTAATATCAACTTATTGCATCTAGTGCAAGAACAACATCTGGTGTGGTACTTGACATCTCATGATTGACTCAATTGCCTAAGCAAGTGATCTGCCAATCATGAGTATCCCTCTCCACATTAGTCTATAAGACACCTTTAGAGAGGATGAATCCATCAACTGCAGGTGTACTACCGTGTCAGGAGTCGTCCATTCTAAATACTCATAGAATGCTGTCAAGATACCCAGATTGGGAAACCACCCAAATCTAGATCTAAAACCATAGATCTAGTAACCAGTATGTCTGATATAATATCCAAGTCCCTTGTGGAGAAACCACTGTGTGACGACCAAAGTATAACCGATCGTAGTATAGGAATATCACTTCCTACTACCTTTTCAACAGATCCATCCCCTATTCTGATGACGTCAAACCTATGACTGTCACATCAGAAATAGATGATCTATCTCCGCTACATCTGCTTTAGTCTATAAATAGACATAAGCCTGATGTCCACCAATGCTTCCGCTGCTCCCACTGACTACGACAACCCTCTGGCAGAGTCATATAGACGTGCACTTCTAAAGCTAGTTTAGAACGACGCTATACTCATCCTCCTGCCAGGTCTCGCAGCCTGGAACAACAACAATGGCAAGTGTGGGTAAACAAGAACTTCCCTGTCACCGTCATTGAGGCTACCGGAGTACCTCTCGGGTGCCTGAAGTTACCCACCTTATCTGCGGAGTGGCCAATGGAATGTCAAATCAGATTGAATCTTTAGGTTCCTTATCAAATCTTCAGTAATCGTTTGTGGTTCTGGAATCACTTCCAGTTCTACCATACTCCCACTACTTTTTCTGAAAAAATCCATTTTTAATAAAAACTGTGGCGAGTCTAGAACAATATTGCTATAGTTCATCCAGATGGTAGAAAGTCAACCCTCGTCATAGCCTGGGTCAACCCACAAACAGCCATTACAGAAACGTGCCTTGAGTTGTCCAGTGTCTGGTTTTAATCATAAGCTGGACAACTCCCCGTACCTTAACATCGTTAAGATATGAACTGTTCTATATCCAATATAGAACCAGAGGCACTGATTCAATTGAACCAGATTCAAATCATGCAACTATCTCCAGTGCATGTCAACTAAATGGAAGGAGGTCGATCAGCGTTACTCAACTTAGGAATGCTTCCAATTATGAGTAACCTGAAAGAGAAGCAATCTGTCTTCATCATTACTATCATCTGAATATCATACACAAGTATCTACATCTTCAATCTCTTTGAAGAATCCCGATACTTGCTACACCTGGTACTCTACTTTATTCAAATACCTATAACTCCTCAAAACTTAGACCCTGTGTTTCCACGAAACAGCTGTCTAAAATCTAGAGAAGTCATAAGTAAATCGAATATAGTACGAGGACCAACCCCTCTGTCCTAATGGACACTGGACAACATACAATACTCTGTATAAGTCCGCTGAGTCTAACAACTCTTTCACTGTGCGTCGTAGGTTGAAAACTGTACTTATGGTTAAGAAGAATTACACCGCTGTTTAATGCTCCTTACCTAACCATCTACTGATATAGGTAAATGTCATCGACATAATATCAAAAGGTATATCTCACTCTATGAAAATAGACGTACAGATATATCAATTTGAAATTGGTGCACAACAGCGGATATTCATAACCAAATATTTGCCGACCGGCAAACAACCCAGGTGACTTCCTCAAATATCACCGATTACAACGAATCCCGATATAATGAGGACGATCACCCAATTCCCAATAACTTACTCCCACTCATCATCTGTGAAACCATACAGATGTGAGAATCCAACCTGGTAAATACATACCCTGGAGTAAGTGTCTAATCGGGAAATCAGTTTTCTTTTAACATTACACAGTGAAACTGAAACATTGAAATGTTTCGATGGGGTATCCAGGTATTCCTAGTAATGCCTCTACCATTATCCAGATTCACAACTGTAACCGTATATCTCTTTGCCATCTTTCTAAATCCCTTTCTGTGTCTTTAGTCATTACCTTCTGTACACCCCTTTAGGCCAATTGGTTTTCTTCCTTCCCTACCGTTCGGCACCAGCCTATGGTTTGGAAGAAGACTATCCAAAAGGCATAAAGGGTGTACTGTCCTAATCCTAGGAACACTCGCAATGCGAGAGAAGGTGAAGATAAAAGACACCTGAATGTACTT
This sequence comes from Agapanthus africanus, assembly GCA_030015575.1. NCBI lineage: Eukaryota > Viridiplantae > Streptophyta > Magnoliopsida > Asparagales > Amaryllidaceae > Agapanthus > Agapanthus africanus. Next base: position 322,455,526 of record CM057345.1, on the reverse strand, counting down.
TATTCCTATTTCTCCTGAACCAGAATCCATCCCCGAACTGGAACAAGTTCCTTTCGAGTTCGTATATAACCATACGATGGAATATCCAATAAACTGTGGATCTTCGTAGTGATACGGAGTGTCCTGGAGAAATACAAAGGTGATTTAGGATTGGCGAAGAAATACTTGGTTTGGTCGTGAATATCAGTCGCAATTTACTTTGCCCTCCTACTAATCCCTTTCTTTGTCTGAACTTAATACCTTCTGTACACCGTCTAGGTTAACTGGTTTTCTTCATTCCCTACCGGTCGGCACCAGCCTATGGTTTGGAAGAAGACTATCCAATTTACGTAATAGGTGTACTACTCCTAAACCAAGGAGTACTCGCAACCCGAGAGAAGGTGAAAAGAAAAGACAACTGAATAGTCCTATCCGTTTTCTCCAGAACCAGAAACCATCCTCGAAGTCCTTCGAGTTCGTATATAACCATACGATGGTTTTGTCCAATGGAAGTGGACGTTCGTAGTAATACGGGGTGTCCTGGAGAAAAGGGTAAAAGTAGGAGTGGCAATGAGGTCTGCAACTCTGACAATCCAAAAGCCAGTGTTAAGAAGGTTCGGTCAACTTGGTCACTGAGTCATAGTCCAGGATCGGGTCAATGGTCGCTGCCAGAGAGAGAGAAAAGAAACACTCAGCGTGCACTCTAGCCTAGATCAGAATGGTTATCACTTTGTCTAATCTGGAAACCTCCCACTGTACCTCAAATTCTCCTCCAAACCTGAAAGAAGAATTAGTCGGGATGACCCGAGGAGTAAACCAACTCATCAGTGGGAATCGGGATCCAACTATCATCGCATGATAACTTGACGGAATCCACTCAAGTCACCTCACTCCAGAAGGTATGCGCATGCTTGGCAAGTTTCAGTTCTTTTGAAACTCCCGATGTGATTTTTACCCCTAGGACCCAAGTGACCTTGACGAATAATCAACAAATCAAAAGGTCCTAGTCAAGTTCAACCCGTCATTATCTTGATTGCGTTAAACCCACCCGCACGACCCTTGACGAATAATCAACAAAGTCGCACGACTGTCCTAACCAATCCACATATCCATGCGACAGAAAGCATTACAGAGCTACCGCACACTACGCCTCGGCGAATAGCAACGACAAACGTAGCGCGAATACTAAGCAATACTAATCCGAAATGACGGAGGGCTACGAATGGTTTCTGGCGAAAACCTTTAACGTAATGAACTTGATATCGTTGAAGGAACTGGATAACTTTTATAAAAATATAGTGACGAAAACCTTTACTAAAGAGGTCACTCCCGGTGAAGGGATCTCGGCTCTTTCCCCGTAGAATGAGGTGCAGGATATTCCAACTGAATACCACGATGCAAAGCAAAAGTAATCGGCTATAGTGAAGTTAATGCCCTGACGCAAACTTCTGTCCAAGGGGTCACTCCCGGTGAAGGGATCTCGGCCCTTGCCTCGTCGACTGAGGAGCAGGATATTCCAAATGAATACCACGATGCAAAACAAAAGTGAACGTCCTTGCAATAACAGCTTTTTGAAAAATGTTCCAACAACATCAGATTAGGTTTGTTTATCTTGCATTGATCCGAATCAATGCAGTCCCATCAATTGATCACACCACAAAGAACGAAAATATACTGACGTACGTATATGCCATCCGCATTCGCCACTGGGTCCCATCATCACCCGTTAGGTTAGCTAACTAACGGCAGAGCGGAGACTGGACTAGCGCGGATGAAAAACATATACAACATCTACTAATATATATACCAATATATAGTATTTCGCTCAAGGCATGAATAAAATGCAACATCACAGAAATGTACAGCATCACAAAACAATACAGATATCTGGAAACCCCGGGTTTCACAGAGCCGCTGCTGAAACCCGACGTTCCCCTGGTCGTGTGGATAGCCTGTGCAATGAAATCCTAGATCCCTACGGGCGCGGCAAGTCACCCGCCAAATCCTGAAGCGAGGCAGCCCCCTTCAGTACCGTGAATGGACCACCCAGCACTTCACGGAATCCGGTAACTTGGGCACCCCTCCTGGGTCAACCTGTACCCCCTACGAGTGCGGCGAATAGCCCGCCAATCCTGGACTGAAGCCCCCTCCGTCTCAATGCCCTGAGATGCGGGCCCGTTGCCCTCCAGAACTCGGCTATCCGTGCACCCCACCGCGGGGCAACCCTAGTACAGAAAGTAAAATATACATACACTGGGTACATCGACCGCAACCAGGTCGTGCCCCAAAAGAATAATACAAACAGGCAGTGACGGCAGTCCACATGTCGGACGCTCGCCCCGCAATATCAAATGTACATAATACAACAAAAACTGTACTAGCATTGCATCCAGGCTATCCCCCACGACCGATCCGCAACATCACAGCATAAACATAGAACATCATCGTGAAAGTCACGTTCGCAAATCCGTCTAACCGGGCTATAGCAGTTAGACCGGATTTACCGATCGAGTGACATTCACGGTCGCAGATATAATGTAAATACTGTGAAATAATGTGTTTAAAATATCCGATCAATCAAACAATTAACAAGTGGGCCCCCAACCAATACTGTAGCAGTCACAGAAAACCTGGGCCCAAATTTAATATCCCAAAAGCCCCAAAATCAAATGCAAGACAATCTGGAGAAAAATGGTACAGTCAATAATTTAAATGGCGGCGGAAGCGCGGCCAAAGCACTGCTTTGGCCGCTCTTCCGCGGTGAAATAATGGAATCAAGATACCAATTTTTCCCAGATCTCTTATATTTCCCTGCACATCATTCTGCAACTACCTTAAAAATTTTTAGACTCCAAAAAAATTCGACAGAAACTGATGTGAAGTAATATGCGGTTTTTGGGATTTCGGTCGATCGGAAATGCAAAACACATTAGAACAAGCTAGGTAAGGTTAATGGCGTGGCTCTGATACCATGTTGCGCCACGGCAGCGCCCCGGCCGTCTTACTCGAGGCCAAATTGCGGAATCAAAATTTTTCCTTACTCGGAAACCGGCGCTACCGCGGACAAAGAAAACCCGGATCGATAACCATTAACCTACGCTAGCTAACAAGAGATGGGAAAAGAAGTATACCAAGAGATCCGAGTCCTCCGGTCTTCTCATCATCGCCCCGATCTCCCGCGGAAAGTGTAGTCTCCATATCGTCGCCTCCTCGCCGGAAAGGGCACCACATCGCCTTCTTCTTTTACGGGCTCCCGCCTCAATACCGAGGCAACTCGAGCATGAAGCCGGCAACTCGACATGCTCAAGATATGCTGTAGGTTATCTAGTGTAGTGTCTCTTTTGGGGTTTGTTGCCATTTGAGAATGATGGAGGATACAAGACAAGAAAAATGGTGCTTGCATTTTTCTTAACATGAAATGAGATGAAGAATGATATACTCTCTCAAAGATGAAGATGAAGCTCTCTCCTTCTTCTCTCTTTTTCTTCTCTCTTTTCTAAAAATGAAAACCCTCATCTTGAAATGGTGGAGGAAAAGAATATATGAAGCAAGAAGGGAGGTGAGTGTAGGAGCACAAGGAGGTGACCATATCCAAGGTCAAAGAAAACATCAACCATGCTTAAAACACTATGCACTCCATAACCTTTCACTTCTCATTTAAATCAAGTGATGGATGAAAGAAATGAAATCTATCATAATCAAACTTTATGCAAGAAACCCCCCCACAAAGTGTAATTTGCAAAACTGCAAATTACCCCCTCCATCAGAAAAGTCCGGCCGGGAAAGAACAAAGGAAAACCGGCCGGAACGGAATGCAAACTGGCAACTCCAGAAAACTGGTCCCGTAATAAATTACAGAAAAACCCCGACACTGTGCATACACACCCGCATCTGTATTCCGACCGGATACAAATGCAATGAGACAAAATCTACACTGTACTAGACTAGGACCGGCTTAAGCCAAAGCCGGCTAGTAAAATCCGTTCGATCCTGATCCGTACAATACCGCACGTATCTGATCGAACCCTGCCATATAACTATACGGCCACTAGTACAAAACTGTCCGATCCTGATCCGTGCAATACCGCACGTATCTGATCGGACCCTGCCATATCTCCATACGGCCTCTACAGCGTTTCGCCCGAAAGCTGAGTAACTGAAAGTGTGGTGGACTCTAAAGACTCGTCAATACTATGGCTGTGGATTTAACCACTGGCACGTCAGAGGTATAAGCCAATACATGACGGGCCACCAGCTATTGACTAAAAGGGACGTCGATGAGCGAACTCATCCTGACACCCTACTGAGCCTGTCAGTGACAATATCCGTACAGTCCGGTCCGTTCGTCTATGAGCATCGCATGGCGGGCCTAGGGGGTTGGTAAAAGTCAGACCCCCAAAAGCGGTACAAGTCGTGTCGGAGCGTAGCCCAGAACGCCCTGAGATACTACTGGAATACCTACCAGTAAATCTCCTGCCTCGGCCGAGGGCTTTGCGTAATGGCTCTCCTAGACACAGCGCGACCTCACCCCCAATACCGGGAGAGACGAACCCCTGCAGATCCGCTCACTGCCTCCATGTGGCTCGGGACTGTACCCAACTAAAACCTGTTTGCACGACTCCTTTGAGCCGTGGTAGGGTAGTAATCAAAGCACAGTGGGAACTCACACGAGACAAATGACGATCTCAGGTCGATGAACTAACCTGTACACATGTCACCTGGGAACTGCTATCTGACGTCTGGTATAAGACCAACTAGCAGGTTCCCGGCGAGTCCTGTCCGGTGTACTTATAACCCAAATGAGCACCTGTATACATCTTAGGTGAACCAACGGACACCAGTGGCTTGTGAGACCGGCCACCGCCCCTCGTCGGGGTCTCGACTGTATACACTAGTCTACTAATGGAGTATCGATGCCCAGTCTCGAAACTCCCACGACTAGGGACCTTTTAAGGATGTGCTTATAGACCCCAGCTCCCACGTATATGATCGCCATCATACTGCTGGTCATCAAGCAAGAATCCTAGGGGCTCTATCAACGTGTAATAGCGACATGTCAGGTCACCTAAAGCAGTACACGATGATAAAGATAAACCAGATAGCATACTATCATCTCGAGTAAGACTGTCCTACCGGGATAGGTCCTCCCTCAATCATTGCAATCACGTGCCTGTGATCCAATAATTGACTCTGAGGGCACTATCTCCAACATCTCAAGTACGACGTACTGACGGCTGTGGGACAGACCGTCTCCCCCGCTGGGATGAGAAGCGCATACGCTAGTCTACTCCGGAGTATCGATGCCCTGTCTCGATAGTCCTACGACTAGGGACCTGTATAAGGATGTGCTTATGGATTACCCAGCATCCACGAGTATGACTGCCATCACAACACTGGTAATCAAGCAAAGATCCTAAGGGCTCTACTAATATGTATATAAGCGATATGCTAAAAGAAACACATGCACATATTGAAGTAGAGACAAACCAAGTAGCATACTCCCATTTTGAGCAAGATTGTCTATATAACTGTGAATATCCCAAGCTTCCATTAAGTAATATAAAAGCTAGTATGATACAGTAATGGCCTCTATGGCATATAGACTAACAGTGACCTCTTTAGTGAAACTAGCAGATGCTACAAACTCGGTTTGTCTTTTGATTGTTTCTATAGTTTTTGCTTTCCATCGTGATATTTGTGAAATATCCTACACCTTATTCGATGAGGAAAGAGCCAACGATCCCTTCACCGGGAGTGACTTCTTTAGCAAAACTAGAAATGCCTCAAAAACACTCCATTTAAAATTCACTCAATTCTACAACGATATCAAGTTCATTACGCAAGAGGTTTTCTTAAAAACCTGACGTAGCCCTCCGTCATTTCAGATAAGTACTTCATAGTATTCGGGCTACGTCTGTTGGCTTTCATCAAGGCATAGTGTGCGGTAGCTATTTATGTTTATCTGTATATGTATATGATGCGATTGAGTTAGGGTAGTCGTGCGGCTTTGTTGGCTTTCGTCAAGAGTCGTGCGGGTAGGTTTAATTCAATCAGGAAATGACGGGTTGAACTTGACTAGTAGCCTATGGTTTGTTGGCATTCGTCAAGGTCATAGGACGCTAGGGGTAAAATATTATTGGGAATTTCAAGTGTTGAAATTTGCAATGAGATTGCATACCTTCTATGAGATAGTTGGATCCCGATACCCGCTGTGAGTAAGAGTTACTCCTGGGAGAGTTTTACACATTACAATTAGCCGATCAAGTAGGTGTCTAGAAAGGTGTTAACGGGGTTACGCCCCTGGGAAAATGAGGTTTACTTTAATTAGGTTCGTGCGAAAGCACGGGGGACCTCCCTCAAAGTACCGACACTGGCATGGCTGAAAGATTAGCGAACTTGTAGCTTGTAATTAATCCCGGCTAGTCTTTCCTTTTAGGGTTTGAAGGAAGATTTGACTAAAACAGTGGGAGACATCCCGATTAGATATATTAATAACCAATCTAATCTTGCAAGAGCATACGCTGAGTGTTTTCTTCTCTCTCTCTCCTGGTAGCGACCATATCATGCCTTAATCAAGATAATAATACGGATGTATTGACCGAACACGCTTGTTATACTGAGCTCGGGAATGTTGGTCCCGCTCCAACTTATAATTGTTATAAGACGGAGCAGGATATTGGGGAATACCAGATTTCCCCTGCCGCCCAAACGAAGAAAGTGCATGCTGATGCATCATCTTCGGGTGTGTTCATAACATAGAACTGTTTCTCAGTATCCTTTATGTCCTGGGTATGAGATACCGGATCAGGATCCCGCATATGTAATCGGTTACATGGGCTACAGATAGGTAGAGAACTGAGAACGGGTGATAAGTTTCATGAGATAGAAACAGTGCAAGTGTTGCAGCCAAGTCTGTTGGTCACTATCACCCTGTATTAGCAGAATACATTGATTCTGAACGAATGTTATTAGATACCGAACCTGATATACAACATCATATCAATCTCTTTATTAGTAAAGAAAGGATATAATTTTGTATTGTTGGATAATGTTTTGAACATTTCCTATATCAAGAGTTGATCGGTTCAGGCACGTTATCTAAAAGCATTGACGTTCTAAACAAAACCACAGATCTTAGTATACAGAACACACACAAGAGGAAGAGTTCAGAAATGAATGAATCCTTCTTGAGGCATTGTAGACTAGGTCATATCAATGCGAGCCGACTAGCTGAAGTTACATTGAGATGTATATTTAAATTAGTTTGAATTTACATCTTGTGAAACTTACCGGTCATGTCATAGAGATAAGATGACCACAGCTCTGTTTATTGGAAACAGAGAAAGAGTTAGTAAACTCTTGGGATTGATACATGATGATGTATGTAGGTCCCCTATCTACACATGCCAAGACCGGTTTTTTATACTTCATTACATTCTCTGATGATCTCTCAAGATTCAAACATATGTTCCTGTTGAAACACAAGTCTGAAGCTTTTGAGATATTCACGGAATATAAGTTAGAAGTAGAGAACCAAAAACGGGTATAAGTATTATGTCCTTTGATGTGATCAAGGAGGAGAATACTTGAGCACGGAATTCCTGGACTATTCTAAAGGAGAATGAGATTCTCTCTCAGCACTACTCCTCCGTATACACCACAGCACGTCGGTGTATCAGGGCGGAGCAATCACACCCTATTTGATATGGTGCGCTCTATGATGAGTACCACTGAGTTTCCTATTTCCTTTTGGGAGATATGCACTTGAGAAGCTGCATACCTATTGAATAGGGTTCAAATCAAAGTCAGTTCTGTGGAAGTTTGTTGGATATCCCAAGCATTCGCAAAGGAATATCTTCTACCAAACAGAGGAACAAAAGATGTTTTGTTTCTCAGCATGCCACCATTGTGAAAAGGGATTTCTTGTGAAGAAATTATTGGTCATGAGGTAGAACTGGAAGGAGTTCCAGCTATACAAACTGCAGCAGATGATTTAGTAGAACCAAAGGATTCAATAGTAACAAACGAACCTCAGCCTCTCCGCCGATCTAGTAGGATTCCTTACCCACCTGAGAGATAATTCGGTTTCTCTATGACAGTGGGAGCGAGGATTGCATCATGAGATGATGACCCAACTATTTTTCGAGCTGGCCATCAGGAGTGAGACTCTGTAAGAATGGCTGGATGCTTATCGATCTGAGATGGAATCCTTATACACCAACAAAGTATGGACTTTGGTTGCTTTATCTGAAGGGTTAAATCCCCATCAGGAGCATGTCTATCTTGAGAAGATTACTTGGTGTACATGGAAAAGTTGAGACTTTCAAAGCTATGCTTAAGTCTATCCAGATCCTACTTACCACGGCTACATACCATGACCACGATATCTGGCGGTTGGGTGTCATGACTGCTTTTCTAAATATTAATTTGGAAGAGAGTGTCTATAAGTACACAGCCAGAGGGCTTCGTAGACAGTGGGAGCAGCGGAAACGTGTGCAAGTTGTTTTATATGATAAAGCAGGCATCGCGGAGTTGGAACGTCTGTTTTGATGTGGTAGTCAAAGAGTTTGACTTCATCAAAATGGTAGATGAACCTTGTATATACAAAAAGGTAGTAGAGAGTATGGTGGTGATCCTCGTAGAGTACGGGGATGACATACTCTTGATAGGGAAGGAGTTTCCTATGCTACGCTCGGTCAATCTCCTCTTATCACATGGATTCTCCATATAGGATCAAGGTGATACCTCCTAAATCCTGGGTTTTGGATCTATGAGATAGATCTAATTGGATGTTAGGATACTCAATAGTTGTAGTGAGATGGTATCAATCGATCCTGGGGAGAATCACTGGAAAGGTTCCAGGGTGGTAAGGACGACTGAATGTCAGTCGCAGGCATTGTCTTTACCCTCAGTGGAGGGACGGTATGTTGGAAGAGTTCCAAGCTAGATACCGTGACATACTAGACGATTAAAGGCTAGATACATCGTTACCAAGGATGCTACCAAAGAGGCAGTCTGGATATATAAGTTCATGAGATGAACTTCGTTCCTACCATTGTGTGACAATGGAGTTGTGGCTTATGCCAAGGAACCCCCATCCCATCAGAAATCCAGATATAATTCTTAAGCAGTATCACCTGATCATGGAGATGGTTGATCTCCAGGGAGATCGAGGTTAGGAGAGTAGACACAGAGGACAACAGCGTGGATCCACTCACAAAGGCCTTTTTCCCAGAAGAGACTTTTATGGGATGGTTGAGCATGAGATACTTCAACCACAGCTAATTGTTAGGTATGTGATACCACAATAGATGGCCTTAGTGCAAGTGGGAGATTGTTAGTTATATGTATGCCCTAGAGGCCATTACTGTACATACGATGTATATTGTAGTGGATGCTAGGACATATATAGGGAGGACTTTCTTGCTCGACATAATAGTACGCTATCTGGTTGTACTTTATCTTAACATGTACTCTGATTGTCTCTATGTTACATGTTGATAAAGCCCTTAGGATATGTACTCGACTACTGAGACTATGATGAGATCATACTAGTGGGGCCACAGTAGTCGACGCGTACATCCTATAATTGTTCCTAGTCGAGGGTGTATCAAGACAGGGCATCGATGCACCAGAGTAGACTAGCGTATACGCATCTTGACCCATATGATGGGCGATGGATGATCCCATATCCATCGGTGTTTGACATCAAGGATGGTATGCGGGTGCTTAGTGGAGACTGGGTACACTGGACGGACTCGCCGAGAACTCCCAGATGGTATTATACCTTACGTCAGATGGCAGTTCTCCGGTGACACTGGTACAGAGTAGTCTGTTGACCCGAGATCGTCATAGAGTCTTGTGTGATTCCCACTGTGCTTTGATTTCCATCATACCACGTCCAAGAGGGCGTGCAAAAAGGTGGCTTTTAGGTACAGTCCCGAATCACATGGAGGCAATGAGCGATAGGAGGGGATTCGTCTCTCCCGGTATAGGGAGTTGATGTTGCGTTGTGTTCGATTGGCTATAACCGGAAATCCCTGGCCAGGGTTGCTGAGATTTACTGATAAGTGTTATCAGTAGTTTCTCGAACTGTTATAAACCTCATATCGATACGACTTATCGAGCTACTGGGGTCTGACGTTTACCACCCTTAGGCGAGATATGCGACATATCAGACGACGAGACCGGACTGTACGGGAATGTTACTGATTGGATTCACGGGAGAATGTACAGGCTTGCTTGTTCATCTTCTAAGCGCTCAATACCTGGGTGGCGTTTACGTTTAGTTGACCGCTTACAGCTTGTGGGTGTTTGAAATGATCATCACCTACTGCCGGCGTATTGATGATTCTTTAGAGTCCTACACAGAGGTTTCTTGGCTCAGGAAAAACGGAGTAGAAGCACATATGTGATATGTGCGGGACCGAGGATAATGCGGTATGTGATACCGTATTGGATTCTCGCGATATGAGATATCGGCCGGGTATATGTGATATAGCCGGGTTATCGTATTAGTCGGTTATTTGTGAAATAGCCGGATTATCGGATCAAATGTTGATTCGATAATTTAATGTATAATAATATATATGATATATTAAATTACATTAACTAATATTAGCTCACTAAAGATTCATTTTCTCACGGGATAATACATTGATATATATGCGATATATGTTAATTGTATTATTTTCTATTGTTACAAAATATATTGTATATGTGATATATAATATTGTAACATGTTAGGGTTACAAATTTAACAACGGTTTAAGGTTTAAACTTGGTTAGGGTTTGGATTAGGGTTAGCTTTTGCATGAAGCTTCCAAGAAGCTTCATGAAGCTTTGACTTTGTGTTTTGCTTGATATTTTGTGAAGATATTATGTTAACCCAATCCAAACCATTAACTCTAGTTAATTCTCTACAAGGGTTAACTCCTTCATGCTTAACCCTTGGTTAGATTTGTAACCACTACAATAATTCATTATTCATCACAAAAGGATTATGATATTCTTCTTCTTCTTCCTTCTTCTTTCTTTCATTGAAAAAGCTTTCTAGCTTTTTTCAAAGTGATGAAAATGAGTGAAAATAAGAAAATAAAAGAGAGAAAAAATCCTACTTCATCGTCCTCATCTACCCTTGCCATTTATATGAGGGTGTTCACTTCATTTAGTTAGTGTTAGCTTGTGTTAATGAATCTTCAAGGTAGATCATCTATGTTATCGAAGATTGGAAGAAAGTTTGCATCATTCTCTTCGCAGAGCCTCTCGAGAGTTCGAAACACGATGATCGCAGTGAAGGGACTTCAACATGGAGCTTAAGAAGTGAAGGACCAGATCTACAAGGTTTTAATCCCTCTCACTTAGTGTTAAAGAGTTTAACATGTTCGTTTTCGCCTAATCTCTAGTTTAAAGATCCGGCTTTGGGTTGTTCGGCACAGCTAAAATTTTAATCGGGCATGGTTGATGCCTCGTAGACCCTTGTGCGCGTGCCTAGCAACCATACACTTCCAAACCATAGGCAGGTGCCGAATGGTGGGTAATAAAGAAAACCAATTAGCCTAACGATGGTGTACAAAAGGTAATAAGTTAAGACAAATGAAGGGATTAGTAAGAGGGCAAAGTAAATTGCGACTGCTATTCACGACCAAACCAAGTATTTCTTCGCCAATCCTACTTCATCTTTGTATTTCTCCAGGACACTCCGTATCACTACGAAGATTCACGGTTATTTGGATACTCTATCGTATGGTTATATACGAACTCGAAGGAACTTGTTCCAGTTCGGGGATGAATTCTGGTTCAGGAGAAATAGGAATAAGGTTTTATTCTGTTGTCTTTTATCTTTACATTCTCTCAGGTTGTGAGTACTCCTAGGATTAGGATAGTACACCCATTATGCTTATTGGATAGTCTTCTTCCAAACCATAGGCTGGTGCCGAATGGTAGGGAAGGAAGAAAACCATTTAGCCTAAAGGGGTGTATAGAAGATAACGACTAAAGACATATAAAAGGATTTGGACAGATGACAAAGAAATATACGGTTACAGTTGTGAATCTAATAATGGAAAAGGCATTACTAGGATTACCCGGATACCCCTTTCGAAACATTTACATGTTTCAGTTTCACTGTGTACTGTTAAAAGAAAACAGATTTTCCAATTAGTCCTTGCTCAAGGGTATGTATTTACCAGGTTTGATTCTCATATCTGTATAGTTTTACAGATGATGAGTGCGAGTAAGTTATTAGGAATTGGGTGATCATCCTCATTATATCGGGATTCGTTGTAATTGGTAATATATGAGGAAATCACCTGGGTTGTTTGCCGGACGGCAAATATTTGGTTTTGAATATCCGTTGTTATGCACCAATTTCAAATTGATATATCTGTATGTTTATTTTTATAAAGTGAGATATAAATTTTTGAAATTATGTCAATGACATTTACCTATATCAGTGGATGATTAGATAAGGAGCATTAAACAGCGGTGTGATTCTTCTTAACCATAAGTACGGTTTTCAACCTACGACACAAAGGGAATGAGTTATTAGACTCAAGGGTCTTATACAGAGTATTGTATATTTTCCAGTGTCCATTAGGACAGAGGGGTTGGTCCTCGTACTATATTCGGTTTACTTATGACTTCTTTAGTTTTTAGACAAGTGTTTCGTAGAAACACATGGTCTAAGTTTTGAGAAGTTATAGGTATATGAATAAAGTAGAGAACCAGGTGTTGCAAGTATCGGGATTCTTCAAGGTGATCGAAGATGTAGATAATTGTGTATGGTATTCAGTTAATAGTAATGATTAAGAGAACTTGCTTCTCTTCCAGGTTACTCATATTTGGATGTATCCTAAGTTGAGTAATGCTGATCGACCTCTCTCCATTTAATTGACATGCACTGGAGACAACTGCATGATTTGAATCTGGTTCCAATTAAATTAGTGCCTCTGTTTCTATATTAGATATAGAACGGTTCATATCTTAACGATGTTAAGGTACGGGGAGTTGTCCGGCTTATGCTTAAAACCAGACTCTGAGTAACTCAAGGCACGTTTCTGTAATGGCTGTTTGTGGGTTGACCCGGGATAAGACGAGGGTTGACTTTCTACCATCTGGAAGATCAATAGTGATATTGTTCTTGACTTGCCACAGTTTTAGTAGAATGGATTTTTCAGAAAACAGTAATGGGATTATGGTAGAACTGGAAGTGATTCCAGAACCGCAAACGATTACTGAAAATTTGATAAGAACCTAAAGATTCAATCTGGTTTGACATTCTATTGGCCACTCCGCAGATATGGTGGGTAACCTCAGGCACCCGAGAGGTACTCCGGTAGCCTCAAGGACGGTGACAGGGAGGTTCTTGTTTACCCAGACTTGGCATTGCTATTGTTCCAGGTTATGAGACCCTGCAGGAGGATGAGTATAGCGTCGTTCTGAACTAGCTTTAGAAGTGCACGTGTATATGACTTTGCCAGAGGGTTGTCGTAATCAGTGGGAGCAGCGGAAGCATAGTGGACAAGTAGCTTATGTCTATTTATAGACTAAAGCTGAGATAGCGGAGATAGATCATCTATTTCTGATGTGACAGTCATAGGTTTGACTTCATCAGAATAAGGGATGGATCTGTTAAGAAGGTAGTAGGGTGTGATGTTCTGGTATTTGGATGACATACACAGAGTAGGATGTGATATTCCTATACTACGATCGGTTATACTTTGGTTGTCACACAGTGGTTTCTCCACATAGGATTTGGATATTATATCAGATATTCTGGTTACTAGATCTATGGTTTTGGATCTAGATTTGGGTAGTTTTCCAATCTGGGTACTTAGACAACATTCTAAAGGTGTTTTAGAATGGACAACTCCTGGCACGGTAGTGTACCTGCAGGTGATGCAGGCACCCTCTCTAAAGGTGTCTTACAGACTAAAGGGGAGAGGGATGTGCATGATTGGCAGATCACTTGCTTAGGCAATTGAGTCAATCATGAGATGTCAAGTACCACACCAGATGTTGTTTTTGTACGAGATGCAATATGTTGATATTGATCCAATCCTGGAGAAATGATCGGGAGCAGTTTTAGAACACAAGTGGATGTTCTAGGGATATGATAACAACAAACTCTTTCGGGAGACGGTTATCATTCCAGGCTTCCAAGGTGACCTGGATGACAGAGTGACTGTCAGAGTTATAGTTTTCCCTCTGACGAGGGGCAGTGTTTTGGCTAGGTGATCCAAGCGGACACTGAGGGAGGCATGACGCAGGATACTGATTAAGTTCAGTTGACGATACAGTCTAAGAAGTTTGGATTTGGAGATCATTTATGAACTAGGTCCCATCAGATATTCAGACATATTCTAAGACAGGTATTGCTCATTTCAGGAGATGGCTTTCTCCACGAACTTGAGATAAAGAGAAACATAGAAAGAAACATCAGGACGGATCCACTAGCTGAGGCTACTTCTTGAACGCAATAGTTTCGCAAACGAGATTTGTGAAACTGATTAGTAGAGGAGTTGGGTGTTCGGTATCACACGGGCTATGAGTATGAGACATCGCAATAATTAGCCTTGAGTGCAAGTGGGAGATTGTTGGATATAGTGCACTCAGAGTCAATTATTGGATCGCAGGCATGTGATTGCAATGAATGAGGGAGGACCTATACCGGTAGGACAGTCTTACTCGAGATGATTGTATACTATCTTGTTTGTCTCTATCATCGTGTACATACTTTAGGCGACATTGTGGTTCACTATTACACATTGATGGAGAATAGTATACTACCATGGTTTGTCTTTATCATCGTGTTGTTGGAGTTAGTGCCCTCAGAGTCAATTATTGGATCACAGGCACGTGATTGCAATGATTGAGGGAGGACCTATCCCGGTAGGACAGTCTTACTCGAGATGATAGTATGCTATCTGGTTTATCTTTATCATCGTGTACTGCTTTAGGTGACCTGACATGTCGCTATTACACGTTGATAGAGCCCCTAGGATTCTTGCTTGACGACCAGCAGTATGATGGCGATCATATACGTGGGAGCTGGTAGTCTATAAGCACATCCTTAAAAGGTCCCTAGTCGTGGGAGTTTCGAGACTGGGCATCGATACTCCATTAGTAGGCTAGTGTATACAGTCGAGACCCCGACGAGGGGCGGTGGCCGGTCTCACAAGCCACTGGTGTCAGTTGGTTCACCTAAGATGTATACAGGTGCTCATTGGGTTATGAGTACACCGGACAGGACTCGCCGGGAACATGCTAGTTGGTCTTATACCAGACGTCAGATAGCAGTTCCCTGGTGACATGTGTACAGGTTAGTTCATCGACCTGAGGATCGTCATTTGTCTCGTGTGAGTTCCCACTGTGCTTTGATTACTACCCTACCACGGCTCAAAGGAGTCGTGCAAACAGGTTTTAGTTGGGTACAGTCCCGAGCCACATGGAGGCAGTGAGCGGATCTTCAGGGGTTCGTCTCTCCCGGTATTGGGGGTGAGGTCGCGCTGTGTCTAGGAGAGCCATTACGCAAAGCCCTCGGCCGAGGCAGGAGATTTACTGGTAGGTATTCCAGTAGTATCTCAGGGCGTTCTGGGCTACACTCCGACACGACTTGTACCGCTTTTGGGGGTCTGACTTTTACCAACCCCCTAGGCCCGCCATGCGATACTCATAGACGAACGGACCGGACTGTACGGATATTGTCACTGACAGGCTCAGTAGGGTGTCAGGATGGGTTCGCTCATCGACGTCCCTTTTGGTCAATAGCTGGTGGCCCGTCACGTATTGGCTTATACCTCTGACGTGCTAGTGGTTAAATCCACAGCCATAGTATTGACGAGTCTTTAGAGTCCACCACACTTTCAGTTACTCAGCTTTCGGGCGAAACGCTGTAGAGGCCGTATGGAGATATGGCAGGGTCCGATCAGATACGTGCGGTATTGCACGGATCAGGATCGGACAGCTTTGTACTAGTAGCCGTATAGGTATATGGCAGGGTTCGATCAGATACGTGCGGTATTGCACGGATCAGGATCGAACGGATTTTACTAGCCGGCTTTGGCTTAAGCCGGGTCCCAGTCTAGTACAGTGTAGATTTTGTCTCATTGCATTTGTATCCGGTCGGAATACAGATGCAGGTGTGTATGCACAGTGTCGGGGTTTTTCCTGTAATTTATTACGGGACCAGTTTTCTGGAGTTGCCAGTTTGCATTCCGTTCCGGCCGGTTTTCCTTTGTTCTTTCCCGGCCGGACTTTTCTGATGGAGGGGGTAATTTGCAGTTTTGCAAATTACACTTTGTGGGGGGGTTTCTTGCATAAAGTTAGATTATGATAGATTTCTTTTCTTTCATCCATCACTTGATTTATATGAGAAGTGAAAGGTTATGGAGTGCATAGTGTTTTAAGCATGGTTGATGTTTTCTTTGACCTTGGATGTGGTCACCTCTTGAATGCTCCTACACTCACCTCCCTTTGCCTTATGTTTTCATTCCTCCACCATTCTCAGGCTCACTTGAAGAAAGTCTTTCATGGTTATGAAAAAAAAAGAGAGTAGAAGAAAAAGAAAGAGAGAAAGAAAAGGAATGAGAGAGTTCATTTCATCTTCTTCTTGCTAGAAAATTGAAAGCACCAATTTTCTTTACCTCTTCCTCCATCCATCAATGGCAACTACATAAACTCCAAGAGACAAAGTTTCTACACTACTTCCTACAGCAAATCTTGAGCATGTCGAGTTGCCGGCTTCATGCTCGAGTTGCCTCGGTATTGAGGCGGGAGCCCGTAAAAGACGAAGGCGATGTGGTGCCCTTTCCGGCGAGGAGGCGACGATATGGAGACTACACTTTCCGCGGGAGATCGGGGCGATGATGAGAAGACTGGAGGACCGGATCTCTTGGTATACTTCTCTTCCCATCTCTTGTTAGCTAGCGTAGGTTAATGGTTAACGATCCGGGTTTTCTTTGTCCGCGGTAGCGCCGGTTTCCGAGTAAGGAAAAATTTTGATTCCGCAATTTGGCCTCGAGTAAGACGGCCGGGGCGCTGCCGTGGCGCAACATGGTATCAGAGCCATGCCATTAACCTAGTCTAGCTTACTCTAGTATGTTTAAAGACCCGATCGAACAAAAATCGCAAAAACTGTATTTTGTGCGCATCAGTTTTCTGTCGAATTTTCTTGGACTCTAAAAATTTTTCAGGTAGTTGCAGAATGATGTGCAGGGAGTTTTAAGAAATCTGGTAAAATTTGGTCCCCTGAATCTCTACTCTCACCGCGGAAGGGCGGCCAAAGCCATGCTTTGGCCGCGCTTCCGCCGCCGTATATACTTATCACTACACCAAATTTTGTCGGATGGTCTTACACTCTAAAATATGGTTTTTGGAATATAATATTTGGGCCCAGATTTTCTGTAAGTGCTACAGTGTTGCTTGGGGCCCATTTGGTATAATTTGTTCGATCGGATATTTTAAACACATTATTTCACAGTATTTACATTATATCTGCGACCGTGAATGTCACTCGATCGGTAAATCCGGTCTAACTGCTATAGCCCGGTTAGACGGATTTGCGAACGTGACTTTCACGTTGATGTTCTATGTTTATGCTGTGATGTTGCGGATCGGTCGTGGGGGATAGCCTGGATGCAATACTAGTACAGCTTTGTTGTATTATGTACATTTTTTATTGCGGGGCGAGCGTCCGACATGTGGACTGCCGTCACTGCCTGTTTGTATTATTCTTTTGGGGCACGACCTGGTTGCGGTCGATGTACCCGGTGTATGTATATTTTACTTTCTGTACTAGGATTGCCCCGCGGTGGGGTGCGCGGATAGCCGGGTTCTGGAGGGCAGCAAGCCCGCATCTCATGGCATTGGGACGGAGGGGGCTTCAGTCCAGGATTGGCGGGCTATTCGCCGCACTCGTAGGGGGTACAGGTTGACCCAGGAGGGGTGCCCAAGTTACCGGATTCCGTGAAGTGCTGGGTGGTCCATTCACGGTACTGAAGGGGGCTGCCTCGCTTCAGGTTTTGGCGGGTGACTTGCCGCGCCCGTAGGGGTCTAGGATTTCATTGCACAGGCTATCCACACGACCAGGGGAACGTCGGGTTTCAGCAGCGGCTCTGTGAAACCCGGGGCTTCCAGATATCTGTATTGTTCTGTGATGCTGTACATTTCTGTGATGTTGCCTTTTATTCACGCCTTGAGCGAAATACTATATATTGGTATATATATTAGTAGATGTTGTATATGTTTTACATCCGCGCTAGTCCAGTCCCCGCTCTGCCGTTAGTTAGCTAACCTAACGGGTGATGACGGGACCCAGTGGTTAATGCGGATGGCATATACGTACGTCAGTATATTTTCGTTCTTTGTGGTGTGATCAATTGATGGGACTGCGTTGATTCGGATCAATGCAAGTTAAACAAACCTAATCTGATGTTGTTGGAACACTTTTTCAAAAGCTGTTATTGCAAGGACGTTCACTTTTGTTTTGCATCGTGGTATTCATTTGGAATATCCTGCTCCTCAGTCGACGAGGCAAGGGCCGAGATCCCTTCACCGGGAGTGACCCCTTGGACAGAAGTTTGCGTCAGGGCATTAACTTCACCATAGCCGATTACTTTTGCTTTGCATCGTGGTATTCAGTTGGAATATCCTGCACCTCATTCTACGGGGAAAGAGCCGAGATCCCTTCACCGGGAGTGACCTCTTTAGTAAAGGTTTTCGTCACTATATTTTCTAAAAAGTTATGCAGTTCCTTCAACGATATCAAGTTCATTACGTTAAAGGTTTTTCGCCAAAAACCAGTCGTAGCCCTCCGTCATTTCAGATTAGTATTACTTAGTATTCGTGCTGCGTATGTCGTGCTCAGCCGAGGCGTAGTGTTCGGTAGCTATGTAGTGCTTTTCTGTTGCATGGATATATGATTGGTTAGGACAGTCGTACGGTCATTTTGGCTCAGTCAAGGACTCGTGCGGGTGGGTCTAATGCAATCAAGATAATGACGGGTTGAACTTGACTAGGATCCTTTGATATGTTGGCTCAGTCAAGGTCACTTGGGTCCTAGGGGTAAAAATCTCATCGGGAGTTTCAAAAGAACTGAAACTTGCCAGGCATGCGCATACCTTCTGGAGTGTGGTGATTTGAGTGGATTCCGTCAAGTTATCATGCGATGATAGTTGGATCCCGATTTCCACTGATGAGTTGGTTTACTCCTCGGGTGATCCCGACTAATTCTTCTTTCAGGTTTGGAGGAGAATTTGAGGTACAGTGGGAGGTTTCCTGATTAGATAAATTGGTAACCATTCTGATCTAGGTTAGAGTGCACGCTGAGTGTTTCTTTTCTCTCTCTCTCTTTGGCAGCGACCATTGACCCGACCCTGGACTATGACTCAGTGACCAAATTGACCGAACCTTCTTAACACTGGCTTTTGGATTGTCAGAGTTGCAGACCTCATTGCCACTCCTACTTTTACCCTTTTCTCCAGGACACCCCGTATTACTACGAACGTCCACTTCCATTGGACAAAACCATCGTATGGTTATATACGAACTCGAAGGACTTCGAGGATGGTTTCTGGTTCTGGAGAAAACGGATAGGACTATTCAGTTGTCTTTTCTTTTCACCTTCTCTAAGGATGCGAGTACTCCTTGGTTTAGGAGTAGTACACCTATTACGCAAATTGGATAGTCTTCTTCCAAACCATAGGCTGGTGCCGACCGGTAGGGAATGAAGAAAACCAGTTAGCCTAAAACGGTGTACAGAAGGTATTAAGTTCAGACAAAGCAAGGGATTAGTAAGAGGGCAAAGTAAATTGCGACTGATATTCACGACCAAACCAAGTATTTCTTCGCCAATCCTAAATCACCTTTGTATTTCTCCAGGACACTCCGTATCACTACGAAGATCCCATTTTATTGGATACTCCATCGTATGGTTATATACGAACTCGAAAGGAACTAGTTCCAGTTCGGGGATGGATTCTGGTTCAGGAGAAATAGGAATAAAGTACATTCAGTTGTCTTTTATCTTCACCTTCTCTCGCTTTGCGAGTGCTCCTAAGATTAGGACAGTACACCTTTTATGCTTATTGGATAGTCTTCTTCCAAACCATAGGCTGGTGCCGAACGGTAGGGAAGGAAGAAAACCATTTAGCCTAAAGGGGTGTGCAGACGGTATTGACTAAAGACATATAAAGGGATTTGGACAAGTGGCAAAGAATTATACGGTTATAGTTGTGAATCTGGATAATGGAGGAGGCATTACTAGGAATACCAGCATACCCCGACGAAACATTTCAATGTTTCAGTTTCACTGTGTGATGTTAAAAGAAAACTGATTTCCCGATTAGACACTTACTCCAGGGTATGTATTTACCAGGTTGGATTCTCACATTTGTATGGTTTTACAGATGATGAGTGGGAGTAAGTTATTGGGAATTGGGTGATCATCCTTATTACATCAGGATTCGTTGTAATCGGTGATATTTGAGGAAGTCACCTGGGTTGTTTGCCGGTCGGCAAATATTTGGTTTTGAATATCCGCTGTTGTGCACCAATTTCAAATTGATATATCTGTACGTCTATTTTCATAGAGTGAGATATACCTTTTGATATTATGTCGATGACATTTACCTATATCAGTGGATGGTTAGGTAAGGAGCATTAAACAGCGGTGTAATTCTTCTTAACCATAAGTACAGTTTTCAACCTACGACACACAGTGAAAGAGTTGTTAGACTCAGCGGACTTATACAGAGTATTGTATGTTGTCCAGTGTCCATTAGGACAGAGGGGTTGGTCCTTATACTATATTCTGTTTACTTTTAACTTCTCTAGTTCTTAGACATGTGTTTCGTAGGAACACAGGGTCTGAGTTTTGAGGAGTTATAGGTATTTGAATAGAGTAGAGAACCAGGTGTAGCAAGTATCGGGATTCTTCAAAGTGATCGAAGATGTAGATACTTGTGTATGGTATTCAGTTGATAGTAATGATGAAGACAGATTGCTTCTCTTTCAGGTTACTCATAATTGGAAACGTTCCTAAGTTGAGTAACGCTGATCGGCCTCCTTCCATTTAGTTTACATGCACTGGAGACAGCTGCATGATTTGGATCTGGTTCAATTAAATCAGTGCCTCTGGTTCTATATTGGATATAGAACAGTTCATATCTTAACGATGTTAAGGTACGGGGAGTTGTCCGGCTTATGCTTAAAACCAGACTCCGGATAACTCAAGGCACGTTTCTGTAATGGCTGTTTGTGGGTTGACCCAGGCTATGACGAGGGTTGATTTTCTACCATCTGGATGAACAATAGCAATATTGTTCTAGACTCGCCACAGTTTTTTATTAAAAATGGATTTTTTCAAAAACAGCAGTGGGAGTATGGTAGAACTGGAAGTGATTCCAAAACCACAAACGATTACTGAAGATTTGATAAGGAACCTAAAGATTCAATCTGATTTGACATCCCATTGGCCACTCCGCAGATAAGGTGGGTAACTTCAGGCACCCGAGAGGTACTTCGGTAGCCTCAAGGACGGTGACAGGGAAGTTCTTGTTTACCCACACTTGCCATTGTTGTTGTTCCAGGCTGCGAGACCCGGCAGGAGGATGAGTATAGCGTCGTTCTAAACTAGCTTTAGAAGTGCACGTCTATATGACTCTGCCAGAGGGTTGTCGTAGTCAGTGGGAGCAGCGGAAGCATTGGCGGACATCAGGCTTATGTCTATTTTTAGACTAAAGCAGATATAGCGGAGTAAGATCATCTGTTTCTGATGTGACAGTCATGGGTTTGACGTCATCAGAATAAGGGATGGATCTGTTGAGAAGGTAGTAGGAAGTGATATTCCTATACTACGATCGGTTATACTTTGGTCGTCACACAGTGTTTTCTCCACAAGGGACTTGGACATTATATCAGACATACTGGTTACTAGATCTATGGTTTTAGATCTAGATTTGGGTGGTTTCCCAATCAGGGTACTTTGATAGCATTCTAAGAGTATTTAGAATGGACGACTCCTGGCACGGTAGTATACCTGCAGGTAATGGAGTCACCCTCTCTAAAGGTGTCTTACAGACTAAAGGGGAGAGGGATACGCATGATTGACAGATCACTTGCTTAGGCAATTGAGTCAATCATGAGATGTCAAATACTACACCAGATGTTGTTCTTGCACTAGATGCAATAAGTTGATATTAATCCAATCCTGGAAAAACAGTAGGAAGCAGTTTTAGAACATAAGTGAATGTTCTAGGGATATGATAACGGCTGTCTCCTTTAGGAGACGGTTATCACTCCAGGCTTCCAAGGTGACATGGACGACAAGGAGGTTGTCAGAGTTATAGTTCTCCCTCTGACGAGGGGCAGTATTTTGGACAGGTGGTCCAAGGCAATACTGAGGGAGGCATGGCGCAGGATACTGATTAAGTTCAGTTAACGATACAGTCTAAGAAGTTTGGATTTGGAGTTCATTTATGAACTAGGTCCCATCAGACATCCAGACGTTCCAAGACAGGTATTGCTCATTTCGGGAGATGGTTTTCTCCGCGAACTTGAGATATAGAGAGACAAAGAAAGAAACATCATAGCGGATCCACTCACTGAGGCTATTCCTCGAACGCAATAGTTTCGCAAACGGGTTTTGTGAGACTGACTAGTAGAGGAGTTGGGTGTTCGGTATCACACGGGTTGTGAGTATGCGACATCGCAATAATTAGCCTTGAGTGCAAGTGGGAGATTGTTGGAGTTAGTGCCCTCAGAGTCAATTATTGGATCACAGGCACGTGATTGCAATGATTGAGGGAGGACCTATCCCGGTAGGACAGTCTTACTCGAGATGATAGTATGCTATCTGGTTTATCTTTATCATCGTGTACTGCTTTAGGTGACCTGACATGTCGCTATTACACGTTGATAGAGCCCCTAGGATTCTTGCTTGACGACCAGCAGTATGATGGCGATCATATACGTGGGAGCTGGTAGTCTATAAGCACATCCTTAAAAGGTCCCTAGTCGTGGGAGTTTCGAGACTGGGCATCGATACTCCATTAGTAGGCTAGTGTATACAGTCGAGACCCCGACGAGGGGCGGTGGCCGGTCTCACAAGCCACTGGTGTCAGTTGGTTCACCTAAGATGTATACAGGTGCTCATTGGGTTATGAGTACACCGGACAGGACTCGCCGGGAACATGCTAGTTGGTCTTATACCAGACGTCAGATAGCAGTTCCCTGGTGACATGTGTACAGGTTAGTTCATCGACCTGAGGATCGTCATTTGTCTCGTGTGAGTTCCCACTGTGCTTTGATTACTACCCTACCACGGCTCAAAGGAGTCGTGCAAACAGGTTTTAGTTGGGTACAGTCCCGAGCCACATGGAGGCAGTGAGCGGATCTTCAGGGGTTCGTCTCTCCCGGTATTGGGGGTGAGGTCGCGCTGTGTCTAGGAGAGCCATTACGCAAAGCCCTCGGCCGAGGCAGGAGATTTACTGGTAGGTATTCCAGTAGTATCTCAGGGCGTTCTGGGCTACACTCCGACACGACTTGTACCGCTTTTGGGGGTCTGACTTTTACCAACCCCCTAGGCCCGCCATGCGATACTCATAGACGAACGGACCGGACTGTACGGATATTGTCACTGACAGGCTCAGTAGGGTGTCAGAATGGGTTCGCTCATCGACGTCCCTTTTGGTCAATAGCTGGTGGCCCGTCACGTATTGGCTTATACCTCTGACGTGCTAGTGGTTAAATCCACAGCCATAGTATTGACGAGTCTTTAGAGTCCACCACACTTTCAGTTACTCAGCTTTCGGGCGAAACGCTGTAGAGGCCGTATGGAGATATGGCAGGGTCCGATCAGATACGTGCGGTATTGCACGGATCAGGATCGGACAGCTTTGTACTAGTAGCCGTATAGGTATATGGCAGGGTTCGATCAGATACGTGCGGTATTGCACGGATCAGGATCGAACGGATTTTACTAGCCGGCTTTGGCTTAAGCCGGTCCCAGTCTAGTACAGTGTAGATTTTGTCTCATTGCATTTGTATCCGGTCGGAATACAGATGCAGGTGTGTATGCACAGTGTCGGGGTTTTTCCTGTAATTTATTACGGGACCAGTTTTCTGGAGTTGCCAGTTTGCATTCCGTTCCGGCCGGTTTTCCTTTGTTCTTTCCCGGCCGGACTTTTCTGATGGAGGGGGTAATTTGCAGTTTTGCAAATTACACTTTGTGGGGGGGTTTCTTGCATAAAGTTAGATTATGATAGATTTCTTTTCTTTCATCCATCACTTGATTTATATGAGAAGTGAAAGGTTATGGAGTGCATAGTGTTTTAAGCATGGTTGATGTTTTCTTTGACCTTGGATGTGGTCACCTCTTGAATGCTCCTACACTCACCTCCCTTTGCCTTATGTTTTCATTCCTCCACCATTCTCAGGCTCACTTGAAGAAAGTCTTTCATGGTTATGAAAAAAAAAGAGAGTAGAAGAAAAAGAAAGAGAGAAAGAAAAGGAATGAGAGAGTTCATTTCATCTTCTTCTTGCTAGAAAATTGAAAGCACCAATTTTCTTTACCTCTTCCTCCATCCATCAATGGCAACTACATAAACTCCAAGAGACAAAGTTTCTACACTACTTCCTACAGCAAATCTTGAGCATGTCGAGTTGCCGGCTTCATGCTCGAGTTGCCTCGGTATTGAGGTGGGAGCCCGTAAAAGACGAAGGCGATGTGGTGCCCTTTCCGGCGAGGAGGCGACGATATGGAGACTACACTTTCCGCGGGAGATCGGGGCGATGATGAGAAGACCGGAGGACCGGATCTCTTGGTATACTTCTCTTCCCATCTCTTGTTAGCTAGCGTAGGTTAATGGTTAACGATCCGGGTTTTCTTTGTCCGCGGTAGCGCCGGTTTCCGAGTAAGGAAAAATTTTGATTCCGCAATTTGGCCTCGAGTAAGACGGCCGGGGCGCTGCCGTGGCGCAACACGTGTACTGCTTTAGGTGACCTTACAGGTCGCTATTGCACGCTGATAGAGCCCTTAGGATTCTTTCTTGACGACCGGCAGTATGATGGCGATCATATACGTGAGAGCTAGGGTCTATAAGCACATCCTTAAAAGGTCCCTGGTCGTGGGAGTTTCGAGACTGGGCATCGATACTCCATTAGTAGACTAGTGTATACAGTCGAGACCCCGACGAGGGGCGGTGGCCGGTCTCACAAGCCATTGGTGTCAGTTGATTCACCTAAGATGTATACTGGTGCTCATTGGGTTATGAGTACACCGGACAGGACTCGCCGGGAACATGCTAGTTGGTATTATACCTGACGTCAGATAGCAGTTCCATGGTGACATGTGTACAGGTTAGTTCATCGACCTGACATCGTCATTTGTCTCGTGTGAGTCCCCACTGTGCTTTGATTACTACCCTACCACGGCTCAAAGGAGTCGTGCAAACAGGTTTTAGTTGGGTACAGTCCCGAGCCACATGGAGGCAGTGAGCGGATCGGCAGGGGTTCGTCTCGTTATTGGGGTGAGGTCGCGCTGTGTCTAGGAGAACCATTACACAAAGCTCTCGGCCGAGGCAGGAGATTTACTGGTAGGTATTCTAGTAGTATCTCAGGGTGTTCTGGGCTACAGTCCGACACGACTTGTACCGCTTTTTGGGGTCTGACTTTTACCAACCCCCTAGGCCCGACATGCGATGCTCAGAGACGAACGGACCGGACTGTACGGATATTGTCACTGACAAGCTCAGTAGGGTGTCAGGATGAGTTCGCTCGTCGACCTCCGTTTTGGCCAATACCTGGTAGCTCGTTACGTACGGCTAATACCTCTGACGTACTAGTGGTTAAATCCACAGCCAAAGTATTGACGAGTCTTTAGAGTCCCCCACAGACAGTTTCTCAAGTTTCGGGCGAAACGTTGTAGAGGTCATATGGCAGGGTTCTATCATATACATGTGGTATTGCACGGATCATGATCGGACGGATCATACTAGTGGGCTTTGGTTTAAGCCTGATCCTAGTATTAGATTTGTTGGATTACTTTAGTCTCATCGCATTCGTATTTAGTCGGAATGCGGATGCAGGTATGTATATACAGGTGAGGGGTATCCTTGTGATCCGTCACGAGTTTACTTTAGATGATGCCGTATCTTTTTATTGTTGCAAACATTTGGATTAATGTTTATAAATGGAAATTGTGAGCTATATGTCATGATAAGAAGCATTTATTGTGACACATGCACAAGTTGTGACTCATGGTCTCTTTCTTTGTGCATGTGTCACATAATGTGATAGATTTGTATTGAAATGATAAGGAGAGAGAGAAAGGCAACCATATGGTTGTAGTTAGCTCTTGTATTCTCATTCTTACACTCTCATACTCTCATTATCATTTCCATCACAAAAGAAAAAGGAAAGAGAGAGAAAGCCTTCTCTTCTTCTTCCTCCTCTAGCTCAAAGTCTCCATTAATGGCAACACCTCTAACCTCCATCGAAATCCATGGATGCAAGAGACAAAGTGATCACAAACATTCTCTACATCACCTTGAACACGTCGGCTAGCACACTTCATGCCCGAGTTTCTTCGGATGAAGCGGGAGCCCGTAAAATGACTCGTAGATGTGGTGCCCTTTCCGACGAGGAGATCGAGACCAGAGATGCCGCGAGGAGCTTGGGGTGGTGGCCAAAGACCGAAGGACAAGGATCGATCGGTATAGCCTTTCTATCCCTTCTCTAGATAGCTGGTTGAAGGTTAATGGTTCGATCCGGGTTTTAAGCATACGATTACGCCGGTTTTCAAGTTATGAAAAATTTTCGTTCCCGCGTTTTGGCCTCGAAAAGACGGCCGAGGCGCAACCGTAGTCTTACACTCCTTACACACCACAGGACAACGGTGTGTTAGAACGGAGGAATCGTACCTTATTAGATATGGTACGATCCATGATGGGTGATGCTAAGTTACCGCTTTCCTTTTAGGGGCATGCATTGGAGACAGCAATGTATCTGTTAAACAGGGTTCCAACCAAGACCGTGTCTTCCACTCCATATAAGATATGGAGTGGAAAGAGACCATCTCTTAAAAGAGTTAGGATATGGGGTTGTCCGGCTTTTGTTAAAAAGCAGAATCCAGACAAACTCGAGACACGATCGGTCATGTGTAAATTTGTAGGATATCCTAAACACTCGTATGGATATCTATTCTACCATAAGGAGGAAAAAAAGGTGTTTGTTGCTCAGCATGCCACATTTTTGGAAAATAAAATCTTTACAGACAGTACTGATGGCAATGCGGTAGAACTAGAAGAGGTTCTAGAGACACAAATTACTCAGGACGAATTGGTTGAAACTGATGTTGCAGTAGATCTTCAAGAACCTCAGCCGCTCCGGAGATCTAGTAGATCTTCTCGCCTACCAAAGAGATACTATGGGTTCTCATTGACGGTGATAGAGAAGATTGCATCATGGATGATGATGACCCTACTAGTTTTCAGCAAGCTATCACGAGTGGTGACTCAGTGAAGTGGCTGGAAGCCATGAGATCCGAAATGGAGTCCATGTACATCAACAAAGTATGGACTTTGGACGTTGCGACTCCTGGGATAAAACCCGTTGGGTGCAAATGGATCTTTAAGAGAAAGATTGGTATAGATGGACAGGTAGAGACCTTTAAAGCAAAGTTTGTAGCGAAAGGTTTTTGTCAAAGACCAGGACTGGACTATGATGAAACTTTCTCTCCAGTAGCAATGCTTAAATCCATTAGGATCCTACTTGCTATTGCTGCTCACTGTGATTATGAAATCTGGCAGATGGACGTTAAAACTGCATTTCTAAATGGTGATTTAGAAGAATGCGTTTATATGGATCAGCCAGAGGGCTTCATTGACAGTGGGAGCAGCGGGAAAGCATGTAGATTGCTTAAATCCATTTATGGATTAAAGCAGGCCTCACTGAGCTGGAACATCTGCTTTGATGATACAATCAAAGAGTTTGATTTTATCAAAAATATAGATGAACCATGCATTTATAAGAAGATTGTAGGGAGTAATGTCACATTCCTCGTATTGTACGTGGATGACATTCTCTTGATAGGAAATGACATTCCTATGCTGCAATCGGTCAAACTATTCTTATCACAAAGGTTCTCCATGAAGGACCTGGGTGATGTCTCGTGCATTTTGGGCATAAGGATCTATAGAGATAGATCCAAGAGGTTATTGGGATTGTCCCAATCAAAGTACATTAACACCATCCTAAAAAGATTTAGTATGGAAGATTCTAAGCGTGGTGCCTTGCCCGCTTGTCATGGAATCACTCTCTCCAAGGTCTTCTGTCCGAAGACTGATGAAGAGAAAGCTCGCATGAGCATTATACCCTACGCTTCAGCCGTAGGATCTATAATATATGCAATGTTATGTACACGCCCTGATGTAGCTTATGCACTAGCTGTAGTAAGCAGGTATCAATCCAACCCAGGGGAGAAACATTGGATAGCAGTGAAGAACATTCTTAAGTACTTGCGAAGAACTAAAGAATTGTTCTTGGTGTATGGTAATAGAGATCTCCAAATGGAGGCCTTTACCGATTCCAGCTTCCAAAGTGATAAGGATGACAGCAAATATATCTCAGGGTTTGTATTTACCCTCAAGGGAGGGGTGGTTAGTTGGAAGAGTTCCAAACAGGATACCGTTGCAGACTCCACGATGGAAGCTGAGTATATTGCTGCAAATGATGCTGCCAAGGAAACCGTCTGGATGAAGAATTTTGTGACAGAACTAAGAGTAGTTCCAACCATTGTTGATCCAATACCATTGTATTGTGATAATAATGGGGCTATCGCGTTAGCCAAAGTACCAAGATCCCATCAGAAGTCCAGACACATCCTAAGGCAATATCATTTGATCCAGGAGATAGTAGATCGCCACGAGATCGAGATTCGGAGAGTAGATACAAAGAATAACACAGCGGATCCACTCACCAGGGCCTTTCCACAGCCGCAGCATGAGCGACTTTTTAAGATGTTGGGTTTTAGATACGCCAATAATTGGCCTTAGTGCAAGTGGGAGATTGTTGGATATATGTATGCCCTAGAGGCCATTATATGTATAGTGGATGCTTGGACATGTATATATATATATATATTACTTTCTTGCTCGACATGATAGTATGCTATCTGGTTTACTTTATCTGACATGTTGATTTGATCATGCTTTTATTCATTTGCACATGTTGATAAAGCCTTCAGGATATTTGCTTGACTACTGTGACTATGATGCGGATCATACTAGTGGGGCACGTATAGTTTATAAGCATATCCTAGAAATGTTCCTAGTCATAGGTGTATCGAGACAGGGCATCGATATTCCAGAGTCGACTAGCGTATACCATTCTTGTCCCATATGATGGGCGATGGATGATCCCATATCCATCTGGTGTGCTGACACCAAAGAATGTATGCGGGTGATCAGTTGAGACTGGGTACACCGAACATACTCATAGAGAACTCCTATATGGTATTATATCTATCGTCGGATAGCAGTTCTCAGGTGACACTGGTACAGGTTAGTCTGTAGACCCGAGATCGTCATAGAGTCTTGTGTGTCCTCCCACTATACTTTGATCTCCACCCTACCACGGCTCTACTGAGTCGTGCAAACAGGTGGTCTTTGGGTACAGTCCCGAGGCACATGGAGGAGATGAGTGATAGGAGGGGTTTCGTCTCTCCCGGTATTTGGAGTTGATGCTGTGCTATGCTCGATTGGCTATAACAGGAAGTCCCTGACCAGGGTTGCTGAGATTTACTGATAAGTGTTATCAGTAGTTTCTCGATCTGTTATGAGCCACACACCGGCATGACTTATTGAGTTATTGGGTTCGACGATACCATCCCTAGAATTGATATGCAACATATCTGACGAGGAGACCAGACTGTACGGTAAGTGTTGCCATATGGCTCGACGGGAGTTTTGACAGCTTTGCTGGTTTTCTTCTGATCGCTCAATACCCAGGTGGCCGTTACGTTTAGCTGACCACTTGCGGCTTGTAGGTGTTTTATATGATCATCACCAACTTCCGGCGTATTGACGAGTCTTAGAGTCCCATACAGGAGTTCCCTAGCCCAGGAGAAACGATGTGGTGTGCATATGTGATATGCACTGGGACCCGATTGAATACGACTATATGATACCGTATGTTAATCGAGCGTTTTTCTATTGGTCAGGTCGTATGTAATATGACCGGATTGTTAAATCGATTGTTGATTTAACATTTTGACTTTTAGTTTTATTCTTTATTCAAACCCTTTTTATTAAAAAGGAAGAATGCATGTATGTATGCACATGTTTATATGCATGTATGCACATGTTGATGTGCATGGACACATACATACAAAGTATTATAGTTGATGATACACCTTTGAAAGCAATATAAGACTCACATGGAACTTAATTTATATATATATTCATTTGCATTTAAATTGAAAGGAAAAGAAAAGGAATATTCATCCATGGTTATCTTCTACACTCTTCTAGAAGTTAACCATTGTTCACCCACTTTTTAACCATGGATTAGTTTTCCCTTTGCCTTTTAACTCATATGCAATAATATCTAAATTAAGTAACCATGGTTTGGAATGACAAATAGAAAATATATATACTATCTTTTCTATTTTTCTCCTTCAAGCTTTATCATTTCTTTTTGGACAAAAGCTTTTGCCTTCATCTTCTTCTTCCTCCAAGCTCTCTTGATTTTTCCAAAGTGAGAGAGAGTTAAAAAGAAAGGGTTTTGACAAAAGAAAACACACCACTTCATCATTCTACTCTAATCTAGCCAATTAGTTTAGAGTGTTTAGCTTCATCTTCTTCTTGCATCAAGTGGAGCTAGAAACTTGGACCTAGTGAACTTCGGGTGGATCATCGTGGACGTTGGAGCTTACTAGCAAGCCTTTCCAACCTCTCAAGGATCCTAGGAGTCATAACAAGAGGACTACAAAGGTTGTATTCTTTTCACTTAGTGTTTATTTGTTATTTGTATGAGATACAAGTGTTGTTACCCTATTATTCTAGTTAAAGATCCTTGCTTTGTTTGCTTCGCACCTCTAAATTTTTAAAGTGGCGTGTGTGATGCTTCCATACTCTATAATAGGTGCTAGGGAACCCTAACACTAGGAACCTGTAACCTGTAAATATGTAGCAAACACGGATCAAAAGCACCTTCCTATAAACAAACAAGCAGAAGAATGAGCGGTATTGAATGCAATATTCTAGTATGAACACCATCCCTTTCATTTCAATTCATAAAAGAGGATGTATTCTATTCTGATTTCGAGTTATAAGAAAATTCTTGTGAAATAAGTGCAAGAAACAACTTGTAGCTCACTGGTTAAGACTCTCCGCTGCTATTCCATAGCCCACGTGTTCAAATCCCATCAGTAACAATATTTTTATTATTTATTTTTACAACGTTTTGGAAGCCCAAGAGTTGGCACGGGCATTACACGGAGATACGAAAGGTTGAAACAGAAAAGAGGTATGTAAATGTGGTGTTTAAACACGAGTATTGGGCATGAACTTTGAGGCAAACGCCTCTACCTCGGACACAACTTGACCGAGTTAGGCGGCCCACCTGGCTCCATTTGGGTCCGTCCTGTGCACGTGAGTCCCTTTGCCTCCTGTCTCTTCGTTTCAATACCTCAAAGTGCCCTATTCAAACCGTGACCTGACATCCTTTCAATTTCCCAATTAAAACTCTTTTAATATGTTTTAATTTCTTTTATTTCATCAAATCTTCATTTCACTTCTACTATATAAATCTAATTAGACCAAGCTCCTTCCCCAATGAAATTTTCCTAAAAAATTCTCTCAAAGTTTTATCTTTCAAGACCTACCGAAGCCAAGAAGCCAAGCTCTCAAGTCATTGTCAAGCTCACTTCTTCTTGCGTTATTGATATAGAACCAAGCCTCCTTCCTCTCTACGTTACTCCACAACTCACCAAGGGACGCCGGTAGCTCAACTCGCCATCACCTTCTCGTTGCTATCTCGGTTCTTCAAACCGAGATTATTTCTCTTCTTTTTCTCGCTCGTATGAGTACAAGTGGTACGAGTAAGTCCCACTTTCTTCCTTCTCTCTCTCTTTTGCCTCTTCCCTCATTAACACATGATATGGTGTTCATATGCTAAGTTTCGTTTGAAAATTTTGTTGAAAGCCTTGACATATTCATTACCATTGTCATGCGAATAATAAGAAAAATAAATAGATTACTATTTTATTATCCTTGCAATGCCATGTCTCATCTATGTCATGTAAATTTAATATTTATTTAAACAGAATTTCTTTTGACATATTTCAAACAATATTAGTTAATATCGTAAAAGTTAAGAAAAAAAAGAAACGGATAAATACCTCAATTAATTAAATTCGTAATGCTAAGTTCGTAATATGTTAGTATAGACAACTCACAAGGTAACCACCTACACCACTCACATACACAATGGTTTCATAGCACGATACCTTAGTTACATGTTTTATTCTAACAAAAACAATTTTTAAGAAAATACGCTCGTTTTCGAAAACTATTTTTTATGAATCAATATTTAAACACCTTTGCAATTATACCTCTACAACCCTTGTTAGAGGATCTATTTATGGATGGTGCGGGTTATCGCACATCCTTGAGATAATAGAGCGAGATTCAGAACTCGTCACGGAGAATTCGATCTCGAAAAGAATAAAATACGATTTTAAAAGAATACGACTTTTAAAACAAATTAAATCGTTGAAAAATTATATAAATCATAAATCTGTATTTTCAATGAAAACAAATTATGAAAACTATATTTTTAAATGAAATATTAAAGTTACAAAAAAACACCATCAAGTTCCAAAAGTGGTATTTTTCATAAAAATACCATAAACTTTTAAAACTAAGTCTTATCACAAAAACACCACCAAATATATAATACATTTTTCTGACATTTTAATCAAGTTATTAAAAACATATTCGAGGCTTTAGGGCGAATTAAAAACCCTCAAGAATTTTTAAATGGCTTTTTATAAAGATACCCTAGAAATTAAAAGACTAGTCTAGCTTACGTATTTAGGTCGTAGATTGGTTTAAGTGGAATCTTCTCTTGTCAGTTGCCTCGGGATTGCCGGAGACAATGATGCAGCACTTGCCTCTCCCTAAATATAGATCATAATCTTAGGGTGGAAATTATCAAATGACAATCGTCTTTGAAAAAGACACAAATCCGGCCATATATGTGCAGCGGTTGTCGATATTTTCCAAACTCAAGAATTCACAAGATTAAATCTATTAATAAGATATGTCTAGAACATGAATACAAACTCGAACTCGATTTGAACTCGAACTCGAACCCAAACTCAAACCTAATTTTGAAACTTGTACACTTGAACTTGAACATACATGAATTGACTTGACTCGAACCATGAATACAACTTGACATGAATATATGAACACTTGACATGAATACTTGATCTTGACATGAACTTAATCTTACAACTTGATGTATTCATGGATTCGAGCAAGACTGGTAATTTTAATTGTAATCTAGAATACACCGGGTGTTGGGGTAGTTTGGATATGAATTCAACAGAATCTCAGGAGTCCTATCACGTCGCTGTGGTACCGGGCTAAAATAGTACAATTAACGTCGATGTGGTACCGGGCTAAAACAATATAATAACGTTACTGTGGTACTGAGCTGAAACGGTACATCATGAACTCGCTACTCGAGCCCGTGTCTTCTTGCTCCAGGAGCCCTAACCTTGAGTTTGAGAATACTCTTGAGATTGGTTGACATTCACACTTAAACTTGTTGGGTTGCTAGGAACCTCTAGTAAGGATTAAAACACGGCGGAAGCGATAATTTTAAAAATCTAGAGAGCATTAGCAAACCCAAATCAAGAATCAAACCAAAATATTTAACTTGTAACTAAACTAGTAAGGTAATAACAAGATTTAGCGGGTTACAACCTTTGTAGCGCGTTAGCCACCTCTTCTTAGACTTCGGCTAGTCTCCACGAAGCTCGGAACAAGCTTGCTCGATGATCTCCTCGCCGAAGATGATCCACCTTGAGATAACTCCAACATAAGCTCTAGCTTCAAATTGATCTCATCAAAATGAAGCAACCCACTAATTAAACTTGCTAAGAGTGATTAGTATGAGATTTAGAATAATTAGCTCATTTAATTTTTCTCCTTTCTTTTTCCATTCCTCACTTAAAGAAAATCAAGAAAGGATAGCCATGGAGGAGATGAGATGAAGAAGAAGATAAGAATGGTTAAAGATGTGTATGAATAAAATCCAAGAATGTGTCATCAAGTAAAAATACCTCATCAAGTCTATAACCATCTAATTTCAATGACTCATTCTTATTTAAAAGTGTTCTCATCTTCTATATGATTCTTACACACCCATCTCTAATGTATCAACATACATGAAACAATATTTATATCAAATATAAATATTAATTAAGAGAAGAAAATAATAAAGTGAGCATGATATTAATTAATATATAAATATATCAATATATAAATATATGTTTAAATATTAAATCAATACTTGATTTAATAATCCGGTTATATCATATATACAACGGCTAATATCAATAAACACCCAATTAAAATACGTGTATCAAATACTCGTGTTTAATCGAACTCCTGAATGTATCCCTATACGTGCCCTACATCGTTTCGCATATGCTGGGAAACCTCTGTGTGAGACTCTAAACACTTGACAATACGCTGGCAGTAAGTTAGGATCATATCCATAGCCCACAAGCACGTCAGAGGTAATAACTACACGTAACGGATACCCGGGTATTGATCGAAAGAAGGTCAATGAACAAGCTCATCCGAACCCTGCAAAGTCTATCAGTGACATCACCATACAGTCCGGTCTCTTCACCTACGAGTATCGCATATCAGGTCTAGGGTTTGGAGTCTGTCAGACCCCAATAACTCAATAAATTGTGTGACAGAGGACTCATACCCAACCGGAGATACAACTGATAACACTTATCAGTTTATCTCCACTGCGATGGCTATCGATTTGTGATTGTAGTCATATCCTGCACAGCGCAACATCAACTCCCTATACCGGGAGAGACGAATCCCCTCGATCGCTCACTGCCTCCACGTGCTTCAGGACTATACCCAACAAAAACCTGTTTGCACGACTCCTTTGAGCCGTGGTAGGGTAGAAGTATAAATATAGTGGGAACACACATGAGACACTATGGTGATCTCAGGTCCTAGGGACTACCCTATACCCATGTCATAAGAGAACTGCTACCTGACATTGGTATATTAGCAACTAGGAGTTCTCGGTGAGTCAATGTAGTGTACCTCATCCAATGAGCACATGTATACAATCCTCGATGTCAAACACCAATGGCTGTAGGATAAGCTATTGCCCTCCAACCGGGTCAGGAAACGCGCACACAAGTCTAAACTGAAGTACCGATGCCCGGTCTTGATACTCCTATGACTAGGGACTTTTAAGGATGTGCTTATCGACTATCCAGGCCCCACTAGTATGATCTCCATCATCGTCTTGGTAGTTAAGAAAAATTCTAGGGCTTTATCTCATATCTAAACGATACATGATAGTGAATAAAACACATCACATGAAAGATAAAAGAAAACCATATAGCATACTATCATTTCGAGTAAGATTGTTCTCTCGTATAGGTCCTCCATCAATTACAATAATTGACTTGAGGGCACCTATATCCAACAATCTCCCACTTGCACTTAAGGCCAATTATTGCGGTATCACATACATAACTTCTATACTAACAGTTTCGCAAACTGTGTTCGAGAACTAGCCTCAATGAGTGGACCCGGCACAGCGCATCTCTCTGTTTCTCCCTGAATCTCAACTTTGCGGAGATCAAATATCTCCCGAACTGAGTGATACCTATCTTAGTATTTACCTGGACAGACGATGGGATCATGTCCATAAATGAACAATTTTATCCAGCGAATTCTTAGGCAGTATGCTTTTGCTGATTCACAATTAGCATCCAGCGCCACGACTACCTCAGTATCCTATTTGGAACTCTTTCCAATATACTGCTCCTCAAAAGAAGGTGAATTGTATAACTCATGACAGACGCTCTGTCTCCCATGTTACCTGGAAATAAGAATCGGTAACCACCTCCTTCGGGAGGCTACCATTAACATATTCCAAGAACATCAAATGCTCTTCACTGCTACCCTATGTTTCTCCAGGATTAGACTGATATCCATATCCTATATGGAGAAACATATGTGACCACCATTGTTTTACCGATTTGCAGCATAGGAACATTACTTCCTATCATGAGTATGTCATCCATATACCATATGAGGAATTTGACAACACTCCCTACTAACTTCTTACAAATACCAGGTTCATCTCTCATTTTGACGAAGTCAAACACTTTGACCGTGACATCAAAACAAATGAACCATTTCTGCTATACGTGTTTTAGTCTAAAGATAGACTTAAGCAACTTGCACACTTGCCGCTGCTCCCACTGACTAAGATAAATCTCTGGCAGAGTCATATACACGTACACTTATAAATCCAATTATAAAAGACGTTATAGTCATCCATCTGCCAGATATCACAGTCATGAAAAACAACAATGGCAAGTTATATCCGTATGGACTTCAGCATGGACACTGGAGTAATAGTTTCATCACAATCCACAACGGGTATTTAATAAAAACCTTTTTCTTCAAGTCTAGCCTTATCAGGTCAGTACTTTTCCATTTGCACTGATCTCGCAAAATATACTTGATCCTAATTGTTGGCTATAGTGCCCTCAAGTCAATTATTGGATCGTAGGCATGTGATTACAATGATTGAGGAAGGACCTATACCGGTATAACAGTCTTACTCGAGATGATAGTATGCTATCAGGTTTGACTTTATCATCGTGTACATGCTTCAGGTGACATTACAGATCACTATTACATGTTGATAGAGCCTATAGGATTCATGCTTGACTACTAGCAGTATGATGGCGACCATATACGTGAGAGCTGGGTGGTCTATAAGCACATCCTTAAAGTGTCCCTAGTCGTGGGAGTTTCGAGACTGGGCATCGATACTTCAGAGTAGACTAGTGTATACGGATCGAGACCCCGAAGAGGGGCGGTGGCCGGTCTCACAAGCCATTGGTGTAAATTGGTTCACCTAAGATGTATATATGTGCTCATTGGGTTATGAGTACACCGGACGGACTCGCCGGGAACATGCTAGTTGGTATTATACCTATTGTCAGATAGCAGGTCCCAGGTGACATGTGTACAGGTTAGTCTATCGACCTGAGATCGTCATTTGTCTCGTGTGAGTTCCCACTATGCTTTGATTACTACCCTACCACGGCTCAAAGGAGTCGTGCAAATAGGTTTTAGTTGCGTACAATCCCGAGCCACATGGAGGCAGTGAGCGGATCGTCAGGGGATTCGTCTGTCCCGGTATATTGGGGGTTGAGGTCGTGGAGTGCACGGATGGCCATCACCAGAAATCCTAGGCCGGGGTAGACGAGAATTACAGATTCAGATCAGTAGTTTCTCACATGGTGATAGGCTTCATGCCGACACTAAATGTCGCGTTATTAGGGGTCTGACATTATCCACCCGCTAGACTCGATATGCTATACCCATAGACGAATGGACCAGACTGTACGGATATTGTCATTGTCAAGCTCAGTAGGGTTTTAGGATGAGTTCGCTCGTCGGCCTCTCTTTCGCTCAATACCTAGGCAGCCGTTACGTATAACTAGTGTCACTAACATGCTTGTGGTTAAACCCGTTGCCAGTGTATTGATGAGTCTTTAGAGTCCCACACAGAGGGTTTCCTTGGTTCGAGCGAAACATTGTAGAGGCCGTATGGTTTTATGGCAGGGTTCGATCATAAACGTGCACTTGTGCACGGATCATGATCGGACGGATAATACTAGTAAGCTTTGGTTTAAGCCGGATCCTAGTGTTATAATGTTGGATTATTTTCGTCTCGTTGTATTCGTATTCAGTCGGAATACGAATGCAGGTATGTATATACAGATGTGGGGTATTCTTATAATTCGTTACAAGTTTACTTTAAAGTTGTCATTTCCTTTTCTTTCTTTAAACATTTGGATTAATGTTTATTGAGGAAAATGTGGGTGAAAGTTTTATCCTTGTGCATTAACTTATGGCATGTGGATATGGTGAAGCATGGGCTCTTCATTAATTGATTGTGAGATATTTGTGAAAAAGTGTGGGTGTTGATTTTGGAGTGGGAAGGAAATTAGTGGCTGGTTTTTTTTGGTGTGCAGGGGCAAAATTGTGGCTATCACTTTGGGGGAAATTTCTTTTGTTGCAAATTAAAACCTCTCACAACCCCACTCAAAAACAAAATCAACAGCCACTTCAATTTCCATAGCCACTTCAATTTCCATAGCCACTTCATCACTTGAAATTCAACAGAGCCACGTCTTTTCCAGCAGCCACTACTTTTTGATTTTCAAGTCATGGCCAATTTTTCATGTGCTCACACTTCTTCCTCACTTGGCAACTTCTTAACCTTCACCCATTCCCTCTCATGAGTTGAGAATCCATGGCTGTTATTCACACACTATCTCTACTTCACCTTGGGTATCTAGGCTAGAAAACTGGATGCCCGAGTTGCTTCAGTTTTGAAGCGGGATCCCGTATTACTAATTCTCGACGTGGATCGTCTTCGACGAGGGAGACCGGAGACCGAACTTGATCGAGGAAGCTGTGGGGAGCTTGGGACAGTGGTTGAAGACCGAAGGACACAGATCGATCGGTATAATCTCTCTAAACTCCTTTTACCGTTTACTAGTATAGAGTTAATGGTTCGATCCGGGAATCGGGTTCCATCAGCACCGGGTTTTAAAAAGTTTTTGTTCCGCATTTGGCCACGGACTGATGGCCGGGGTGCTGGCGTAGCCTTACATGGTATCAGAGCCAACCCATTAACCGCATACTAGTTCGTTTAGACAATGTTAAACTATCAAAACCGAAACAACTCCAATTCACTGCCCTGCATATTCCAGTTTCTGTCGAATTTCATTTGGTCATCAAAAATTATTTTAGCAACTGTAAAAGACTACTGACATGACCACTTGACTACACCCGAAATACGAACCAATTCCACCTTGAAAAAATCGAGCACAATGCTCTTAAAACCGAGGAGGTCGGCTACTTCATGGCTTCTAGGTTTCGTATTTTGGGTCTGGTCTGGTCTCTGGAATGTTGGTTTAGTGGTATTGCTAGTTTACCCCAGTTTTGATATGGTTTTATCTAGTAGTTTGGGGCTTTTTGGGGTTATTTTGAAGTCGATATTTCTAACATTGTTTAAAGTTTACAGTACATACATTTCTATCTGCGACCGTGAATGTCATTTGATCGGTACACCTTGTCTAATTGCTATAGTTCTTTTAGACGGGTTTGCGAACGTGACATTCACGTTGATGTTCTGTGTTGTGCTGTGTTTGTTGCGGATTGTCGTGGAGGATAGCTTGGTTGCAATGATAGTGTAGTTTAGTTTTATTTGTACAATTGATATCGCAGGGCGAGCGTCCGACATGTAGACTGCCGTCACTGCCTGTTTGTATATTATTTGTTTGGGGCACGACCGGGTTGAGGTCGATGTCACCGTTGTACATATTTTCTTTTCTGTACTAGGATTACCCCACGGTAGAGTGAACAGATAGCCGGGTTCTGGAGGGCAACGGGTCCGCATCTCATAGCGTTGAGAAGGAGGGGGCCTCACTCCAGAATTGGCGGGCTATTCGCCGTACTCGTAGGAGGTACAGGTTGACCAAAAGAGGGGTGCTCATGTTACCGGATTCCGTGAAGTGCTGGGTGGCCCATTCACTTTGCTGAAGGGGGCTGCCTCGCTTCTGGTTTTGGCGGGTAACTTGTCGCGCTCGTAAGAGTCTAGGTTTTCATTGCACAGGCTATCCACATGACCCGAGGATCGTCGAGTTTCACTTGCGGCTCAAAGGAAACCCGGGGCTCCCAGATTATCTGGATTGTTCTGTGATGCTTATTACTTATCTGTGATGTTGCATTTATCACGCCTGGAGCGATTATTAAATATTGTTATATATAGTAGTAGATGTTGTATATGTTTTACACCCGCGCTAGTCCAGTCCCCGCTCTGTCCTTAGTTAAGTAACCTAACGGGTGATGACGGGACCCAGTGGCAAATGCGGATGACATATATATACATCATATTTTCATTCTTTTGTGGTGTGATTAATTGATGGGACTGCGTCGATTTTGATCAATGCAAGGAAAACATACCTATTTGATGTTGTTGGAACAAATTTAAAAAGCTGTTATTACACGGACGATTTCTTTTGGTTTGCACTGCGGTATTCGGTTATGAATATCCAGCACCTCATTCGACGAGGCAAGGGCCGAGATCCCTTCACCGGGAGTGACCCCTTGGGCAGAGGTTTGCGTCAGGGTAATAACTTCACTATAGTCGATTACTTTTTGCTTTGCATCGAGGTATTCAGTTGGAATATCTTGCACCTCATTCGACGAGGAAAGAGCCGAGATCCCTTCACCGGGAGTGACCTCTTTAGTAAACGTTTTCGCCACTATATATTTATAAAAAGCTATCAGGTTCCTTCAACGATATCAAGTTCATTACGTTAAAGGTTTTTCACCAAAAACCATTCGTAGCCCTCCGTCATTTCAGACGGGTAGCACTTAGTATTCATGCTATGTATGTTGGCCTTCGTCAAGGTATAGTGTATGGTAGCTATTTGTTACTTTTCTATTGCATAGATAGATGCGTTGGTTTGGGACAGTCGTACTATTATTTTGGCCTTCGTCAAGGGTATGTACGGGTGGGTTCAAATTAACCTGGATAATGATGGGTAGAACTTGACATGTGACTTATGATATGTTGGCCTTCGTCAAGGTCATAAGAGCATAGGGTAAAAATCACATCGGGAGTTTCTAAAGAAACTGAAACTTTCCAGGCACGCGCATACCTTCTGAAGGGTGATAATATGAGTGGATTCCATCAGGTTATCATGCAATGATAGTTAGATCCCGATACCCACTGATGAGTTGGTTTACTCCTCGTGTGATTTTAGATGATCCCGACTAATTCTTCTTTCAGGTTTGGAGGAGAATT
The DNA here is from genome assembly GCA_030015575.1 of Agapanthus africanus. Taxonomy (NCBI): domain Eukaryota; kingdom Viridiplantae; phylum Streptophyta; class Magnoliopsida; order Asparagales; family Amaryllidaceae; genus Agapanthus; species Agapanthus africanus. The sequence continues at coordinate 322,414,366 of CM057345.1, read as the reverse complement.
AGAGGATACAGTGGGAGACATCCTGATGTCACGACCCAAAATTTTAGCTCGTGACCGGCACTTAAACCACGCCACGTCTAAAGGCGTAACGTAATTCAAGTAAGCCGAAGCCTATAAATCTAAACCTTTTTTTTAGAAAATAGAAGAGGTGAAGTTTTGAAAATAAAGGTATAATGAAATCAAATGTTTTCTTAAATGCATAGATAAAGGAACATAAAAAATGCAAGTGGGTTTACTAGTTGAAAAACATGATTCGTCTTTTTAAAAATTTGGGCAGCACCACCTTTGTATATTTTAATCCAAAACCACAAATACATGATGATACTAAAGGCATCCTAAAGCGGGAGCAAGCTATTCGCCAACCGGCGGATTCATAAACACGCAAGTCATAAAGTAAATATACGACGACCAACGGCGATGATCAGCACAAAGAATAATGAAATAAGAAAAACATTAACCCACCAAGCGAACATATAACCCATCGCTCTATGTCTCGCAACTACAAGTATTTCTAAGTCTTACTACATATACAATTACTAGTTTTGATTGATGGAGTTGACTAGATACAATATGAATAATAAATACAATGGTGGTACGATCCAACATGTACCACATACCAAAGCAAAACACCCGAATGCAGCTATGTGCCAGCGATGCCGCTACTGATCCAGGCGGTCAACCTGCAAGAACTGTGGCACAACGGGGGTGGGTTGCCAACTCATGAGTAGAAAACATCAACAGGTAGAAATAGAATAAACAACGACTTCCTAGGTCAATTATATCATAAAGGTAATACTATGATATCTAGGGTGACCGTATGTGTAAATATATGCCAACAATATAATAAATGCCTGTATGCATGTGGATTTCGTCCACTCGAACATCATAAAATCATATGCATGTAAATATATGAGGATATCAAAGAATGTGTGTCCATCGGTGGCACATCAAATCATGGTACCTGAGTGCCCAACACCGACACTCGAAACATTAAGAAACTCGTGTCCAGCATCGACACGTAAATCCTAATATCTCAGGTGCTGCATCCACAGATCGGCACTCATATCTATCTCACTACTCCGGTCGGTATCCTCCGGATAACCGCCGAGTCTAAATACTATCACCGGTAGGTAATGCCCCCCTGTCAGGCTCACCGTCTAACAAATACAAGTCTTTTTGCCCCGGGGTACCTCACCGGGTCCACCATGTACCCGCAGACGGTGCCTACCGCTCCTCGAATCGGGTTTCACGTGCCAATCTCAGAACCGAGAAAACACATGGTGGACGTCTATAAATATTATATCAAGAGAAACCGGGTTTTTAAAACAATATATACTTTCCTTTGAAATAACCACGGTTCTCAAATCCAGAAATCTCATGAAAACAGCATCTCAATGCATATAATCGTAAAGCATGATGTATGCGACATATAACAGAAATGTAAGTATATCCATATATCATGCAACATGAAACAGTGATGTGAACATAGAAAGTAAATCATACGGAGTCATATCATGATGCAGCAATTCTACTATGTAGTGACATAGCAATTATCGATGATGAAGTGTGTGAGCCGGCAATCTGTGTAAGTGTAAGATACACATCATCGATAATTGTGCAGGTGTATGCAATGCAATGATAATATCATGGACATAGTGTAAGGTGCATCATAAGCGTAATGGTATCATCTGTATAAAGGCTGAGCTAAGCAGTGTAAACAGGTTTTATCAATATCTATAACATATCCGAGTCGGAGAATCTATCAGTTGACATCTAGCCTCACAACATCACGTACGGTATAATACATCGTACGGCATCCTCTAGTCAAGGGTATGGATCAATCATCAAGTCAAACTCATCACGTACGGTAATCCATCGTACGGCGGTATTAAACGATTAGGGATTCTATCAACCTATATGACAATGAGGGTACGGGCCTAACGTCTCGTACGGCATTTCACTCATGGTGCACAACATTTTATATATATCTACATGCTTATATCCCAGGTCACATCCATAACAATCTCATATCAGGGACCGGCAAAGGTATCAATCATCTCTTATCGACTCGCATCCGTATACTGACATATCAGTCAAGTCATCATATCACATCGTATATTCTTTTCATCACATTAAGTCATCTTTTATATATACATTCTACCTTATACATCAAATGTCATGCGACTCTAAAACTCATACTTATTCTAGTGCAACTACATAGCTATAAGTCGTGATTCACATTCACTTTTCATATCCCCAAAGCTTTCATCTCATATCCTAATATATATATTCAATCACTCATATCATCCCTAACTATCATTTTAACTATAACCCTAGTTCCTAATCTAGGTTTCTACGACTGTATCTTATAGATCGGTTTCCATTTATAATTTGCGGGGGTGCTATACGCCATCCACCCGATTTCCCCCGTAGATATAAATCTACTCACCTTGATCCTTGCTTACCGAAGTCGATGACGCCATGCTCCATCGCCTCGGAATCCACGCGAAGGTACCTATAATAAATACACAATCGCAATCGCTATTAACATCAAGTCCGGAAAGCCAATACGGCACACGGTGCGCCTATAGGTTAGAACCTATAGCCTACGCATGCAAAACAATCAAACAACCCTTGTTGTTGACGTACAAACGCCCAACAACCAAATACAAATCCAAACATCAAAACCAAACATTCCAAAATACGGAAAACATAACCAAAACCACTCACAACAGCTCCCAGATTCTCTCTCAGGTAAAATGGGAATAAACAAACAGTACTATGCGGTGGTATATGGAGTATGTGAGCTACTGCACCAACCTAGACACCAAACACCCACATTTGGCCGGCCACATTGCTCAGAAATCCGGCAAGCTCGGTCCTGAGTTCTTTGAATGGGTTCTTACTTGCAGGGTGGCTTCCTATTGGTCCCACTAGGTCTCTGGTATTGTTTGTTTTTCTCAAAAACTTCCCGGGTTGCTCCAGATTCCCTGTAGGTACACCAAACTTCACAAAACCGATATGGGATGATTCCTAAATCCGTATTCTCTATTCTAAGCCAGTAAAAACACCACTCAAGTTTTGTAACAGCCCCTAAACATCACCAATTCTACACAATTACCCAAACCCTCTCTTCACAATTCCACACTTAATCAACTTCTAAACTAAACTAGAATGCAAGAAACTAAAAACTAAACTAAATGAAAGGAATTATACCTTATTTGGGCAACTCAAGAAAAACCCTAGATACCCAAGGTCATTAAAATCCAACTTTGCTTGGTCCAATGTGTTGAGGATGAGGTGGGGATCATCTTTTGTGAAGGGAGCATAGGGTTTTGGTAAGGGAATTGAGATGAAGTTTGAGGGTGAAGGTGGAGGTAGATGAGGAAGAAGAAGGAGATGAAGAAACAAATGGGGTGAGGATAGATGGCTGCCCTCTCTCTGTCTCTCTTATTCTCACCTCACTCTCTCTTATAAGCCATGCCCCAAGTAATGATGTGGTCCCCTTTCTCTCTCTCTTCAATAATACACTCTCATTTCTTTCTTTTCTCACAAAAATAGAACCAAAAGCAATGAACAAACACAAAGGAAAGAATATATAACAAAACACAACATGTCATGGCGCACTAGCCATGGAAAACTGTAGAAACACGGATTTGACTTAATCGCGATTAGTAGTGCACTAATCGGGTTTTTATTTAAACTGCATATAATTAATTACTAAAATGACAAATCCGATAAATATATTTTTAAATGAATAAATCATTTTAATCTCCAATTATTTCCTAAATATTGATATATATTTATACCATTTTACGAAAAACCCAATTTCGCAAATCGGGTAGTTTTCGCGAAATATATTATTTTAATATTAAATTCCAAAAATAATATTTTATATTTTCTGAAATGTTACAATCCTCCCCCTTAAATAAATTCGGTCCCCGAATTTAAATTTAAATCTCAAAATACTAAAACATTTCAATAATCAACTCAAATCGATGGGGCTCCGAAATTATGGAAGATATAGAAAAGCCACAGCGCATCGCGTGCGCCTGAAAACGAATATAAAACTCAAAATCGAACTCCGTCAAGCGTCACGCATATCATCGGAGTTACAATGGAGATACAGATCTCAAAATCCACTACTGAAATCCAATATGCACTAGCCAAATACTATAATACATATATAGTACGCATCCTTAGAAAAATCTTAAAACTGAATAAAACACATGCAAAATCTTTTTTGAATTGCCGTGTCATGCGTAACTCACAGCACAAGGGGCGGACGCTTATTTGTAAATTAATAATATACATTCATATATGTTTCGCTAAAATATACGTTCCGCCCTTTTTTAAATGTCCCAAAAAGTTTTCCTTTGTAAACGTTCGTGTCGCTCACTGACACGTAAGAAATAGCAAGACTATAGCTTCTTTTTGAAAACCTCTTGTTAAACCTTTTTAATGCATGCAAAATACTCAGGTACTGTCCTCATATCAGTCATGTTCGCTACTACATAATATAGTACATATCATGAAAACAAAGTGCTCAAGAGCAAAATCAGCCTCGAAAGGCGTATTCAATAATCACGTGTGTCTGGTGCGTACGGAAATCAAAGCTAAATACTGTTAGATATGTATGCCCTAGAGGGCTGTATTGTATAGGATGCTAGGCATGTATATATGCAGAAACAATCTTTGCTCGAAATAATAGTATGCTATCTGGTTTATCTTCATCTTAACTTGTGTTATATTTCATATCTTTATATGCATGTTGATGAAGCCCACAGGATTATGCTTGACTACCAGGATTATGATGAGATCATACTAGTGGGGCCTGGATAGTCTATAATCATATTCTTTAATAGTTCCTAGTCGAGGGTATATCGAGACAGGGAATCGGTATTACCAAGTTAGACTAGTGCCTACATTTCCTGACCCTGGGGGGCGATGGTTGATTCCACAACCATTGGTGTTTGACATCAAAGATTGTACACAGGTGCTCATTAGAGAATGGTTACACCGAACAGGACTCGCTGAGAACTCCTAGATGGTATATATACCAATTTTCAGATAGCAATTCTCTGGCGACACTTGTACAGGTTAGTCTGTAGACCCGAGATCGTCATAGTGTCTTGTGTGATTCCCACTGTGCTTTGATTTCCTCCCTACCGCGGCTCTGCCGAGTCGTGCAAATAGGTGGATTTTAGGTACAGTCCCGAATCGCATGGAGACAGTGAGTGATAGGAGGGGTTTCGTCTCTCCCGGTATAGGGAGTTGGTGTCGCGCTATGCTTGATCGACCATAACATCAAATCCCTGGCCAGGGTTTTCGAGATTTACTTATAAGTGTTATCAGTAGTTTCTTGAACCATTATGGGCCGTAAATCAGCATGACTTATAAAGTTACTAGGGTCTGATATTTTCCACCCCTAGACTTCATATGCGACGTATCAGATGAAGAGACCGGACTGTACGGTAAGTGTTGCTTGCAGGCTCGTTGGGGTTGTAATGAGTTCGCTCGTCGGCCACTTTTTCATCATGTACCTGGGTAGCCGTTACGCACAGCTAGTGCCGCAGACACGCTTGTGGTTAAACCCACTGCCAGCGTACTGTCGAGTCTTTAGAGTCCCACACAGAGGGTTCCCTCGTTCAGGCGAAACATGTAGAGGCCGTAAGTTGTTACGGCAGCCGTAAGGTGTTACGACAGGGTTTCGATTATGTTCGTGTAATTGTTACAGGAATAATAATCGGAACAATAATACTGGTAGGCTTTGGTTTAAGCCGGATACCGGTATTATATTATTGGAATGATGGTATTCATATTTTTCGGAATTCGGATACGGGTATACGGTATACGGAGGAGGGGTATTCTTGTAATTGTTACAAGAATATCTTCTAGAAGGTGCCACCTCATAATGACATTATTTATTTAATGAAAATAAATAAATGAGGTGGAAATAAGAAAGTCCAAGCATGGTTGAAAGAATGGGTTATTTAATTTTATATTGTTTTGGAATTACTATTGAAGCATGGTGCTAATTTTATATTATATGCTTAAATTATTTCATTTGCAATATATCATTTTCTCATGCAAGAACTCTCTCATTATCACAAACACTTTCTCTTCTCCTCCTTCATCCTAATCTTTACCCTTCACATGTGTTGTGAAACAAAAGTTTAGGATTAAAGATAATCCAATACCCTAATCTCTACATGATCCTAGTGACCTCTTCTAGCAAACTTGGTCTCTAGGTTAAGCTTTTATGAAGAGTTTCTAGCTTGCACGACAACTCTCGCGTGGATCATCTAGGTCTTGGGGTGGCCGGAGATCGAGAACATCGGCAACATCCAAAGGAGCTAAGGAGTGGCAAGGAGCAAAGGAGTTGCACCAAAGAGAAGACCCGATAGACCGTATCATTGAGGTATAATCCCTAACATAATAGATAAAATCTCTAGTTAGGTTTTTCTAGTTATGGTTTAGACAAGATCTTATGAAAAGTGCGTGTTGTATGCAAAGAAAATTTTCGTTTATCGCTTCCACTGCGTTACAAGAGTTGTGGGAGCATGCAACATGCACTAACAAATACAAGTGCTACAATATGCACGAAAGCAAAACCAAGTGCAACGGGTGTGCACGAAAGCATCTGTCCAGTGCAACGGGTGTGCACGACAACAATATCAAGGGCATCTAGAGTGCACGAAAATCTCAACCCAGTGCAACTAATCATGCATGAAGGAAAATCCCAATCGAGTGCATCCAGTGTGCACAAAATCACATCTCATATCATGCACCCAACATGCGCGAAAATCCAAATCAAGTGCATCCGTCATGCACAAATGAAATCTAAATCAAACGCGTCAGGTCTGTAAAAAGCATCTAGTGCAGTAGCATGCACGAAAACTCATCAATAACTCAAATGCGTATAAAAAGCAACAGCGAGTGTACCAAGGTGTATAAAATCCAAAAACGTGTGCAACTATGTGCACAAGGTTCGTATCAATGCACTGCAAGCACATGTAAACTATACCGAGTGCAAAAATCAAATCAAGTGCATATCACATGCACAAGATCAAATCAACCATACGAAATCCACGAAATCATAAACCAACACAATGGTGTATAAAATATATATCAAGTGCAATAACTATGCACAAAATGTAAATACCCAGTAGGTACAGCCAAGGTGCACAAAAACAATATCAAGAAATTCAATCATCAAAACTTAAATCCAAGTGATATAAGCGTGATACTCGGATTGCAAACGCAAATCGCAACAAATTACATTAAGGTACACCTCCTTCAATGTCGAAAAAATGTCGGTGCGACCAAAACTGGCAGAGCAAAAACATTCGCTTGCCCCCTGCTCACGGTCTGGCGTCCTCTGTCTCTGGGTCCTCCTTTCTCTGTGGATTACCAATCTCGCAATATATCGGCTCCTCGGCTTAGTCAGGTGTGCTAACGGAAACGATTCCGCTCTGGCACTTCTCTGGTCAATTAGTATGACCACTCATAAAGCAGCACGTCACTGGCGTCGGCTTCTGCTCCTCTGAATACACATGACACAACTGGTGATCGGCGCAATTCTTATCGCAGCAGTGTCCTGGAAGGAACCTGCTCAGGGTCTCTTCTGATCTTTCCTATGCCGAACTATACGAAGGCTGGTACTCTTGCATAATCTTTTTTCACTTTCTGGACATTTGCGTTCTCAGCACAGCATTTCCTCAGGAACTGGCCGTATCCCAACGCCTCTGTATACATATCCGATCTCTAATGTCAACGGGGAGTAACAGCAGCTCGTTGACATCTCGCACGAACCTCTTGTTCCACTCGTCTTTATTATCGTCCGCTTCGACGTCACGTCATGCTATCTGCGTACTACAATTGTCTCGGCTACAGTCAATCCAGAATTTCTCACACGGACTCGAAATCATGAACTCGGTATCTTCATCACTCTGTAGAAGATCTCTAGCCGAACACATCCTCAGGAACTCGTCCATATCATCTGAGGAATATACCTTATTTATCCGCTCTTGATCAACTCACAATGCATCTGGGTGAGGTCCTCTATCTAAAGCTGGTCCACTTACTGATCTCCTATCGGATCATTCCATGAACAACGTCATCTCTGGATCGATCTACTCTAGATCTGAGTAAGACTCTCCACACTGGAAATCTTCAACTCAACTGGGTCTGTGTCGACGCATCACATCTGATGAATCACCTTCGTCTCTCCACTCAGGATAGATTAGCTATCGTCTGTCACATCTCTGTCTGAAAGCTCCAGCGATCTCCGCTAGTAAGGTCTGGAAGCGACATCCCATCAATCTCAGCAACATCTGGGTCATCTGTCTGTAAGATAGACGACATCACGATCTCTAAGGTAGGCTGTACATCAACAGTCCTCTCACAACAGGCAGCCTCTAACAATAGCCCGATCATCCTGTACAAAACCGAACACTCGCCTCAAATAAAGGGTCACAACCAATACAAAATCGAGACGTTCCCGTGTCACCAGAAAACATGATGGTCAGTCCTCGCCCATGACGAGCTCGCCCTGACTGCAACACTAGCAGCAGCTCAATCTGCGCTCAAACTATGGTGACAGGAACCTCAAGCATGTATCGATGAAGGTAGACCAAAGGAATGAAAGGAATCAACAGATCCCACAATGGATACATGATCATAAGGAGGAACGGAATCAATGAGAGTATGATCATGAAAATAAATAGAATCAAGGATCTCAAATGGATGTATAATCAAGAGAACGAAGAGAATCCCAGATCTCAAAATATGTACATCCTAAGGTAACTTATGGGAGTATCGTATTGTAAGTATGCCGCGGAACATACATATGGTACGTCACTCTACTCAAGCTACCTACTCCATCAATCAGGGTCAACCTATGAAACGAAAGATCAGGTCTAATACCCCTTTGTTCAAGTCTATGTTCCGTAAGGTCAAGCCTAGGTTCCGAAATAAATTATGCCCCAGACTCCTCATAGTCGAACCTAAACTCGAACCAAAGTTAAACCTAGCGCACTGATACCAACTTTGTCACAACCCAAAATTTTAGCTCGTGACCGGCACTTAAACCACGCCACGTCTAAAGGCGTAACGTAATTCAAGTAAGCCGAAGCCCAGAAATCTAAACATTTTTTTTAGAAAATAGAAGAGGTGAAGTTTTGAAAATAAAGGTATAATGAAATCAAATGTTTGTTAGTGTATATGCCCTAGAGGCCATTACTGTATCATACTAGTTTGTATATTACTTGATGGAAGCATGGGATATTCACAGTTGTATAGACAATCTTGCTCAAAATGGTAGTATGCTACTTGGTTTGTATCTACTTCAATATGTGCATGTGTTTCTTTTAGCATATCGCTTATACATATTAGTAGAGCCCTTAGGATCTTTGCTTGATTACCAGCGTTGTGATGGCAGTCACACTTGTGGGGGCTGGGTAATCTATAAGCACATCCTTATACAGGTCCGTAGTCGTAGGACTATCGAAACAGGGCATCGATACTTCGGAGTAGACTAGCGTATGCACTTCTCATCCAAGCAGGGGAGATGATCTGTCCCACAGCCATCAGTACATCGTACTGGAGATAGTATGCGGGTGCTCGTTAGGTTACGACTACACTGGACAGGACTCGTCGGGAACTGTTGGTTGGTACTATACCTATCGTCAGTTATCAATTCCCAGGTGGCATGAGTACAGCTTAGTCCGCTGACTTGACACCGTCACTTCGCCTCGAGTGTGTTCCCACTGTACTTAGATTACAACCCTACCATGGCTCAAAGGAGTCGTGCAAACAGGTATTAGTTGGGTGCAGTCCCGAAGCACTTGGAGGCAGTGATGGTTAGACAAGATTTGACTCTCCCGGTATTGGGGGTTGATATCGCGCTGTGTCTAGGAAAGCCATTGCACAAGTAGTCCCTGGCCAGGGCAAGCGAGATATACTAGTAGGTTTCCAGTGTTATCTCAGGGTGTTCTGGGCTACACTCCGACACGACTTGTACCGATATTAGGGGACTGACGTTTACCACCACCCTAGGCTCGCCATGCGATATTCTCAGACGAACAGACCGGACTGTACGGAGATTGTCACATACAGGCTCAGTAGGAGTTCGGATGGGTTTACCTCATCGGCCTTCTTATCGACATCTACCCGGGGACCGTTACGTACAGCTAGTGCCGCTTGCGGTCTGTGGTTAAACCCACTGCCAGCGTAGTGTCGAGTTTTTAGAGTCCCACACAGAGAGTTTCCCTACACTGAGCGAAACGTGTAGAGGCCGTATGGTTTTACGGCAGGGCTACGATCACTTACGTGCACTTGTGTGCGTATGCTGTTCGGGAAGGCAATACTAGTGGGCTTTGGTTTAAGCCGGATTCTAGTATTGCACGGATGGATTTGTTTTGTCTTCTGTGCATTCGCATTCTACGGAATGCGGATGCGGGTTTGTATGCACAGTATTGAGGAGCGAAGAAGGAGGAGCGGACTCATTAGGGTTTTGACAGTTGATTCGGTCAAAACCATTTTTGAGGCGGACTCATTTGGGTTTTGGCAGTTGGTTCGGACAAAACCATTATGAGCCGGGGTCATCATTTACTAATCTTTTTAGTGATAATTATGTTATGGCTAATTACTTTGACCATTTGACCACACTTGACTTTGTTGACCGTTTGACCAAAGTTGACTTGGACCTTCATGAGAGGTCTAGAGTATTCTTTGGTTTTCTTTTTATTTTTGATATGAAAATGGTCAATTCAAATGTAGCCATCAACTTTATCATGAAAGGATTAGTAATGATGATGTTTGTGTATTATTGCAACCATGGTTCATTTTCTTTAGTTCATAATTCATTTTTCTCATTCTCTTTCTTGTGAGAAGAAAAGAAAAAAGCTCCATGGTTGCTAGTTCTTCTTCCTCCTCTTGAAAATTCCTTTGATCTCATGTGTTGAGAGAAAAATGATCCAAATAGACAAACACATCCATCTACCTCTTCTACACAACCTAGGACATCAAGACTGGCGATCTTGTTGCCCTAGTTGCCTCGGCTCGAGGTGGAGCTCGGAGCACAACTCTCGGGTGGATCGTCTTCGACTCAAGAAGGCCGCGGAGGTGACCAAGATCCGGATCGACCCTCGGAGCGTGGATGGACGAGCAGGACAGTGGAATGAAGACCCGAAGGACCGGTATTGTGAGGTATAATCTCTATGGCATAGTAGATAATACGTCAAGTAGTTTGCTAGTTTGTAGTTTAGCAAAGATCCTTCTTTTAGTCCATGTTGCCTTTGCGCCAAAAATCATTTTTCGCCGTTTCCGCCTCCCCGTAAGAACCGGGGTGAGCAACGTGGACTTACAGTGGTATCAGAGCCTAGCTAAACACAAACTAGCATATTAGTAAAGTTTTTAGAATTTCGATCGGAAAAAATTCGCAAAACACGTCCGGAAAAACTATGTTTCTGCCGATTTTTTATACTGCTCTAAAAATAATTTAACATACATGAAAAATCGGCTCAGGGTTTTCTAAAAACACGCACCAAAAACGATCCAGTGACTCGGTCAAAGTGCCGCGGATCCGCGGCAAGAACATGCTTCATGCCGCGGATCCGCGGTCGAGTTGACTCGGCCGTGGACCGTTTTTGGTGCAGTGTACTTAGTTGGATGTTTTGGGATTTTTGTGATAGTTTGTTTCTGCCCAGAATTTCTAGAGAACAAATTTGTGTTTGGGGTAGTTACAAATCCGTGTTTTGCTCGAAATTCCGTAGACTTTGGCTAATGGATATTATCTATGATGTGATATATGTATTGAACGTCTGCTAATCGCTATTCATCGATTAGTGGGGGTTATACATATCTGTGATCTGTAATGTTAATGGTTTGTGTATATGAACTCGTTGGATTGTCGCGGATGAATAGCCGGGTGGATGTGAGATGAGAGTTTCTTTTTCTTTCATTCAATGTAAAATTTGTAAATTGATGTAATATTATTTTATGGCCGCACATCCGGGATAAGGTTGTATCCGCCAGTGTATAATTTCTTTTTACTGTTTTTGCTCCTAGGATAGACCCAAGGTGGGGTGCACAAACTACTGGGTATCTCGAAGTGCCGAGTGGCCTACTCACGTTGATGAGGGAGGTTGCTTCGCTTCGGGTACTTGGCGGGTAGTTTGCCGCACCCGTAGGGGTCTAGGGTGGGGTATTGGCTATTCATCACGACCGTGTAATCTGCTTTTCGTTGCAGGCTCGAACGAATCGCGGATTCCTAGTATATCCAAAGTGTTCATCTGTGATCTGGAATGGCTATCATTGCATCTGACGAATGTATATATCTATATTTGATATCTAATTAGGCGTTGCTTACGTTTTGCATCCGCGCTAGTCCAGCCCCCGCTCTGTCGTTAGTTAAGTAACCTAATGGGTGATGACGGGACCCTGTGGCGAATGCGGATGGCATAAGCGTACGTCATATTTTCGTTGTTTTCTGCAATGGTAGGACTAAATGATGGGACGCATTAAAATTAATGCAAGAAAATAAACTAAGTAAAGTCGTTGGAACACTTTCAAAACCACTCGGTTCTTTTCAAAATCCAACTTTTAAACGCGGAGCTTGAACCACTCCTTTTTAAAAGCTATCTCGTTCCATCGATTATATCAAGTTCACTACGTTCACGATTTTGCCAAAACCATTCGTAGCCCTCCGTCGTTTCATATGAATATCCAATAGTATTCAAGCTGTGTTTGTTGGCCTTAGTCAAGGCACAGTATTTGGTAGCTGGTGGGTATTCATATGTTGCATAGATAGATGCGTTGGTTTGGGACAGTCGTATTAGTTTGTTGGCCATAGTCAAGGGTATATACGGGTGGGTTCAAATCAACCTGGACAACGACGGGTAGAACTTGACAAGTGACTTATGATTTGTTGGCCTTAGTCAAGGTCATAAGAGAATGGGGCAAAAATCCACATCGGGAGTTTCTAAAGAAACTGAAACTTTCTAATACTGCATACCATTTGGAGTGTGATGATTCTGGTAGGATTCCTTCAGTTTTATCACACGATGATATTTGGATCCCGATCCTACTGTGAGTATATGCTACTCCTCGGGAACTTTCTCACTTAACGATCCATGCTATAAACCAAGTAGGTGTCTAGAAAGGTGTTAGCGGGGCTATCCCCACAGGGAAAAGATGTTACTTAATTAAGGAACTTCGCGAAAGCGTTGGAAAACCTCCCTCGAAGTACCGACACTGGCCTAGCTGAACGGATAAGCAAGTATTATACGGTGAGATTGATCCCGACTAATTCTTCCTTTTTGGTTTGAGGCGGGATTCGAGAGACAGTGGGAGCCATCCTGTTTAGATAAACTAAAAACCAATCTAAACTTACAAGAGCATCATGCTGAGTGTTTTCTTCTCTCTCTCTTAATTGCAGCGACCCAGTGACCACACATAGGTTACATCTAGATAATAAAATGACTGAATCTGACTGTTATGACTGGCAAAGGTCTGTCCAGATGTCCATTACCCATAACAAGCTGGGAAACCTCTTAACTAATCAAACCCCTGCCGTCTCAGGACCAGTTTCCCCTGTCACGGATATTGATATCCGTAAGACATCGGAAAAAGACTGTGCGAATGCCAAGTGCCTCGTGTTGGCCTTAGTTGATGGTGCATAGCAGAGGCAGCACGAGATGATGGACTTAGTTTCTATCTTCCTCCATAACAAAGATTTATATGGAGAGCAATCTCGTATCGCAAGATATGAGATCTCGAACGAATTGCTTCAAGCGAGGTTGGCTGTCGGGTCATCTGTAGGGGGAAACGTCCTTACAGAGCTAGCTATTTTGATGAGCTCACGCACCTGAAGACCACGTTGAAGAACGGATCAAATACTGACTTGATTCTACATTCTCTGCCCTCTACTTATACCCTGAAGGAAACCAGGAAAGAAGAAGGAAAGGGAAGGGCAAAAGTTTTGGGACAAGATATAGTAAAGGAGGGACGTTCCTATTGTTATGGGAATGAACATTGGCAGAAGGATTGCAGGGCTAGCAAAGCCAGTAGCCAGGATTCGAAGCATGTTGTGGCTTCGGCTTCGGGTGTGTTTGTAATTGAAAACTGTATGTCAATTAACCCTACTTCCTGGGTATTGGATACCGGATCAGGATCTCACATCTGTAATTCGTTACAGGCTCTGAGAAACCGTAGGGTTATCAAGATAGGTGATATGACTCTCAGGGTTTCTAACGGAATGAGCATGTACGCTGAATCCGTAGGGGAATATCATCTTGGACTGACAACTGGGCAGATATTGATTCTACGTAACTATTTTTATGTACCAGGTGCGACTTGTAATATCATATCTGTATCCTTACTTTCTAAGGAAGGATATGATTTTACTTTTGTAAGCGATGTGGTCAACATCCACCTAAATCAAGATCTGATTGGGTCAGGTACATTGAAAAACGTGATATACGTATTGAATCAAGCTCAGATTTTCAGTGTCCAGAACACACTTAAAAGAAAGTCTCCGGAATTAAATCAGGCTTTCTTATGGCATTGTAGACTGGGTCACATTAATGAGACACGGTTAACAAAGTTACATAAAGAAGGATACTTGGATCTATTCGAGTACCAGTCTTATGCCACTTGTGAATCTTGTCTCATGGGAAAGATGACAAAGACTCCGTTCACTGGACACGGAGAAAGAGCAAGAGAGCTTTTGGGACTCATACACAGTGACGTGTGTGGTCCAATGTCTACACATGCGTGAAGTGGTTATTCATACTTCATTACTTTCACAGATGATTTCTCTAGGTATGGACATGTCATCCTGATGAAGCATAAATCCGAGGCCTTTGAGAAATTTCGGGAATACAAGAATGAAGTTGAAAAACAAATAGGCAAAAGTATCAAGACACTGAGATCTGATCGAGGTGGTGAATACTTGAGTGCCGAGTTTCTGGGCTACTTAAAAGAGAATGGAATTCTCACTCAGCTTACTCCACCACAACACAACGGTGTATCGAAAAGGCGGAATCGAACCTTATTGGATATGGTTCGTTCCATGATGAGTAAGGCTGAGTTATCGCGATCCTTCTGGAGTTATGCACTAGAAACAGCTGCATATCTTTTGAACCAAGTTCCTACTAAGTCAGTGCCTACCACACCATATCAGATGTGGAGTGGGAAGAAACCCTGTCTTAAACACTTTAAGACATGGGGATGTCCAGCTTTTGTCAAAAAGCAGCATGCGGACAAGCTCGAGGCACGCTCAGTACAGTGTAAGTTTGTGGGATACTCAAGGAACTCCAAGGGGTATCTTTTCTATTACGCAGAGGAACAAAAGGTTTTTGTTTCTCGTCATGCCAGCTTCTTGGAAACTGTGTTTTTGGAAAATCAGATAAGTGGGAGCGCAATAGAACTTGAAGAAATTCCAAAAACACGAGCTATTACTGAAAGCTTAGAAGAACCAGAAGGTTCAGGAGAACCGGACATCCCAACGCCACTCTGCAGGAGTAGCAGGCAGTCTCATCCGCCCGAGAGATACTACGGTTTTTTCATAGACGGGGATAGAGAGGATTGCACTATTGATTATGGTGAGCCTACTAGCTTCCAGCAAGCCATTCAGAGCGGTGACTCGGTAAAATGGATGGATGCAATGCGGACCGAGATGGAGTCCATGTACACCAACAAAGTTTGGACTTTGGACTTTGCTCCAGAAGGGGTAAAACCCGTAGGCTGCAAATGGATCTTCAGAAAGAAGATTGGTGTAAATGGGCAGGTTGAAACCTATAAAGCTAGACTTGCTGCAAAGGGTTTTCGTCAAAGACCTGGTTTGGACTATGACGAGACCTTTTCTCCAGAGGCTATGCTCAAATCCATTCGGATCCTTCTTGCCATTGCTGCTTTCCACGATTATGAAATCTGGCAGATGGACGTAAAGACGGCTTTCCTAAATGGAAATTTAGAAGAGTGCGTCTATATGGATCAGCCGGAGGGATTCATTCAGAGTGGGAGCAGCGGTAAAGTGTGCAAGTTGCTAAAGTCCATCTATGGACTGAAGCAGGCATCGCGGGGTTGGAACATCTGCTTTGATGATACTGTCAAGGAATTCGACTTTATCAAAAACCCAGATGAACCATGCATTTACAGTAAGATTGTAGGGAGAACTGTGGTATTCCTCGTCTTGTACGTGGATGACATTCTCCTAATAGGAAATGATATTCCTATGCTACAGTCGGTCAAAGGATTCTTGTCGCAGAGGTTCTCCATAAAGGACCTGGGCGATGCCAACTACATTCTGGGGATCCAGATCTATCGTGATAGATCTAAGAGGATGTTGGGATTTTCACAGTCCAGGTACATCGACACCATACTGAAAAAATTCAGTATGGAAGATTCCAAGCGTGGTAATTTACCGGCTTGTCACGGGATCACCCTCTCCAAAGAGATGTCTCCCAAGACTGATTTGGAAAGGGATCGCGTGTCTATTATACCCTACGCTTCTGCGGTAGGCTCTATAATGTATGCGATGTTATGTACCAGGCCAGATGTAGCATACGCATTGAGCGTTGTAAGCCGGTATCAGTCGGACCCAGGGGAGAAACACTGGATAGCGGTAAATAACATTCTCAAGTACCTGAGAAGGACTAAGGAGATGTTCTTGGTGTATGGCGGGAAAGACCTCCAGATCGAGGCCTTTGCTGACTCCAGCTTCCAGAGTGACAAGGATGACTCCAAGTCTATGTCGGGTTATGTCTTTACCCTCAATGGAGGGGCGGTTTGCTGGAAGAGTTCCAAGCAGGAAACCGTTGCTGACTCAACTATGGAAGCGGAGTACATAGCTGCTTGCGATGCCGCAAAGGAAGCTGTCTGGATGAAGAAGTTCTTCATGGAGCTTCAGGTGGTTCCTACCATTGTTGATCCAATACCACTGTATTGTGACAACAACGGTGCTATAGCTTTAGCGAAGGAACCCAGGTCCCATCAGAAGTCCAGGCACATTTTGAGGCGGTACTACCTGATCAGGGAGATCTTAGATCGCTGGGAGATCGAGGTGAAGAGAGTAGATTCGGAGAATAACACTGCAGATCCACTCACGAAGGCCCTACCCTAGACTCGGTTCGAGCGGCTGATCGAGATGATAGGTCTTCGATACGCTAGTACATGGCCTTAGTGCAAGTGGGAGATTGTTAATGTATATGCCCTAGAGGCCATTACTGTATCATACTAGTTTGTATATTACTTGATGGAAGCTTGGGAAATTCACAGTTGTATAGACAATCTTGCTCAAAATGGTAGTATGCTACTTGGTTTGTATCTACTTCAATATGTGCATGTGTTTCTTTTAGCATATCGCTTATACATATTAGTAGAGCCCTTAGGATCTTTGCTTGATTACCAGCGTTGTGATGGCAGTCACACTTGTGGGGGCTGGGTAATCTATAAGCACATCCTTATACAGGTCCGTAGTCGTAGGACTATCGAGACAGGGCATCGATACTCTGGAGTTGTAGGGTTCCTTGGCACACTAATGAGGTCTCACAAGGCATCAACCATGCCAATTTCAAAAATTTCCGGTGCCGAGAAACCCTAATGCGATCGTTAACTAGAGAATAGGCGAAACATGCAACTAGTTAACAACTTAACTAAGAGTGAACGAAAATACAACCTTTGTAGATCCGGTCCTCCAACTCCATAGCTCTGTGATGATGTCCCCTCGCTGCGATCATCGGATCCCGGGCTCTAGCTTCGGCTTCATCGGAGAAATGGTCGGGCTAGGTCGTCGACTTCGATGCCGAAAATGATCTATGTCGAGGCAACACAAGATCAAGCTCCAACTTCACCAAGACATGAAACTTGTAAAGAAAACACCCTATACTACTTGGCAAGTGGTAGACGATGAAGAAATAGAAAGTGGGTTCACTTTGGAATTGGATTTCTCACTCTTTTTCTCAAGTCACCATTGAAGCTAGCAAGCTTCTTTCTTCTTGAAGAAGAAGAAGAAAAAGAATATGATAAGAATATTTAAAAAAGAAAATAAAGTCATTCTTATCATATTAGCAACCATGGTTAAGTGTAGAGAATAAACTAAGGTTAAGTAAATGGTTAGGGTTAAGGAAAGAAACAAAATGGTCAAAGTCTTTTAAAGCTTCAAGAAGCTTCAAAGAAAATCCAAAGTTTGCCACCATTTTATATCTTTCTAAATGAATAAGTAAATGAAGCAAATGAAACCCTAACCATTGACCAACCATGGTTTAAACCAAACATACACCCAAGATTGCATGTATCATCAAACATGATACAAACTTGTGCACAAAAATATATCACATATACAATGTGCACAAACAAGTGAGAAAAACATCTTAAGTGAACCAATATTAGTTAATGTAAAGTAATATATCAAATATATAATTATACATTAAATCATTAAATCAATACTTGATTTAACGATCCGGTCGTATTGCATATAACCGACTAATATCAATAGTAACAACTTATCGAATCAACACTTGATCTGATAACCCGGCTATATCGCATATAACCGATCAATGTCACAAATCGCGAGAATCGAATACAGTATCACATACTGGTATTATTCTCGGTCCCGCACATATCTCATATGCGCTCCTATTTCATTTCGCTTGAGCCAGGAAACCTCTGTGTAGGACTCTAAAGACTCGTCAATACGCCGGCAGCAGGTGATGATCATATCAAACACCCACAAGCCGCAAGCGGTCTGCTAAACGTAACGGCCACCCGGGTATTGAGCGATCAGAAGATCGACGAGCAAGCCTTCTCATACTCTTGTGAATCCAACCAGTAACACTTACCGTACAGTCCGGTCTGATCGTCTGATATGTCGCATATCTTGCCTAGGGGTGGTAAACGTCAGACCCCAATAGCTCGATAAGTCGTGTCGATATGAGGTCTATAACAGTTCGAGAAACTACTGGTAACACTTACCAGTAAATCTCAGCAACCCTGGCCAGGGATTTCCGGTTATAGCCAATCGAACACAGCGCAACATCAACTCCCTATACCGGGAGAGACGAATCCCCTCCTATCGCTCATTGCCTCCATGTGACTCGGGACTGTACCCAAAAACCACCGTTTTGCACGCCCTCTTGGACATGGTTAGGGGGAAATCAAAGCACAGTGGGAATCACACAAGACTCTATGACGATCTCGGGTTTACAAACTAACCTGTACCAGTGACACCAGAGAACTGCCATCTGACGTAAGGTATAATACCATCTGTGAGTTCTCGGCGAGTCTGTCCAGTGTACCCAGTCTCCACTGAGCACCCGTATATCATCTCTGATGTCAAACACCAATGGATATGGGATCATCCATCGCCCATCTGTATGGGTCGAGAAGGTATACGCTAGTCTTCTCTGGTATATCGATGCCCCGTCTCGATACACCCACGACTAGGGACCTTGAAGGATGTACTTATGGACTACCATGTCCCCACTAGTATAATCCGCATTATAGTCCAGGTAGTCAAGTACACATCCTAAGGGCTTTACCAACATGTAACAGAGAGACAATCGGTATACACGTTAAGGTAAAGAGCAACCAGATAGCATACTATCATGTCGAGCAAGAAAGTCCTCCCTATATATGTCCAAGCATCCACTACAATATACATCCTATGTATAGTAATGGCCTCTAGGGCATACATATAACTAACAGGAGTAGACTAGCGTATGCGCTTCTCATCCTAGCAGGGGAGATGGTCTGTCCCACAGCCATCAGTACGTCATACTGGAGATAGTATGCGGGTGCTCGTTAGGTTACGAGTACACTGGACAGGACTCATAGGGAACTGTTGGTTGGTACTATACCTATCGTCAGTTATCAGTTCCTAGGTGGCATGAGTACAGCTTTGTCCACTGACTTAACACCGTCACTTCGCCTCGAGTGTGTTCCTACTGTACTTAGATTACTAACCTACCACGGCTCAAAGGAGTCGTGCTAACAGGTAGTAGTTGGGTGCAGTCCCGAAGCACTTGGAGGAAGTGACGGTTAGACAGGATTCGTCTCTCCCGGTATTGGGGGTTGATATCGCGCTGTGTCTAGGAGAGCCATTGCATAAGTAGTCCCTGGCCAGGGCAAGCAAGATATACTGGTAGGTTTCCAGTGTTATCTCAGGGTGTTCTGGGCTACACTCCGACACGACTTGTACCGCTATTAGGGGACTGACGTTTACCACCCCCCTAGGCCCGCCATGCGATATTCTCAGACGAACGGACCGGACTGTATGGAGATTGTCACATACAGGCTCAGTATGAGTTCGGATGGGTTTATCTCATCGTCCTTCTTATCGACGTCTACCTGGGGACCGTTACGTACAGCTTGTGCCGCTTGCGGTCTGTGGTTAAACCCACTGCCAGCGTAGTGTCGAGTCTTTAGAGTCCCACACAGAGAGTTTCCCTGCACTGAGCGAAACGTGTAGAGGCCGTATGGTTTTACGGCAGGGCTACGAACACTTACGTGCACTTGTGTGCGTATGCTGTTCCGGCGGGTAATACTAGTAGGCTTTGGTTTAAGCCGGATTCTAGTATTGCACGGATGGATTTATTTTGTTTTCTGTGCATTCACATTCTACGGAATGCGGATGCGGGTGTGTTTGCACAGTATTGAGGAGCGAAGAAGGAGGAGCGGACTCATTAGGGTTTTGATAGTTGATTCGGTCAAAACCATTTTTGAGGCGGACTCACATGGGTTTTGGCAGTTGGTTCGGACAAAACTATTATGAGCCGGGGACATCATTTACTAATCTTTTTAGTGATAATTATGTTATGGCTAATTGCTTTGACCATTTGACCACACTTGACTTTGTTGACCATTTGACTAAAGTTGACTTGGACCTTCATGAGAGGTCTAGAGTATTCTTTGGTTTTCTTTTTATTTTTTATATGAAAATGGTCAATTCAAATGTAGCCATCAACTTTATCATGAAAGAATTAGTAATGATGATGTTTGTTTATTATTGCAACCATGGTTCATTTTCTTTAGCTCATAATTCATTTTTCTCATTCTCTCTCTTGTGAGAAAAAAAGAAAAAAGCTCCATGGTTGCTAGTTCTTCTTCCTCCTCTTGAAAATTCCTTTAATCTCATGTGTTGGGAGAAAAATGATCCAAATAGACAAACACATCCATCTACCTCTTCTACACAACCTAGGACATCAAGACTAGCGATCTTGTTGCCCTAGTTGCCTCGGCTCGAGGTGGAGCTCGGAGCACAACTCTCGGGTGGATCGTCTTCGACTCAAGAAGGCCACGGAGGTGACCAAGATCCAGATCGACCCTCGGAACATGGATGGACGAGCAGGACAGCGGAATGAAGACCCGAAGGACCGGTATCGTGAGGTATAATCTCTATGGCATAGTAGATAGTACCTCAAGTAGTTTGCTAGTTTGTAGTTTAGCAAAGATCCTTCTTTTAGTCCATGTTGCCTTTGCACCAAAAATCATTTTTCGCCATTTCCGCCTCCCCGTAAGAACCGGGGTGAGCAACGTGGACTTACAATGTTTTCGTAAATGCATAGATAAAGGAACATAAATAATGCAAGTGGGTTTACTAGTTGAAAAACATGTTTCATCTTTTTAAAAATTTGGGCAGCACCTCCTTTGTATATTTTGATCCAAAACCACACATACATGATGATAATAAAGGCATCCCCAAGCGGGAGCCAGCTCTTCGCCAACCGGTGGATTCACAACCACGCAAGTCATAAAGTAAGTATACGATGCCCAACGGCGAAGATCGGCACAAAGAATAATGAAATTAGAAAGACATTAACCCACCAAGTGAACATATAACACATCGCTCTAAGTCTCGCAACTACAAGTCTTGCTAAGTCTTACTACATATACAATTACTAGTTTTGATTGATGGAGTTAGCTAGATACAATATGAATAATAAATACAATGGTGGTACGATCCAACATGTACCACATACCAAAGCAAAACACCCGAATGCAGCTATGTGCCAGCGATGCCGCTACTAATCCATGCGGTCAACCTGTAAGAACTGTGGCAAAACGGGGGTGAGTTGCAAACTCGTGAGTAGAAAACATCAACAGGTGGAAATCGAATAAACAACGACTTCCTAGGTCAACTATATCATAAAGGTAATATTTGTTAGTGTATATGCCCTAGAGGCCATAACTGTATCATACTAGTTTGTATATTACTTAATGGAAGCTTGGGATATTCACCTTGTATATACAATCTTGCTCAAAATAGTAGTATGCTACTTGGTTTGTTTCTACTTCAATGTGTACATGTGTTTATTTTAGTATATCACCTATACACATTAGTGGAGCCCTTAGGATCTTTGCTTGATTACCAGCGTTGTGATGGCAGTCACACTAGTGGGGGCTGGGTAATCTATAAGCACATCCTTATGCAGGTCCCTAGTCGTAGGACTATCGAGACAGGGCATCGATACTCCGGAGTAGACTAGCGTATGCGCTTCTCATCCCAGTGTGGGAGATGGTCTGTCCCACAGCCATCAGTACGTCGTACTGGAGATAGTATGCGGGTGCTCGTTGGGTTACGAGTACACTGGACAGGACTCGTCGGGAACTGACCGGTTGGTATTATACCTATCGTCAGTTATCAGTTCCCAGGTGACATGAGTACAGCTTAGTCCGCTGACTTGACACTGTCACTTCGCCTCGAGTGTGTTCCCACTGTACTTAGATTACTACCCTACCACGGCTCAAAGGAGTCGTGCAAACAGGTAGTGGTTGGGTGCAGTCCCGAAGCATTTGGAGGCAGTGACGGTTAGACAGGATTCGTCTCTCCCGGTATTGGGGGTTGACATCGCGCTGTGTCTAGGAGAGCCATTACACGAGTAAGTCCCTGGCCAGGACAAGCGAGATATACTGGTAGGCTTCTAGTGTTATCTCAGGGTATTTTGGGCTTCACTCCGACACGACTTGTACCGCTATTAGGGGACTGACGTTTACCGCCCCCTAGGCCCGCCATGCGATGTATCAGACGAACAGACCGGACTGTACGGAGACTGTCACATCCAGGCTCAGTAGGAGTTCAGATGGGTTTCACCTCGTCAGTCTTCTTTTCGGCATTTACCTGGGGACCGTTACACACAGCTAGTGCTGCTTGCGGTCTGTGGTTAAACCCACTGCCAGCGTAGTGTCGAGTCTTTAGAGTCCCACACAGAAAGCTATTCGCCTTTAGGCAAAAGAGTACAGGTCGCATGGTTTTGCGACAGGGTCCGGTCACATTCGTGCACTTGTGCAAGTACAGTGTCCGGACAGTTAACACTAGCGGGCTTTGGTTTAAGCCAGATCCTAGTGTACGTTTTGGGATTGGTTTTATCCAGTATGTATTCGTGTTCCTCGGAACGCGGATGCGGGTGTGTATGCACAGTTGACGGAGAGACAGAGGCAGAGAATTCTCATTAGGGTTGTTGACCGTTGACTGTTGACTATTGACTTTTTGCTCAACCCTAATGAGAATATGATATGTAATTAACAATAATATTAATTAAGTATTATAGTGACATGGTTGTTGAGGGGTTGACTTTGTTGACTTGTTGACTTTGTTGACCGGTTGACTAGGTTGGACTAGTTGATCATCATGATGACAATGGCTATCATTTCATGGCAAAGACTTTTGCTTGCTTGTTCTCTTGTGCAAAATAAGTGCATGAAATGATATGGCTATTGTAGCTTAAACCATCACTAATACTTGATTGCTATTATTGGTTATGATGGTTTTAGATTTTGAGAGCTAAGAGAGAAAAGTCTTGCTCACTCTTTCATTTTCCTTTCTCTCTCTTGTGTTCTTGAGCTCTCCTCTTCTTCCTCTTGCTCTCCCTCTCTCTAGTCTATGGTTCACTTGTCTCATGTGTTGAGAAGCAAGAACCATAGAGAAAAATCCCAACACACTCTCCTCTACTCACTCTAGTTAACAAGGTTTAGCAAACCGAGTGAACTAGTTTCTTCAAAGTTCGAAGAAGAAGCCAAAGGTAGAAGCTTTCAGGTGGATCGATCTTCGGCGCAAGGAGACGACGGGGTGAAGCCGATCCGTACACCATCGAGGTTTGAAGATGAAGGAGTTCAAGAAAGAAAGGTTTAACCCCTAACCGAGTAGTTAACAACTCCTGGTTAGGTTGTTAGTTAGATGTTTAACAAAGATCCGGTTTTGAGTCCATGTTACCGCCTCTAGAAAATTGTTTTTCACCAAATTCAGCATGCCCGAAAGTACCGGGAGAGGTAGCATGGACTTACAGTGGTATCAGAGCCTAGTTAAACTCTATCTAACATGTTAGCATAGTTTCTAGAAATTCGATCGGAGAAAAAGCCCCGAAATGAACCCGGAATTCAGGCTTGCTGTCGATTTTTTTAAGTCTGTAAAAATAATAAATCATGCTTTAAAAATCGACTCAGGGTTTTTTAAAGATACTGTAGAAAAACGATGCAGAGATTCCATCAAACCACCGCGGAAACGCGGCAATAGCTTGCTATTGCCGCGGTTCCGCGGCCTTCTTGGCTCTTCTCTGGATCGTCTTTGCTAAAGTATACTCAGTGGGTTATTTTAGGATTTTTGGTATATGTGTTTTCAGCCCAGATTTTCCAGAAAGAAAATTTTGTTTTTGGGGCTTTAAAAACCGTATTTCGATCGAGTTTCTAAAGACTTAAGCTGACGGGTTTTTATCTGTGATGTGATATTTGTATTGAACGTCTGCTAATCGCTATATGTCGATTAGTGGGAGTTATACAAATCTGTGATCTGTAATGTTATTGGTTTGTGTATATGAATTCATTGGATTGTCTCAGGTGAATAGCCGGGGGTTATGAGACGAGAGTTTTCTTTTCTTTCAATTCATGTAAATTTGTAAATTGATGTAATAATTATTTATATGGCCGCACAACCGGGTCGGGGTTGTAGCCGTCATTGTATAATTTCTTTTTACTGTTTTTGCTCCTAGGATAGACCCATGGAGGGGGTGCACAAACTACCGGGTATGCCGAAGTGCCGAGTGGCCTACTCACGGAGTTGAGGGAGGTTGCTTCGCTTCGGGTACTTGGCGGGTAGTTTGCCGCACCCGTAGGGGTCTTGGGTGGGGTATTGGCTATTCACCGCGACCGTGTAATCTGCTTTTTGTTACAGGCTCGTACGAATTGCGGGTTCCTAGTATATCCAATGTGTTCATCTGTGATCTGAAATGGCTATCATTGCAATATATCTATATATGATATTATTTAGGCGTTGCTTATGTTTTACAGCCGCGCTAGCCCAGCCCCCGCTCTGTCGTTAGTTAAGTAACCTAACGTGTAATGACGGGGTCCCGTGGCGAATGCGAATGGCATAAGCGTACGTCATATTTTGGTTGTTTTCTGCAATGGTAGGATTAAATGATGGGACGCATTAAAAGAACTAATGCAAGAATATCACGCATTAAAAGAACTAATGCAAGAAAAATAAACCAAGTAAAAGTCGTTGGAACACTTTCGAAAAACCACTCGGTTCTTTTCAAAACCAACTTTTAAATGCGGAGCTTGAGCCACTCCTTTTAAAAGCTATCTCGTTCCATCGATTATATCAAGTTCACTACGTTCACGGTTTCGCCAAAACCATTCGTAGCCCTCCGTCGTTTCACATGAATAGTCAATAGTATTCAAGCTATGTTTGTTGGCCAAAGTTAAGGCATAGTGATTGCTAGCTATTGGGTATTCATGTGCAGCATAGATAAATGCGTTGGTTTGGAATAGTCGTACTGCCTTGTTGGCCAAAGTCAAGGGTAGGTGCGGGTGGATTCAAATTAACCTGGAGAACGACGGGTAGAACTTGACATGTGACTTATGATTTGTTGGCCAAAGTCAAGGTCATAAGAGCATGGGGCAAAAATCCACATCGGGAGTTTCAAAAGAACCGAAACTTGCTAGTGTTGCATACCATTTGGAGTGTGATGATTCTGGTAGGATTCCTTCAGTTTCGTCAAGCGATGATATTTGGATCCCGATTCTACTGTGAGTATATGCTACTCCTCGGGAAATTTCTCACTAAACGATCAATGCTATAAACCTAGTAGGTGTCTAGAAAGGTGTTAGCGGGGCTACGCCCCCAGGAAAAAGAGGTTATTTAATTAAAGAACTTCGCGAAAGCGTTGGAAAACCTCCCTCGAAGTACCGACACTGGCCAGGCTGAATGGTTAAGCAAGTATTGTGCGGTGAGATTGATCCCGACTAATTCTTCCTTTTTGGTTTGAGGAGGGATTCGAGAGATAGTGGGAGCCATCCTATTTAGACAAACTAAAAACCATTCTAAACTTGCAAGAGCATCATGCTGAGTGTTTCTTCTCTCTCTCCTAATTGCAGCGACCAATCGACATGACTGGACTTAAGTTACTTCTATATTAAAACATACTGACAGGGCCAAACTACAAAGATTGGCTCAGGAATGTCAAGATGGCAATCACTTACGACAAGCTGGGGTATCTTCTAACCACCAAAGCTCCCCCTGTCCCAGGTCCCAAAACCAGCGTCGCGGATAAGGAAATCCGTAAGACCTGGGAAATCAATTGCGCGAAGGCCAAGTGCCTCGTGCTTGCCTCTATGGACAACGAACATCAGAGGAGGCACGAGAATATGGATCTCGAATCCATATTTCTCCATACAAAAGAACTGTATGGAGAGCAGTCTCGTATAGCAAGATACGAAGTGTCGAAGAAGTTATTTTCGGCAAGGTTGGCCGTCGGATCATCGGTAGCGGAACACGTGCTTAAGATGATTGGCTACATAGAAGAGCTCGCGGACCTTGGGACCACGTTGGAGAATGAGCTCTATACGGACTTGATTCTCCAGTCCCTTCCTTCCACTTATGCCCAGTTTATCCTGAACTTCAACTTACAAGAAAAGGAAGTTGAACTTTCAGAACTCCTCAACATTCTGAGGAGCGCAGAGGGCACCCTACAGAAAGGTAGGGAAACATCCACTTTGTTTGTAGGAGGATCTTCCTCTTCTAAGTCCAAGGCGAAAGCCAAGGGAAAGAAGAAGAAAGCCCCCGCCAAACCAAGGGGCGGTGTTAGTAAAGTGGATACGAAGGGAAAAGCAAAAGCAAAAGCAACAAAGAAAGCAGGGCAGCTTGTGGATAAAGAAGAAAGCTTCTATTGTCATAAGAAGGGACACTGGAAGAATGATTGCAGGGCTTGGAAAGCCAGAACACAGGAACTGAAGCAGGTTGCTGCTTCAGCTTCAGGTGTGTATGTTATTGATAACTGTCTTTCAATAAACTCTACTTCCTGGGTATTGGATACCGGATCAGGATCTCATATCTGTAATTCTTTGCAGGCGTTGATAAACCGTAGGTTTTTGAAGGCAGGTGACATGACCCTCAAAGTTGCAAACGGAGCTAGCATGGTTGCTAAGGCCGTGGGGGACTATCACCTGGGAATGTCAGATGGACATGTTTTGGTTTTGCGTAATTGCTTTTTTGTACCCAACGCAACTTGTAATATCATTTCTGTATCTTTGGTTTCTAAAGAAGGTTATGAATTTGCGTTTGTAAGCAATGTTGTAAACATTCACCTTAATCAAGTTATGATTGGGTCAGGTACATTAAGCAATGGTATATACGTATTAAACCAACCACAGATTTTCAATGTCCAGAATACACACAAAAGAAAGTCTCCAGAAATCAATCAGACTTTCTTATGGCATTGTAGACTGGGTCACATCAATGAGAGAAGGTTGACAAAGTTGCATACAGAAGGATATCTGAATCCGTTCGAATATCAATCGTATGCCACTTGTCAATCCTGTCTCAAAGGAAAGATGACAAAGACTCCGTTCACTGGACACGGAGTAAGAGCGAGCGAGCTCCTGGGACTCGTACACAGCGACGTGTGCGGTCCAATGTCTACACATGCGCGAAGCGGTTATTCTTACTTCATTACTTTTACGGATGACTTTTCAAGGTACGGTTATGTCTTCTTAATGAAACATAAGTCCGAAGCCTTTGGAAAATTCCAGGAATATAAGAATGAAGTAGAAAAACAAACCGGCAAAACTATCAAGATTCTAAGATCGGATCGAGGTGGAGAATACTTGAGTGCCGAGTTCCTGGACTATTTAAAAGAGAACGGAATTCTCTCTCAGCTTACTCCTCCATACACTCCGCAACATAACGGTGTATTGGAGAGACGGAACCGAACCCTATTGGATATGGTACAGTCCATGATGAGTAACGCTGAGTTACCGCGATCATTCTGGGGGTATGCGCTAGAATCAGCTGCATACCTTTTGAACCGAGTTCCCACTAAGACTGTGCCTACCACACCATATGAGATGTGGTGTGGGAAGAAACCCTATCTTAAGCACATTAAGACATGGGGATGTCCAGCTTTTGTTAAAAAGCAGCATGCGGACAAGCTCGAGGCACGCTCAGTACAGTGCAGGTTCGTGGGATATCCAAAGAACTCCAAGGGATATTTCTTCTACTGCGATGAGGAACAAAAGGTTTTGTTTCTCGTCATGCCTACTTCTTGGAAACTGTGTTTTTGGAAAACCAAATAAGTGGGAGCACAGTAGAACTGGAAGAAATTCCAGAACCACGAGCTATTACTGAAAGCTTAGTGGAACCAGAGGGTTCAAAAGAACAGGACATTCCTACGCCGCTCCGCAGGAGTAGTAGGCAGTCTCATCCGCCCGAGAGATACTACGGTTTTCTCATAGACGGGGATAGAGAGGATTGCATCATAGATTATGATGAGCCTACTAGCTTCCAGCAGGCCGTTCAGAGCGTTGACTCGGTAAAATGGCTGGATGCAATGCGGACCGAAATGGAGTCCATGTACACCAACAAAGTATGGACGTTGGACATTGCTCCAGACAGGGTAAAACCCGTAGGATGCAAGTGGATCTTCAAAAGGAAGATTGGTGTAGATGGACAGGTTGAGACCTATAAAGCCAGACTTGTGGCAAAGGGTTTTTGTCAAAGACCTGGTTTGGACTATGACGAAACCTTTTCTCCAGTGGCTATGCTGAAATCCATTCGGATCCTTCTTGCCATTGCTGCCTTCCACGATTATGAGATTTGGCATATGGACGTAAAGACCGCTTTTCTAAATGGAAATTTAGAGGAGTGTGTCTATATGGACCAGCCAGAGGGTTTCATTCAGAGTGGGAGCAGCGGAAAGGTGTGCAAATTGCTTAAGTCCATCTATGGACTAAAGCAGGCATCGCGGAGTTGGAACATCTGTTTTGATGAGACGGTCAAGGAATTTGGCTTTATCAAAAATCCAGATGAACCCTGCATCTATAGTAGATTTGTAGCGAGAACTGTAGTATTCTTCGTTTTATACGTGGATGACATTCTCTTAATAGGAAATGACATTCCTATGCAACAATCTGTCAAGGGGTTCTTGTCACACAGGTTCTCCATGAAAGACCTGGGTGATGCCTCATACATCCTGGGGATCCGAATCCATCGTGATAGATCCAAGAGGATATTAGGACTTTCACAGTCTAGGTACATCGACACCATACTGAAAAGATTCAGTATGGAAGATTCCACGCGAGGTAACCTACCGGCTTGTCACGGGATCACCCTCTCTAAAGAGATGTCTCCCAAGAATGATTTGGAAAGGGATCGCATGTCTATTATACCCTACGCTTCTGCGGTAGGCTCTATAATATATGCGATGTTGTGTACCAGACCGGATGTAGCTTATGCACTGAGTGTAGTAAGCCGGTATCAGTCAAACCCTGGGGAGAAACACTGGATAGCGGTAAAGAACATTCTCAAGTACCTGAGAAGGACTAAGGAGATGTTCTTGGTGTATGGCAGAAAAGACCACCAGATCGAGGCCTTTGCTGACTCCAGCTTCCAGAGTGACAAGGATGATTCCAAGTCCATGTCGGGTTTTGTCTTTACCCTCAATGGAGGGGCGGTGTGTTGGAAGAGTTCCAAACAGGAAACCGTTGCAGACTCGAAGATGGAAGCGGAATACATCGCTGCATCTGATGCCGCAAAAGAAGCTGTCTGGATGAGGAAGTTCTTGAAAGAACTTCAGGTGGTTCCGTCCATTGTTGATCCAATACCTCTGTATTGCGACAACAACGGGGCTATACCTTTAGCGAAGGAACCCAGGTCCCATCAGAGATCCAGACACATCTTGAGGCGGTATCACCTGATCAGGGAGATCGTGGATCGCCAGGAGATCAAGGTTCGGAGAGTCGCTTCAGAAGATAATACTGCAGATCCATTCACCAAGGCCTTGCCCCAGAATCAGTTCGAGCGGCTGATCGAGATGATAGGTCTTCGATACGCCAGTACATGGCCTTAGTGCAAGTGGGAGATTGTTAGTGTATAAGCCCTAGAGGCCATTACTGTATCATACTAGTTTGTATATTACTTAATAGAAGCTTGGGATATTCACCTTGTAGATACAATCTTGCTCAAAATAGTAGTATGCTACTTGGTTTGTTTCTACTTCAATGTGTACATGTGTTTATTTTAGTATATCACCTATACACATTAGTGGAGCCCTTAGGATCTTTGCTTGATTACCAGCGTTGTGATGGCAGTCACACTAGTGGGGGCTGGGTAATCTATAAGCGTATCCTTATGCAGGTCCCTAGTCGCAGGACTATCGAGACAGGGCATCGATACTCCGGAGTAGACTAGCGTATGCGCTTCTCATCCCAGTGTGGGAGATGGTCTGTCCCACAGCCATCAGTACGTCGTACTGGAGATAGTATGCGGGTGCTCGTTGGGTTACGAGTACACTGGACAGGACTCGTCGGGAACTGACCGGTTGGTATTATACCTATCGTCAGTTATCAGTTCCCAGGTGACATGAGTACAGCTTAGTCCGCTGACTTGACACTGTCACTTCGCCTCGAGTGTGTTCCCACTGTACTTAGATTACTACCCTACCACGACTCAAAGGAGTTGTGCAAACAGGTAGTGGTTGGGTGTAGTCCCGAAGCACTTGAAGGAAGTTACGGTTAGACAAGATTCGTCTCTCCCGGTATTGGGGATTGACATCGCGCTGTGTCTAGGAGAGCCATTACACGAGTAAGTCCCTGGCCAGGGCAAGCGAAATATACTGGTAGGCTTCCAGTGTTATCTCAGGGTGTTTTGGGCTTCACTCCGACACGACTTGTACCGCTATTAGGGGACTGATGTTTACCGCCCCCCAAGGACCGCCATGCGATGTATCAGACGAACAGACCGGACTGTACGGAGACTGTCACATTCAGGCTCAGTAGGAGTTCAGATGGGTTTCACCTCGTCAGTCTTCTTGTCGGCATCTACCTGGGGACCGTTACGCACAGCTAGTGCCGCTTGCGGTCTGTGGTTAAACCCACTGCCAGCGTAGTGTCGAGTCTTTAGAGTCCCACACAGAAAGCTATTCGTCTTTAGGCAAAAGAGTAGAGGTCGCATGGTTTTGCGACAGGTCGCATGGTTTTGCGACAGGGTCCGGTCACATCCGTGCACTTGTGCAAGTACAGTGTCCGGACAGTTGACACTAGCGGGCTTTGGTTTAAGCCAGATCCTAGTGTACGTTTTGGGATTGGTTTTATCCAGTATGTATTCGTGTTCCTCGGAACGCGGATGCGGGTGTGTATGCACAGTTGACGGAGAGACAGAGGCAGAGAATTCTCATTAGGGTTGTTGACCGTTGACTGTTGACTATTGACTTTTGCTCAACCTTAATGAGAATATGATATGTAATTAACAATAATATTAATTAAGTATTATAGTGACATGGCTGTTGAGGGGTTGACTTTGTTGACTTGTTGACTTTGTTGACCGGTTGACTAGGTTGGACTAGTTGACCATCATGATGACAATGGCTATCATTTCATGGCAAAGACTTTTGCTTGCTTGTTCTCTTGTGCAAAATGAGTGCATGAAATGATATGGCTATTGTAGCTTAAACCATCACTAATACTTGATTGCTATTATTGGTTATGATGGTTTTGGATTATGAGAGCCAAGAGTGAAAAGTCTTGCTCATTCTTTCATTTTCCTTTCTCTCTCTTGTGTTCTTGAGCTCTCATCTTCTTCCTCTTGCTCTCCCTCTCTCTAGTCTATGGTTCACTTGTCTCATGTGTTGAGAAGCAAGAACCATAGAGAAAAATCCCAACACACTCTCCTCTACTCACTCTAGTTCACAAGGTTTAGCAAACCGAGTGAACTAGTTTCTTCAAAGTTCGAAGAAGAAGCCAAAGGTAGAAGCTTTCAGGTGGATCAATCTTCGGCGCAAGGAGACGACGGGGTGAAGCCGATCCGTACACCATCGAGGTTTGAAGACGAAGGAGTTCAAGAAATAAAGGTATAACCCCCTAACCGAGTAGTTAACAACTCCTAGTTAGGTTGTTAGTTAGATGTTTAACAAAGATCCAGTTTTGAGTCCATGTTACCGCCTCTAGAAAATTGTTTTTCACCAAATTCCGCATGCCCGAAAGTACCGGGAGAGGTAGCATGGACTTACAGTATTATGTTATCTAGGGTGACCCTATGTGTAAATATTTGCCAACAATATAATAAATGCCTGTATGCATGTGGATCTCGTCCACTCGAACATCATAAAAACATATGCATGTAAATATATGATGATATCAAAGAATGTGTGTCCATCAGTGACACATCAAATCATGGAACCCGAGTGCCCAACACCCACACTCGAAACATTATGAATCCCATGTCCAGCATCGACACGTAAATCCTTATATCTCAGGCACCGCATCCTCAGATCGACCCTCATATCCATCTCACTACTCTGGTCGGTATCCTCCGGATAACCGCCGAGTCCAAATACTATCACCGGTAGGTAATGCCCCCCTGCCAGGCTCACCGTCTAACAAATACGAGTCTTCTTGCCCTGGGGTACCTCACCGGGTCTACCATGTACCCGCAGATGGTGCCTACTGCTCCTCGAATCGGGTTTCACATGCCAATCTCAGAACCGAGAAAACACATGGTGGACGTCTATAAATATCATATCAAGAGAAACCGGGTTTTTAAAGCAATATATACTTTCCTTTGAAATAACCACGGTTCTCAAATCCAGAAATCTAATGAAAACAACATCTCGATGCATATAATTGTAAAGCATGATGTATGCGACATATAACAGAAATGTATGCATATCCGTATATCATGCAACATGAAACAGTGATGTGAACATAGCAAGTAAATCATGCAAGGAGTCATATCATGATGCAGCAATTCCACTGTGTACTGACATAGGAATTATCGATGATGAAGTGTGTGAGCCAGCAATCTGTGTAAGTGTAACATACGCATCATCGATAATTGTGCAGGTGTATGCAATGCAATGATAATATCATGGACAGAGTATAAGGTGCATCTTAAGAGTAATGCTATCATCTGTATAAAGGCCTAGCTAAGCAGTGTAGACAGGGTTTATCAATAGCTATAACATATCCGAGTTGGAGAATCTATCAGTTGACATCTAGCCTCACAACATCACGTACGGTATAATACATCGTACGGCATCCTTTAGTCAAGGGTATGGATCAATCATCAAGTCAAACTCATCACGTATGGTAATCCATCGTACGGCGACATTAAACGATTAGGGATTCTATCAACCTATATGATAATGAGAGTACGGACCTAACGTCTTGTACGGCATATCACTCATGATGCACAACATTTTATATATATCTATATGCTTATATCCCAGGTCACATCCATAACAATCTCATATCAGGGGACCGGCAAAGGTATCAATCATCTCTTATCGACTCGCATCCGTATACTGACATATCAGTCAAGTCATCATATCACATCGTATATTCTTTTAATCACATTAAGTCATCTTTTATATATACATTCTACCTTATACATCAAATGTCAAGCTACTCTAAAACTCATACTTATTCTAGTGCAACTACATATCTATAAGTCGTGATTCACATTCACTTTTCATATCCTTAAAGCTTTCATCTCATAACCCAATATATATATTCAATCACTCATATCATCCCTAACTATCCTTTTAACCATAACCCTAGTTCCTAATCTAGGTTTCTACGACTGTATCATATAGATCGGTTTCCATTTATAATTTGCGGGGGTGCTATACGCCATCCACCCGATTTCCCCCGTAGATATAAATCTACTCACCTTGATCCTTGCTTGCCGAAGTCGATGACGCCATGCTCCGTCGCCTCGGAATCCACATGAAAGTACTTACAATAAATACACAATTGCAATCGCTATTAACATCAAGTCCGAAAAACCAATACGGCACACGGTGCGCTCATAGGTTAGAACCTATAGCCTACGGATGCAAAACAATCAAACAACCTTTGTTGTTGACATACAAACACCCAACAACCAAATACAAATCCAAACATCAAAACCAAACATTCCAAAATACGGAAAACATAACCAAAACCACTCACAACAGCTCCCAGATTCTCTCTCAGGTAAAATGGGAATAAACAAACAGTACTATGTTATATGGAGTATGTGAGCTACTGGACCAACCTAGAAACCAAACACCCACATTTAGCCGGCCACATTACTCAGAAATCCGGCAAGCTCGACCCTGAGTGCTTGGAATGGGTTCGTACTTGTAGGGTGGCTTCCTATTGGTCCCAGTAGGTCTCTGGTATTGTTTGTTTTTCTCAGAAACTTCCTGGGTTGCTCCAGATTCCCTGTAGGCACACCAAACTTCAAAAAACCTACATGGGATGATTCCTAAGTCTGTATTCTCTATTTTATGCCAATAAAAACACCACTCAAGTCTTGTAACAGCCCCTAAACATCACCAATTCCACACAATTACCCAAACCCTCTCTTGGGATTTCTAACTTCACAATTCCACACTTAATCAACTTCTAAACTAAACTAGAATGTAAGAAACTAAAAACTAAACTAAATGAAAGGAATTATACCTCATTTGGGCAACTCAAGAAAAACCCTAGATGCCCAAGGTCATCAAAATCCAACATTGCTTGGTCCAATGTATTGAGAATGAGGTGGGGATCATCTTTTGTGAAGGGAATATAGGGTTTTGGTGAGGGAATTGAGATCAAGTTTGAGGGTGAAGGTCGAGGGAAATGAGGAAGAAGAAGGAGATGAAGAAACAAATGGGGTGAGGATAGATGGCTGCCCCCCCTTCTCTCTCTTATTCTCACCTCACTCTCTCTTATAAGCCATGCCTCAAGTCATGATGTGGTCCCCTCTCTCCCTTTTCCATAATACACTCTCATTTCTTTCTTTTCTTACAAAAATAGAACCAAAAGAAATGAACAAACACAAAGGAAACAATATGTAACAAAACGCAACATGTCATGGTGCGCTAGCCATGGAAAGCTGTAGAAACACGGATTTGGCTTAATCACGATAAGTAGTGCACTAATCTGGTTTTTATTTAAACTGCATATAATTAATTATAAAAAATGCCATATCCGATAAATATATTTTTAAATGAATAAATCATTTTAATCTTCAATTATTTCATAAATATCGATATATATTTATACCATTTTACTAAAACCCCAATTTCGCAAATCGGGTAGTTTTCGCGAAATATATTATTTTAATATTAAATTTCAAAATAATATTTTATATTTTCTGAAATGTTACACCTGATTAGATAAAGTGATTAACCATTCTGATCTAGGTTAGAGTGCACGCAGAGTGTTTCTTTTCTCTCTCTCTTTGGCAGCGACCATGTCCTAACTCTAGACTATAACTCAGTAACCAAAATAACCGAACCTTCTTAAAACATATTGACTTTTGGATTCTGTGAGTTGCATATATCATTGCCACTCCTACTTTCACCCTTTGATTTTCTCCGGAACATTCCGTATCACTACGAAGATCCATATTTATTGGATATGACCATCGTATAGTTACATACGAATTCGAAGAAACTTGTTTCAGATTCGAGGATGGTTTCCGGTTCTTGAGAAATTGAATAGGACTATTCAGTTGTCTTTTCCTTTTACCTTCTCTCAGGTTATGAGGGCTCCTAGGATTAGGAGAGGTTACACCTATTGCGCTTATTGAATAGTCTTCTTCCAAACCATAGGCAGGTGCCGAAAGGTAGGGAAAGAAGAAAACCAATTAGCCTAAGTGTGGTGTACAGAAGGTAATCAATAAAGACAGATTAAGGGATTAGAAAGAGGGCAAAGTAAATTGCGACTGCTATCATTCACGACCAAACCACGTATTTCATCGCCACTCCTACTTCATCTTTGTATTTCTCCAGAACACCCTGTATCACTACGAAGATCCACAGTTATTGGATAATCCATCGTATAGTTACATACGAACTTGAAGGAACTTGTTCCAGTTTGAGGATGGATTCTGGTTCTGGAGAAATAGAATAAGGATTATTCAGTTGTCTTTAAATCTTTACCTTCTCTCAGGTTGTGAGTACTCCTAGGATTATGATAGTATAACTATTACGCTTATTGGATAGTCTTCTTCCAAACCATAGGCTGGTGCCGAACGGTAGGGAAGGAAGAAAACCATTTAGCCTAAAAGTAGTGTACAGAAGGTAATGACTAAAGACAAATAAAGGAATTTGGAGAGATGGCAAGGAAATATACGGCTACAGTCATGAACTTGATAATGGAAGAGGCATTACTAGGAATACCCGGCTATCCTTTCGAAACATTTTCATGTTTCAGTTTCACTGTGTGTTATTAATTGAAAACTGATTTCCCAACTAGATCCTTACTCCAGGGTATGTATTTATCAGGTTTGATTCTCACATCTGTATGGTTTTACAGATGATGACTGGGAGTAAGTTAATGGCAACTAGGTGATTATATTCTCACTATATCGGAATTCGTTGTAATTGGTGATATTTGAGGAAATCACCTGCGGTTTTTCCTGACGGCAAATATTTGGTTTTGAATATCCGTTGTTATGCACCAATTTCAAACTGATATATTTGTACGTTTATTTTATAAAGTGAGATATAACTTTTTGAAATTATGTCCATGACATTTACCTATATCAGTTGATGATTGGGTAAGGAGCATTAAACAACAGTGTAATTCTTCTTAACCATAGTGCAGTTTTCAACCTACGACGCATAGTGTTTGAGTTATTCAACTCAGGGGACTTATACAAAGTATTGTATGTTGTCCAGTGTCCATTAGGACAGAGGGGTTGGTACTCGTACTATATTCTGTTTACTTGTGACTTCTTCAGTTTTAGACATGTGTTTCATAGAAATACATGGTCCATGTTTTGAGACGTTATAGGTTCAAGAATAAAGTAGAGAACCACGTGATGCAAGTATCAGGATTCTTCAAGGTGATCGAAGATGTAGATACTTGTGTTTAGTATTCAGTTGATAGTAGTGCTTTTGAGAACTTGCTTCTCTTTCAGGTTACTCATATTTGGATTCACTCCTAGTTGAGTAATGCTGATCGGCCTTTCTCCATTTAGTTGACATGCACTGGAGACAGTTGCATGATTTGAATCTGGTTCCAATTATATCAATGCCTCTGTTTCTATATTGTATATAGAATGGTTCATATTTTAACGATGTTAAGGTATATGGAGTTGTCCAGCTTATGCTTAAAACCAGACTCTGGGTAACTCAAGGCACATTTCTGTAATGGCAGTTTGTGGGTTATCCCAGGCTATGACAACGGGTAACTTTCTACCATCTGGAAGATCAATAGTGATATTATTCTTGAATCGCCACAGTTTTAGTAAAATGGAATTTTTCAGAAAATAGTAGTGGGAGTATGGTAAAACAGGAAGTAATTCCAGAACCATAAACGATTACTGAAAGTTTAATAGAACCTAAAGATTCAATCGGATTTGACATTCCATTGGCCACTCCGCACATATGGTGGGTAACCTCAGGCGCCCGAGAGGTACTTCGGTATCCTCAAAGACGGTGACAGGGAGGATCTTGTTTACACAGACTTGCCATTACTGTTGTTCTAGACTATGAGACCCGGCAAGAGGATGAGTATAGCGTCGTTCTAAACTAGCTTTAGAAGTGCACGTGTATATGACTCTGCCAAAGGGTTGTTGTAGTCAGTGGGAGTAGCGGAAGCATAGTGGACAAGTTGCTTATGTCTATTTATAGACTAAAGCGCGGAGATAGATCATCTATTTTTGATGTGACAGTCATAGGCTTTGACTTCATCAGAATAGGAGATGAATCTGTTAAGAAGGTAGTAGGGTGGTATGTCCTGGTATTTGGATGACATACACTTGTAGGAAGTGATATTCATATACTACGATCGGTTATACTGTGGTTGTCACACAAGTGGATGTTCTAAGGATTTGATAACAGCATCCTCCTTCAGGAGACGGTTATCATTCCAGGCTTCCAAGGTGACCTGAATGACAGAGTGACTGTCAGAGTTATAGTTTTTCCTCTTTTGAGGGGCAGTAGTTTGGACAGTTGGTCTAAGCGGATACTGAGGGAGGCATAGCGTGGGATACTGATTAAATTCAGTAGAAAATGCAGTCTAAGAAGTTTACTGGATTTGCAGTTCATTTGTGAACTGGGTCCCATCAGATATCCAGGCATATTCTAAGACAGGTATTGCTCATTTCGGGAGATAGCTTTCTCCGTGAACTTGAGATAAAGAGAGACATAGAAAAAAACATTGGAGCGGATCCACTCACTGAGGCTATTTCTCGAACGCAATAGTTTTACAAATGAGTTTTGTGAGACTGATTAGTAAAGAAGTTGGGTGTTCGGTATCACACGGGCTGTGAGTATGCGACACCGCAATAATTGGCCTTAAGTGCAAGTGGGAGATTGTTGGCTATAGTGCCCTCATGTCAATTATTGGATCGCAGGCACGTGACTGCAATGATTAAGGGAGGACCTATACCGGTAGAACAGTCTTACTCGAGATGATAGTATGCTATCTGGTTTGACTTTATCATCGTGTACATACTTCAGGTGACATTACGGATCACTATTACATGTTGATAGAGCCCATAGGATTCATGCTTGACTACCAGCAGTATGATGGCGATCATATACGTGAGAGTTGGGTGGTCTATAAGAACATCCTTAAAGTGTCCATAGTCATGGGAGTTTCGAGACTGGGCATCGATACTCCAGAGTAGACTAGTGTATACGGATCGAGACCCTGACGAGGGGCGGTGGCCGGTCTCACAAGCCATTGGTGTAAGTTGGTTCACCTAAGATGTATATAGGTGCTCATTGGGTTATGAGTATACCGGACGGACTCACCGGGAACATGCTAGTTGGTATTATACCAATTGTCAGATAGCTGGTCCCAGGTGACATGTGTACAGGTTAGTCTATCGAACTGAGATCGTCATTTGTTTCATGTGAGTTCCCACTGTGCTTTGATTACTACCCTACCATGGCTCAAAAGAGTCGTGCAAACAGGTTTTAATTGGGTACAGTCCCGAGCCACATGGAGGCAGTGAGCGGATCATCAGTGGATTCGTCTCTCCCGGTATATTGAGGGTGGAGGTCGCGGAGTGCACTGATGGCCATCACCTGAAATGCTCGGCCGGTGTAGACGAGAATTACTGATTTGGATCAGTAGTTTCTCACATGGTGATAGGCTTCATGCTGACACTAAATGTCACGTTATTAGGGGTCTGATTTTATCCACCCCCTAGACTCGATATGTGATACTCATAGACGAACGGACCAGACTGTACGGATATTGTCACTGTCAGGCTTAGTAGGGTTTGAGGATAAGTTCGCTCGCCGGCCTCCCTTTCGCTCAATACCTGGGTAGCCGTTACGTAGAGCTAGTGCCACTGACGTGCTTATGGTTAAACCCACTGCCAGCGTATTGATGAGTCTTTAGAGTCCCACACAGAGGGTTTCCCTGGTTCGGGCGAAACATTGTAGGGGCTGTATGGTTTTATGGCAGGGTTCGATCATATACATGCACTTGTGCACGGATCATGATCGGACGGATAATACTAGTAGGCTTTAGTTTAAACCGGATCCTAGTATTATAATGTTAGATTATTTTCGTCTCGTTGTATCCGTATTCAGTCGGAATACGGATGCAGGTATGTATATATGGATGAGGGGTATTCTTGTAATTCGATACAAGTTTACTTTAAAGTTGCCATTTCCTTTTCTTTCTTTAAACATTTGGAATAATGTTTATTGAGGAAAATGTGAGTGAAAGTTTTGTCCTTGTGCATTAACTTGTAGCATATGGATATGGTGAGGCATGGGCTCTTCATTAATTGATTATGAGATATTTGTGAAAAAGTGTGGCTGTTGATTTTGGAGTGAGAAGGAAATTAATGGCTGGTTTTTTTTTTTGATGTGCAGGGGAAAAATCCGTGGCTGTCATTTTGGGGGAAATTTCTTTTGTTGCAAATTAAAACCTCTCACAACCCTACTCAAAAACAAAATCAACAGCCACTTCAATTTATATAGCCACTTCAATTTCCATAGCCACTTCATCACTTGAAATTCAACAGAGCCACTTCTTTTCCAGCAGCCACTTCTTTTTTATTTTCAAGTCTTGGCCAATTTTTCATGTGCTCACACTTCTTCCTCACTTGGCAACTTCATAACCTCCACCCATTCCCTCTCATGAGTTGTGAATCAATGGATGTCTTGACAAAAAGTGTTCACACACTATCTTTAATTCACCTTAGGTATCTAGGCTAGCAAACTGGATGTCCGAGTTGCTTCGGTTTTGAAGCGGGAGCCCGTATTACTAATCCTCGACGTGGATCGTCTTCGACGAGGGAGACCGGAGACCGAACTATTAGGATGCCTAGCACCGCAGCATGTTTTCGGGAGGTATCGTCCATGCCAATTTTAAAAAATTGTCGTTCTAGTAAACCCTAACCTGAGAATCGATACTAGAAAATCCGACGAAACAAAATGTAAACACTTCACATCTAAAGTGAACAAAGAATACAACCTTTGTAGACCGGTCCTTCACTTCAATAGCTCAGTGTAGTAGTCCCTTCGCTGCGATCACGAACTCCCGGACTCTAAAGAGGCTCCCATGAAGAAACGAACATGCTTGCATCGAAGTCTTCGAGGCCGAAGATGATCTACGTCGAGGAAACACTAACCTAAGCTATCTCTTCACTAATGGTGAGATTAGTGAAGCAAACACCGTATACTAAATGGCAAGTAGTAGAGGATGATGAAGTAGGAAGTGGGCTCACTTTAGATTGTTAGTTATATGTATGCCCTAGAGGCCATTACTGTACATAGGATATATATTGTGGTGGATGCTTGGATATATATAGGGATGACTTTCTTGCTCGACATGATAGTATGCTATCAGGTTGCTCTTTATCTTAACATGTACAATGATTGTCTCTATGCTACATGTTGATAAAGCTCTTAGGATGAGTACTTGACTACCAGAATTATGATGCAGATCATACTAGTGGGGACAGTGTAGTCGCTAAGTACATCCTTCAAATGTCCCTAGTCATGGGTGTATCGAGACGGGGTATCGATATACCAGAGTAGACTAGCGTATAGCTTCTCGACCCATGTAGATGGGCGATGGATGATCCCATATCCATTGGTGTTTGACATCAGAGATAGTATACGGGTGCTCAGTGGAGACTGGGTACACTGGACGGACTCGCCGAGAACTTCCAGATGGTATTATACCTCACGTTAGATGGTAGTTCTCTGGTGACACTGGTACAGGTTAGTCTGTAGACCCGAGATCGTCATAGAGTCTTGTGTGATTCCCACTGTGCTTTGATTTCCACCTTACCACGTTCAAGGGAACATGCAAAACGGTGGCTTTTGGGTACAGTCCCGAATCACATGGAAGCAATGAGCGATAGGAGGGGTTTCGTCTCTCCCGGTATTGGGGTTGATGTTGCGCTGTGCTCGATTGGATATAACAGGAAGTCCGTGGCCAAGGATGCTTCAGAGATATACTGGTAAGTGTTATCAGTAGTTTCTCAACCCGTTATGACCCTCAAATCGGCACGACTTATCGAGTTACTGGGGTCTGACGTTTACCGCCCCTAGACGAGATATTCGATATATCGGACGAAGAGACCGGACTGTACGGTAGTGTTACTGATTGGATTCGCAGGAGTGTGAGCAGGCTTGCTTGTTGATCTTCTGATCGCTCAATACCCGGGTAGCCGTTACGTTTAGCAGACCGCTTGCGGCCTGTGGGAGTTTAATATGGTCATCACCTACTGCCAGCGTATTGACGAGTCTATAGAGTCCTACTGTAACATTTCAGAAAATATAAAATATTATTTTTGGAATTTAATATTAAAATAATATATTTCCCGAAAACTGCCCGATTTGCGAAATTGGGGTTTCGAAAAAGGGTATAAATATATACCAATAATTATGAAATAATTGGAAATTAAAATGATTTATTCATTTAAAAATATATTTAAAGGATTTGGCATTTAAAAAATTTATTATATGCAGTTTAAATAAAAACCCGATTAGTGTACTACTAATTGCGATTAAGCCAAATCCGTGTTTCTACAGTTTTCATGGTTAGTGCTCCATAACATGTTTCATTTGGTTACATGTTCATTTGGGTTATTTTATGTTATGGTTTTATTATGGTGAGAAAAGGAAAAAGGTGTCATGATGACTTGAGGAGAGAGTGAGGGGACATCATGATGAGAGGTAAGCATGCTTGGAGAGAGTGTGAGAATAATTGAGAGAGGGGGGCTGCCTCATTTGTTCTCCTCCACCATTTTCTTCCCCTTCTTCTTCCTCATCTCCCTCCACCTTCAACCCCAAAATCCATCTCAAAAACCTTGCCAAAATCCTATACCCCGTTCACAAAAAATGATCACCTCTTCATCCTCTACACAATGGACCAAGCAAAGTGGGATTTTGATAACTTTAGGAAGCTAGGGTTCTCTTGAGTTCATCCATGAGCTATAATCCTTTCCATTTAGATAGTTTTAAGTTCCTTTATATTCTAGTTTTAGTTTAGAATTGGTTTAGTGGTGATTTGTGAAGTTAGAAAATTCTAGAGAGGGTTTGGGTGACTTGTGGACTTGTGATCAGTAGCGAGGATGTGCGAGACCCTAGAGATCAAATTCTGGACCTAGAACAGAGATTATAAACTTAGATTAGTTTCACGTCGGTTTTGTGTTGATTTGTGAGTCTACTGTGAATCTGGAGCAATCCGGGGAATTTCTGAGTTTAGCAAACAACTCTAGGAACCAAATTAGGGTACTAGGAGACCACCCCGACCATACGAACCCAAACGGAGGCCATGGGGCAGAGGAGGCCGGATTTTGGAGGGTTCTGGCCGGACACATAGTGGATTCTGATGCCCAGGTTGCTTCTGTAGGTCATATACCCTATATACATCAACACAGTATTGTTTGTTCATCCAACTTTCACCTGAGTCAAAATCTGGGAGCTCTTTGGTGTGGTTTTAGTTATGTTTTCCGTATTTTGAATGGTATGTTTTGCTATTTGGATTTGTATTTGGTAGTTGGATATTTCTACATCAACAACAAGGGTTGTTTGATTGTTTTTGCACGCGTAGGCCATAGATTCTAACTTATGAGCGTGCCGTATGCCGTATCGGTTTTCCGGATTCGATATTAATAGCGATTGCAATTGTATATTATTGTAGGTACCATCGCATGGATTCCGAGGCGACGGAGCATGACGTCATCGACTTCGGCAAGCAAAAAGCAATGTGAGTAGATCTATAACTACGGGGGAAGT
This sequence comes from Agapanthus africanus, assembly GCA_030015575.1. NCBI lineage: Eukaryota > Viridiplantae > Streptophyta > Magnoliopsida > Asparagales > Amaryllidaceae > Agapanthus > Agapanthus africanus. The sequence goes on along the minus strand of CM057345.1, from coordinate 322,370,672 downwards.
CGGGTGGATGACGTATAGAGTTTTGGTGGAAACCGATTTGTAGCATATGGTTAAGAAAACCTAGAGTAGCTAACTAGGGTTAGAATTAAAAGATAGCTATTGAAACTAAAGGATATTTAGAAGTGTATTGATACGACTAATATGTGATGATGGAATTTGAGGATGACGTTTGACGATATTGTCGTTTAGGGTAGTATAGGACTAGATAGCCGGCATAATTGTGTCATCTGAACCATACCTATTTCCAAACCGAAGAATCGTATGCATCTTTTAAACAGATACCTTGAGGGACGTTACGGATTTTCAAAAGCTATCTTTTTCTTAAAATCACCGTATCCCCTACTTTCAAAACTACGATTCGCATCTTTTTAAACTGTTTGTATGGTTCGGGTGTGTATGTTAAATTAGATATGTATGCTTATAGTATAGGTAGAATGTATATATATAACATTTGATTCGATGTGAGATATAAATGTGATGAAAAGAATGTACGATGCGATATGATGACTTGGTGATATGTTGGTATACGGATGAGAGTCGATTGAGATGATTGATACCTTGCCGGTCCCCTGATATGAGATTGTTGTGGATATGACCTAGGGCATAAGTAAATAGGTATATATAGAATGTCATTAATCATGTGTGATATGCCGTACGTGTCATTAGGTCTGTACCCTCCTCGTCGTATAAGTTGATAGGATCTCTGATAGCTTAATGCCGCCGTACGATGATTTTCCGTACGTGATGAGTTTAACTTGAGGTTTGATCCATACCCTTGACTAGAGGATGCCGTACGATGGATTATACCATACGTGATGTTGTGAGGCTAGATGCCAATTGATAGATTCACCGACTCGGTCATATTAGATACGTATACCCGTCAGCATTGCATATGATTTACCTTATGCTGCATTCATGTTATTTGCATTGCATTACTTATACCTGTGGTAGTATACCTGCACCATTATCGATGATGCGTATGTTACACTTACACAGATTTGCCGGCTCACACACTTCATCATCGATAATTTCCATGTCACTACACAGTAGGATTGCTGCATCATGATATGACTCTTTGCATAATTTACTTGCGTATATACCCACTTGTACACTCATACTTGCGTACATACATATTGTACACTCATACTTGCGTATATACCCACTTATACATCCATATTGGTGCACATGCATATTGTACACTCATACTTGTGTATGTATATCTTTGGCATCCATACCTACATACATACATATTGCAGATACATAGATGATGCCGGCTTGATTTTTAGAGAAAAGGGGACCGCATGATATATTTTCAAAACTGGATCCATTTAAAAGAGCGGTTTTCCCTTAATATGTCATATCACTGTTCCATGTTGCATGATATACGGATATGCTTACATTTCTATCATATGTCTCATACATCATGCTTTATGATTTTACACATCGAGATATGCTGTTTTCATGAGATTTCCGGATTTGAGAACCGTGGCTATTTCAAAAGAAAGTATGTACTGTTTTAAAAACCTGGTTTCTCTTGATATGATATTTCAGTACGTCCACCATGCATTTTCTCGTTTCTGAGACGTGTGACATATGAAACTCGATTCGAGGAGGTGGATGATTCCGTTTGCGGGTTCATGGTGGACCCGGTATGGTACCCCGGGGCGAGAGAGAGATTTCGTAGGGATGACGATGAGCCTGGCAGAGGGACTACTACCTACAGGTGATAGTATTTAGGCTCGGCGGATATCCGGAGGATACCGACCGGAGTCGAGAGATGATTTGGGCCGATCCGGACTGACGGAGCCCGTGGGCCGATCCGGACTGACGGAGCCTGAGATATGAGGATTTACGTGTCGATGTTGGACACAGGTTTCATGATGTTTTCAGGTGTCGATGTTGAACACCCAGGTTCCATGATTTTGATGTGTCGCGAGGGACACTGTTGATTTATATCCTTATACTTCCATGCAGACATACATTGATTATATGGTTGGACGCGATCCACATGCATAGAGACATTGGTTATATTTTTGGATTATATCCGCATGCATATAGGTATTGATTACATTGTAGGCACATATGATGACCCGGTCACCCTAGATATCATAGTATTACCTTTATGATATAGTTGACCTAGGAGTCGTTGTTTATTCGATTTCTACTTGTAGATGTTTTTCTATTCACGAGTTGGCAACTCACCCCCGTTGTGCCACAGTTCTTGCAGCTTGACCGCATGGATTAGTAGCGGCATCGCTGGCACCCAGTCGCTTTCGGGTGTTTTGCATTGGTAGGTGCGGCATTTGTATCGTACCCACTCTTGTATTATATTTCATATTGTATCTAGTCAACTCCATCAAATCAAAACTAGTATTTGTATAAGTAATGAGACTTAGCAAGACTTGTAATTGTGAGATTTGAGCGATGGGTTTATGTTCGCATTTTGGGGATTTATGCCTTGCTTTTCTTTATCTTTTGTGGTGATCTTCGCCGTTGGGCGTCGTATACTTATTTTGTAGGGTTCCTAGGCACACTAATGAGGTCTCACAAGGCATCAACCATGCCATTTTCAAATTTTTCCGGTGCCGAGAAACCCTAATACGGATCGTTAACTAGAAATTAGGCGAAACAAGCAACTAGTTAACAACTTAACTAAGTGAACGGAAATACAACCTTTGTAGATCCGGTCCTCCACCTCCATAGCTCCGTGATGAAGTCCCCTCGCTGCGATCATCGGATCCCGGGCTCTAGCGTCGGCTTAATCGGAGAAATGGGCGGGCTAGGTCGTCGACTTCGATGCCGAAGATGATCTACGTCGAGGCAACACAAGATCAAGCTCCAACTTCACCAAGCCATGAAACTTGTGAAGAAAACACCCTATACTACTTAGCAAGTGGTAGAGGATGAAGAAATAGGAAGTGGGTTCACTTTAGAATTGGATTTCTCACTCTTTTCATCAAGTCACCATTGAAGGTAGCAAGCTTTTCTTCATCTTGAAGAAGGAGAAGAAGAAGAAGATAATATGATAAGTATTATGGAAAATAGAAAATAAGATGATACTTATCATATTTGCAACCATGGTTTAGTGTATAGAATTAACTAGAGTTTAGTTGAATTGTTAGGGTTAAAGGAAAGAAACAAAATGGTCAAGCTTTCAAACCTTCATGAAGTTTCAAAGAAAAGACAAAGCAAGCCACCATTTCATTTTCCTTTGCCAAAATAAATAAACAAAATAAATAAATGAATAAGTAAATCAAATGAAACCCTAACCATTAACTAACCATGGTTTAAATCACACACTAACCCAAGTTTGCATGTATCATCAAACATGATACAATCTTGTGCACAAAAATATATCACATATACAATGTGCACAATCAAGAGAGAAAATCCATCTTAAGTGAACCAATACTAGTTAATGCAAAGTAATATATCAAATATATAATTATACATTAAATTATTAAATCAATACTTGATTTAACGATCCGGTCATATCACATATAACCGACTAATATCAATAGTAACAACTTATCGAATCAACACTTGATCCGATAACCCGGCTATATCACATATAACCGATCAATGTCACATATCGCGAGAATCGAATACAGTATCACATACTGGTATCATTCTCGGTCCTGCACATATCTCATATGCGCTCCTATTTCGTTTCGCTTGAGCCAGGAAACCTCTGAGTAGGACTCTAAAGACTTGTCGATACGCTGGCAGCAGGTGATGATCATATCAAACACCCACAAGCCACAAGCGGTCTGCTAAACGTAACGGCCACCCGGGTATTGAGCGATCAGAAGATCAACGAGCAAGCCCGCTCAGACTCCTGTGAATCCAACCAGTAACACTTACCGTACAGTCCGGTCTGTTCGTCTGATATGTCGCATATCTCGCCTAGGGGTGGTAAACGTCAAACCCCAATAACTCGATAAGTCGTGTCGATATGAGGTCTATAACAGTTCGAGAAACTACTGGTAACACTTACCCGTAAATCTCAGCAACCCTGGCCAGGGATTTTCGGTTATAGCCAATCGAACATTGTCAACATCAACTCCCTATACCGGGAGAAACGATTCCCCTCCTATCGCTCATTGCCTCCAAGTGATTCGGGACTATACCCAAAAACCACCGTTTTGCATGCCCTCTTGGACGTGGTAAGATGGAAATCAAAGCACAGTGGGAATTACACAAGACTCTATGACGATCTCGGGTCAACAGACTACTCTGTACCAGTGTCACCAGAGAACTGCCATCTGACGTAAGGTATAATACCATCTAGGAGTTCTCGGCGAGTCCGTCCAGTGTACCCAGTCTCCACTGAGCACCCGTATATCATCTCTGATGTCAAACACCAATGGATATGGAATCATCCATCGCCCATCTGTATAGGTCGAGAAGGTATACGCTTGTCTACTCTGATATATCGATGCCCCGTCTCGATACACCCACGACTAGGGACCTTGAAGGATGTACTTATGGACTACTATGTCCCCACTAGTATGATCTGCATCATAGTCCAGGTAGTCAAGTACACATCCTAAGGGCTTTACCAACATGTAACAGAGAGACAATCAGTATACACGTTAAGGTAAAGAGTAACCAGATAGCATACTATCATGTGAAGCAAGAAAGTCCTCCATATATATGTCCCAGCATCCACTACAATATACATCCTATGTATAGTAATGGTCTCTAGGGCATACATATAACTAACAATCTCCCACTTGCACTAGGGCCATCTGTAGCAGTGGTTGCAGTATCTCATACTCAACCATCCCATAAAAGTCTCTCTCTGGGAAAAGGCCTTTGTGAGTGGATCCGCCGTGTTGTCCTCTGAGTCTACTCTCCTAACCTCGATCTCCTTGGAGATCAACCATCTCCATGATCAGGTGATACTGCCTTAGAATATGTCTGGATCACTGATGGGACGGGCGTTCCCTGGCATAAGCCACAACTCCATTGTCACACAATGGGAGGAACTAAGTTCATCTCATGAACTGATATACACCCAGACAGCCTCTTTGGTAGCATCTTAAGTAGCGATGTATCCAGCCTTTATCGTCTAGTATGCCACGGTATCTAGCTTGGAACTCTTCCAACATACCGTCCCTTTACTGAGGGTAAAGACAATGCCTGTGACTGACATTCAGTCGTCTTTATCACCCTGGAACCCTTCCAGTGATTCTCCCCAGGATCGATTGATACCATCTCATTACAACTAGTGAGTATCCTAATATCCAATTAAATCTATCTCATAGATCCAAAACCCAGGATTTAGTAGGTATCACTTTGATCCTATATGGAGAATCATTGTGATAAGCGGAGATTGACCGAGCGTAGTATAGGAAACTCCTTCCCTATCAAGAGTATGTCATCCACGTACTCTACGAGGATCACCACCATACTTCCTACTACCTTTTTTGTATAGACAAGGTTCATCTACCATTTTGATGAAGTCAAACTCTTTGACTACCACATCAAAACAGACGTTCCAACTTCGCAATGCCTGCTTTATCCCATAAAGCAACTTGTGCACGTTTCCGCTGCTCCCACTGTCTACGAAGCCCTCTGGCTGTGTACTTATAGACGCCCTCTTCTAAAACATCATTTAGAAAAGCTGTCATGACACCCAACCACCAGATATCGTAGTCATGGTATGTAGCCGTGGAAAGTAGGATTTGGATGGACTTAAGCATAGCTACTTAGAAAAGGTTTCAACAAAATCCATACCTGGACAATGATGCAAATCTTTAACAAGTCTAGCTTTGAAAGTCTCAACCTTTCCATGTACACCAAGTAATCTTCTCAAGATATACTTGCTCCTGATGGGGATTTAACCCTTCAGATAAAGCAACTAAAGTCCATACTTTGTTGGTGTATAAGGATTCCATCTCAGATCGCTAAGCATCCAGCCATTCTTACAGAGTCCCACTCCTGATGGCCAGTTCGAAACTAGTTGGGTCATCATCTCATGATGCAATCCTTGCTCCCACTTTCATAGAGAAACCAAAGTATCTCTCAGGTGGGTGAGGAACCCTACTAGATCGGCGGAGAGGCTGAGGTTCGTTGGTTACTATTGAATCCTTCGGTTCTACCAAATCATCTGATGTAGTTTGCATAGCTGGAACTGCTTCCAGTTCTACATAACAGACCTTGCCTCGAGCTTGTCCGGATTTTGCTTTTAGACATAGGCCGGACAACCCCAAATCTTAACTAACTTAAGATATGGGCTCTTCCCTTTCCATATCACATATGAAGTGGTAGGCAACTGATTTGATCGGAACCCTATTCAATAGGTATGCAACTTCTCAAGTGCATAACACCCAATAGCTAAAAAAGGTAACTCAGTAGTACTCATCATAGAGCACACCATATCAAATAGGGTGTATCTGCTCCGCCCCGATATACCATCGTGCTATGGTGTATACGGAGGAGTAATGCTGAGAGAGAATCTCATTCTCCTTGAGAATAGTCCAGGAATTCTATGCACAAGTATTCTCCTCCTTGATCTCATCAAAGGACATAATACTTATACCCGTATTTTGGTTCTCTACTTCTAACTTATATTCTGTGAATATCTCAAAAGGTTCGGACTTGTGTTTCATTAGGAACATATGTCTGAATCTTGAGAGATTATCAAAGAATGTAATGAAATACAAAGAACCAGTCTTGGCATATGTAGACAGGGGACCTACATACATCAACATGTATCATCCCAAGAGTTCACTAACTCTTTCTCTGTTTCCAGTAAACAGAGCTATGGTCATCTTATCTCTGTGATATGACTGGCAAGTTTCACAAGATGTAAATTCAAACAGATTTAAATATGCATCTATGTGCAACTTAGCTAGTCGGGTCGCATTGATATGACCTAGTCTACAATACCTCAAGAAGGATCCGTTCATTTCTGAACTCTTCCTCTTGTGTGTGTTCCGTATACTAAGAATTGTTGTTTGATTTAGAACATCAATGCTTTTAGATAACGTGCCTGAACCGATCAACTTTTGATATAGGAAATGTTCAAAACATTATCCAACAATACAAAATTATATCCTTTCTTTACTAATAAAGAGACTGATATGATTTTGTATATCAGGTTCGGTATCTAATAACATTCATTCAGAATCAATGTATTGGTAATACAGGGTGACAGTGACCAACAGACTTGGCTGCAACACTTGCCCCGTTTTCTGCCTCATGAAACTTATCACCCGTTCTCAGTTCTCTAACTTTCTGTAGCCCTATGTAACATATTACATATCTGGGATCCTGATCCGGTATCAAATTCCCAGGACATAGAGAATAGAGAAACAGTTCTTTATAAAGAACACACCCGAAGATGATGCATCAGCATGCACTCTCTTCATTTGGGTGGCACGGGAATTCTGTTAATCCCCTTATTTCCTGCTCTATCTGATAACAATTATAAGTTGGAGCGAGACCAACGTTCCCCAGCATTGTATAACAAGTGGGTTCGGTCAATACATCCGTATTATTATCTTGATTAAGGCGTGACATGGTCGCTACCAGGAGAGAGAGAGAAGAAAACACTCTGCGTGCGCTCTTGCAAGATCAGATTGGTTATTATTTTATCTAATCAGGATGGCTCCCACTGTTTTTATCAAATCTTCCTTCAAACCCTAAAAGGAAAGACTAGCCGGGATTAATTATACACTACAAGTTCGCCAATCTTTCAGCCAGGCCAGTGTCGGTACTTTGAGGGAAGTCCCCCGTGCTTTCGCACGAACCTAATTAATGTAAACCTCATTTTCACAGAGGCGTAACCCCATTGACACCTTTCTAGACACCTACTTGATCGGCTAATTTTAATGTATAAAACTCTCCTAGGAGTAACTCTTACTCGCAGTGGGTATTGGGATCCAACTATCTCATAGAAGGTATGCAATCTCATTGCAAATTTCAACACTTGAAATTCCCGATAATTTTTCCCCTAACCTCCTATGACCTTGACAAAGGCCAACAAACCATAGGATGCTAGTCAAGTTCAACCCGTCATTTCTTGATTGAAATAAACCCACCCGCACGGCCCTTGACAAAGGCCAACAAGGTCGCACGAGTACCCTAATCCAATTTGTATCATATGCATAAGCAGATAAGCACCAGTCAGCTACCGCACACTACGCCTTGACAAAGGCCAACAAACGCAGCACGAATACTAACTACTACTTATCTGAAATGACTGAGGGCTACGACAGGTTTTTCTGAAAACCTATTGCGTAATGAACTTGATATCGTTGTAGAATCAAATGATTTTGAAATGGAGTGTTTTTGATGCTTTTCTAGTTTTGCTAAAGGGGTCACTCCCGGTGAAGGGATCGTCGGCCCTTTCCTCATCGAATGAGGTGCAGGATATATCATATATATCACTGTGCAAAGCAGAAACTATAGTAGCTATCAAAAAACAAACCGAGTGTGTAGCATCTTCCAGTTATTGCTAAAGGGGTCACTCCCGATGAAGGGATCGTCGGCCCTTTCCTCATCGAATAAGGTGCAAGATATATCACATATACCGCTGTGCAAAGCAAGAACTGTAGCTACCTGTTTTATTTTGAAATTCGATTCCACAACATCTTTAGGTTTCTTTTTCTTTCATTAATCACATTAATGAAGTCCCATCATTTAAATACCTAAACATCACAGATAAATACGACGTACACTTATGCCATCCGCATTCGCCTAGAAGTCCCCTCATGCACCGTTAGGTTAGGTAACTAACGGCAGAGCGGGGCAGGGCTAGAGCCGGTGTAAAACATAAGTAACGCCTATATAATATATCATATATACTATATACAGTATCCATCACAGAACATATCACATGATCACATCACAGATATCGCAGCAGAAGAATCATATGAAATATTAGATATACTAGGACGTCCCTGTTTTTAATACGAGCCAGTATAAAACACGGATTCCACGGTCGCGATGAATAGCCAAACCCACACCCCTAGACCCCTACGAGAGCGGCAAGCAACCCTTCAAATTCTAGAGTTAGGATACCTGGACTCGACTCCTCGAGTTGGTCTCCCACTGGACTCCAGAACCCGGTTACTTATGCCCTCCTCCTTGGGTCAATCCTAGTGCAGAAAAGTAAATAATATACAAAAGGTGACATCTTCCGCAACCTGGAAGTGCCCCAATAAAAGAATATTACATACAAGTTTTTACATGAATGAAAATGAAAAACACTCATCTCACATAAAAAAAACCCCGGCTATTCAAACACGACGATCCAATATAACATATCCAGCAACACATAACATCACATGTCATCAACGTAAGTAAATATGCCCATCCCAATTGTCGTTGACATATAGCAACGAAACCGGCGATATCACATATTACACTTACGGTCACAGAAAAGAAAGTGTAAAACTACAACAGTTGGAATCCGCAATCTCTTTAGACATCGCATGCCTAATCATATGAATTCCTTAGACATCGCATGCCTAACAATTATAAACCCCGCATTTTAGTCTCATTATCGAAAACTCTTTTCAATATCAAGTCGGGCAATTCAACAAGATTCCCGACATCCCGATCGAATGCTCGTCGCAAACTTTAGTAGACGGCCGCACCCCCGATACCGTCGACGAAGTGCACTAAGGCGGAACACCGCTGCCGCGAGCACCCGAACGGATGCTTTCGGCGACGGGGTTCTCCTACAGTCACTTGGTCGAGGCTAAGGGGTGTAGCTGTCTATTAAGTTTACCCGGCGAGTATCCGCGTACACTACGTGATTGCGACGGACTTTTGATCACATCAAAATCCCGTGGCAACCGATCAATTAAGACTAAACCGCTAGATTTATGACATTCATTCAGTTATCTCATAACCACTTGTGAATTCCAATTATTGTATCACATTCCAGATAAAATAGAAAATGTTAAACTTTCCGATCAAACATTCAAACACCCAAGTTTTCCCGAAACAGCTCAACACATGAAATAAGTTTAAAAACATCCAGTTCATGCCTCAGTACCAACAGTCCAGCCGTAGAAGGGTCAAGCCAACGCCTCACATGTGGCACGCCGTACTGCCCCAAACCCTAAGGTTCAAATGGCAGTTCAAGACGGTCACATAATCGAGTTAAGGTTTGTTGTCTTCTAGAGGGACCATCGCGTTACTTGCACTACTTTGAACGTTCTTAAACTACGAAAAGATCCAACACTTGGAAATTTCCCGGCAGGGGAAAAAGTGGGTATTTATATCCGGTCGAACTTTTTAACAGTTTCTAAAATATCCGGAAAAACTTAAACGAAGTTAAATTATCTGATCAAATTAACGAGTCCCCAATAAAACCCTAGAATACTCGACACTTGAGTGGAATTAAAATATTCCCATAAAAAATTGCCAAGAAAGGACCTAAGAATAAATATATGAAATTTCAGGGACTAAGTCAAATTTTGGCCGCGGAACCGCCGCAAATCCCATCGTTTCGCCGAGGTTCCGCGGTCAAATTGTTGACTTAGGGGACCGTACTTCACAGTAATTCTTAGTTTTTCCTGCTTAATTTTTTGAGAATTTTTAATTCACAAAAATCCACTGTTTGAAAAATTGTACAGAGAGGGTTGAAATCGGGGAATATCGGGTTCGATCGGACTTCTAGCTTCGTCTACATATCGCCTAAAGCTCTATCTAGGCTCTGATACCACTGTAGGGTTCCTAGGCACACTAATGAGGTCTCACAAGGCATCAACCATGTCATTTTCAAATTTTTATGGTGCCGAGAAACCCAAATACGGATCGTTAACTAGAAATTAGGCGAAACAAGCAACTAGTTAACAACTTAACTAAGTGAACGGAAATACAACCTTTGTAGATCCGGTCCTCCACCTCCATAGCTCCGTGATGAAGTCCCCTCACTGCTATCATTGGATCCCGGGCTCTAGCATCGGCTTTATCGGAGAAATGGGCGGGCTAGGTCGTCGACTTCGATGCCGAAGATGATCTACGTCGAGGAAACACAAGATCAAGCTCCAACTTCACCAAGCCATGAAACTTGTGAAGAAAACACCCTATACTACTTGTCAAGTGGTAGAGGATGAAGAAATAGGAAGTGGGTTCACTTTAGAATTGGATTTCACACTCTTTTCATCAAGTCACCATTGAAGGTAGCAAGCTTTTCTTCATCTTGAAGAAGGAGAAGAAGAAGAAGATAATATGATAAGTATTATAGAAAATAGAAAATAAGATGATACTTATCATATTTGCAACCATGGTTTAGTGTAGAGAATTAAGTAGAGTTTAGTTGAATGGTTAGGGTTAAAGGAAAGAAACAAAATGGTCAAGCTTTCAAACCTTTATGAAGTTTCAAAGAAAAGACAAAGCAAGCCACCATTTCATTTTCCTTTGCCAAATAAATAAACAAAATAAATAAATGAATAAGTAAATCAAATGAAACCCTAACCATTAACTAACCATGGTTTAAATCACACACTAACCCAAGTTTACATGTATCATCAAACATGATACAATCTTGTGCACAAAAATATATCACATATACAATTTGCACAATCAAGTGAGAAAATCCATCTTAAGTGAACCAATACTAGTTAATGCAAAATAATATATCAAATATATAATTATACATTAAATCATTAAATCAATACTTGATTTAACGATCCGGTCATATAACATATAACCGACTAATATCAATAGTAACAACTTATCGAATCAACACTTGATCCGATAACCCGGCTATATCACATATAACCGATCAATGTCACATATCGCGAGAATCGAATACAGTATCACATACTGGTATCATTCTCGGTCCCGCACATATCTCATATGCGCTCCTATTTCGTTTCGCTTGAGCCAGGAAACCTCTGTGTAGGACTCTAAAGACTCGTCAATACGCCGGCAGCAGGTGATGATCATATCAAACACCCACAAGCCGCAAGCGGTCTGCTAAACGTAACGGCCACCCGGGTATTGAGCGATCAGAATATCGACGAGCAAGCCCACTCACACTCCTGTGAATCAACCAGTAACACTTACCGTACAGTCCGGTCTGTTCGTCTGATATGTCGCATATCTCGCCTAGGGGTGGTAAACGTCAGACCCCAATAGCTCGATAAGTCTTGTCGATATGAGGTCTATAACAGTTCGAGAAACTACTGGTAACACTTACCCGTAAATCTCAGCAACCATGGCCAGGGATTTCCGGTTATAGCCAATCGAACACTGCGCAACATCAACTCCCTATACCGGGAGAGACGACTCCCCTCCTATCGCTCATTGCCTCCATGTGATTCGGGACTGTACCCAAAAACCACCGTTTTGCACGCCCTCTTGGACGTAGTAAGATGGAAATCAAAGCACAGTGGGAATCACACAAGACTCTATGACGATCTCGGGTCAACAGACTACTCTGTACCAGTGTCACCAGAGAACTGCCATCTGACGTAAGGTATAATAACATCTGGGAGTTCTCGGCGAGTCCGTCCAGTGTACCCAGTCTCCACTGAGCACCCGTATATCATCTCTGATGTCAAACACCAATGGATATGGGATCATCCATCGCCCATCTGTATAGGTCGAGAAGGTATACGCTAGTCTACTCTGGTATATCGATGCTCCGTCTCGATACACCCACGACTAGGGACCTTGAAGGATGTACTTATGGGCTACTATGTCCCCACTAGTATGATCTGCATCATAGTCCAGGTAGTCAAGTACACATCTTAAGGGCTTTACCAACATGTAACAGAGAGACAATCAGTATACACGTTAAGGTAAAGAGTAACTAGATAGCATACTATCATGTCGAGCAAGAAAGTCCTCCCTATATATATCCCAGCATCCACTACAATATACATCCTATGTATAGTAATGGCCTCTAGGGCATACATATAACTAACATATTTATACTGTCTTGCGTGGTTGTGATCCGCCTGTTGGCGAAGAGCTAGCTCCCGCTTGGGAATGCCTTTATTATCATCACGTATTGTGGTTTTGGATAAAAAAATACAAAGGAGGTGCTGCCCAAATTTTTAAAAGACGAATCATGTTTTCAAACTTGTAAATTTCACTTGCATTATTTATGTCCCTTTTCCATGCATTTAAGAAAACTTGATTTCATTATACCTTTATTTCAAAACTTCACCTCTTTATTTTCTTAAAAAGGTTTAGATTTCTGGGTTTCTGCTTACTTGAATTCCGTTACGCCTTTAGACGTTGCGTGATTCAAGTGCTGGTCACGGGCTAATATTTTGGGTCATGACAAAGTTGGTATCAGAGCGCTAGGTTTAACCTTGGTTCGAGTCTATGTTTGACTATGCGGAGTCTAGGACAGGTATGTATTTCGAAACCTAGGCTTGACCTTACAGAACTTAGACTTGAACGGGGGGTGTTAGACCCGAACTTTCGTTTCATAGGCTGACCTTGATTGATAGAGTAGGTAGCTTGAGTAGAGTGCATACCATACGTATGTTCCGCGGCATATTTACGATACGATACTCCACTTAAGAAACCTTAGGATGTACATATTTTGAGATCTGTAGTTCTCTTCGTATCCTTGATTATACATCCATTTGAGATCCTTGATTTTATTCGTTTCCATGATCATACTTTCACTGATGCTGTTCTTTCTTATGATCATGTATCCATTCTGGATCTGTCGTTTCCTTTTCATGCCCTTGATCTGTTTTCTTCGATGCACGCTTGAGGTTCCTGTCGCCATGTTTGAGCGCAGATTGAGCTGCTGCTAGTGTTGCGGTCAGGGCAAGCTCGTCTGGTACGAGGACTGACCATCGTGTTTTCTGGTGACACGGGAATGTTTCGAGTTAGCGTTTGTGTCATGGCCTCTTACGTGAGGCAAGTGTTTGGCGTTGCACCGGATGATCGGGCCATTGATAGAGGCTGCCAGTTGTGAGAGGACTGTTATTGTACAGCCTACCTTGGAGATTGTGAGGTCGCCTACCGTGCAGACAGATGACCCAGCTGTTGCTGAGATTGATAGGATGTCGCTTCCAGAGCTTACGAGCTGAGATCGCCGGAGCTTTCAAGCAGAAATGTGAAAGATGTTAGCTAGCCTACCCCGAGTTGAAAGACGAAGGTGATTCGTCCGATTGATGCGCTGATGCAGGCTTAGTTAAGTTGAAATTTCCAGTGTGGAGTGTCTTACTTAGATCTAGAGCAGACCGATCCAGAGATGACCGTAGACGTATCGTTTTTCCTGGAAGATTGAGGCATTGTTTAACATGCGGACAAAGGATATTCACATGTTGTATAGGAGAAGTTAAAACGTTTGAACGGTGGTTAGGAACCCATTTTTCCCAGTTTAAGTATTCGGAAGAAAATGCAGGTAATTCTATGGACCCTCTAGAAGAATGAAACCCTAACTCGACATGATGACCATGGAACCTCTTTCGAACCTTAGGGTTTGTGGCAGTTTAGCGGTGCCATCAGTGAGGCTTGGGTTTTCCCTTCTACGGTTGGTCCGTAGGTACTGTGGTATGTACCAGATATTATTAAACTGTTCTCAGGTGTTGAGCTTTCGGGAAATTATGAGAATTTAACGAATCGATCGAAACGTTTAACGTCGTCCGGATACCATGTGATAAGAGACCAATAAGCAGACCAGCTTCGGATAGAGGACCTCGCCCAGATGCATTGTGAGTTGATCGAGAACGGACGAGTTTTGAGTATTTCTCCGATGGTTGGGACGAGTTCCTAAGGACGTGTTTGGCCAGATATCTTCTACAGAGTGATGAAGATACTGAGTTCGTGATTTTGAGTCCGTTTGAGAGACTCCGGATTGACTGTAACCGAGAACATTGCAGTACGCAGATAGCATGACGTGACGTCGAGGTGGACGATAATAAAGACGAGTGGAACCAGAGGTTCGCGCGAGATGGCGAGCTGTTGTTACTCCCCGTCGAGATCAGATATCTGATATCAATACAGAGGCGTTAGGATACGGCCAGTACCTGAGGAAATGTTGTACTGAGAACTGTTAGTGTATATGCCCTAGAAGCCATTACTGTATCATACTAGTATGTATATTACTTAATGGAAGCTTGGGATATTCACAGTTGTACAGACAATCTTGCTCAATATAGTAGTATGCTACTTGGTTTGCCTCTGCTTTAATGTGTACATGTGTGTTTATTTATTATATCACGTATACGCATTAGTAGAGCCCTTAGGATCTTTGCTTGATTACCGGCGTTATGATGGCGATCGCACTCGTGGGGGCTGGGTAATCTACAAGCACATCCTTATACACGTCCCTAGTCGTGGGAGTACCGAGATAGGGCATCGATACTCCGGAGTAGACTAGCGTATGCGCTTCTCATCCCAGCACGGGAGACGGTCTGTCCCACAGCCGTCGGTACGTCGTACTTGAGATAGTATGCGGGTGCTCGTTAGGTTACGAGTACACTGGACAGGACTCGTCGGGAACTGATGGTTGGTATTATACATATCGTCAGTTATCAGTTCCCAGGTGACATGAGTACAGCTTAGTCCGCTGACTTGACACTGTCACTTCGCCTCGAGTGTATTCCCACTGTTCTTTGATTACTACCCTACCACGGCTCTACTGAGTCGTGCAAACAGGTAGTAGTTGGGAGCAGTCCCGAAGCACTTGGAGGCAGTGACGGTTAGACAGGATTTGTCTCTCCTGGTATTGGGGGTTGACATCGCGCTGTGTCTAGGAGAGCCATTACACGAGTAGTCCCTGGCCAGGGCAAGCGAGATATACTGGTAGGTTCCAGTGTTATCTCAGGGTGTTCTGGGCTTCACTCCGACACGACTTGTACCGCTATTAGGGGTCTGACGCTTGCCGCCCCCCTAGGCCCGACATGCGATGTATCAGACGAACAGACCGGACTGTACGGAGATTGTCACATACAGACTCAGTAGGAGTTCGGATGGGTTTACCTCATCGGCCTTCTTATCGACATCTACCTGGGGACCGTTACGTACAGCTAGTGCCGCTTGCGGTCTGTGGTTAAACCCACTGCCAGCGTAGTGTCGAGTCTTTAGAGTCCCACACAGAAAGTTTCCCTGCACTAAGCGAAACGTGTAGAGGCCGTATGGTTTTACGGCAGTGCTGCGATCACTTACGTACACTTGTGTGCGTATGATGTTCGGGCAGGCAGTACTGGTGGGCTTTGGTTTAAGCCAGATCCTAGTATTGCACGGATGGATTTGTTTTGTCTTCTGCGCATCCGCATTCTACGGAATACGGATGCAGGTGTGTATGCACAGTTTTCTGGAGCGATGAAGGAGGAGGTGCCTCATTAGGGTTTTGGTAATTGGTTCGGCCAAAACCACTATGTGGCAGGCCCATTAGGGTTTTGACAGTTGATTCGGTCAAAATCATTTTGAGGCGGACTCATTAGGGTTTCGACAGTTCGTTTGGTCAAAACCATAATGAGCCGGGGACATTATTTACTAATCCTTTCATTGATAATTTTGTTATGGCTAATTACATTGACCGTTTGACCATCTTGACTTTGTTGACCATTTGACCAAAGTTGACTTGGATCTTCTTAGAAGATCTAAAATATTCTTTGGTTTTCTTTTTATTTAGTTATGATAATGGTCATGTCATTTGCAGCCATCACCTTTATCTTGATTGGATTTGTAATGATAATGTTTGTGCATTATTGCAACCATGGTTAGCTTTTCTCTTGGTTAAGCTTTTCATTTGCTTATTCTCATTCTCTCTCTTGAAATGAGAAGCTCCATGGTTGCTAGAAAATCTCCTTCTTCTTCCTCCTCTTGATTTCTCCTTTGATCTCATGTGTTGAGAGAAAAAGGATTCTACTTGACAAACACATCCATACATCCTCTCTACACAACCTAGGGCTTCTAGATTAGCAATCTCCTTGCCCTAGTTACCTCGGCTTGAGGTGGAGCTCGGTGTACATCTCTCGGGTGGATCATCTTCGACTCAAGGAGGCCGCGGAGGTGACCGAAGTCCGGATCAACCATTGAGCAAGCGATGAGAAGAAGAACAAGAAGAGAAGAACATCAAAGAAGAACAACAACAAGAAGTGAAGGAGTTCAAGTTGAGGTATAACCACTTTGCCGAGTAGTTAATTCTTCTTTACAAGTATGCTAGTTTAGTTTAGCAAAGATCCGGCTTTTACGGTCCATGTTACAAAGTTTAGAAAAATTTTGATTTACCGTTTCCGCAACCCCGAAAGTACCGGGAGAGGTAACGTGGACCTAACAGTGGTATCAGAGCCTAACTAAACTTAAACTAGCTAGTTAGTGAAGTGTAACGAAGTTTCGAAACCAAAAAATCCAAAAACCAAACTTTGCAAAACCCAAGTTTCTGTTAATTTGTTTTCTGGTCAAAATGAGATTTGTTATACACCAAAAATTATCTCAGGCTTTTGTATAGAAAACCACCAAATACGAACCAGAAAGGCGATTAGAGGAGCGCGGATCCGCGGCAAGAGGGAGCTCTTGCCGCGGAAGCGCGGCCGTCTGGTCCCCTCTCTGCTTCGAATTTGGTGCAGAGTGTTTCTGTGTTGGTTTTGGGATTTTTAGGATATGTTATATGTGCCCAGTTTTTCCAGAACTAAAATTTACTTTTGGGGGCCTATAAATCCGTATTTTTTTTCGGAACTTCACTACACTTTAACTATATCGGTTATATCTGTGATGTTTGCATGTATTGAACGTCGGCTAATCGCTATAAGTCGATTGGTCGGGGTTATACATGATCTGTGTTTGATATTGGAATGTGTATATGAATGTGTTGGACTGTGGCGGGTGAATAGCCGGGGTGGATGTGAGATGAGCTTTTGTTTTTCTTTCATTCATTGTAAATGTAAATTGATGTAATAATATTATTTGTTTGGCCGCACAACCGGGTCGGGGTTGTAGCCGTCATTGTATAATTCTTTTTACTGTTTTTGCTCCTAGGATAGACCCATGGAGGGGGTGCACAAACTGCCGAGTACTTGGCGGGTAGTTTGCCGCACCCGTAGGGGTCTTGGGTGGGGTATTTGGCTATTCACCGTGACCGTGTAATCCGCTTTTCGTTCCAGGCTCGAAAGGATTGCGGATTGCTAGTATATCCAATGTATTCATCTGTGATCTATAATGTCTATCATTGCTTTCTATTTAGGCGTTGCTTATGTTTTACAGCCGCGCTAGCCCAGCCCCCGCTCTGTCGTTAGTTAAGTAACCTAACGGGTGATGACGGGACCCCGTGGCGAATGCGAATGGCATAAGCGTACGTCATATTTTGGTTGTTTTCTGCAATGGTAGGATTTAAATGATGGGACGCATTAAAAGAACTAATGCAAGAAAATAAACCTAAAAGACGTTGTTGGAACAATTTTTCAAAAAGCCGTTATTACAAGGACGTTCATTTTTGTTTTGCATCGCGGTATTCGGTTGTGAATGCCCAGCACCTCAGTCGACGAGGCAAGGGCCGAGATCCCTTCACCGGGAGTGACCCCTTGGACAAAAGTTTGCGTCAGGGTAATAACTTCACTATAGTCGATTATTCTTGCTTTGCATCGAGGTATTCAGTTTGGAATATCCTGCACCTCATTCGACGAGGAAAGAGCCGAGATCCCTTCGCAGGGAGTGACCTCTTTAGCAAAAGTTTTCGCCACTATATTTTCAAAAAGATTATCAGGTTCCTTCAACGATATCAAGTTCATTACGTTAACGGGTTTTTCGCCAAAAACCCAGCCGTAGCCCTCCGTCGTTTCGGATAATTAATACTTAGTATTCGTGCTGCGTTTGTTGATTATTCGTCAAGACACAGTGAACGGTAGCTGAGTAATAATTCTCTGTTGCACTGATAGATGCGATTGGTTAGGACGGTCGCATGATTTTGTTGATTATTCGTCAAGGGTCATGCGGGCGGGTCTAATGCAATCCTAGATAACGACGGGTTGAACTTGACTAGGACCTTTTGATTTGTTGATTATTCGTCAAGGTCACTTGGGTCCTAGGGGCAAAAACCACATCGGGAGTTTCAAAAGAACTGAAACTTGCAGATTTAGCATACCTTCTGGAGGGTGGTGACTAGAGTGGATTCCATCTAGGTTATCACACAATGACAGTTGGATCCCGATCCCACTGATGAGTTGGTTTACTCTCGGGAGATTATTTCACTTAACGATCAATGCTATAAACCTAGTAGGTGTCAAGAAAGGTGTTAGCGGGGTTACGCCCCCAGGGAAAAGAGGTTCTTTAATTAAGGAACTTCGCGAAAGCGTTGGAAAACCTCCCTCGAAGTACCGACACTAGCCTGGCTGAAAGGTTAAGCAAGTATTGTGATGTGAATTAAAACCCGGCTAGTTCTTCTTTTAAAAAGGTTTTAAGAAGGATTTGAGGAAACAGTGGGAGACATCCTGGTTAGATAAATTAATAAACCAATCTAATCTTGCACGAGCATACGCTGAGTGTTTCTTTTCTCTCTCTCCAGGCAGCAACCTTTTCACACCCTAATCAAGATAATAAAATGTATCACTTGACCGATCCGAATTCTTATTCGGGACTGGGGAAAGTTGGTTCAGCTCTAACTTGTGACAACAGTCATGAGTATGAGAATGGGAAAGGGGATTGTATGGATTTCCAGGATACCCAGTCGAAGAAGAAGCATGGTTTTGCATCTACTTCAGGTGTTCTTGTAATTGAGAACTGTTTTACGGTCAGCCCTACCTCCTGGGTACTTGATACCGGATCAGGATCTCATATCTATAATTTATTGCAAGGACTGAGAAAAAGTAGGAAAGTTGCACCGGGTGATATGTCGCTCAGAGTAGCGAACGGAGCACAAGTTAATGCGGCAGCCGTCGGTGAATATCACCTAGTATTGCCAAATGGCAAGACTATGATTTTGAACGATTGCTACTATGTACCCTCCATGGTTTGCAACATCATATCAGTTTCTTTACTCGATAAAGATAGATATAAGTTTGTTCTTGAAAAGAATATCATGAACATTTACCTTGATAAGGTACTGGTTGCAGAGGGTACACTGTTTAATGGTATCTACGTTCTAAATCAGAATACAGTTCTCAATATACAAAACACACGCAAGAGGAAGAATTCAGATACGAATGAATCCTACTTGTGGCATTGTAGACTTGGTCATGTCGGAGAGAAAAGACTGAGTAAGTTGCATAAAGATGGACTCTTGGATGCGTTCGAGTTTTCATCTTATGAAACTTGTCAGTCTTGTCTCAAAGGGAAGATGACCAAATCTCCGTTCACCGGACATGGAGAAAGAGCAGCAGAGCTCTTGGGACTCGTACATAGTGATGTATGTGGTCCGATGTCTATACATGCAAGGGGTGGGTTCTCGTACTTCATCACATTCACTGACGATCTCTCTAGGTTCGGATATGTGTATCTGATGAAACACAAATCTGAAGCTTTTGAGAAATTCAAGGAATTCAGAAAGGAAGTAGAGAACCAGACAGGCAAAAGTATCAAGATCCTCCGGTCTGACAGGGGAGGGGAGTACTTAAGCACGGAATTCCTAGACTACTTAAAAGAGAATGGTATTCTCTCTCAGCTTACTCCTCCTTATACACCACAACACAACGGTGTATCGGAGCGGAGGAATCGTACCCTATTGGATATGGTTCGCTCCATGATGAGTAGTGCTGAGTTACCTCTTTCATTCTGGGGACATGCGCTTCAGACAGCGGCATACCTTTTGAATCAAGTTCCGTCCAAATCTGTGCCTAAAACTCCGTATGAAATATGGAGCAGTAAGAAACCATGTCTGAAGTTTATTAAGATATGGGGTTGTCCGGCCTATGTGAAAACACAGAAACCGGACAAGTTAGAGGCACGGTCAGTTCTCTGTAAATTTGTGGGATATCCTAAAGACTCACTAGAATATCTGTTCTACCACACTGAGGAACAGAAGGTGTTTGTATCTCGCCACGCCACCTTCTTAGAAAGGGAGTTTCTTGCAAAAGAAACTAGTGGGAGTTCGGTAGAACTGGAAGAAATTCAGCAACCACAAAATGTAACTGAAAATTTGGAGGAACCGCTAGATTCTATAACCCCAAACGAACCTCAGCCACTCCGCAGATCTGGTAGGATTTCTCATCCGCCCGAGAGATACTACGGTTTTCTCATTGACGGGGATCGAGAGGATTGCATCTTGGAAGAAGATGACCCTACCAGTTTCAGGCAGGCCATTATCAGTAGGGACTCTGATAAGTGGCAGGAAGCAATGCAATCCGAAATGGAGTCCATGTACGCCAATAAAGTGTGGACCTTGGATATTGCTCCACCTGGGGTAAAACCCGTTGGATGCAAATGGATCTACAAAAGGAAACTTGGTGTAGATGGGCAGGTGGAAACCTATAAAGCTAGACTCGTTGCAAAAGGTTTTCGTCAAAGACCTGGTTTGGACTATGACGAGACTTTTTCTCCGGTGGCTATGCTCAAATCCATTCGGATCCTACTTGCCATTGCTGCCTTCCATGACTATGAAATCTGGCAGATGGATGTTAAGACGGCCTTCCTAAACGGTTGTTTGGAAGAGTGCGTTTACATGGATCAACCAGAAGGTTTCGTAGACAGTGGGAGCAGCGGAAGGGTGTGCAAGTTGCTTAAATCCATTTATGGATTAAAGCAGGCATCGCGGAGCTGGAACATCTGTTTTGATGAGGCAATCAAGGATTTTGATTTCATCAAGAACGAAGATGAACCCTGTGTTTATAAAAAGATTGTAGGACAAACTGTCGTGTTCCTAGTCTTGTACGTGGACGACATTCTTTTGATAGGAAATGATATTCCTATGCTACAATCGGTCAAGCTGTTTTTGTCACAAAGGTTCTCCATGAAGGACCTGGGTGATGCCTCGTACATTCTGGGGATCAAGATCTATAGAGATAGATCCAAGAAACTGTTGGGACTTTCACAGTCCAGGTACATAGAGACCGTACTAAAGAAATTTAGTATGGAGGGTTCCAAGCGCGGTAACATACCCGCATTGCACGGAATTACCCTCTCCAAGAAGATGTCTCCTAAGACTGACGAGGAGAGGGTTCGCATGAGCACTATACCCTACGCTTCGGCGGTAGGATCTATAATGTATGCGATGCTATGTACAAGACCAGATGTAGCTTACGCGTTGAGCGCGGTAAGCCGGTATCAGCCAGACCCAGGGGAGGACCACTGGACAGCAGTGAAGAACATTCTCAAGTACCTGAGAAGGACTAAGGAGATGTTCCTGGTTTACGGTAATGGAGACCTCAGGGTCGAGTCCTTTACCGATTCAAGCTTCCAGAGTGACAAAGATGACAGCAAGTCTGTCTCGGGTTTTGTGTTTACCCTCAACGGAGGGGCGGTATGTTGGAGGAGTTCCAAGCAGGATACCGTCGCAGACTCGACGATGGAGGCTGAATACATTGCTGCAAGCGATGCCGCAAAAGAGGCGGTCTGGATAAAGAAGTTCATTAGTGAACTTCAGGTGGTTCCGTCCATTGTTGACCCAATAACTTTGTATCGCGATAACAATAGGGCTATAGCCTTAGCGAAGGAACCAAGGTCCCATCAGAAATCCAGGCACATCTTAAGGCGGTATCACCTGATCAGGGAGATCATTGATCGACAAGAGATCGAGGTGCGGAGAGTGGACACAAAGGACAACACTGCGGACCCATTCACGAAGGCTTTACCCCAGACTCAGTTCGAGCGGCTGATCGAGATGATAGGTCTTCGATACGCCAGTACATGGCCTTAGTGCAAGTGGGAGATTGTTAGTGTATATGCCCTAGAGGCCATTACTGTATCATACTAGTATGTATATTACTTAATGGAAGCTTGGGATATTCACAGTTGTACAGACAATCTTGCTCAATATAATAGTATGCTACTTGGTTTGCCTCTGCTTTAATGTGTACATGTGTGTTTATTTATTATATCACCTATACGCATTAGTAGAGCCCTTAGGATCTTTGCTTGATTACCGGCGTTGTGATGGCGATCGCACTCGTGGGGGCTGGGTAATCTACAAGCACATCCTTATACACGTCCCTAGTCGTGGGAGTACCGAGATAGGGCATCGATACTCCGGAGTAGACTAGCGTATGCGCTTCTCATCCCAGCACGGGAGACGGTCTGTCCTACAGCCGTCGGTACGTCGTACTTGAGATAGTATGCGGGTGCTCGTTAGGTTACGAGTACACTGGACAGGACTCGTCGGGAACTGATGGTTGGTATTATACCTATCGTCAGTTATCAGTTCCCAGGTGACATGAGTACAGCTTAGTCCGCTGACTTGACACTGTCACTTCGCCTCGAGTGTATTCCCACTGTTCTTTGATTACTACCCTACAACGGCTCTACTGAGTCGTGCAAACAGGTAGTAGTTGGGAGCAGTCCCAAAGCACTTGGAGGCAGTGACGGTTAGACAGGATTCGTCTCTCCCGGTATTGGGGGTTGACATCGCGCTGTGTCTAGGAGAACCATTACACGAGTAGTCCCTGGCCAGGGCAAGCGAGATATACTGGTAGGTTCCAGTGTTATCTCAGGGTGTTCTGGGCTTCACTCCGACACGACTTGTACCGCTATTAAGGGTCTGACGCTTGCCGCCCCCTAGGCCCGATATGCGATGTATCAGACGAACAGACCGGACTGTACGGAGATTGTCACATACAGACTCAGTAGGAGTTCGGATGGGTTTACCTCATCGGCCTTCTTATCGACATCTACCTGGGGACCGTTACGTACAGCTAGTGCCGCTTGCGGTCTGTGGTTAAACCCACTGCCAGCGTAGTGTCGAGTCTTTAGAGTCCCACACAGAGAGTTTCCCTGCACTAAGCGAAACGTGTAGAGGCCGTATGGTTTTACGGCAGGGCTGCGATCACTTACGTACACTTGTGTGCGTATGATGTTCGGGCAGGCAGTACTGGTGGGCTTTGGTTTAAGCCAGATCCTAGTATTGCACGGATGGATTTGTTTTGTCTTCTGCGCATCCGCATTCTACGGAATACGGATGCAGGTGTGTATGCACAGTTTTCTGGAGCGATGAAGGAGGAGGTGCCTCATTAGGGTTTTGGCAGTTGGTTCGGCCAAAACCACTATGTGGCAGGCTCAATAGGGTTTTGACAGTTGATTCGGTCAAAACCATTTTGAGGCGGACTCATTAGGGTTTCGACAGTTCGTTTGGTCAAAACCATAATGAGCCGGGGACATTATTTACTAATCCTTTCATTGATAATTTTGTTATGGCTAATTACATTGACCGTTTGACCATCTTGACTTTGTTGACCATTTGACCAAAGTTGACTTGGATCTTCTTAGAAGATCTAAAGTATTCTTTGGTTTTCTTTTTATTTAGTTATGATAATGGTCATGTCATTTGTAGCCATCACCTTTATCTTGATTGGATTTGTAATGATAATGTTTGTGCATTATTGCAACCATGGTTAGCTTTTCTCTTGGTTAAGCTTTTCATTTGCTTATTCTCATTCTCTCTCTTGAAATGAGAAGCTCCATGGTTGCTAGAAAATCTCCTTCTTCTTCCTCCTCTTGATTTCTCCTTTGATCTCATGTGTTGAGAGAAAAAGGATTCTACTTGACAAACACATCCATACATCCTCTCTACACAACCTAGGGCTTCTAGATTAGCAATCTCCTTGCCCTAGTTACCTCGGCTTGAGGTGGAGCTCGGTGTACATCTCTCGGGTGGATCGTCTTCGACTCAAGGAGGCCACGGAGGTGACCGAAGTCCGGATCAACCATTGAGCAAGCGATGAGAAGAAGAACAAGAAGAGAAGAACATCAAAGAAGAACAACAACAAGAAGTGAAGGAGTTCAAGTTGAGGTATAACCACTTTGCCGAGTAGTTAATTCTTCTTTGCAAGTATGCTAGTTTAGTTTAGCAAAGATCCGGCTTTTACGGTCCATGTTACAAAGTTTAGAAAAATTTTGATTTACCGTTTCCGCAACCCCGAAAGTACCGGGAGAGGTAACGTGGACCTAACAAGAACGCAGATGTCCAAGAAACGAGAACAGATTATGTAAGAGTACCAGCCTCCGTACAGTTCGGTATGGGCGAGATCGGAAGAGACCTTGAGCAGGATTCATTCCAGGACACTGCTGCAATGAGATTTGCACCTAGGATCAGTTGTGTCACATGTATTCAGAGGACCACAAGCCGATGCCAGTGACGTGCTTCTTTACGAGTGGTCGTGATGATTGACCGAGAGATAACCAAAGAAGTGCCAGAATGGAATCGTTCCCGTTAGCACACCTGACCGGGCCGACGAGCCGAGGGATTGCGAGATTGGTAATCCGAAGAGAAAATGAGGACCCAGAGATAGAGGAAGCCAGACCATGAGCAGGAGGCAAGCGGATGTTCCTGTTCTGCCGGTTTTAGGCGCACCGACATTTTTTCGACATTGTAGGAGGTGTACCTCAATGCCATTTGTTGCGATTTGCATTTGTGATCCGAGTATCATGCTTATATCGCTTGGATTTGAGTTTTGATGATTGAGTTTCATGATATCGTTTTCGTGCACCATGACTGCACCTACTGGGTATTTACATTTTGTGCATAGTTATTGCACTTGAGATATGTTTTTATACACCATTGTGTTGGTTTACGATTTGTGCATATCTATTGCACTTGATATTGATTTTGTGCCTTAGCTGCACATGTTTATGATTTCGTGGATTTCATACAGTTGATTTGATTTTGTGCGTGTGGTACGCACTCAATTTGATTTTGCACTCGGTATAGCTTATATGTGCTTGCAGTGCATTGATATATATTTTGTGTACGCAGTTGCACACGCTTATGATTTTATACATCTTGGTACACTCGGTGTTGCTGTTTACGCATTTGAGTTATTGACTGGTATTTTGTGCATTTGATGCACCAGATTGGTATTTCGTGCACTGGATGCACAGTATTTGTATTTCGTGCACTAGATGCACTGGATTTGTATTTCATGCACTGGATTTGTATTTCGTGCACTGGATGCACCGTATTTGTATTTCGTGCACTAGATGCACCGTATTTGTATTTCGTGCACTGGATGCACCGTATTTGTATTTCGTGCACTGGATGCACCAGATTTATATTTCGTGCATTTGTTGCACTAGATTTTCGTTTCGTGCGTTTGTCACACCAGATTTATATTCCGTGCGTTTGTTGCACTAGGTTTACATTTTGTGCGTTGGTTGCACCATATCGGTATTTCGTGCATTGGTTGCACTAGATTTATACTCCGTACCTTGGTTGCATCCGACTTATGTCTTCGAGCATTTGTGTTACCAGATTCTTGTTTTTATGCACGTTGCACTTGACGTTCATTTTTCGTGCGCTTTACCGCACTGGGCATTTATATGACCTGACGCGCTTTTGTTGGATTTTGCGCATATTAGGCGCTGGATATTGGTTTTTTTGCGCGTCGGATGCATTTGATTTAGATTTTATTCGTGCATGTTGGATGCACTTGATTTAGATTTTATTCGTGCATGTTGGATGCACTTGATTTAGATTTCATTCGTGCATATTGGATGCACTTGATTTGGATTTTCACGCATTTTGAGCGCATGAGATGAGAGGTAATTTTGTGCACACCGGATGCACTCGATTGGGATTTTCATTCGTGCATATTAGTTGCACTGGATTGAGATTTTCGTGCACTCTAGGTACACTTGATATTATTGTCGTGCACACCCGTTGCACTGGATAGATGTTTTCATGCACACCCATTGCACTTAGTTTTGCTTTTGAGCATGTTGTGGCACGTGTATTTGGATTTGATTTCCGTGCGCACCAGACGCACGTGATGGTTGGATACGCCTTTTGAAGCTGATTTTGCTTTTGAGTACATTGTTTTCATGATGGGCACTATATTATGTAGTAGCCGAACAGGACTGATCTCAGGACAGTACCTGAGTATTTTGCATGCATTAAAAGTTTACCAAGAGTTTTTTGGAAAATAGCTATAGTCTCGCTATTTCCTACGTGACCGTGAGCGACACGAACGTTTATAAAGGTAAACCTTTTGAGGATATTTTTGAAACGACGGGACGTATATTTAGCAAAACATATATGGACATATATTATTATGAGCGTCCGTCACTTATGCCGTGAGTTACGCATTCACGCCGCGATTTAGAAAATATTTTTGCATGAGTTTTATTCAGTTCTTGAAAGTTTTCCAAAGATGCGTACTATACATGTATTATAGTATTTGACTAGTGTATATTGGATTTCTGTAGTGGATTTTAAGATCTGTATTTTCATTGTAACTCCGAGAATATGCGTGCAAATCAGATGATTTGCGTGCAAATCAGATGATTTGCGTGACGCTTGATGGAGTTCGATTTTGAGTTTCGTATTCGTTTTCATGCGCAAGCGATGCGCTATGGTATTTCTGCATCTTCCATGATTTCGGAGCCCCGTTGATTTGAATTGAGTATTGAAATGTTTTAGTATTTAGGGGTTTAAATTTAAATTCGGGGACCGAATTTATTTAAGGGGTAAAGATTGTAACATTTCAGAAAATATAAAATATTATTTTTAGAATTTAATATTAAAATAATATATTTCCCGAAAACTGCCCGATTTGCAAAATTGGGGTTTTCGAAAAAGGATATAAATATATACCAATAATTGTGAAATAATTGAAAATTAAAATGATTTATTCATTTAAAAATATATTTAAAGGATTTGGCATTTTTAAAATTTATTATATGCAGTTTAAATAAAAACCCGATTAGTGCACTGCTAATCGCGATTAAGCCAAATCCGTGTTTCTACGGTTTTCATGGTTAGTGCACCATGACATGTTTCATTTGGTTACATGTTCATTTGTGTTGTTGTATGTTATGATTTTATTATGGTGAGAAAAGGAAAAAAAGGTGTCATGATGACTTGAGATGAGAGAGAGGGGACATCATGATGAGAGGTAAGCATGCTTGGAGAGAGAGTGTGAGAATAATTGAGAGAGGGAGGGCTGCCTCATTTGTTCTCCTCCACCATTTTCTTCCCCTTCTTCTTCCTCATCTCCCTCCACCTTCAACCCCAAAATCCATCTCAAAAACCTTGCCAAAATCCTATACCCCTTTCACAAAAAATGATCACCTCTTCATCCTCTACACAATGGACCAAGCAAAATGGGATTTTGATAACTTTGGGAAGCTAGGGTTCTCTTGAGTTCATCCATGAGGTATAATCCTTTCCATTTAGATAGTTTTAAGTTCCTTTATATTCTTGCTTTAGTTTAGAATTGGTTTAGTGGTGATTTGTGAAGTTAGAAAATTCTAGAGAGGGTTTGGGTGACTTGTGGACTTGTGATCAGTAGTGAGGATGTGCAAGACCCTAGAGATCAAATTCCGGACCTAGAACAGATATTATAAACTTAGAATAGTTTTTTGTTGGTTTTGTGTTGATTTGTGAGCCTACTATGAATCTGGAGCAACCCGGGGAATTTCTGAGTTTAGCAAACAACTCCAGGGAACAAATTAGGGTACTAGGAGACCATCCCGACCATACGAACCCAAACGGAGGCCATGGGGCAGAGGAGGCCGGATTTTGGAGGGTTCTGGCCGGCCACTTGGTGGATTCTGATGCCTAGGTTGCTTCTGTATGTCATATACCCTATATACATCAACACGGTATTGTTTGTTCATCTAAATTTCACCTGAGTCAAAATCTGGGAGCACTTTGGTGTGGTTTTTGGTTATGTTTTCCGTATTTTGAATGCTAAGTTTTGCTATTTGGATTTGTATTTGGTTGTTGGATGTTTGTACATCAACAACAAGGGTTGTTTGATTGTTTCTGCACGCGTGGGCCATAGGTTCTAACCGATGGGTGTGCCGTGTGCCGTATCGGTTTTCCGGATTCGATTTTAATAGCGATTGCAATTGTGTATTATTGTAGGTACCTTCGCGTGGATTCTGAGGTGACGGAGCGTGGCGTCATCGACTTCGGCAAGCAAAAGGCAATGTGAGTAGATCTATATCTACGGGGGAAGTCAGGTGGATGGCGTATAGCACCCCCGCAATTTTGGTGGAAACCGATTTGTAGCATATGGTTAAGAAAACCTAGAGTAGCAAATTAGGGTTAGAATTAAAAGATAGTTATTGAAACTAAAGGATAGTTAGAAGTGTTTTGATACGACTAATATGTGATGACGGAATTTGAGGATGACGTGTGACGATATTGCCGTTTAGGATACTATAGGACTAGATAGCCGGCGTAATTGTGTCATCTGAACCATACCTATTTCCAAACCGAGGAATCGTATGCATCTTTTAAATAGATACCTTGAGGGACGTTACGGATTTTCAAAAGCTATCTTTTCTTTTAAAACATCGTAGCCCCTACTTTCAAAACTACAATTCGCATCTTTTTAAACTGTTTGTATGGTTCGGGTGTGTATGTTAGATTAGATATGTATGCTTATAGTAAAGGTAGAATGTATATATATATATATATATATAACATTTGATTCGATGTGAGATATAAATGTGATGAAAAGAATGTACGAAGTGATATGATGACTTGGTGATATGTTGGTATACGGATGAGAGTCGATTGAGATGATTGATACCTTGCCGGTCCCCTGATATGAGATTGTTGTGGATGTGACCTGGGGCATAGGTAAATAGATATATATAGAATGTCGTGAATCATGTGTGATATGTCGTACGCGACATTAGGTCCGTACCCTCCTCGTCGTATAGGTTGATGGGTTCCCTGATAGCTTAATGCCGCCGTACGATGAGTTTCCGTACGTGATGAGTTTGACTTGAAGTTTGATCCATACCCTTGACTAGAGGATTCCGTACGATGGATTATACCGTACGTGATGTTGTTGTTGGATATATGTATGCCCTAGAGGCCATTATGTGATAGTGGATGTATTTATACATGTATATATATATATATATACATATATATATATTCAGTGTACATTCTTGCTCGACATGATAGTATGCTATCTGGTTCTTCTTTATCTGACATGTTGATTTGATCATGCTTTTATTCATTCATACATGTTGATAAAGCCTTGAAGATATAGGCTTGACTACTGTGATTATGATGGAGATCATACTAGTGGGACATCTATAGTTTATAAGCATATCCTGGAATGTCCCTAGTCGTAGGTGTATCGAGACGGGGCATCGATATACCAGAGTAGACTAGCGTATATGATACTAGACCCATATGATAGGCGATGGATGTTCCCACATTCATCGATGTTTGACATCGAGATCGTATACGGGTGCTCAGTGGTGACTGGGTACACTGGACGGACTCACCGAGAACTCCTATATGGAATTTGTTAGTGTATATGCCCTAGAGGCCATTACTGTATCATACTAGTTTGTATATTACTTAATGGAAGCTTGGGATATTCACCTTGTATATACAATCTTGCTCAAAATAGTAGTATGCTACTTGGTTTGTTTCTACTTCAATGTGTACATGTGTTTATTTTAGTATATCGCCTATACACATTAGTGGAGCCCTTAGGATCTTTGCTTGATTACCAGCGTTGTGATGGCAGTCACACTAGTGGGGCTGGGTAATCTATAAGCGCATCCTTATGCAGGTCCCTGGTCGCAGGACTATCGAGACAGGGCATCGATACTCCGGAGTAGACTAGCGCATGCGCTTCTCATCCCAGTGTGGGAGACGGTCTGTCCCACAGCCGTCGGTACGTCGTACTTGAGATAGTATGCGGGTGCTCGTTGGGTTACGAGTACAGTGGACAGGACTCTTCGGGAACTGACTAGTTGGTATTAGGCCTATCGTCAGTTATCAGTTCCCAGGTGACATGAGTACAGCTTAGTCCGCTGACTTGACACTATCACTTCGCCTCGAGTGTGTTCCCACTGTACTTTGATTACTACCCTACCACGGCTCAAAGGAGTCGTGCAAACAGGTGGTAGTTGGGTGCAGTCCCGAAGCACTTGGAGGCAGTGACGGTTAGACAGGATTCGTCTCTCCCGGTATTGGGGGTTGACATCGCGCTGTGTCTAGGTGAGCCATTACACGAGTAGTCCCTGGCCAGGGCAAACGAGATATACTGGTAGGCTTCCAGTGTTATCTCAGGGTGTTTTGGGCTTCACTCCGACACGACTTGTACCGCTATTGGGGGACTGACGTTTACCGTCCCCTAGGCCCACCATGCGATGTATCAGACGAACAGACCGGACTGTACGGAGAATGTCATATTCAGGCTCAGTAAGAGTTCAGATGGGTTTCGCCTCGTCAGTCTTCTTGTCGGCATCTACCTGGGGACCGTTACGCACAGCTAGTGCCGCTTGTGGTCTGTGGTTAAACCCACTACCAGCGTAGTGTCGAGTCTTTAGAGTCCCACACAGAAAGCTATTCGCCTTTAGGCAAAAGAGTAGAGGTCGCATGGTTTTGCGACAGGTCGCATGGTTTTGCGACAGGGTTCGGTCACATCCGTGCACTTGTGCACGTACAGTGTCCGGACAATTCACACTAGCGGGCTTTGGTTTAAGCCAGATCCTAGTGTTCCTTTTGGGATTGGTTTTATCCAGTATGCATTCGTGTTCCTCGGAACGCGGATGCGGATGTGTATGCACAGTTGACGGAGAGACAGAGGCAGAGGATTCTCATTAGGGTTGTTGACCGTTGACAGTTGACTATTGACTTTTTGCTCAACCCTAATGAGAATATGATATGTGATTAACAATTATATTAATTAAGTATTATGGTGACATGGTTGTTGAGGGATTGACTTTGTTGACTTGTTGACTTTTGTTGACTTTGTTAACCGGTTGACTAGGCTTGACTAGTTGACCATCATGATAACTATAGCTATCATTTCATGGCAAAGACTTTTGCTTGCTTGCTCTTTTGTGCAAAATGAGTGCATGAAATGATATGGCTATGGTTGCTTAAACCATCACATAATACTTGATTGATATGAGGTGTTATGATTGTTTTGGATTATGAGAGCCAAATGAGAAAAGTCTTCTCTCATTCTTTCATGCTCATTCTCTCTCTTGTTCTTGAGCTCTCATCTCCTCCTCTTGCTCTCCCTCTCTTGAGTCTATGGTTCACTTGTCTCATGAGTTGAGAACCAAGAACCATAGATAAAATCCCAAACAAACTCTTCTCTACTCACTCTAGTTCACAAGGTTTAGCAAACCGAGTGAACTAGTTTCTTCAAAGTTCGAAGAAGAAGCCAAAGGTTGAAGCTTTCGGGTGGATCTATCTTCGGCGCAAGGAGACGACGGGGAGAAGCCGATTCGGACGACCATTGAAGCTTGAAGACGAAGGAGTTCGAGAAAAAGAAAGGTATAACCCCCTAACCGAGTAGTTAGCAACTCGTAGTTAGGTTGTTAGTTAGATGTTTAACAAAGATCCGGTTTTGAGTCCATGTTACCACCTCTAAGAAAATTGTTTTTCACCAAATTCCGCATGCCCGAAAGTACCGGGAGAGGTAGCATGGACTTACAGTGGTATCAGAGCCTAGTTAAACTCTATCTAACATGTTAGCAAAGTAGCTAGAAGATCGATCAAAGAAAAAGTCCCGAAATGTACCCCGTTTTCAAAGTTGCTGTCGATTTTTAAAGTTCTGTGAAAGTAATAAATCATGCTTCAAAAATCACCCAGCCCCCGCTCTGTCGTTAATTAAGTAACCTAACGGGTAATGACGGGGCCCCGTGGCGAATGCGAATGGCATAAGTGTACGTCATATTTTGGTTGTTTTCTGCAATGGTAGGATTAAATGATGGGATGCATTAAAAGAACTAATGCAAGAATATCACGCATTAAAAGAACTAATGCAAGAAAAATAAACCAAGTAAAAGTCGTTGGAACACTTTCGAAAAACCACCCGGTTCTTTTCAAAACTAACTTTTAAATGCGGAGCTTGAGCCACTCCTTTTAAAAGCTATCTCGGTCCATCGATTATATCAAGTTCACTACGTTCACGGTTTTGCCAAAACCATTCGTAGCCCTCCATCATTTCAGTTAAATATTCGGTAGTATTCAAGCTATGTATTTTGACCTCACGCCAAGGCATAGTGATTGGTAGTTGCCGGATATTTATCTGTTGCATAGATAGAATGCGTTGGTTTGGGACAGCCGTACTACCATTTTGGCCTACGTCAAGGGTAGGTACGGGTGGATTCAAATTAACCTGGATAATGATGGGAAGAACTTGACATGTGACTTATGACATTTTGACACCACGCCAAGGTCATAAGAGCATGGGGCAAAAATCCACATCGGGAGTTTCAAAAGAACTGAAACTTGCTAGTGTTGCATACCCTTTGGAGTGTGATGATTCTGGTAGGATTCCTTCAGTTTCGTCACGCGATGATATTTGGATCCCGATCCTACTGTGAGTATATGCTACTCCTCGGAAAATTTCTAACTAAACGATCAATGCTATAAACCTAGTAGGTGTCTAGAAAGGTGTTAGCGGGGCTACGCCCCCAGGGAAAAGAGGTTATTTAAAGGAACTTCGCGAAAGCGTTGGAAAACCTCCCTCGAAGTACCGACACTGGCCTGGCTGAACGGCTAAGCAAGTATTGTACGGTGAGATTGATCCTGACTAATTCTTCCTTTTTGGTTTGAGGAGGGATTCGAGAAACAGTGGGAGCCATCCTGTTTAGACAAATTAAAAACCATTCTAAACTTGCAAGAGCATCAAGCTGAGTGTTTCTTCTCTCTCTTAATTGCAGCGACCAATCGACATGACTGGACTTAAGTAACTTCTAGATAAAAACATACTGACAGGGCCAAACTACAAAGATTGGCTCAGGAATGTCAAGATGGCAATCACTTACGACAAGCTGGGGTATCTTCTTACCACCAAAGCTCCCCCTGTCCCTGGTCCCACTTCCAGCGTCGCGGATAAGGAAATCCGTAAGACTTGGGAAATTGATAGCGCGAAGGCCAAGTGCCTCGTACTTGCCTCTATGGAAAATGAACATCAGAGGAGGCACGAGAATATGGACTTGAAATCCATATTTCTTCATACAAAAGAACTGTATGGAGAGCAATCTCGTATCGCAAGATACAAAGTGTCGAAAAAGTTATTTTCGGCAAGGATGGCCGTCGGATCATCAGTAGCAGAACACGTGCTTAAGATGATCGGCTACATTGAGGAGCTCGCGGACCTAGGGACCACATTGGAGAGTGAGCTCTATACGGACTTAGTTCTCCAGTTCCTTCCTTCCACTTACGCCCAGTTTATACTGAACTTCAACTTACAAGAAAAAGAAGTTGAACTTTCAGAGCTCCTCAACATGCTGAGGAGCGCAGAGGGCACCCTACAGAAAGGTAGGGAAACATCCACTTTGTTTGTAGGAGGATCATCTTCTTCTAGGTCCAAGGCGAAAGCCAAGGGAAAGAAGAATAAAGCCCCCGCCAAACCAAGAGGCGGTGTTAGTAAAGTGGATACGAAGGGAAAAGCTAAAGCAACAAAGAAAGCGGGGAAGCTTGTGAATAAGGAAGAATGCTTCTATTGTCATAAGAAAGGACACTGGAAGAATGATTGCAGGGCCTGGAAGGACAGAACACAGGAATTGAAGCAGGTTGCAGCTTCAGCTTCAGGTGTGTATGTTATTGAAAACTGTCTTTCAATAAACTCTACTTCCTGGGTATTGGATACCGGATCAGGATCTCATATCTGTAATTCTTTGCAGGCGTTGAGAAACCGTAGTGTTTTGAAAGCAGGTGACATGACCCTCAGAGTTGCGAACGGAGCTAGCATGGATGCTAAAGCCGTGGGGGACTATCACCTGGGAATGTCAGATGGACATGTTTTGGTTTTGCGTAATTGCTTTTTTGTACCCAACGCAACTTGTAATATCATTTCTGTATCTTTGGTTTCTAAAGAAGGTTATGAATTTGCGTTTGTAAGCAATGTTGTAAACATTCACCTTAATCAAGTTCTGATTGGGTCAGATACATTGAGCAATGGTATATACGTATTAAACCAACCACAGATTTTCAATGTCCAGAATACACACAAAAGAAAGTCTCCGGAAATAAATCAGACTTTCTTATGGCATTGTAGACTGGGTCACATCAATGAGAGAAGGTTGACAAAGTTACATGCAGAAGGATATTTGAATCCGTTTGAATATCAATCGTATGCTACTTGTCAATCCTGTCTCAAAGGAAAGATGACAAAGTCTCCGTTCACTGGACACGGAGTAAGAGCGAGCGAGCTCTTGGGACTCGTACACAGCGACGTGTGCGGTCCAATGTCTACACATGCGCGAAGCGGTTTTTCTTACTTCATTACTTTTACGGATGACTTTTCAAGGTACGGTTATGTCTTCTTAATGAAACATAAGTCCGAAGCTTTTGGAAAATTCCAGGAATATAAGAATGAAGTAGAAAAATAAACCGGCAAAAGTATCAAGATTCTAAGATCGGATCGAGGTGGTGAATACTTGAGTACCGAGTTCCTGGACTATTTAAAAGAGAACGGAATTCTCTCTCAGCTTACTCCTCCATACACTCCACAACATAATGGTGTATCGGAGAGACGGAACCGAACCCTATTGGATATGGTACGGTCCATGATGAGTAACGCTGAGTTACCGCGATCATTCTGGGGATATGCGCTAGAATCAGCTGCATACCTTTTGAACCGAGTTCCCACTAAGACTGTGCCTACCACACCTTATGAGTTATGGAGTGGGAAGAAACCCTATCTTCAATATCTGAAGATCTGGGGATGTCCAGCTTTTGTCAAAAAGCAGCATGCGGACAAACTCGAGGCACGCTCAGTACTGTGCAAATTTGTGGGATACCCAAAGAACACCAAGGGGTATCTTTTCTACCACGCAGAGGAACAAAAAGTCCTTGTTTCTCATAATGCCCACTTTCTAGAACACCAGTTCTTAGAAAAGGAAATTAGTGGGAGCGCAGTAGAACTGGAAGAAATTCCAGAACCACGAGCTATTACTGAAAGCTTAGTGGAACCAGAGGGTTCAAAAGAACAGGACATTCCTACGCCGCTCCGCAGGAGTAGTAGGCAGTCTCATCCGCCCGAGAGATACTACGGTTTTCTCATAGACGGGGATAGAGAGGATTGCATCATAGATTATGATGAGCCTACTAGCTTCCAGCAGGCCGTTCAGAGCGTTGACTCAGTAAAATGGCTGGATGCAATGCGGACCGAAATGGAGTCCATGTACACCAACAAAGTATGGACGTTGGACATTGCTCCAGACGGGATAAAACCCGTAGGATGCAAGTGGATCTTCAAAAGGAAGATTGGTGTAGATGGACAAGTTGAGACCTATAAAGCTAGACTTGTTGCAAAGGGTTTCCGTCAAAGACCTGGCTTGGACTATGACGAAACCTTTTCTCCAGTGGCTATGCTGAAATCCATTCGGATCCTTCTTGCCATTGCTGCCTTCCACTATTATGAGATCTGGCAAATGGACGTAAAGACCGCTTTTCTAAATAGAAATTTAGAGGAGTGTGTCTATATGGACCAACCAGAGGGTTTCATTCAGAGTAGGAGCAGCGGAAAGGTGTGCAAGTTGCTTAAGTCCATCTATGGACTAAAGCAGGCATCGCGGAGTTGGAACATCTGTTTTGATGAGACGGTCAAGGAATTTGGCTCTATCCAAAATCCAGATGAACCATGCATCTATTGTAGATTTGTAGCGAGAACTGTAGTATTCCTCGTTTTGTACGTGGATGACATTCTCTTAATAGGAAATGACATTCCTATGCTACAATCTGTCAAGGGGTTCTTGTCACACAGGTTCTCCATGAAAGACCTGGGTGATGCCTCATACATCCTGGGGATCCGGATCCATCGTGATAGATCCAAGAGGATATTAGGACTTTCACAGTCCAGGTACATCGACACCATACTGAAAAGATTCAGTATGGAAGATTCCAAGCGCGGTAACCTACCGGCTTGTCACGGGATCACCCTCTCTAAAGAGATGTCTCCCAAGACTGATTTGGAGAGGGATCGCATGTCTATTATACCGTACGCTTCTACGGTAGGCTCTATAATATATGCGATGTTGTGTACCAGACCGGATGTAGCTTATGCACTGAGTGTGGTAAGCCGGTATCAGTCAAACCCTGGGGAGAAACACTGGATAGCAGTAAAGAACATTCTCAAGTACCTCAGAAGGACTAAGGAGATGTTCTTGGTGTATGGCGGAAAAGACCTCCAGATCGAGGCCTTTGCTGACTCCAGCTTCCAGAGTGACAAGGATGATTCCAAGTCCATGTCGGGTTTTGTCTTTACCCGCAATGGAGGGGCGGTGTGTTGGAAGAGTTCCAAACAGGAAACCGTTGCAGACTCAACGATGGAAGCGGGATACATCGCTGCATCTGATGCCGCAAAAGAAGCTGTCTGGATGAGGAAGTTCTTGAAAGAGCTTCAGGTGGTTCCGTCCATTGTTGATCCAATACCTCTGTATTGCGACAACAACGGGGCTATAGCTTTAGCGAAGGAACCCAGGTCCCATCAGAGATCCAGACACATCTTGAGGCGGTATCACCTGATCAGGGAGATCGTGGATCGCCAGGAGATCGAGGTTCGGAGAGTCGCTTCAGAAGATAACACTGCAGATCCATTCACCAAGGCCTTGCCCCAGACTCAGTTCGAGCGGCTGATCGAGATGATAGGTCTTCGATACGCCAGTACATGGCCTTAGTGCAAGTGGGAGATTGTTAGTGTATATGCCCTAGAGGCCATTACTGTATCATACTAGTTTGTATATTACTTAATGGAAGCTTGGGATATTCACCTTGTATATACAATCTTGCTCAAAATAGTAGTATGCTACTTGGTTTGTTTCTACTTCAATGTGTACATGTGTTTATTTTAGTATATCGCCTATACACATTAGTGCAGCCCTTAGGATCTTTGCTTGATTACCAGCGTTGTGATGGCAGTCACACTAGTGGGGCTGGGTAATCTATAAGCACATCCTTATGCTGGTCCCTGGTCGCAGGACTATCGAGACAGGGCATCGATACTCCGGAGTAGACTAGCGCATGCGCTTCTCATCCCAGTGTGGGAGACGGTCTGTCCCACAGCCGTCGGTACGTCGTACTTGAGATAGTATGTGGGTGCTCGTTGGGTTACGAGTACACTGGACAGGACTCGTCGGGAATTGACTAGTTGGTATTATGCCTATCGTCCGTTATCAGTTCCCAGGTGACATGAGTACAGCTTAGTCCGCTGACTTGACACTGTCACTTCGCCTCGAGTGTGTTCCCACTGTACTTTGATTACTACCCTACCACGGCTCAAAGGAGTCGTGCAAGCAGGTGGTAGTTGGGTGCAGTCCCGAAGCACTTGGAGGCAGTGACGGTTAGACAGGATTCGTCTCTCCCGATATTGGGGGTTGACATCGCGCTGTGTCTAGGAGAGCCATTACACGAGTAGTCCCTGGCCAGGGCAAACGAGATATACTGGTAGGCTTCCAGTGTTATCTCAGGGTGTTTTGGGCTTCACTCCGACACGACTTGTACCGCTATTGGGGGACTGACGTTTACCTCCCCCTAGGCCCGCCATGCGATGTATCAGACGAACACATTCAGGCTCAGAAGGAGTTCAGATGGGTTTCGCCTCGTCAGTCTTCTTATTGGCATCTACCTGGGGACCGTTACGCACAGCTAGTGCCGCTTGCAGTCTGT
Organism: Agapanthus africanus; assembly: GCA_030015575.1. Classification (NCBI taxonomy): domain Eukaryota; kingdom Viridiplantae; phylum Streptophyta; class Magnoliopsida; order Asparagales; family Amaryllidaceae; genus Agapanthus; species Agapanthus africanus. The sequence continues at coordinate 322,332,037 of CM057345.1, read as the reverse complement.
GGTTAAACCCACTGCCAGCGTAGTGTCGAGTCTTTAGAGTCCCACACAGAAAGCTATTCGCCTTTAGGAAAAAGAGTAGAGGTCGCATGGTTTTGCGACAGGTCGCATGGTTTTGCGACAGGGTTCGGTCACATCCGTGCACTTGTGCACGTACAGTGTCCGGACAGTTCACACTAGCGGGCTTTGGTTTAAGCCAGATCCTAGTGTACCTTTTGGGATTGGTTTTATCCAGTATGCATTCGTGTTCCTCGGAACGCGGATGCGGGTGTGTATGCACGGTTGACGGAGAGACAGAGGCAGAGGATTCTCATCAGGGTTGTTGACCGTTGACAGTTGACTATTGACTTTTTGCTCAACCCTAATGAGAATATGATATGTGATTAACAATTATATTAATTAAGTATTATGGTGACATGGTTGTTGAGGGATTGACTTTGTTGACTTGTTGACTTTTGTTGACTTGTTGACTTTGTTGACCGGTTGACTAGGCTTGACTAGTTGACCATCATGATAACTATAGCTATCATTTCATGGCAAAGACTTTTGCTTGCTTGCTCTTTTGTGCAAAATGAGTGCATGAAATGATATGGCTATGGTTGCTTAAACCATCACATAATACTTGATTGATATGAGGTGTTATGATTGTTTTGGATTATAAGAGCCAAATGAGAAAAGTCTTCTCTCATTCTTTCATGCTCATTCTCTCTCTTGTTCTTGAGCTCTCATCTCCTCCTCTTGCTCTCCCTCTCTTGAGTCTATGGTTCACTTGTCTCATGAGTTGAGAACCAAGAACCATAGATAAAATCCCAAACAAACTCTTCTCTACTCACTCTAGTTCACAAGGTTTAGCAAACCGAGTGAACTAGTTTCTTCAAAGTTCGAAGAAGGAGCCAAAGGTTGAAGCTTTCAGGTGGATCTATCTTCGGCGCAAGGAGACGACGGGGAGAAGCCAATTCGGACGACCATTGAAGCTTGAAGACGAAGGAGTTCGAGAAAAAGAAAGGTATAACCCCCTAACCGAGTAGTTAGCAACTCGTAGTTAGGTTGTTAGTTAGATGTTTAACAAAGATCCGGTTTTGAGTCCATGTTACCACCTCTAAGAAAATTGTTTTTCACCAAATTCCGCATGCCCGAAAGTACCGGGAGAGGTAGCATGGACTTACAGAATTATATCTATCGTCGGATAGCAATTCTCAGGTGACACTGGTGCAGGTTAGTCTGTAGACCCGAGATCGTCATAGAGTCTTGTGTGTTCTCCCACTGTACTTTGATTGCCACCCTACCACGGCTCTACTGAGTCGTGCAAACAGGTGACCGTTGGGTACAGTCCCGAGACATACGAAGGCGATGAGCGATAGGAGGGGTTTCGTCTCTCCCGGTATTAGGAGTTGATGCTGTGCTGTGCTCGACTGGCTATATCAGTAAGTTCCTGGCCAGGGCTGTTGAGATTTACTGATAAGTGTTATCAGTAGTTTCTCGATCTGTTATAGACCATTCATCGGCACGACTTATTGAGTTATTGGGGTCGACGTTACCATCCCTAGACTCGATATGTAGCATATCTGACGAAAAGACCGGACTGTACGGTAGTGTTGCCGGTTGGCTCGATGGGAGTTGTAGCAGGTTCGCTTGTTTTCTTCTGATCGCTCAATACCCGGGTGGCCGTTACGTTTAGCTGACCGCTTGCGGCTTGGGGGTGCTTGATATGATCATCACCCACTGCCGGCGTATTGACGAGTCATAGAGTCCCACAAAGGAGTTACCTAGTCCAGGCGAAACGTTGTGGTGCGCATAATCGATATACGCATGGACCCGGTTAAAATGCGCGTATGAGATATCGTATATTAATAGGGCGGCTTGCTTTTGGTCGGGTCGTATGTGATATGACCGGGTTGATAAATCAAGTGTTGATTTATCATTTAACTATTAGTTTCTCACTACAAATCCTTTTCTTGTCTTTTTGGTGTATGCATGCATGTATGCATTCATTCTTGTTCATGCACATATGGATGTGCATGCACACATACATACATACATCATTCTATCATGGTTGTATATATAGAAGATGGTGGCAATATAAGACTCACACCTTATAATTATATATATGGAGATATATTGTATTTGTTTTAAAACAAAAGAAAAGAAAACGATTAATACATGGTTATCTTCTACATTCTTCTTTGAACTAACCTTGTTCACCTACTTTTTAACCATGAGTTAATTTTCCTTTTGTGTTTTAACTCAAGTGCAATAATATCCATATAATGTAACTATGGTTTGAGATGAAGAGTAGGAAATATATATACTTATATTTTCTATTTTTCATAACACATCAACATTCTCTTCAGTTTTCAAAAAGCCATTATCTTCTTCCTCCTTTCCTTTTTGCTCTCTAGATTTCTCAAGTGAGCAAAATACTTACCAAGTTAGGATTTTGAAGTGAGAAAACCAACCACAACACCATTCTACACTTGTCTTGCCCACTTGTGAAGAGTTTTAGCTTCCATTTCTTCTCTTGATCTAGTGAAGTTGCAAGCTTGGACAAAGAGGACTCCGGATGGATCATCGTGGACCTAGAGGTTCTCAAGCGGACTTTTTTCCAACCCTCAAGTAGCCAAGGAGTCTAGAGTTGGGAGCTACAAAGATTGTACTCTCAAAACCCTAGCTTTATCTACTTGTGATGATGTGTATGCTTAGAAACCCTAATTTTCTAGTGATGATTCTTTGTATGTTCACTTAGCACCTTAAAAATTTAATTTTGAGACATGTGATGCTTCCAAACCCTTCATTAGGTGCTAGGTAAACCTAACAGTTGTGAGACTAGATACCAATTGATAGATTTACCGACTCGGTCATGTTAGATACGTATACCCGTCAGCATTGCATATGATTTACCTTATGCTGCATTCATGTTATTCGCATTGCATTACTTATACCTGTGCTAGTATACCTGCACCATTATCGATGATGCGTATATTACACTTACACGGATTTGCCGGCTCGCACACTTCATCATCGATAATTGCCATGTCACTACACAGTAGGATTGCTGCATCATGATATGACTCTTTGCATAATTTACTTGCGTATATACCCACTTGTGCATTCATACTTGCATACATACATATTGTACACTCATACTTGCGTATATACCCACTTGTACATCCATATTGGCGCACATGCATATTGTACACTCATACTTGCGTATGTATATCTTTGGCATCCATACCCACATACATACATATTGCACATACATAGATGATGCCGGCTTGATTTTTAGAGAAAAGGGGGCCTCATGATATATTTTCAAAACTGGATCCATTTAAAAGAGCGGTTTTCCCTTAATATGTCATATCACTGTTCCATGTTGCATGATATACGGATATGCTTACTTTTCTATCACATGTCGAATTCATCATGCTTTATGATTTTACGCATCGAGATATGCTGTTTTCATGAGATTTCCGGATTTGAGAACCGTGGCTATTTCAAAAGAAAGTATGTACTGTTTTAAAAACCCGGTTTCTCTTGATATGATATTTCAGTACGTCCACCAAGCATTTTCTCGGTTCTGAGATATGTAACATGTGAAACCCGATTCGAGGAGGTGGATGATTCCATTTGCGGGTTCATGGTGGACCCGGTATGGTACCCCAGGGCGAGAAAGAGATTTCGTGAGGATGACGATGAGCCTGACAGAGGGACTACTACCTACCGGTGATAATATTTGGGCTTGGAGGACACCGACCGGAGTCGAGAGATGATTTGGGCCGATCCGGACTGATGGAGCCCGTGGGCCGATCCGGACTGACAGAGCCCGAGATATGAGGATTTACGTGTCGATGCTGGACATGGGTTTCATGATGTTTTCGGGTGTCGATGTTGGACACCCAGGTTCCATGATTTGATATATCGCGAGGGACACCGTTGACTTATATCCTCATACTTCCATGCAGATATACATTGATTATATGGTTGGACGAGATCCACATGCATAGAGACATTAGTTATATTGTTGGATTATATCCGCATGCATATAGGTATTGATTACATTGTTGGCACATATGATGACCCGGTCACCCTAGATATCATAGTATTACCTTTATGATATAGTTGACCTAGGAGTCATTGTTTATTCGCTTTCTACTTGTAGATGTTTTTCTATTCACTTGTTGGCAACTCACCCCCGTTGTGCCACAGTTCTTGCAGGTTGACCGCATAGATCAGTAGCGGCATCGCTGGCACCCAGTCGCTTTCGGGTGTTTTGCATTGGTAGGTGGGGCATTTGTATCGTACCCACTTTTGTATTATATTTCATATTGTATCTAGTCAACTCCATCAAATCAAAACTATTATTTGTATAAGTAATGAGACTTAGCAAGACTTGTAGTTGGGAGATTTGAGTGATGGGTTTATGTTCGCATTTTGGGTATTTATGCCTTGCTTTTCTTTATCTTTTGTGGTGATCTTCACCGTTGGGTATCGTATACTTATTTATACTATCTTGCGTGGTTGTGATCCGCCTGTTGGCGAAGAGCTAGCTCCCGCTTGGGGATGCCTTTATTATCATCACGTATTGTGGTTTTGGATCAAAAAATACAAAGGAGGTGCTGCCCAAATTTTTAAAAGACGAAACATGTTTTCAAACTAGTAAATTTCACTTGCATTATTTATGTCCCTTTTCCATGCATTTAATAAAACTTGATTTCATTATACCTTTATTGTCACGACCCGAAGGTACGGAACGTGACCGGCACTTAAATTACGAAGCGTCTAGAGGCGCAACGTAATCGAAGTAAGCCGAAGCTCAAAAATCTAAACCATATAAAAGAAGAAGTAAAGGAAAACATGTAGAAAAACAAGTTTAAAAGCAACATCCAATTTTCTCAAAAATTTCGGCAGAGTCTCCTTTGTAAAAACTGGCCCCAAACGGGTACAAACAAGAATAATATATATACAGCAATAAAAAGGCATCCCCAAGCGGGAGCTAGCTCTACGCCAACAGGCGGAAACAACCACACCAAGCACAATAATATACAACGCCAAAGGGCGAGGCTCAAAACTCAAAAGAAAACAAATCCACCAGATACCATAATAATATAAGCGTGACTCTAAGGTCGAAATAAATAACTGGTCCTTTAAACTTATCAAGTAATACAAGTTTGGTTGATGGAGCTTACTAGATACCAATGAAATAAATAAAGTACAACGGCGGTCCTGATACAAATGAACCAACCTACCATGCAAATCACCCTGAATGAAAAGATGTGCCAGCAAGCTTCCAAGGAAACCTATACATCGAACCTGTAATAAAATTTGGCACAACGGGGGTGAGTTGCCAACTCGTGAGTAGAAGACATCTGCGAAAAGAAATCGAATGCACGACGCTGTCCTAAGTCATAATAATATACTAATATATCACTAGTCATCTAGTAGTGCAGGGTAATAAACTATGCGTAAGTGCAAATGCTCCGTGCTCGTGTCAGTGCCTCAAATATTAATATGTCGTGTGAATGAGTATGCATGCACCATGAATGTAAAACAATCAACCCTGAAATCTGGATATATCTGTATAAAAAGTCTTTAACTTTCACCATAGTAAAATTTGTATAGAAGTCTGAAACATCATCGATGAAATCCATGGAAATCCGTGTCAAGCATCGATACAAAACATATAAATCTCAAGTTTCAATACCTCATAATCTCAATATCTCGGGCTCCGTCAATCCGGATCGGCCCATATCATCAAATCTCACGACAACGGTCGGTATCCTCCGGATATCCGCCGCGCCAGACATCACCGGTAGGTAGTCTTCCCCTGCCAGGCTCATCGTCTACAACTCGATCTTCTTGCCATGGGGTACCATACCGGGCCCACCATGTACCCGAGACGGTTCATCCACTCCTCGAATCGGGTCTCGAAATCCAACAGAAAACATGAAATCTCATGGTGGACGACACATACATCATGAGAAAACCATAACTTATATTTTAAAAAGAGAGGGAGAAAGAGAGAGAAGTTTTTATATATATTCTTGCGGTTTTTCCTAAAATCCAGAAATCTCATAGAAATCCAAAATCCCAAAATCAAGAGTAAGTAAATGGTAAGTGTCGGCATAAGCCCCATAATACTGCATGATAACATGAAAATGTGAATGCATGAAATGTCTAAGTAATAAATGCAATGTCTAGACTAACACCTGAGAGTAATCACAATACTATATTGATCTAGCCTTTAGCTGATTCTATCATAAAAGATAATATGTTCTAAAGTGTACGTGACATGGCAATTACCAATGATGTGTGTGTGAGCCGGTAAATAAGTGTACGTGGGACATGCGCATCATCGGTAATGGTGCTGGTGTCCTAACAGGCAGAGTTTCATACTGACTAAAGAAACATATGTATGAACATGCAACTTGATGATTTCAATCTGAATGTAATGGTAAAATGTGTACTAAACACTCATTTGGAATATACATATCTAACTACAACTATATGACTCGGGCCTCAACTAGTATCTATCTAACCCCCTAAGAAACTAAACTAAAGGAACTAGTCGATAGGAAATAAGAATCCACCTAAGGTCTGAGTCCATATCTGTAATAGTCGGCGATCCAGCCTCAATAGCGTCACGTACGTAGTATGGCTTCCTCGAATCAAGAGCGCGGATCAATCATCACATCTATGTCTCGTACGGTAAAATCCATCGTACGGCATCCCAATATCGGGGTACGGGTCAAGTATCACCTACGTACATCATCATTCATATAATATCATCATCAAATAATGTCATGATCAAAGGTACTATACTGTAATCGCATACATCCCAATATCATCAATCATATATCATTGTCTGCAAACATATACGTCGTCAATTGTTCCTCAGAAATATCATGTCATATATATCATATCGTAATCAGGTCACACATATATCATATCGTAATCAAGTCACACATATATCATATCATAACCAAGTCACACATATATCATATCGTAATCAAGTCACAGGTTACGGTCCGGGTTTTATTCTAGAGTCTCGTATATCTCAATGTCATCATCACCTATTATCGTTTATGTATACATATCTATTCTCTCATTTTCCAACGATCCGCTAAGATCATAATATGACTGTATAGACAAGAGATCACGGCATCAAGCCCAGTTATATCGTCTCATCCCCATGTATCATATAACATCCTTATATCACATATACATGTTGTGTAAATATACACCTACACACATTCCTACTTATATATACGAATACACATATACACCAAGCCAAGTTTCTGTGTGTGCGTGTGTATGTCTACCTGAAACCTACGAATTTCCTCCAAGACATTCCTCCTCTGGTAAAGTCTATCTAAATCAGTCTAGTCCAACCTAAGGTCTTTAATAGGGTCCTACTCGCCAAGAATCTAAGGCCACGTCCGACTTCCTAATGACAATAAGAAATATCCCTATTCTATGTTTGCGGGGGTGCTAAACGCCATCCACCCGACTTCCCCCGTAGATATACATCTACTCACCTGGTCCTTGTCTGCCGAAGACGATGTCGCCCTCCTCTTCTTCCTCGTCCGAAGTCCATGCGAGGGGTACCTATACGCAAACATATATAATATCGTAAACTGAATCACGGACAAAACCAAAACGACGCACGAAACGCGCATAGGTTAAAACCTATGACCCGCTCATGCAAAAGAACCAAATATCGCTCGATATCGGCGTACAAACGCCGATTGATCGAGATAAAACACCAGCAAACAACTCGTAGTTTTAAAACTCATTACTTATAATATAAAATACGATTTAATTCATCGAAACCCTAAAATCGATCAAATAGTCCAATTCCGCAAAACCTTGAAAATGTCAATTTACCGTTTTACTTCAAAACTTGATATTTAAAAGAAACTAATGATCATAATATTCATTAAATAATATAACTAGATTATATAAACCATTACCATATTTTTCTCACACCATTTTGTCTTAATTTAAAATTTCTAGTTTGCAAATTAGCCAAAATTAACACTTGTTATGCAAAAATTCACAATTCCACTACTAAACTTGATTTTGTATATATTAAAGTGTTAAACCACTCCATGAAACCTTAAGAATGAGCTAAAGCCCTAATTAGATTTTTAATACTACATTTTAAATTAATTTCTAAAACCTAGTTTACCGAAATAGCATATTTATCACATTATATTAACTAACAATTTGAAACTAATAATTAGATTAGGTATTTCATTCATTTAACATGTTAATATTCTCATTAAAACCACAATATAATAATAAAAACCTTAATTATAATTTTAACACACCAATATATATAATTTATAAAAATCTAATTAGCAAAATTGCTTAATTTAAACAATTTTGAATGCACAAATTATAATACATCAACCATGCTAGATTTTTCCGTTCTAAAAATGTTAAGCTACTTATTATAACCCCACTTAATTAATAAAAACCCTAACTTGATTTTAGAAACCCTATCTTGAATTTTAAACTTGCAAATAGAATTAATTAAGAAAATCTAAATATGCTAAATATTTAACAACAATTAATCATAAGAATAAAAATTATACCTTCAAAGCATGAGATCCAAACATGAAAATATGCTTCCAAAATAATGGTTTCCAACTCCAAATTCCATGCTAAATAGGTCAAAGGAAAATGGTAGAGGTTGAATGTTGATTTTTGAGGTTTATTTTTGAAATTTTTGATGAATTTTGATGATTTTTGATGCAAAAATGATGGGGGGAAAATTTTGGGGCTGCCCATGTTGGTGAGGCCGGACATGAGGTGAGGAAAAGAGAGGAAGAAGGAATGAAGAATAGTGTAGAACATTCTCCAAAGAAATACACATTTTATGTCTTTTCATAATTTCTTTATTTTATTAATTTTCTTAATTCAATTCGTCATAGAAAACTCTAGAATTTTAAAGACAATTCAACGAGAGATTAGCATGATAAAAACCTAATTCTAATATGTCATGGTTCACTTTTGAAAAATAAATCCATTGCAAATTGTAATTTACACTATTTTAATGTATATTTAAAAGCTTATGTTAATATTTAAAATAATTAATTTAGGAAAAATATTTCATTAAACCAAAAATTTATAAGTGACTAAATAAACACCATTTACTAGTAATTACATGATTAAAATAGGTATTTTTAAATTTATAATGAAAAATAATTATGGTTAAATTTTACGAAAAATACGTTTTATTTTACGAAAATCAGAAAATTCACTTAAAGGGTTTTATATATCTAATTTTTTTTTAATTATTTTTAAAACGTTACATTTATTTCAAAACTTCACCTCTTTATTTTCTTAAAAAGGTTTAGATTTCTGGGTTTCTGCTTACTTGAATTCCGTTACGCCTTTAGACGTTGCGTGATTCAAGTGCTAGTCACGAGCTAATATTTCGGGTCGTGACACCTACACAGAGGTTTTCTGGCTCAAGCGAAATAGAGTAGGAGCACATATGTGATATGTGTGGGACCGAGATTAATACGATATGTGATACCGTATTCTATTCTCGCGATTTGTAACATCGGTCAGTTATATGTGATATAGCCGGGTTATCGAATCTAGTGTTGATTCGATAAGTTGTTAAATTTGATATTAGTCGGTTACATATCATATAACCGGATTATTAAATCAAGTGTTAATTTAATGATTTAATGTATAATTATATATTTGATATATTAAGTTGCATTAACTAATATTCATTCACTTATGATTTTTTTCTCACTTTGTGCACATTGTATATATGTGATATATATAATTGTGTACATGTTTGTGTCATGCTTGATGATAAATGCAACTTGGGTGTGTGTGTGACTTACACCATGTTATGATGATAATTAGGGTTTTTATTTATTTTGGTAATTATAAAATGGTGGGATTTTGTCATGGCTAGTAGCTTGTAGAAGCTTGTATTCTTCATTGACCAAGTCCACTCTTTTGTTTTGCTTAAGATATTTATTAACCCAACCAATTATCCTAACCATGGTCATATCTCTACAAGGGTTAGCATATGATGCTTAACTCACCCATGGTTGCAAAAAGAACACTTGATTAATTTCATAAGAGTTTTTCTTCTTCTTCCTCCTCTCAAGCTTTCTAGCTTCAATGAAAAATGGAGAAAATATGTGAGAAAATGATTTCTAAAATGAGCAAAATTCCTACTTCATCATCCTCTACTACTTTCCATTTAATATAGGATGTTTGCTTCACTAATTCCACAATTAGTGAAGGGGTAGCTTGGGTTAGTGTCTCCTCGGCGTAGATCCTCTTCGGTCTCGAAGTCTTCTAGCAAGCTTGTTCAGTACATCTTGCAGAGCCTCTCAAGAGTCCGGGAGTATATGGATTGCAGCGAAGGGATGACTACACGGAGCTAATGAAGTGAAGGACCGGTGTACAAAGGTTGTATTCCTTGTTCACTTCCTTTGGCAAAATGTTTGCATTTTATTCCGTCGGATTTCTAGTAGACGATTTTAGGGTTAGGGTTAGCTAGAACGGCAAAGTTTTAATATGGCATGAAAGATGCCTCCCGAAACCCTGCTGCCGTGCTAGGCGACCCTACATAGATTTATTTTTCTCACACTAAATCTTCACTTGGAAAAAACCTAGCAAGCTTTTTCTTTTGTTGAAGAAGAAGAAGAAAAGAAACTCATGAAAGAGTGAGGTTAGAATTGCAACCATGGGTGAGTTTAGTGTCATGCCTAACTCATGTAGAGAATAAACCATAGCTATGAGTTAAGGGTTGGGTTAACAAATATCTTGAGCTAAACAAACAAGTGGACTTAGTCAATGAAACCTACAAGCTTCTACAAGCTTTGAACCATGACTCATTATCCAAATGTTTAAAAAACTTAAGACAAATAAAACCATAACTTAACCTAGCATGGTGTGAGTCTCATACTAACTATGTTGCAAGTGTAACCTAGCATGACACATGAATATATATCACATATATATTTATGTGTCAAAAGAAAACAATACATATATCACATATATGTAAAGTATATCAAATGTGAGAAAAGAAATCTTAAGTGAGCTAATATTAGTTAATGTAATTTAATATATCAAATATATAATTCTACATTAAATTATTAAATCAACACTTGATTTAATAATCCTGCTATAGTGTGTATAACCGACTAATATCAAATGCAACAACTTATCGGATCAACACTTGATCCGATAATCCGGCTATATCACATATAACCGACCAATGTCACAAGTCGCGAGAATAGAATGTAGTATCACATATCGCATTAATATCGGTCCCTCACATATCACATATGTGCTCCTACTCCGTTTCGCTTGAGCCAAGAAACCTCTGTGTAGGACTCTAAAGACTCGTCAATACACCGGCAGTAGGTGATGATCATATCAAACACCCATAAGCCGCAAGCGGTCTGCTAAACGTAACAGCCACCCGGGTATTGAGCAATCAGAAGATCAACAAGCAAGCCTGCTCGTACTCCTGGGAATCCAATCAGTAACACTACCGTACAGTCCAGTCTCTTCGTCTGATATGTCGCATATCACAGCCTGGGGGTGGTATAACGTCAGACCCTAATAGCCTGATAAGTCATGCCGATGCAAAGTCCATAACGATTCAAGAAACTACTGATAACACTTACCAGTAAATCTCAGCAACCCTGGCCAGGGATTTCCTATTATGGACAATCGAGCATAGCGCAACATCAACTCCCAATACCGGGAGAGACGAAACCCCTCCTATGTGACTAGGGACTGTACCCAAAAACCACCTTTTTGCATGATCTCTTGACCGTGGTATGGTGGAAATCAAAGCACAGTGGGAATCACACAAGACACCTCGGGTCTACAGACTAACCTGTACCAGTGTCACCAGAGAACTGCTATCCGACGATAGGTATAATACCATCTAGGAGTTCTCGGCGAGTCCGTTCAGTGTACCCAGTCTCCACTGAGCACCCGTATACCTTCTCTGGTGTAAAACACCAATGGATATGGGATCATCCATCGCCCATCATATGGGTCGAGAAGCGTATACGCTAGTCTACTCTTGAGTAACGATGCCCTGTCTCGATACTCCCACGACTAGGAACATTTGAAGGATGTACTTATCGACTACTCTGTCCCCACTAGTATGATCTGCATCATAATCCTGGTAGTCAAGTACTCATCCTAAGGGCTTTATCAACATGTAATAGAGAGACAATAAGTGTACATGTTAAGATAAAAAGCAATCAGATAGCATACTATCATATCAAGCAAGAAAGTCCTCCCTATATATGTCCAAGCATCCACTACAATATACATCGCATGTACAGTAATGGCCTCTAGGGCATACATATTACTAACATGAACTTGATCGAAGAAGCCGTAAGGAGCTTGGGACAGAGGTTGAAGACCGAAGGACACGGATCGATCGGTATAACCTCTCTAAACTCCTTTCACCGTTTACTAGTATAGGGTTAATGGTTCGATCCGGGAATCTGGTTCCGTCAGTGCCTGGTTTTAAAAAGTTTTTGTTCCGCGTTTGGCTACGGATTGATGGCCGGGGCACTGGCGTAGCCTTACACTAATGGGTTTTACCCCTTCCGGAGCACCCAACAAAGTCTACACTTTGTTGCAGTACATGGAGTTCAACTAGGATAACTTAGCACCCAGCCATCAGCCGAAAGTCACCACTTCCCATGGCCTGCTGATAACTAGTAGGGTCATCGAAAGTCAACCCTAGCACCACCATGAGGTTTAAACCGGCATCATGCATGCTATTTTTAAAAAATTGGGGTGCTAAGCTATACTAACTAAGGATCAAACTAGATTGATTAGGGTTTAAGCATGATATCAAAATAAACTAGCTAAGAGAAAGGAGGCAACAACCTTTGTAGACTGTGTCCTTCTCTTCAAAATCTCCGTATAGTAGTCCACGCGACTCCACTAAGCTCCACTTGAAGTTGGATCGAGCTTCCTTGGCGATCTTCATGCCGAAGATGATCCACCCGAAGCTCCGCTAATCCAAGCTACCTCTTCACTAAACTATTTAGTGAAGGAAACACACTACACTTGAGTGCTAATCAAGTATAGGATGGTGAAGTAGGGGTTTTTGGGCTCACTTAGGATGCTCACAAGCTCACGGGTTCACAACTCATGTGAGGGATTGATCTTGGAGGATCAAGGAGGAGAAAATGAGAGAGCTCAAGAGAATATAGGAAAAACCAACCCCTCAAAAATCTATGGACTCTTGTGAAAAAATGCCTTCACCTCATTGTCACGACCTAAATATGGCACGCGACCGACACTTAAATCACGTGACATCTCAAGACATCGACGCGGTTTAAGTAAACCGAAACCCGGAATCTAAACCCATTTTGAAAATATTGGGGGTGAGGTTTAAATAATCAGCCGATAATATCAATTTAAAATAACATCTAAATTTAATTAAGTATGTTGAAAAGCCTTTATGACGTTTTGAAACTTGTCATCACCTCCCTTGCATTTTTATAAAAACCCAATACAACAAACTAAAATAGCATCCCAATGGAAGCTAGCTTTCACGTCTAAAAGACGGAATAGCCAAACAAATTTATAACAGATGTCGACTCTAAAGAGTGTGACATCACCACCCATAAACTCTAAGTCTCGATTCTAAGTCCATAGTATATCATTTCTAAGTTGATGGAGTTTCCACTAGATACAAGAATAAATGAATAATCAAGAGTGAGTATGATACAATAATAACTCACTTACCCACCAATCCCCAAAAGAATGTGTGCCCAAACCGCTGATAATCCAAGCGGTAAAACCTGCAAGAAACTGTGGCACAACGAGGATGAGTTGCCAAACTCAGTGAATAAAAGTACATCTATAGGTAGAAATCGAAATGCATGACGATACCTAGGTCATAAGTACAGTACTATCATAATCTGTATCTATATACTATATGATATGCAAAGGTGCAACACTGATCATCATGCAATCACAAGTGTATTATCTCAATGTCATATAATTCAGATCATGAATCCATTATCCGTATTGGAATTCCCTTTTTATAATGTCTGTACAAATATATGCAGGTACTGTCCCCCGTATCAGTCCTGGTGGAATCCAATAAATACATATCTAACTGTGTATCTCATGATAATGATCACATCAATATACATATGGATGTCCAGCATCGACATCTAAATCTGAAATCTCTCGTGTCCAGCATCGACACGTAAATACAGATACCGTCGACACTATCTCAACAGATGATCACCACCCGATATCCTGGCTACGATCAGTATCCCCTGGATATCTGTCGTACCTAGTCAAACCCCGGTCAGTATCCCTTGGATATCTTCCGTGTTCATTTTATCTCCGGAATCGAGTCACCTCGTTAGGCTCCCCGCCTATAATGCGGCTATCCTGCCCCTCGGTCTCGACCGGGTCCACCATGTATCCAACCGTTTCCCACCGACTCAGTCTTGATAAAACTGTAAATTCGTAACCGTATACCCACAGACTCGGTCCGGATAATAAAATCAGAAAAAACAAATCTCATGGTGGACGTTTACTCATCATATAAAAATATCAAGTGAGAAATAAGAAACTTGCATAGATTGTATTGATGATATACTATATATGTATATATATAACTGTGTCCCATACCACCGATATATATATAATCAGGAGTAAAATACTCAGAAATCTCAAGAATTCAAATACATCATCCATAATACTTCAACATGAATAGGAAAAGACTATGTAATCATATCACATAACATAATGATTTCAACTCTAATGTGCCATGGTACTACTAATGATGTATAGTGTAGAATATGCGTTTGTGATCGTGTAACATGGAAATCATTAGTATTTATGCAAGTGTTCTACGGTGTAAAAATTTATATATTAACACATATATAACAGAACGATCCTACAGTGACATGGCAGTACCAATGAGCTATAGTGTAACATATATTTACGTGCTTGTGCAGCATAGTACTCATTGGTATTTGTGCAGTGTTCTATCAGAGTGTGCGTAACGCAGAAACACATAATATAGATAATATAATGTAAACCTGTAAAGTAATCTAAACGTACTTATTGTAATTACTTGTTATGAGCTATACCATTATCTTTAGAAATGATCGGAACGTTAAGTTTGAAATAAGGAAGCTGCCTTAGATTTAAAATAGATGTTTGTTTTAGAATCTGGCACACGTCCTGGTAATTTATTTAAAGGACAACGATCCATGGTTTTTAAAAGAATATAACTCATACCAGTATAACATCCTAAAACAGACATAATCTATCTCTACGAGTCAAAGAATAAATTGGCCGTTATTCGGCATACAAAGTTCGTCATTTACGATACATATAAATCCTTGTATTATAGCTCATCATATCGCTATATCCATATCATCTTAAGTACGGCATAATCTCTCGTCCAAACTCATCAACTCACACCCATATCATACGGATCAAATATCACGTATATCTCATTTAAAGCTACATGTGAAACTTTATGCAAATGGAGGGTATATAAAACGAAATACCAAGTCAATGCTTTGACGAACCGCTAATCTTAAATAGATATTATAATAATCGTTATAAGGTTGCGGGGGTGCTATACGCCATCCACCCGACTTCCCCAGTAGACGTAAATCTACTCACCAACTTAGAAGCTCGCTGAATCCACGCTGCTACATTGCCAACTCCGTCTCGGAATCCTCGAATCGTACCTATATTCGTATTTAAATCGCATAGAAGTAAATATCATATTGAAAACCAAAACAACAAACTAAACGTACGTAGGTTAGAACCCACAACTTACTTAACCCAAAAAAATGACAATATACTTCTGTTGTTAACGTATAAACGTCAACGGTTCAGTTTCAAAATACGGAAGCTCCGTATCGTATAAATCAGAATTTTGGTAAAACCATTTAAAACACTCCCAGATTTCTCTGTATGAATAATTAGACAAAATAAATGATACAGAGACTTATAAAATACCAAAACAAAGTTACAAAAGAGAAACCAACACCAAACTCTCAAGAGGGGCCGGCGTCGCCGGAATTTTTAAGGTGGTCGCCGGATTTTGTGTTGAGTTTGGGGCTCTGGTTTAAAGTGTAATCTTCATACTTTTGATCTTACTAGTTTTTCTAGTGATTATACTCATTAATTCCAGATTCACTTTCAGAGGTCAAAGTATCACAAAAACTTAGCTTAGGATACTGCAGAACTAAACATGCTATGTGTCGTATATATAATTTCACTCCTAAACTAATATTAACATACAGATTTAACCCACTGAGAAACTAACTTATTTAAACAATACCAATTATCCCAGTGTAGATATATAGAGTTACCCTAAAATTTCCAACACCCAATTCCTTATAAAAACCGGCGAGATCAGATTTTCCCTGTTGGTCGCCGGCCAAAATCCGAGGGTATGGGTCCGTCTTCCTATGGGTTAGTCTAGTCTAAATTATAAGGTCCAGGTACTGTTTGATCAATCTATTTATCAAAAAAACTATAGCAGATTCAAACAGAGGCTAAGCTTGTAAAAATATTCGATTTCAGACAAAACAGAATTGAACAGAACTGAAAAATTTTAAGGAAGAGGAAGATATACCTACAGCAAGATCATTGGAAAAACTTTCTCTAAGATGCATAAGCTCAAGGTCCTAGCTAGAGGGTGATGGTGAAGTCTTAGCACTTGCTCTTCTTCTCTTCTCTCTTTTCTTATTTTCTTTGTGTTTCCTTAAGTTTTCTTTTCTTTTCCATCTCTTTAAAATTTCTGATCTTATGAACTGAACAAAGGGGGTGAGATAAAGAAAAGCATGAAAGTTTGTTGTAGAGAAAGGAGGAGGTGGCATGGAGGAAGGAGGTTGTGGCACTTGGTGAAGCATGGATGATTCATACAAAGAGGAGGTGTTAGATTGGAAGAATGAGGTGTAAAGCTAGGAAGAAGGAGGTGTAAGGTTATAAGTAAGGGTGAAAATGAGGTGTTTGTATGTAATTTAGCATAAATGTTATATGCCAACCTTAATAAAAATATAACCATAAGTAAAAGCCTTTTTATCAAAATTTAATTTCATATAACATAAGGGATATGAAAGGATAAATTTATTACTTAATTATTATTAGCTTAATGATAAACACAATGTAATGATAATATAATTAAGATATCATTTTCTTGATATCACCCGCTTTTTTCATATTTATCAAAATAATTACATTTTTCGGATATAATTCCGATACCCCAAATTCATAAGCGATATCATTTCGCATAAACTTATCGATTTTATTATTTTTATAATAAATTGAAATAATTATTCTTAATTTTCCAAAACGTTACACTCATCTCTTTAATTATTGAAGCATACAATATCTAGCAATAATAAATTGGTCCAATGCTTCAATAGTTAAAGCAAATGAATAAACAAACATTAAAATCCATGCTTCACCCATGCTCCTCATTTTCGACCTCATTTTCTATTTTCCAAAAATAGAAATTTCAACCATGCTTCATATAATATACATATATATATCACACACACACACACACACATATATATATATATATAAAGATAAGCAAATAATTAGTGAGATAATTATTAGTTAATATATAATTATATCAAATATAATATATATCAAATTATTAAATCAACACTTGATTTAAAAATCCGGTTATATTACATATAACCGACTAATATCATTTATCTATATATCACATTATCAAATCAACACTTGATTCAATAATCCGATTATATCACATATAACCTAATTGATATCAGATTATCGCCAAATTAGAATACGGTATCACATACTCATATCTAATCAGGCCCCCGCACATATCAGCATATGCGCCCTACTTTGTTTCGCTTGAACTAGGAAACCACTGTGTGGGACTCTAAAGACTCGTCAATATGCCAGCAGTAGGTGATGATCACATCAGTCATCCACAAGCCGTCAGCGGTACTAGCTGGACGTAACGGCTACCCATGTATTGAGCAAATACAAGATCAACAAGAAAGCTTGTCCAAACTCCCATGAAGCCTATAAGTAACACTTACCGTATAGTCCGGTCTCTTCGGCTGATATGTCGCATATCGAGTCTGGGGGTGGAATCGTCAGACTCCAGTAACTTGATAAGTCATGTTGATGTATGGCTCATAACGATTCGAAAAACTACTGATAACACTTACCAGTAAATCTCTTCAGCCCTGGCCAGGGACTTACTGTTATAGCCAATCGAGCATAGCGCAACATCAACTCCCAATAACGGGAGAGACAAAACCCCTCCTATCGCTCACTGCCTCCATGTGACTCAGGATTGTACCCAAAATCCACCTGTTTGCATAACTCCTTTGAGCCATGGTACGGTGGAAATCAAAGCACAGTGGGAACCACACAAGACAATATGACGATCTCGGGTCTACAGACTAACCTGTACCAGTGTCACCAGAGAACTGCTATCTGACGATAGGTATAGTACCAACTAGGAGTTCTCGGCGAGTCCTGTTCAGTGTACCCATTCTCTAATGAGCACATGTGTACAATCTTTGATGTCAAACACCAATGGTTATGGGATCAACCATCGCCCCATACAGGGTCAAGAAACATACACACTAGTTTACTCTGGAATATCGATGCCCTATATCGATACTCTCTTGACTAGGAATAATTAAAGGATGTGCTTGTGGACTACACAAGCCCCAGTAGTATGATCCACATCATAGCCCTGATAGTCAAGCAAACATCCTAAGGGCTTTATCAACAAGTATTAGAGAGACAGTATAATAATACAAGTGTTCATGTTAAGATAAAGAGCAACCAGATAGCATGCTATCATGTCGAGTAAGAAAGTTTTCTATATATATGTCCAAGCACCCACTATATCATACAATAATGGCCTTTAAGGCATACATATTCCTAACAATCTCCCACTTGCACTAAGGCCATGTGTTGTAGTATCTCATACCCAACATCCCAAAATGTATCTCAAACTGCGTCTGGGGGAGGGCCTTCGTGAATGGATCCGCTACGTTGTTCTTCATGTCAACTCTCCTGACCTCGATCTATCGTCGATCTACTATCTCCCGGATCAAGTGATACCACCTAAGAATATGTCTGGATCTCTGATAGGACCGGGGTTCCTTGGGCAAAGCCACAGCTCCATTGTTATCACAATACACAGGTATTGGATGCTCAATGGATGGAACCACACTAAGTTCAGCAATGAACTTCTCCATCCAGACAGCCTCTTTGGCAGCATCGTTAGCAGCGATGTATTCAGCCTCCATCGTCAAGACTGCTATGGTATCTTGCTTGGAACTCTTCCAATATACCGCCCCTCAATTGAGGGTAAAGACAAAACCCGAGACCGACTTACTGTCGTCCTTATCACTCTGGAAGCTAGAATTGGTAAAGGACTCCACCTGGAGTTCTCCGTTACCATACACCAAGAAAATTTCTTTAGTCCTTCTCAAGTACTTAAGAATGTTCTTCATAGCTGTCCAGTGTTTCTCCCCAGGATCTGATTGATACCTACTCACTATACCTAGTGAGTAAGCTACATCCTGTCTGGTACATAACATCGCATACATGATTGACCCGACTGCCGAAGCATGGGGTATCCCTTGCATACGAGCCCTCTCCAAATCAGTCTTGAGAAACATCTCTTTGGAGAGAGTGATTCCTGAACAAGCAGGTAAATTACCATGCTTAGAATCTTCCATACTAAACCTCTTTAGTATGGTGTCAATGTACCTGGATTCGGACAATCCCAACATCCTTTTAGATCTATCTTTATAAATCTTAATCCCCAGGATGTAGGAAGCATCACTTAGATCTTTCATGGAGAACTTATATGATAAGAAGAGCTTGACCGAGTGTAGCATAGGAACATCATTTCCTATTAAGAGTATGTCATCCACGTACAATGCGAGAAAGACAACCTTATTCTCTACGACCTTCTTGTATATACAAGGTTCATTTATGTTTTTGATGAAGTCAAACTCTTTGATAGATTCATCGAAACTGATGTTCCTGCTCCGCGATACCTGCTTTAATCTGTAGATTGATTTAAGCAGCTTGCATATGCTTCCGCTGCTCCCACTATCTATGAAACCCTCTGGCTATGTCATGTACACGCTCTCTTCTAAATCACCATTTAGAAAAGCGGTCTTGACGTCCATCTACCAGATTTCGTAGTCATGGTATGCAGCAATGGAAAGTAAGATCCTGATGGACTTAAGCATAGCCACTGGAGAAAAGGTTTCATCATAGTCGATACCTGGTCGTTGACGAAAACCTTTTGCTACAAGTCTAGCTTTGAAGGTCTCAACCTGTCCATATACACCAAGTTTCTTCTTAAAGATCCACTTGCTCCCGATGGGTTTTATCCCTTCAGGAGCAACATCTAAAGTCCATACTTTGTTGGTGTACATGGATTCCATCTCAGATCGCATTGCATCCAGCCATTTCATAGAGTCCCCACTTATGATGGCCTGCTCGAAACTAGTTGGGTCATCATCTTCCATGATGCAATCCCCGCTCCTACCATCTATGAGAAAACCGTAGTATCTCACAAGCGGATGAGAAACCCTACTAGATCTGCAGAGTGGCTGAGGTTCGTCAGAGACTATTAAATCCTCCGGTTCTACCAAATCGTCAGTTATAGTTTGTGTAGCTGGAACTTCTTCCAGCTCTACCTCATTACCACTAATTTCTTTTGTAAGAAATTCCTTTTCTAAAAAGGTGGCATGTTGAGCAACAAACACTTTTTGTTCCTCGGTGTGGTAGAAGATATGCCCTCGCGAATATTTAGGATATCCTACAAACTTGCACAGAACTGACCTTGCCTCGAGCTTGTTCGGATTTTGGTTTTTTGACATAAGACGGACAACCCCATATCTTAATGTAATTAATACAAGGTCTCTTCCTCTCCCATATCTCATATGGAGTGGTAGGTACTGATTTGGTTGGAACCCTATTCAATAGGTATGCAACTGTCTCAAGTGCATAACCCCAAAAGGAAACCGGTAACTCAGCATTACTGTCACGACCTTAAAAGTACGGAACATGACCGGCACTTAAATTACGAAACATCTCGAGGCGTACGTAATCTAAGTAAGCCAAAACCCAGAAATCAAACCAATTAAAGCAATAAAGCGAAGGAAAAACCAATTTTAAAGCAATAAGTTTAACAACATAAGACGAAGTATCCATTTTAAAATCTTAAGTCTTTTCTGAAAATTTCGGCAGAGTTTCCTTTGTAAAATCTGACCCCAAACGGGGTACAACATGAATAAAGCATATATAATGAATAAAGGCATCCCTAAGCGGGAGCTAGCTCTTCGCCAACCGGCGGACAAAACCACGCAATGCAATGTAATATACAACGCCGAAAGGCGAGGATCAAAACTGAAAAGGAAACTCGAATCAACATGAAAACCGTAATAATACAACGCGCGACTCTAAGGTCGAAAGAATATACACTGGTCTTCTATCTCTATCAAATATACAAATCTGGTTGATAGAGTTTCTAGATATAACTGAAATAATAAATATACAATGGTGGTCACGATGCAAGTGAACCCACCTACCAAAGCAATCACCCGGAAGGAACAGTGTGCCAGCAAAATCATAACGAAACCTGTACGGCAAAACCTGCAAGAAACTGTGGCACAACGGGGGTGAATTACCAACTCATGAGTAGAAAATATCACAGAGCAGAAATCGCATATATGACTCATCCTAGGTCATATCAAGTAATATCCTCAAATAAATATATCCTGTTCCATTTACACATAGGTGCAATACCACGTGCTCGTGTCAGTGTCTCAGATAGCAAAATATCATATATATGATGTATGAATGCATTACGAATGAAACCAGAATACATCATGAAATCAACAGAGAAATTAGTGTCAAACATCGACACAAAACATAAATCTCAGTATCTCAATATCTCTATATATCGGGCTCCGTCAGTCCGGATCGGCCCATATCATCAAATCACACGACCATGGACGGTATCCTCTGGATATCCTCCACGCCAGGTAAAATCACCGGTAGGTAGTGCTCCCCTGCCAGGCTCATCGTCTACAACTCGAGGTTATTTCCCGAGGGTACCTTACCGGGTCCACTATGTACCCACAGACAGTTCATCCAACTCCTCGAATCGGATCTCGAAAACCATCTCAAAACCGAGAAAACATAATGGTGGACAAGACCCGTCATATCAAGAAAAACCGTATTTTTCTCTTCAAAATACATCATCAGTTTATAAAACTTTCACATGCGGTTTCCAAATCCAGAAAATCTCAAGAAGGATCCGAAAACATCAAAGCACCTTGTCAATAAAAGTGAAAACTGGCATAAATCTCCATAATACCGCATAACCAATGAATATATGAATGCATCTGATATCATGCAATGAATGCAATAGTTAAACTAGCATATGAAAGCTATAACATATTGCAACTATCAGCTAGCAGGCTATGTTAATGAAAAAGTATTCTCTAAAGTGTACGTGACATGGCAATTACCGATGATGATGTGTGTGAGCCGGCAAGCAGGTGTACGTAGAACATACGCATCATCGGTAATGGTGCTAGTCTCCTGACAGCAGGGTTTCATAATAATTACAGATAACATATGTATAAGCATGCAATGCGATGAAACATCATGAATATACAGAAAGTGATAGTAACAACAATACTGAAGAATAAACCTACCCAATATACGAGTCATACAGTTTTGGTATTTAAAATACTCACAATTTTCCATTTTTTTGAAAACAAGTATGATACGAGCCCAGTCAAAAGGGTAAGGAAATCCACCTAAATCTGAGTCGATCTATATATATATCTAGTAGTCGGTGATCTCGCCTCAATAGTATCACGTGCGATACAATATATGTAATATGACAATCCTTGAGTCAAGAGTGCGGATCTATCATCATAATTATATCTCGTACGGTAAATCTATCGTACGGCATCCCAAATCTGAGTACGGGTCAATTATCATATTTCTCTCATTACTTATCTAGTATCCTTATCATCATAAACCATGAACTGGGGTACTGATCTAAATCTAGTACATACTGATACCATCAATAAATGTATATGCGTGTGTTTGAAACACATCGCCTAAAGATCCTCTAAAATATCATGCCGTATCTCCTAATATGAACCAAATCACATCACAGATCTCACGGCATCATGCCCAATCTCAACGACTCATCTCACAATATCATATACCATCCTCACCATCCGTCTATACGTATATGTATTTATATCAACCCACGCATCCACATCTATCTATAAATATATAACATATACACCCAAAACCATATCTCGTGCGTGTATGTGTATGTGTAACTACCTTACCCTAAGGTTCGCGACTATGACCTACTAAAGTCCTTTCGTCAAATCTCGCTAACACTAACTCGTGATCTCCTAACCTTTTCTTGCTAAGTGTTCAATCTCTCCATAATATATAAATGCGTATCTATATCGTATCACATCATTTCTTATGACTTTGCGGGGGTGCTATATGCCATCCACCCGACTTCTACCCATAGATATATATCTACTCATCTTGCTTCTTACGTGCCGATGCCGATGTCGCCATCTTCTTCTTCAACGTCTCGACATCCACGTGGGGGTACCTACTCATAAAATCCAATCGAAATGCGTATTAAAATCCAATCGGAAAACCAAAATGGCACATGCTACGCTCATAGGTAAAAACCTAGAGCCTCGCACGCAAAACACGACCAATAATCCTAGTCGTCGACGTTCAAACGCCACACAACGGAAACACAATACCAAATACCAAAATCAAGTCAAAACGAAGTCGTAAAATAATGCATCAACTCATGGAAACGGTCCCAGATTTTACCCTAATAGAAATTAATCAATTCTGCATATACCAAGGGTCTAGATTACAAACAATGGAGCTACAGAACAAGAATGAGACAAAATGCATCAGGTTTGGCCGCAAATTGCGGCCATAGGGACTTTATTTGCGGCCTGGGTGAGGGCAGAAGGGCTGGGGTCTTGGGATTATCATCTATGTTGCCGGTACTACTCTCTGTACTTGCTAATTAATTTTCAGGTCACCCGGGTGTTAGAAGATTCAGTTTTCCTATCACAATTCTCACAATTTCAATGTCGGCAGAAATTCAAATTTCGTGTTTCGGGGATAAGTCTCAGTTTTGGGTCTGAATTCTAGCACTAGGGGGTTTGTATGGCCTCTACTAAGCTCAAGTACACTATCACAACTCAAAAGTCCCTCAAACCCTAACTAGAAATTTTCAAAACTCACTAAACAACACTATATCGATTCTAAACATGTATAGGTGATAAGGTAAATGGAATACGATACAATTGGTGCAGAAATTACCTCATTTGGGCAACCCAAGAAAACCCTAGTTTTCCAATGTGTAGAGGGTGAAGAGGGGAACACTTTTAATGAAACGGGTTTAGGGTTTTGTTAGATATTTGGAGATGGTTCCATGGGGTGAAGGTGGAGGGAGATGAGGTTGAGGAGATGAAGAAGGAGAAGGAAAAAAATGGTGGAGGAAGAGAATGTGGCAGCCCTCTCTCTCTCTCTCCTCTCTTATTCTCACCCACTCTCTCACTAATTACCCTTTTGCCATTTTTCATTTTTCTTTTCTTTTCTATTTAAAACCCAAACCATATAATACCCATAAAACAACACCAATGCGACAACATGTCACCAAATGCAACATGACATGGTGCACTAGCCACGGAAAACTGTAAAAACACGGATTTGGCTTAATCGCGATTAGCAGTGCACTAATCGGGTTTTTATCAAAACTGCATATAATAAATTTTTGAAATGCCAAATCCATTAAATATATTTTTAAATGAATAAATCATTTTAATTTTCAATTATTTCATAATTATTGGTATATATTTATACATTTTTTCGAAAACCCCAATTTCGCAAATCGGGCAGTTTTCGGGAAATATATTATTTTAATATCAAATTCCAAAAATAATATTTTATATTTTCAGAAATGTTACAATCTTCCCCCCATAAAGAAATTCGGTCCCCAAATTTAAATTTTAAACCTCCAAATTCTAAAACATTTCAATAATCAGATCAAGTCGTCGGGGCGCCGAAATCATCAATACATAAAACGCATCGTAGCGCAATGCATGCGTATGAACAATGAGCAGATAACTCAAAATCAAAACTCCGTCAAGCATCCCGCAATCATCGGAGTCATGGTGAAGACACCAATGTCAAATACAAAACGAAACCAACATGATATACATCAAAACTATACATGTAAACATCATTAAAACATCGGAAAGATATGCAGGACAAACTTTTTCATGTTGCTGTGCGATGCACGTATCTCGGCACAGTGGCGGACGTCTATTATAAGAAAATAACTATATATATATATATATATATATATATATATATATCCTTTGTTTAATATACATGTACTGCCGTTTTGAAAACAATTTAGAATGGTTTCCTTGTTTTAAACGTTTCGTGTCATATCAGACACATAGGTAATTACTAAGACTATAGCTCCCATTTTGGAAATCCCTTCGATAACTATCACTGCATGCAAAATATATCTAGGTACTGCCCTAGGACTAGTCCTTCTCAGTACGAAACAAATAGTAAATATCATCAAAACGTACTGCTCCATAAGAAATCGAATCCAAAATATGCATAAGAATGCCGCGTGCGTCTGGTGCGCACGGAAAAATTGAAATCCATAAATGTGCCATACATGTGTACAGAAAAAAATCTAAGTGCAACGGGCGTGCACGAAACACCTGTCATAGGCAACGGGTGTGCCTGACAGCAACATCAGGTGCATCTGATATGCACAAAGAATCCTGATTTAGTGCATCTGGTGTGCA
Organism: Agapanthus africanus; assembly: GCA_030015575.1. Classification (NCBI taxonomy): domain Eukaryota; kingdom Viridiplantae; phylum Streptophyta; class Magnoliopsida; order Asparagales; family Amaryllidaceae; genus Agapanthus; species Agapanthus africanus. Next base: position 322,306,106 of record CM057345.1, on the reverse strand, counting down.
CCAAAATCGTATCTCATATCATGAGCCCAACAATTGCGAAAATCCAAATCAGGTGCATCCATCATGCATGAATAAAATCTAAATCATGTGCATCCAACATGCACGAAATCACGAAATCCAATATCAAGCGCCGAACATGCGCAAAATCCAATCCAAGCGCATCAAATATGCGCAAGAATCCAATCAGGTGCACAAGGTGCATAAAACAAATATCGAATATCACAATTGAAATCAACGGTATACAACACATCTCAAATCCAAATCCAGTATACCGTGGTATATAATCTCACAACCATGTGCATCAGCGTGCACAAAATCAAATCAAAACACTAAAAGTACATGAAATCTATGCCGAAAACACAAGTCAAATCATAAACAACACAACGGTGTATAAAGCATATCTTAAATGCAATAACTATGCACAAAATATAAATACCCAGTAGGTGCAACCATGGTGCACGAAAACAAATATCATGAAACTCAGTCATCAAAACTCAATCATGTGAATAGATCGCCCAAAATACCGAATCAAGTATGGCGGAATAGTCCCGCTCAAGCACATCCTTTAAGAATCTCTGGCCAACTGCCGTGGTCACTTATAACATGTCTCGCCGACGGTGCCGAACTCTGGCCTGCTGAGTGTACGTAAAATGACCACTCCTGGGTCCAAGTCTTCTCATGTAGTATTCCAGAAAGGTCCTGTCGAGATCTCTCCCAAATCTCGTTTCTGCCGAACTGCCCGGAAGTCATCATCTTTTACTAAATCTACCTCTTGCTCCGGAACGGCTGCATACTCATCACAACTCCTTCTGGAAGGTATATCCATATATAACGCCTCTGTATGCGTGTCAAATCTCTGATATCGGCGGAGTGGAACATCTTCTCATTAAGATCTCGTACGAACCTCTTACTCCACTTTCCTCTAATGTCAACTGCTTCGGACTCGTCTCTTCATGGCTGCATGGACTGCGCTCCAACGGCTACACTCGTATCTGGAGTCTCCCAAGCAATGCATCCCATCACAAGATATCCGAATGAAGTTGAACCATCCGATCGATTCGTCAAAACCTCATAATCCCACAAGAACTCAACATATTGGGTACAGTTTAATAGTATCGAGTACATGCCACAGCACCTATGGACCAACCGTAGAAGGGCAAACCCAAGCCTAACTAATGGCAACGCTGAACTGCCGCAAACCCTAAGGTACAAAGGCGTTCCATGATCATTATGTCGAGTTAGGATTTCATTCTTCTAGAGGGTCCGTAGAATTACCTGCATGTTTCTCCGAATACTTTAAACTTGGAAAATGGATTTCTTACATTCGATCGTCTCTATCGACTCTCAACGTATCTGCGTGAAGTCGTCTTTAGCTGGAATCAATAATCTGATGATCTCGCATCGGGATAAGCGAACGAACCACAGGTCCTAGTCATTCATCCTCGGGTGACTAGCGACTTTCTATCACATCTCTAAGTACAACTCGTACAACAATAGCTCCAATCTCTGGGGCGCTATCTCATCGTCCGCAGCAACAACTGTCTCATTCGTCTGCACGCTGAACAGTACATCAATCATCATGAATAAGCGATATATCAATGGTCATCACATTCTGGCAGGCCTCCATCAGTGGCTCAACCCTCTGGTGCTGATCTGCACGTCCGAGTAATCTCGTAAAAGCAATCCATCAAATGCTCATGGCGCGAAGACACAATAAAACGATGCCTCTCTATGCAATCGTATCCCTGGAATAACGCCCTGATCAGTCCTCGTCCATGACGAGCTTGTGCTGACCGCAACTCTAGCCGTAGCTCTCTCTCTCTCTCTGCCCGTGTAATCATGGCAGCAAAACCATAACTGGTACCGATGAGGATAGATCACAGGGATGAATATAATGCTGTGCAAAGAAATGTACATCCTAAGGCTTCTTAAGCGGAGTAGCGTATCGTAAGTATGCCACGGAACATACACACAGTACGTCACTCTACTAAAGTCGCCTACTCCATCAACCAAGGGTCATCCTACACTCAGGAGGTAAAACCTAACGCTCTGATACCAACTTTGTCACGAGCCGAAAAGTACGGAACATGACCGGCACTTAAATTACGAAACGTCTCGACGCGTACGTAATCTAAGTAAGCCAAAACCCAGAAATCAAACCAATTAAAACAGTAGAGTGAAGGAAAAACCAATTTTAAAGCAAGAACTTTAACAGCATAAGTCGAAGTATCCATTTTAAAATCTTAAGTCTTTTCTGAAAATTTCGGCAGAGTTTCCTTTGTAAAAACTGACCCCAAACGGGGTACAACATGAATAAAGCATATAGAAAAGGCATCCCCAAGCGGGAGCTAGCTCTTCGCCAACCGGCGGACAAAACCACGCAATTTGCAATGTAATATACAACGCCGAAAGGCGAGGATCAAAACTGAAAAGGAAACTCGAATCAACATAAAAACCGTAATAATACAACGTGCGACTCTAAGGTCGAAAGAATATACACCGGTCTTCTATCTCTATCAAATATACAAATCTGGTTGATGGAGTTTCTAGATACAACTGAAATAATAAATAAACAATGGTGGTCACGTGCAAGTGAACCTACCTACCAAAGCAATCACCCGGAAGGAACAGTGTGCCAACAAAACCGTAACGAAACCTATACGGCAAAACCTGCAAGAAACTGTGGCACAACGGGAGTGAATTGCCAACTCATGAGTAGAAAACATCACAGAGCAGAAATCGCATATATGACTCATCCTAGGTCATATCAAGTAATATCATCAAATAAATATATCCTGATCCATTTACACATAGATGCATGATTAGTCCAAAAAATTATCTATTACCGCAATCAGAAACGGCGTCGCTTCGCAGCTAGCCGGTGAGTACGGGTCGATTCACAGAGACGGGTAAATTTCTTTTATGTGTTTTAACGAGTTGATTCACAATGTCATTTTGGTTGGTTTATAAAAATCTATAAAAATTGGATCTAATTAATCTATTTAAGAGTCTTGCTAGGGTTAGGCTTAGGGGAAGTTTTGGAGATTAACGTTTTTCCTCACCGCTTTCAATGCCTTCTTTTTTAGATCTATTAGATGTTAATGTAATTATTAATAAAGTGGATCCAAATCTTTTGGGAAGATGTTTCTTCCTCTAGATTTGTATCCTTCCTTTGTTGATAATTACCCTAACCCCCACGGAAAACGCGCGCAACCGGCCCTTTATACTACGGTTCATCGTTACCTCGATGGGTAGGATGCCGCAGGGAGCGGTTGTGCTCGTATGCGTGGAGTTCTAATTCATTAGGTGAAAGTGGCATTGAAAGGGTTGAGAGATCTCATCTCTCAACCCTTTCCCTAAAGCTAACCCTAACAAGCGAGGAGATTACTCGCTCATTAGGGGATGAGAAATATTTTAATTAAAAGAAATAGAAATAAAATACCTTCCTAAGTTGACGGGTCCCTCCAAACAAGAAGAACAGATCTGAATTTATCTCCCAGAAAGTCTGAATTTTATTGATTGAAAAGAGGCATAAGTTTTTACAGATCTGGAAATACAATTTATAGGAAAACAGAAAACCTAGGGTTACAGACTCTCGCACATGCGCAATTACAGATTTGACCTCTAAAAATCCCAACACCCGAACCGTCGCACCGACACAAGAAGTCGGTGCCGACACGTGCAACAAACGGCCGCGGAAGCGCGGCAATAGGGCGCTTGGGCCGCGGTTCCGCGGCCCTTTGGTGGCCTTAGATCACCAAACTTCTGGGACTCCTTATTAACTTCTTGGGCTTCCTATTTCCATATGTATTTTCTCTTTTGGGCTTCTTATTCTCCTTCAGATATTTCAGTGAATACTTGTAGCGATCTTTTAACCGTTTACTTGACTTTTTGGACCTTGCACTGTTCTTCGACTAGGCTTGACTAGGATCCGTCTACTTGTTGGTCAAAAGTCCCTTTTCTGCATCAGCTTTCGTCTTTTTCACTGTATTTGCATCCAAGCCCTGTATCCTGTAACATGTATCAAAAGTGCGTCAAGAGTACCTGTTTATTTATAAAACGAATAAGAATAGGGGAATGAATAATGCAATATTATAGTCTGAACAAATACCCCCAAACTTATCTTTTGCTCGTCCTCGAGCAAACTTATTATTTTTATTCACTAAAATCCTAACCGCACTTTCGCAGGGAAACGCGATTGCACTGAGCACGTGCAACAAGCCGTTAAACCTCTAGGTGTCCCTAGTAGGAGGAGTGTTGTCTCCTGAGGGTTTTCAGCGGATTACACCCACAAAATCCTATCAACTTGGCCCATTGACTTTAGTTCTCCATTTAGGTTTTCTAACAAGGAATTCTATTATCTTTTGACTCGCAAATTATCCACCCACATTCTTCACACTTCCTCATTATTTAACTTAAGATTATATATGCTGTGTAGACCTACTTAGCTTTCGGCATTTCTTAAGTTTTCCTTCTAGGGTTCCATCTCCATTTAGGAATTTTTATCAACTCTATTAAAGATACAAGTTCTATTCTTCATCCCTTTTTCTCATCTAAACTCCAATTACATACCCCTATGTGTGTGTATAGATCATCCCTACACTTGGAAATTCAAATCAAGCAATCGTACCCTTGTCCGTTGTCCAAAGTACTAATTAGTTGGTGAATTTTTTAATTGAATTTTGCTTACACATCCTTCATGCGACCGTTAATACTTCTTGAGGTACCAACAACCGATTACAAGATGCGTTAGCACTTTAAAGCATACTTCCTAGTTTTGCAACACCGAAGGCTTTAGCAGTGACTCCCAAACGAGTTGGTCTAAGGCACTAGGTGATGAAGCACCCTCGCTAAATATTTTTCTATTTTTGCAGCCTTAAGTAATCACAAAAACCAGTATCCATTTTTTTATTCTTTATTCACTTTTTTTTCTCTTTATTTTCATTGTACTAAGGACTTTAGACAAGAGCACTTCAAGGTCTCTTCTACTATTCCAAGTTTCAAGGTGCGTGATTGTCACGACCCAAAAGTACGGAACGTGACTGGCACTTAGATTACGAGACGTCTAAAGGCGTACCGTAACCTAAGTCAGCCAAAGCCCAGAAATCTAACCCAAAATCAAAAGAGAGTGAAGGAAAACCTTGAATGAAAACGGTTTTGAAATCAATTAAGTTGCATAGAATCCAAAAAAAAAGATCAAAAATTCCCGAAAATTTCGGCAGAGTCTCCCCTGTATTTTCTATCCCCCAAAATGGGTACAACAAGATAATAAACCTGTAATTATAAAAATGGCATCCCCAAGCGGGAGCTAGCTCTTCGCCCAAGGCGGATCACAACCACATGCAATATAATAGTAATATCAAAAAAAAAGAGCATAAAAGAGATGCAAATACCAGAAAACACACGTCGGCTCAAGTGAGCTCGACCCAAAAGAAACCACAAATATACATATCTCTCAGTCTCATCACTAGGTCGCATATACAATACAAGTGGTAGATGGAGAATACTAGATACAATGATAAAGCAAAAAGAAATAAAGTATACTCGCAACCCACCTACGGGCGATGTCGCGAGTCTGAGCAAAAGAAACTGATGATAAGATAGCCCGCCGCTACGAGACTGACGGGTCCGACCTGCAAGACACTGTGGCACAACGGGGGTGAGTTGCCAGCTCGTGAGTAAATATAACATCTAATAAGGCAATCGTAAGAATGCACGCAATGCACCACAACATGTATGTCCATATGTGATATAATAACTCTAGTATGCATGCACATGTATGCAATATCTTTTCTAACTCTTTAAGTGTTTAGAATGTTAAAGTTACTGCATTCTTAACTTTTAGAAAGTTAATGTCTGTATAATAGCTAAACATCATCAAGAAATCATCTGAAAACCCGTGTCAAGCATCGACACCAAATAGGAATCACATCTGTCTCAATATCGGGCTCCGTCAGTCCGGATCGGCCCATATCATAAATCTCACGACAACGGTCGGTATCCTCCGGATATCCGCCGCGCCAGACATCACCGGTAGGTAGTCTTCCCCTGCCAGGCTCATCGTCTACAACTCGATCTTCTTGCCCCGGGGTACCATACCGGGCCCACCATGTACCCGAGACGGTTCATCCACTCCTCGAATCGGGTCTCGAAATCCAACAGAAAACATGAAAACTCATGGTGGACGACACAGACATCACGAGAAAACCGCAACTTTGTTTTGCAAATGATAAATCTAAGGTTTTGTTAAATTCTTGCGGTTTTCCCCAAAAATCCAGAAATCACAGAAAAACTGAAATCATCAAGAAAATCATAGTGTCCACATGTTATATATAATAATGTCTATGATATCAATGTATATGATGTGAGTTTTTGTAGCAATCTATATAAATATGATGTTAATGCGAGGTATATGCATGCTATGCAATTTCATATATCATGTTTGAATGCAAATAGCGATATTAAGTTAAACAGGTTTTCTAGTGTACGTGGCATGGCAATTACCAAAGGCGTGTGTGTCACATGAATAGTGCGCGTGCAATCGATGCCAATGGTAATGTGTTCGTGTCCTACGAAATGATATCGCGTAAGTATATATGAACGTCATATGAATGCCCATGCAATCTAGTATAGGGTTAGCTGTGAGGGTATGCCATGTATATAAATGGATAAGCTAGCTAACAATATAATTAATGCATAAAGTAGGGTAATCCTAACTGGGGGGGGGCGCCTCGCGCCATCCAGACGATTCCCCCGTAGATGAATATATCTACTCACCAGAAATCCCCGCTAATCTGATCCGGCCACCGCTTTGCCTTTTCGCGCCGTATCCGAAGTTTTCCCGACCGATCCTAAATTTGCACAACACCAAGTATAAGATTACATAACCCTAAACGATGCAAGTCACATTATACAAATATCCACGCTCTCGTATTAAACATAGCATGCACTCGGTGCGCGGAAAAACGCACGAAAATCGCAATCCTTTAACAAAAAATCGTCATTTCGGGGAAATCGACAAACTACCACCCGACTAGACGAAACCCCGCGTTCACGCATTCTAATAACCCTATACGACGCTAATAATATTGCTAACCTAACACAAATCGACCGCATACTATTTTTCGTAAAAATCTAGTAAGCGATTTTTAAACCAAATCGATACAAACATTGAAATTTGTCGATTTAGTAAGCATATAATTTCACCATTAACCATTCTAATCAATTAGACAACCATCCCTAACATAATCCAACCATTATGCTACAAACCCTAATTTATAAAAATCCAAAACCTTCTCTTGATTTTTCATGAACAAGGATTTACACTAAATTAATACTTTAAACATCTAATTTAGCATAAACAAACTACCAATTTGCAACTAGTTTAGAATTTTCACCTCTCAAGCTTGAACCCTAGCTTGATCAAGTCTCCAAGAAGCCTCCTTTCATCATGTTTTTGAACTAATTTGGTTTGAGAGAGAAAGGATTAGGGTTTTGGTTTGAATGGAGAAAGAAATTTGTGAATTTTTATGAATTTTTTGCAAGGAAATGAAGCAAAAATGAAGTGGGAAATGGGGATCCAGCAGCTCTAGGCCGGCCAGCAGCAAGAGAGAGGGGTGTGGGAAATTTTGAGAAGTTTCTAGCTAATTACAACATCATATGATATCATATCATGCTTTCATATCAACCTTTTTCCAAAAAAACCCCTTTTTAAGCCATTTTTTCATAATTTTCCCACCCAAAAATCTAAAAGTTTGCAAGACATGATATAATTTTATTAACACCATATTTTAGCTTATAAAGACTCCTAATTAAGGAATTTACCTAATTAAATTTGTATTTATCCCTAATTAAATGTATTTAAAAAGGCTTAAAATAATAAAAAAAATAATTAATTACGATTTTTTTTTTTAACTAGATAATTATAAGTGACATTTTAATGACAAAATTATAGTAATATCTTATCTAAATTTTGTATAATTAGGTCTACAATGAAAAATATCAATTTTGACTTTTTACGGAAAAAGTCGAAAAATTAGCCGATTACCGAAAAACTGCCTAAACGATTTTCGAAGGGTTACAATCTTCCCCCCTTAAAGAAATTCGGTCCCCGAATTTAGAATTCAACTACGCGTACCTTCAAAAAGATGGGGATATCTCTTCCTCATCTCGACCTCGGTCTCCCAGGTGACCTCCTCACTGTTCGGGCCACGCCAAAGAACCTTGACAGACGGTATGACCTTCGACCTCAATTTCTTCACCTGCCGATCCAAGATGACAACCGGCTGCTCGGTGAAAGAAAGGTCACGCTCTAACTGGATCGTCTGGTGCTGAATCGCCTGGGAAGGATCATGAAGGTACTTGCGGAGCATCGAGACATGGAATACGGGGTGAACATCGGGGAAGCTGGGCGGAAGAGCTAACCGATAAGCGACTGGACCAACACGCTCTAGGATCTCGAAAGGACCAACATATCTAGGACTCAGTTTCCCTTTCCGCCCAAATCTCATCACACCCTTCATCGGAGAGACCTTCAGGAAAACATGATCGCCAACAGCGAACTCGAGTCGGCGACGACGCCTGTCAGCATATGATTTCTGCCTGCTCTGTGCCGCTCTCATCCTGTCCCGAATCAGCTGTATCTTCTCGGTCGTCTCCTGTACAATCTGCGGCCCTAAAATACTGCTCTCCCTGAGCTCTGTCCAACATACAGGCGATCGACATCTCCTCCCATATAAAGCCTCGAAAGGTGCCATCTGAATCGTCTCCTGGAAGCTATTATTGTAGGAAAACTCGATCAAAGGCAAATGACGATCCCAGCTACCACCGAAATCCAAAACACAAGCTCTGAGCATGTCCTCAAGAGTCTGAATCGTACGCTCCGACTGACCATCAGTCTGCGGATGAAAGGCTGTGCTAAAACTCAATCGGGTGCCCAAAGCTTCCTGTAGTTTCTGCCACAATCGGCTGGTAAACTGGGTGCCACGGTCGGACACGATGCAAGTCGGAACACCATGCAGTCGCACTATCTCATCAATATAAACCTGGGCGTACTGAGAAAATCCAAAAGTGGTCTTTACTGGTAGAAAGTGAGCCGCTTTCGTCAGTCGATCCACAATCACCCAAATAGAGTCATACCCTCGACTGGTCCTGGGTAGACCCACAACGAAGTCCATGGAGACCTGCTCCCACTTCCACTCAGGTATGGGCAAAGGCTGTAACTCGCCGGCTGGCCTCTGGTGCTCGGCCTTGACTTGCTGACAAGTCAGGCATCTCGACACAAAGTCTGTAATATCCTTCTTCATCCCGTCCCACCAATAAACCTCTCTCAAATCACGGTACATCTTGGTGGAACCTGGATGCACACTGTATACTGATCTATGTGCCTCCTCGAGAATATCACGCCTCAGTCCCTCTGAATCTGGCACGCACAGTCGAGTCCCAAATCGAAGTATCCCCTGCTCATCAATCACGAACTCAGAAACTCTGCCCTGTCGAATCTGCTCAATAATCTCTAATGTACGGGCATCGCCGGACTGTGCCTCGTGGATACGGTCAAGTAACTGTGGGCGTGCTCTGAAATGGGCTAGCTGTCCCCCTGTAGGAGTAAACTCGAACTGCACTCTGCTATCACATAAAACCTGCCAATCCGCCGTCGACTGCATCTGTACTGCGCTCAAACAAGATAAGCTACCTCCGGGCCTCCTACTCAAAGCATCTGCCACCACATTCGCCTTGCCCGGATGGTATAGAATCTCGCAGTCATAATCTTTCACCAACTCCATCCAACGGCGCTGTCTCAGGTTCAGGTCTCGCTGCTGGAAGATATACTTCAAACTCTTGTGGTCAGTGTATATCTGGCACGACTCACCGTATAGGTAATGTCTCCAGATCTTGAGTGCAAACACCACTGCAGCCATCTCTAAATCATGGGTGGGGTAGTTCTGCTCGTGTTTCCTCAGCTGCCGAGAAGCATACGCGATAACTCTGTCGTGCTGCATCAACACACATCCCAGCCCCACTCTAGAAGCATCACAATATACCACGAACCCGCCTGATCCTGAAGGCAATGCTAACACTGGAGCAGTAGTCAGACGAGTCTTCAACTGCTGGAAGCTATCCTCACATGCCTGCGTCTAATCAAAAGGAACCCCCTTCCGGGTCAACCCGGTCAACGGTGCAGCAATGCGGGAGAAATCCTGGACAAAACGTCGATAATAGCCGGCCAGACCTAGAAAACTGCGAACCTCTATGACTGATACCGGTCTAGGCCAACGCTGAACTGCCTCGATCTTCTTCGGGTCCACGCAAATACCATCTCTCGTCACCACATGACCCAAGAAGTCGACACTGTCTAGCCAGAATGCGCACTTAGAGAATTTGGCGAACAGCTGATGCTCCCTCAAAGTCTGCAATGTGATACGTAAGTGCTGCTCATGCTCCTCTCGGCTCCGAGAATAAACCAAGATGTCGTCAATGAACACAATAATGAACTGATCGAGATACGGCCTGAATACGCGGTTCATCAAATCCATAAAAGCTGCCGGGGCATTGGTGAGCCCGAACGACATCACCAAGAACTCGTAATGACCATAACGAGTACGGAAGGCAGTCTTCGGAATATCCTCCTTCCGAACCCGCAACTGGTGATAACCTGATCGTAAATCAACCTTCGAGAAAAACCCTGCACCCTGGAGCTGATCAAATAAGTCATCAATGCGGGGTAGGGGATACCTGTTCCGCACAGTAACTCGGTTCAGCTGACGATAATCAATGCATAAACGCATACTTCCGTCCTTCTTCTTAACAAACAAGACGGGAGCGCCCCAAGGTGACACACTCGGTCGGATAAGCCCTTTGTCCAGCAAGTCCTGTAACTGATCCTTTAGCTCTCTCAGCTCCGCCGGGGCCATCCGATAAGGCGGTATAGAGATAGGCCCCGTGCCGGGGATCAAGTCAATACAGAACTCAATCTCGCGCTCTGGTGGCAGACCAGGCAGCTCGTCAGGGAATACATCAGGAAACTCTCTCACAACAGGGACCTGGTCCAACGGAACCTCTGTGGAGCTAGTATCACAAACATAGGCTAAGAATCCCTGACACCCTTTCCTTAAGAGCTGACCAGCGCGAAGAGAAGAAATCAAGCTGGGAAGGGTAGCGCTACGATCTCCCTGAATAATAAGAACCGGCTCACCAGGAAAACTGAATCTGACTGCTTTTTCACGGCAGTCCACGGATGCATAACAGGTGGCTAGCCAGTCCATACCAAGAAGAACGTCAAAGTCTAGCATATCGAGGAGAATCAAATCTACTGAAGAATCTCTCTCCCCGATACGAACGGAACAAGATCGGTACACAAAACGGGCAACAAAAGACTCGCCTACCGGGGTAATAACGACAAGCGGCTGATCTAACGGACAAGACTCTCGGCCCAACCTCGGTGCAAAATACGTGGAAACATAGGAATGTGTGGAGCCTGGATCAAATAATACCCGTGCATTAAAGGAACATACTGGCAGAGTACCTGTCACGACGGCATTGGATGCCTGTGCATCCTGAGGAGTCAACGCGAACACTCGGGCCTGTCCACCACTAATAGCTGGCTGTCCTCTGCCTCTACCTCGGCCTCTGCCTCTGTCGCCTCGTCCTCTCTGAACCGGACCGCCACGCCCACGGCCTCTAGAAGCATCTGGCTGGCGTGAAGCATCATCAGAAGGAGGAACTAAAGCTCTCTGCGAAGGTGGTGAAGGTGGTAAAGTCACATGCGGGACTGTCGCCGCGCCCGGACGTCCCATGGTACAGTCTCTGACACGGTGATACTGACTCCCACACCGAAAACATCCTGGAGACGACTGCTGGGTCTGTGGATATGAACCAAATAACTGACCTCGTCTCAATCCTCTGCCTCCGCCATCTCCCGGAAATAATCTATCACGATGTCTGCCCATCTGCCGCTGAGCTGGCGTATCAGTACGGATCCTCTTCGGCCCAGAAGCGACCGGAGTCTCAGAAATACGCTCCTCCAAAAGTAAGGCTGCGTCCATCGCGGCTGCGTATGTATCAAAGTGCTGGGTGCCGATGGCAAGGAATAGCTGTGTATCAAGCCCTCGTACAAACCTCTTTATCCTCTTCTCTTCTGTGTCGACTAGGTGCGGAGCATATCGAGACAACTGGGTAAACTGTATATCATACTCCGACACTGTCATCCCCGGAGTCTTGCGCAAAGACTCAAAACTACGGGCTCGAGCATCTCGAACACTCTCCGGAAGAAAACGGGCAAGAAATGCAGCTGTAAACTCATCCCAGGTCATAGAAGGCAGACCTGCAGCTCGGCCTCTCTCTACTGAGTCGTACCATGTCTGGGCAAGACCCTCCAGACGAAAACTCGCAAACTCCACCAATCTATCCTCAGAACACCTCAACGAACGGCCAATCCGTGCCATCCTATCGAGAAATGCCTGTGGGTCCTCTGTCGCATCTGTACCGGTAAAAGCTGGAGGTCTCAATCTCATGAACTCCTGTAGTGAAACAGGGATAGTCTCCGTAGAAGCAGCAGGAGTGACCATCTGTGCAGCAGGTACGATCGTGGTCTGTGCGGTGGAAGGAACGTCCTCGGATCTCTGTGCCCGGCTGGACTCAACTAAAGATCCCATCATCTGCCGCAACTCTTGCATGCCGGCCTCTAATCTGGCAATACGGTCTGGATAAGGCGGATCAGTAGGACCCTGAGGGGTAGGAGTATCCTCCCGCTCGATCCTCGCCTCAGACGGGCCCGCCCGAATCTCATCCCTAGCGGCAGCCCGCTGAGCTCTCGTAGTCTTTTGCGGCATCGAAGCTGGAATAAGAAATAGAACTGATAAGGACATTGCAATTGAATCAAGGAATGCAAGGAATCAAGAAAGGAAATACAAGCAATTATGTCCTAAGGTTACTTAGGCGGAGTACCGTATCGTAAGTATGCCGCGGATCATACCCACGCTACGCCACTCTGCTTAAGTCACCTACTCCATCTACCAAGGTCGTCCTACACTCAGAAAGGTAAAACCTACGCTCTGATACCAACTTTGTCACGACCCAAAAGTACGGAACGTGACTGGCACTTAGATTACGAGACGTCTAAAGGTGTACCGTAACCTAAGTCAGCCAAAGCCCAGAAATCTAACCCAAAATCAAAAGAGAGTGAAGGAAAACCTTGAATGAAAACGGTTTTGAAATCAATTAAGTTGCATAGAATCCAAAAAAAAAGAACATCAAAAATTCCCGAAAATTTCGGCAGAGTCTCCCCTGTATTTTCTATCCCCCAAAATGGGTACAACAAGATAATAAACCTGTAATTATAAAAATGGCATCCCCAAGCGGGAGCTAGCTCTTCGCCCAAGGCGGATCACAACCACATGCAATATAATAGTAATATCAAAAAAAAAGAGCATAAAAGAGATGCAAATACCAGAAAACACACGTCGGCTCAAGTGAGCTCGACCTAAAAGAAACCACAAATATACATATCTCTCAGTCTCATCACTAGGTCGCATATACAATACAAGTGGTAGATGGAGAATACTAGATACAATGATAAAGCAAAAAGAAATAAAGTATACTCGCAACCCACCTACGGGCGATGTCGCGAGTCTGAGCAAAAGAAACTGATGATAAGATAGCCCGCCGCTACGAGACTGACGGGTCCGACCTGCAAGACACTGTGGCACAACGGGGGTGAGTTGCCAGCTCGTGAGTAAATATAACATCTAATAAGGCAATCGTAAGAATGCACGCAATGCACCACAACATGTATGTCCATATGTGATATAATAACTCTAGTATGCATGCACAGGTATGCAATATCTTTTCTAACTCTTTAAGTGTTTAGAATGTTAAAGTTACTGCATTCTTAACTTTTAGAAAGTTAATGTCTGTATAATAGCTAAACATCATCAAGAAATCATCTGAAAACCCGTGTCAAGCATCGACACCAAATAGGAATCACATCTGTCTCAATATCGGGCTCCGTCAGTCCGGATCGGCCCATATCATAAATCTCACGACAACGGTCGGTATCCTCCGGATATCCGCCGCGCCAGACATCACCGGTAGGTAGTCTTCCCCTGCTAGGCTCATCGTCTACAACTCGATCTTCTTGCCCCGGGGTACCATACCGGGCCCACCATGTACCCGAGACGGTTCATCCACTCCTCGAATCGGGTCTCGAAATCCAACAGAAAACATGAAAACTCATGGTGGACGACACAGACATCACGAGAAAACCGCAACTTTGTTTTGCAAATGATAAATCTAAGGTTTTGTTAAATTCTTGCGGTTTTCCCCAAAAATCCAGAAATCACAGAAAAACTGAAATCATCAAGAAAATCATAGTGTCCACATGTTATATATAATAATGTCTATGATATCAATGTATATGATGTGAGTTTTTGTAGCAATCTATATAAATATGATGTTAATGCGAGGTATATGCATGCTATGCAATTTCATATATCATGTTTGAATGCAAATAGCGATATTAAGTTAAACAGGTTTTCTAGTGTACGTGGCATGGCAATTACCAAAGGCGTGTGTGTCACATGAATAGTGCGCGTGCAATCGATGCCAATGGTAATGTGTTCGTGTCCTACGAAATGATATCGCGTAAGTATATATGAACGTCATATGAATGCCCATGCAATCTAGTATAGGGTTAGCTGTGAGGGTATGCCATGTATATAAATGGATAAGCTAGCTAACAATATAATTAATGCATAAAGTAGGGTAATCCTAACTGGGGGGGGCGCCTCGCGCCATCCAGACGATTCCCCCGTAGATGAATATATCTACTCACCAGAAATCCCCGCTAATCTGATCCGGCCACCGCTTTGCCTTTTCGCGCCGTATCCGAAGTTTCCCCGACCGATCCTAAATTTGCACAACACCAAGTATAAGATTACATAACCCTAAACGATGCAAGTCACATTATACAAATACCCACGCTCTCGTATTAAACATAGCATGCACTCGGTGCGCGGAAAAACGCACGAAAATCGCAATCCTTTAACAAAAAATCGTCATTTCGGGGAAATCGACAAACTACCACCCGACTAGACGAAACCCCGCGTTCACGCATTCTAATAACCCTATACGATGCTAATAATATTGCTAACCTAACACAAATCGACCGCATACTATTTTTCGTAAAAATCTAGTAAGCGATTTTTAAACCAAATCGATACAAACATTGAAATTTGTCGATTTAGTAAGCATATAATTTCACCATTAACCATTCTAATCAATTAGACAACCATCCCTAACATAATCCAACCATTATGCTACAAACCCTAATTTATAAAAATCCAAAACCTTCTCTTGATTTTTCATGAACAAGGATTTACACTAAATTAATACTTTAAACATCTAATTTAGCATAAACAAACTACCAATTTGCAACTAGTTTAGAATTTTCACCTCTCAAGCTTGAACCCTAGCTTGATCAAGTCTCCAAGAAGCCTCCTTTCATCATGTTTTTGAACTAATTTGGTTTGAGAGAGAAAGGATTAGGGTTTTGGTTTGAATGGAGAAAGAAATTTGTGAATTTTTATGAATTTTTTGCAAGGAAATGAAGCAAAAATGAAGTGGGAAATGGGGATCCAGCAGCTCTAGGCCGGCCAGCAGCAAGAGAGAGGGGTGTGGGAAATTTTGAGAAGTTTCTAGCTAATTACAACATCATATGATATCATATCATGCTTTCATATCAACCTTTTTCCAAAAAAACCCCTTTTTAAGCCATTTTTTCATAATTTTCCCACCCAAAAATCTAAAAGTTTGCAAGACATGATATAATTTTATTAACACCATATTTTAGCTTATAAAGACTCCTAATTAAGGAATTTACCTAATTAAATTTGTATTTATCCCTAATTAAATGTATTTAAAAAGGCTTAAAATAATAAAAAAAATAATTAATTACGATTTTTTTTTTTTAACTAGATAATTATAAGTGACATTTTAATGACAAAATTATAGTAATATCTTATCTAAATTTTGTATAATTAGGTCTACAATGAAAAATATCAATTTTGACTTTTTACGGAAAAAGTCGAAAAATTAGCCGATTACCGAAAAACTGCCTAAACGATTTTCGAAGGGTTACAGTGATTGTGCAAATTGTAGGGTATATATTTTCAGAATCTAGACTTAAGCTAGGAACTATTTTTCAAACTTATACTCTAATAAAAATATCAATACTCTTCCCTTATTTTGACTTAGCCCAAGAAGTGAACCCAAAATTTGCCTATTTCTATATAAACTACAAAGGCATATACTTTCTACCGTTAAACTTTAAGGAAGGTTATCTTTAGGGTTTTTACTACGTCAAAGATCTAGTTGTTCCTAGCCAGTTAACCTATCTGTCAAACTCTAGTCAATTAGCCAAAATTGAATACATTAATTTTTATAAATTTTTTTTAAAATTTTTCAAATTTTTATGGGATTTCAAATAAATATGCAAATGCAAAAATATATACAAATGAATGCGAAGGAAGAAAACGTACCGAGCATACCCCTAAACTTGTACTTGACAGTGTCCTCACTGTCATACTAAGCCAAGAGGGTCAAAATGTCGGCACACCCCTGTTTATTTATTTACAATTTTTTTATTGTTAAGAAAAACAAAGAATATATACAAAAAGGCCCTCCCCCAAATTTCATTTAAACTATGTTAGACATTACTGCCAAACTTTGCCTAGACCAAACGTCAACACCAACCAGTTGAAAAATTTATCAGTAAGCATATTTAAGGTGAGGCGGTAAGGACATGAGTTCGAGTTTCGGAGGCGAAAGAATCATTGCGGAATCTACCTCGAACTCAAAGGACTCCAACACAGGTTCGAAATCACTACAGACAACCGATTCGGATGGCTCGACTAACTCATCCAAAAATTCAAAAGACTCATATTCGGGCTGTGAGTTGTCATCATCCGAAAAAACGAAACATGCATAATCAATATCGGTTGTGTCAATGGTGGTAGGCTCAAGGAGGGATGCACTAGTGGCGTCAAAACTGTTTTCATCAAATAGAAATCTTTCAAGCTCGCAGTCCTCCTGCGTGATTTCGTGAACAGAGCAAACTTCTCGTGTACTAGTTTTAGGCACGGGGGGCAGACTTCCCATCTTATAAATATTGAACACGCTAGACATTTTCCCAAAGGATAGAGTCATGGAGCCATTGCGACAGTTTATTACAGCATTGGAAGTGGCCAAAAATGGTCGACCGAGGATCACCGGAATTTGGTTTCTTGGGTTAGCAACAGGTTATGTATCCATAACAATAAAATCAACGGGGAATATGAACTCCCCTACTTTGATCAACACATCCTCTAGCTGACCCCTTGGATGGGTGATTGATCGATCAGCCATTTGGAGAGTGCAACGAGTGGGTTTCAACTCTCCAACCCCTAATTGTTCGTACACGGAGTAGGAAATCAGGTTAACACTAGACCCAAGATCTAAAAGTGCTCGATTAATTTTCTTATCCCCAATTGTGATGGAAATCGTAGGACAGCCGGGGTCCTTTCGTTTTTGGGGTAAGGTTTGATGGTGGTTAATAGCATTGCTCACTGCACTAGCTACTAGCACTTTCTTGGGTACTTGAGATGCCTTTCTCTTCGAGGTGCATAAGCCCTTTAAGATTTTTGCGTATGAAGGGACTTGTTGGATTGCATCCAAGAGAGTTATATTTATGCTAACCTGCTTAAATATCTCCACAATCTTTTCCACTTGTGCAGTTGGTTTATTAGGACTCAACCTATTAGGGAATGGAGCATTTTGAAAGTTCGTAGAGTCAAATGTCTGTGGAGTAGAATGTGGAGTAGGAACGGATCCCGGTGTAGATGTGTTCATGTTGTGAGAAATGGGTCCGTTCGAGCTAAAGAAGTAGAGCCATGCGTAGGGTGGAGAATAGGCTCTAAAGAAAAAGGTGAAGAAAAAGGTGAAGAAAATGAAGAAGGGGAAGGTGACGATGGAGAAGACGAAGAAAAAGAAGAAGAAGAACCACCGGCGGGGATGTCATCATGAGTTCCCACATTATTTTGCAACTCTCTTCCGGATCTCAACGTGGTCACCGCATTTACATTGTGATTGTGATATGCGTTTTGTGTGTGACCGGGATTTGGCAATGGTTGAGATGGAAGCTTTCCCTTTTCTCTCTCGCTCAACGCAGCAGTTAATTGTACAATTTGTGCCTCAATAGATTTGATGCTTTGATTATGTGAGGCATTGTTGTGCATTAAAGATTGAACATAACTTTCAAATCTTGCTGCTGATTCTGTAGATTGCTTGAGAAAAGCATCTAGACTTTTCTCGAGCGAGCTAACCTTATCATCATTTGGTTGAACTAAATTGTTCGTTTGATTTGTATAAGGTTGTTGTTGGAAAGGTTGCTGTTTTTGAGTTTGTAAGGGTGCTTGTTGTTGTTGTGGAGGAGGTCTTTGAAAATTATTGTTCCCTTGGACTTGTTGATTTTGGTTCCAAGCGAAATTCGGGTGACTCCTCCACCCCTGATTGTATGTCGAAGAGTATGGATCGTTTCTTTGTCGTTGCTGAAATGCAGCATTGACTTGATCCTGTCCTTAAATAGGTGCATTATAAGGACACTCTTCGGTTAGATGCGATGGATTCGCACAACAAGCACAAACAGTTCGTGTGGGTAGAGTAGTGGCAGGAGAAGACGATGAGATTTTGGTCTCAATGGCTTCTAGCTTTTTCACAAGTGAGGCCATCTCGGCCTTCATAGCAATCGACATATCTATTTGATGTATGCCTGCCCTAGATTGACCAACAGAAGAAGGTGATGTGGTCTTGGTACTCTCCCACTGAATTGTTTGCTCACTAAGATCATCAAGAAACTGTTATGCTTCGTCACTAGATTTGGAGAGAAAATGACCTTGACATATTGTTTCTAGCAACTGCTTCGTTGCTGCGTTCAATCCCTCGTATAATGTTTGGCAAAGTTGCCAACTTTCGATCCCATGATGAGGGCATTGAACGAGTAGGTCTTTAAATCTCTTGAAGCACTTCCAAAATGGTTCGGAAGGAAGCTGTGAAAATTGTATAATCTCGTTACGGATTCTAGCAGTTTTGTGATGAGGATAGAACTTTTTCAGAAAAGCTCTCACAAACTCGTCCCGATTTCTAATGGATTGTGATGCGGTGCTATATAGCCACTTCTCGGCTATGTCACATAAGGTAAAAGGAATGACCCTTAGCCTTATAGCGTCATCACTTAATTGGGTTGTTTTCATCATGGCGAACACATTTTGGAATTTATTAATAAAAATATATGCATCTTCGGATTCCAAACCATGAAATTTTGGCAACATATTGATGAAATGTGGTTTTATTTCAAAATTATCCCCATTCGCCGGTGGGGGTGAAAGACATGTGGGTAAAGAAGTGCGGACGGGGTAGAAGAGATCCTGGAGCGCAACTCGTGCGGGCACTACAACAGGCGGAAGATTCGGGTTATTCGCACCTAACGGAGGTGGAATCATTCCCGTCGGTAAGGTATCGTTGGGGTCGTGTCCTGACATACCTTCGAAAGAAGAATTTGAAGGTGGAGGTAAGGAAATGGACGGAATGTCGACGAAGGGTTCGTCGAAGGGTTCGTCGGTCGGTACCAATGAAACACGGACGAATCGGGCGTTAGTATCCCTAGTCCAAAGTGACATACACTAAAGGAGTAGTGTAGTCAGAAAAAAAAATAGAAAAACAGAATGTGGGGATAAGATAACGTCAATGGAGGGAAGTGATGGAAGTGAGTTGCAAGGTTTCTTAGCGACAAGTTGCAAGGTTTGAAAAAGATTTTTCTCTTCTTTTTTTTTTTTATGTGAGAGTTTTGCAAAAAGGTTTTTTTTTTGAAAAGGGACTCGTGACACAAATCAACCACACATGCACAATCAGGCCTAGATCTAGGGTCACCTAGGTCTGCTAGACAGCTCCTAACTAGGGCTAGAAATAGGACCTCAAACCGCCTCTTCACCGACAAGTACGGCCAGGTAAGTGGGAAGGAACCACCACTACAGTGGGCCTAATTAATAACCACTAGCCTAGACACCGCAAAGTCGGTTAGGATAAACGGTCGATGCCTATACTAGTCATTTTCCTATTGAGCTCGATGTCCTTAGGTCTGAGTCTAATATTTTTTAATTAATTAATTGTGGTCAATGCACATGCTTTAGGTGTTTTCTGGGGTCCTGGGAAGGGTGATGAAATCCCCACCCAATCTGAGTTTGGTCAATTAGCCCCTTAGAGTCCGGTTAAATTATGCAAAACAAATAAAATTTCACTTGCAATCAATTTTTTTTAAGCGCGGCGCAAAGAAACCTGCAGAAAATCTGTTGTTTAGAATGGGGAGGAAAAAATTTTAGCGCAAAGAACCCTGCAGAAATTTTTTACAGTGGATATATTGTAGGTTGCAGAGGGGAGAAGGAGGAAAAAGACCTGAAAATTTTGTGCGCTGACGTGGCAGCCAGAGCGCGGAAACGCGGCGTGGGGCCCACTTATGCGGCGGAAAAGCGGCAGGATGAAGGAATCAGGCTCTGAAAAATTTTGTGCTGCTCTGTACTGATAGTTCCTCTCTGTTCTTATGTACCAATTTTTGTTTTGCTCTCTGTAAATTTCCAGATCTTCAATTCTTCGCTGTTCCTGCAAGATTCAAAAGATACACCCTTCCAACAGATCAAAGTTGATAATTTTTGTATTTTTTTATATTTTCAGATTTTTATAATTTTTAAAATTTATATCAACCCGAAAATTCACAAAAAGAAAAATTACGCCATCCCCGGCAACGGCGCCATTTGATTAGTCCAAAAAATTATCTATTACCGCAATCAGAAACGGCGTCGCTTCGCAGCTAGCCGGTGAGTACGGGTCGATCCACAGAGACGGGTAAATTTCTTTTATGTGTTTTAACGAGTTGATTCACAATGTCGTTTTGGTTGGTTTATAAAAATCTATAAAAACTGGATCTAATTAATCTAATTAAAAGTCTTGCTAGGGTTAAGCTTAGGGGAAGTTTTGGAGATTAACGTTTTTCCTCACCGCTTTCAATGCCTTCTTTTTTAGATCTATTAGATGTTAATGTAATTATTAATAAAGTGGATCCAAATCTTTTGGGAAGATGTTTCTTCCTCTAGATTTGTATCCTTCCTTTGTTGATAATTACCCTAACCCCCACGGAAAACGCGCGCAACCCGCCCTTTATACTACGGTTCATCGTTACCTCGATGGGTAGGATGCCGCAGGGAGCGGTTGTGCTCGTATGCGTGGAGTTCTAATTCATTAGGTGAAAGTGGCATTGAAAGGGGTGAGAGATCTCATCTCTCAACCCTTTCCCTAAGGCTAACCCTAACAAGCGAGGAGATTACTCGCTCATTAGGGGATGAGAAAACATTTTAATTAAAAGAAATAGAAATAAAATACCTTCCTGAGTTGACGGCTCCCTCCAAACAAGAAGAACAGATCTGAATTTATCTCCCAGAAAGTCTGAATTTTATTGATTGAAAAGAGGCATAAGTTTTTACAGATCTGGAAATACAATTTATAGGAAAACAGAAAACCTAGGGTTACAGACTCTCGCACATGCGCAATTACAGATTTGACCTCTAAAAATCCCAACACCCGAACCGTCGCACCGACACAAGAAGTCGGTGCCGACACGTGCAACAAACGGCCGCGGAAGCGCGGCAATAGGGCGCTTGGGCCGCGGTTCCGCGGCCCTTTGGTGGCCTTAGATCACCAAACTTCTGGGACTCCTTATTAACTTCTTGGGCTTCCTATTTCCATATGTATTTTCTCTTTTGGGCTTCTTATTCTCCTCCAGATATTTCAGTGAATACTTGTAGCGATCTTTTAACTGTTTACTTGATTTTTTGGACCTTGCACTGTTCTTCGACTAAGCTTGACTAGGATCCGTCTACTTGTTGGTCAAAAGTCCCTTTTCTGCATCAGCTTTCGTCTTTTTCACTGTATTTGCATGCAAGCCCTATATCCTGTAACATGTATCAAAAGTGCGTCAAGAGTACCTGTTTATTTATAAAACAAATAAGAATAGGGGAATGAATAATGCAATATTATAGTCTGAACAAATACCCCCAAACTTATCTTTTGCTCGTCCTCAAGCAAACTTATTATTTTTATTCACTAAAATCCTAACCGCACTTTCGCAGGGAAACGCGATTGCATTGAGCACGTGCAACAAGCCGTTAAATCTCTAGGTGTCCCTAGTAGGAGGAGTGTTGTCTCCTGAGGGTTTTCAGCGGATTACACCCACAAAATCCTATCAACTTGGCCCATTGACTTTAGTTCTCCATTTAGGTTTTCTAACAAGGAATTCTATTATCTTTTGACTCGCAAATTATCCACCCACATTCTTCACACTTCCTCATTATTTAACTTAAGATTATATATGCTGTGTAGACCTACTTAGCTTTCGGCATTTCTTAAGTTTTCCTTCTAGGGTTCCATCTCCATTTAGGATTTTTTATCAACTCTATTAAAGATACAAGTTCTATTCTTCATCCCTTTTTCTCATCTAAACTCCAATTACATACCCCTATGTGTGTGTATAGATCACCCCTACACTTGGAAATTCAAATCAAGCAATCATACCCTTGTCCGTTGTCTAAAGTACTAATTAGTTGGTTAATTTTTTAATTGAATTTTGCTTACACATCCTTCATGCGACCGTTAATACTTCTTGAGGTACCAACAACTTATTACAAGATGCGTTAGCACTTTAAAGCATACTTCCTAGTTTTGCAACACCCAAGGCTTTAGCAGTAACTCCCAAACAAGTTGGTCTAAGGCACTAGGTGATGAAGCACCCTCGCTAAATATTTTTCTATTTTTGCAGCCTTAAGTAATCACAAAAACCAGTATCCATTTTTTTATTCTTTATTCACTTTTTTTTTCTTTATTTTCATTGTACTAAGGACTTTAGACAAGAGCACTTCAAGGTCTCTTCTACTATTCCAAGTTTCAAGGTGCGTGATTGTGCAAATTGTAGGGTATATATTTTCAGAATCTAGACTTAAGCTAAGAACTATTTTTCAAACTTATACTCTAATAAAAACATCAATACTCTTCCCTTATTTTGACTTAGCCCAAGAAGTGAACCAAAAATTTGCCTATTTCTAGATAAACTACAAAGGCATATATTTTCTACCGTTAAACTTTAAGGAAGGTTATCTTTAGGGTTTTTACTACGTCAAAGATCTAGTTGTTCTTAGCCAGTTAACCTATCTGTCAAACTCTAGTCAATTAGCCAAAATTGAATACATTAATTTTTATAATTTTTTTTTAAATTTTTCAAATTTTTATGGGATTTCAAATAAATATGCAAATGCAAAAATATATACAAATGAATGCGAAGGAAGAAAACGTACCGAGCATACCCCCAAACTTGTACTTGACAGTGTCCTCACTGTCATACTAAACCAAGAGGGTCAAAATGTCGGCACACCCCTGTTTATTTATTTACAATTTTTTTATTGTTAAGAAAAACAAAGAATATATACAAAAAGGCCCTCCCCCAAACTTCATTTAAACTATGTTAGACATTACTGCCAAACTTTGCCTAGACCAAACGTCAACACCAACCAGTTGAAAAATTTATCAGTAAAGAGTATTGGTTGGTGGAAGAATAAGTTGTAGCGATCCGCAAAGAATTGGGAAAGGTAGTAGTAGAGGTATGGAAGGTGTGGAGGTAAATATACAGGCGATGGTGATATATCAAAACGAGAATGTAAATGATCAGCAATCAGTGGAGTATTGGCATTCTCGTAACTTATTAAAAGAAATGGGGGTATTTCAACTTCTAAGTGAGGAGGTTGACTCACCACAATACCCCCAAGATGTTCCTGTGGGTCCTTTATTGACTTGGCATCATCCATCAATTGTGTATGATATTCAATTATGAGGGAACTTATCTCCTCGATGTCCGCCATAGTCCAACCGAAAACTTGCCGCCTATCTTGTAAGACTTTTAAAATAGCGTTCTCTTGCTCGAAGGCTGGAGAGGCTGATATTATAATGGGAAAAGTCTCATTCCCACCTATGTAAGCATATTTAAGGTGAGGCGGTAAGGACATGAGTTCGAGTTTCAGAGGCGAAAGAATCATTGCGGAATCTACCTCGAACTCAAAGGACTCCAACACAGGTTCGAAATCACTACAGACAACCGATTCGGATGGCTCGACTAACTCATCCAAAAATTCAAAAGACTCATATTCGGGCTGTGAGTTGTCATCATCCGAAAAAACGAAACATTCATAATCAATATCGGTTGTGTCAATGGTGGTAGGCTCAAGGAGGGACGCACTAGTGGCGTCAAAACTGTTTTCATCAAATAGAAATCTTTCAAGCTCGCAGTCCTCCTGCTTGATTTCGTGAACAGAGCAAACTTCTCGTGTACTAGTTTTAGGCACGGGGGGCAGACTTCCCATCTTATAAATATTGAACTCGCTAGACATTTTCCCAAAGGATAGAGTCATGGAGCCATTGCGACAGTTTATTACAGCATTGGAAGTGGCCAAAAATGGACGACCGAGGATCACCGGAATTTGGTTTCTTGGGTTAGCAACAGGTTGTGTATCCATAACAATAAAATCAACGGGGAATATGAACTCCCCTACTTTGATCAACACATCCTCTAGCTGACCCCTTGGATGGGTGATTGATCGATCAGCCATTTGGAGAGTGCAACGAGTGGGTTTCAACTCTCCAACCCCTAATTGTTCGTACACGGAGTAGGGAATCCGGTTAACACTAGACCCAAGATCTAAAAGTGCTCGATTAATTTTCTTATCCCCAATTGTGATGGAAATCGTAGGACAGCCGGGGTCCTTTCGTTTTTGGGGTAAGGTTTGATGGTGGTTAATAGCATTGCTCACTGCACTAGCCACTAGCACTTTCTTGGGTACTTGAGATGCCTTTCTCTTCGAGGTGCATAAGCCCTTTAAGATTTTCGCGTATGAAGGGACTTGTTGGATTGCATCCAAGAGAGGTATATTTATGCTAACCTGCTTAAATATCTCCATAATCTTTTCCACTTGTGCAGTTGGTTTATTAGGACTCAACCTATTAGGGAATGGAGCAATTTGAAAGTTCGTAGAGTCAAATGTCTGTGGAATAGAATGTGGAGTAGGAACGGATCCCGGTGTAGATGTGTTCATGTTGTGAGAAATGGGTCCGTTCGAGCTAGAAGAAGTAGAGCCATGCGAAGGGTGGAGAATAGGCTCTAAAGAAAAAGGTGAAGAAGAAGGTGAAGAAAATGAAGAAGGGGAAGGTGACGATGGAGAAGACGAAGAAAAAGAAGAAGAAGAACCACCGGCGGGGATGTCATCATGAGTTCCCATATTATTTTGCAACTCTCTTCCGGATCGCAACGTGGTCACCGCATTTACATTGTGATTGTGATATGCGTTTTGTGTGTGACCGGGATTTGGCAATGGTTGAGATGGAAGCTTTCCCTTTTCTCTCTCGCTCAACGCAGCAGTTAATTGTACAATTTGTGCCTCAATAGATTTGATACTTTGATTGTGTGAGGCATTGTTGTGCATTAAAGATTGAACATAACTTTCAAATCTTGCTGCTGATTCTGTAGATTGCTTGAGAAAAGCATCTAGACTTTTCTCGAGCGAGCTAACCTTATCATCATTTGGTTGAACTAAATTGTTCGTTTGATTTGTATAAGGTTGTTGTTGGAAAGGTTGCTGGTTTTGAGTTTGTAAGGGTGCTTGTTGTTGTTGTGGAGGAGGTCTTTGAAAATTATTGTTCCCTTGGACTTGTTGATTTTGGTTCCAAGCGAAATTCGGGTGACTCCTCCACCCCTGATTGTATGTCGAAGAGTATGGATCGTTTCTTTGTCGTTGCTGAAATGCAGCATTGACTTGATCCTGTCCTTGAATAGGTGCATTATAAGGACACTCTTCGGTTAAATGCGATGGATTCGCACAACAAGCACAAACAGTTCGTGTGGGTAGAGTAGTGGCAGGAGAAGACGATGAGATTTTGGTCTCAATGGCTTCTAGCTTTTTCACAAGTGAGGCCATCTCGGCCTTCATAGCAATCGACATATCTATTTGATGTATGCCTGCCCTAGATTGACCAATAGAAGAAGGTGATGTGGTCTTGGTACTCTCCCACTGAATTGTTTGCTCACTAAGATCCTCAAGAAACTGCCTTGCTTCGTCACTAGACTTGGAGAGAAAATGACCTTGACATATTGTTTCTAGCAACTGCTTCGTTGCTGCGTTCAATCCCTCGTATAATGTTTGGCAAAGTTGCCAACTTTCGATCCCATGATGAGGGCATTGAACGAGTAGGTCTTTAAATCTCTCGAAGCACTTCCAAAATGGTTCGGAAGGAAGCTGTGAAAATTGTATAATTTCGATACGGATTCTAGCAGTTTTGTGATGAGGATAGAACTTTTTCAGAAAAGCTCTCACAAACTCGTCCCAATTTCTAATGGAATGTGATGCGGTGCTATATAGCCACTTCTCGGCTATGTCACATAAAGTAAAAGGAATGACCCTTAGCCTTATAGCGTCATCACTTAATTGGGTTGTTTCCATCATGGCGCACACATTTTGGAATTTATTAATAAAAATATATGCATCTTCGTATTCCAAACCATGAAATTTTGGCAGCATATTGATGAAATGTGGTTTTATTTCAAAATTATCCCCATTCGCCGGTGGGGGTGAAAGACATGTGGGTAAAGAAGTGCGGACGGGGTAGAAGAGATCCTGGAGCGCAACTCGTGCGGGCGCTACAACAGGCGGAAGATTCGGGTTATTCGCACCTAACGGAGGTGGAATCATTCCCGTCGGTAAGGTATCATTGGGGTCGTGTCCCGACATACCTTCGAAAGAAGAATTTGAAGGTGGAGGTAAGGAAATGGACGGAATGTCGACGAAGGGTTCGTCGAAGGGTTCGTCCGTCGGTACCAACGAAACACGGACAAATCGGGCGTTAGTATCCCTAGTCCAAAGTGACATACACTAAAGGAGTAGTGTAGTCAGAAAAAAAATAGAAAAACAGAATGTGGGGGTAAGATAACGTCAATGGAGGGAAGTGATGGAGGTGAGTTGCAAGCTTTCTTAGCGACAAGTTGCAAGGTTTGAAAAAGATTTTTCTCTTCTTTTTTTTTATTTATGTGAGAGTTTTGCAAAAAGGTTTTTTTTTTTTTTGAAAAGGGACTCGTGACACAAATCAACCACACATGCACAATCAAGCCTAGATCTAGGGTCACCTAGGTCTGCTAGACAGCTCCTAACTAGGGCTAGAAATAGGACCTCAAACCGCCTCTTCACCGACAAGTACGGCCAGGTAAGTGGGAAGGAACCACCACTACAGTGGGCCTAATTAATAACCACTAGCCTAGACACCGCAAAGTCGGTTAGGATAAACGGTCGATGCCTATACTAGTCCTTTTCTTATTGAGCTCGATGTCCTTAGGTCTGAGTCTAATATTTTTTAATTAATTAATTGTGGTCAATGCACATGCTTTAGGTGTTTTCTGGGGTCCTGGGAAGGGTGATGAAATCCCCACCCAATCTGAGTTTGGTCAATTAGCCCCTTAGAGTCCGGTTAAATTATGCAAAACAAATAAAATTTCACTTGCAATCAAATTTTTTTAAGCGCGGCGCAAAGAAACCTGCAGAAAATCTGTTATTTAGAAGGGGGAGGAAAAAATTTTAGCGCAAAGAACCCTGCAGAAATTTTTTACAGTGGATATATTGTAGGTTGCAGAGGGGAGAAGGAGGAAACAGACCTGAAAATTTTGTGCGCTGACGTGGCAGCCAGAGCGCGGAAACGCGGCGTGGGGCCCACTTATGCGGCGGAAACGCGGCAGGATGAAGGAATCAGGCTCTGAAAAATTTTGTGCTGCTCTGTACTGATAGTTCCTCTCTGTTCTTATGTACCAATTTTTGTTTTGCTCTCTGTAAATTTCCAGATCTTCAATTCTTCGCTGTTCCTGCAAGATTCAAAAGATACACCCTTCAAACAGATCAAAGTTGATAATTTTTGTATTTTTTTATATTTTCAGATTTTTATAATTTTTAAAATTTATATCAACCCGAAAATTCACAAAAAGAAAAATTACGCCATCCCCGGCAACGGCGCCATTTGATTAGTCCAAAAAATTATCTATTACCGCAATCAGAAACGGCGTCGCTTCGCAGCTAGCCGGTGAGTACGGGTCGATCCACAGAGATGGATAAATTTCTTTTATGTGTTTTAACGAGTTGATTCACAATGTCGTTTTGGTTGGTTTATAAAAATCTATAAAAACTGGATCTAATTAATCTAATTAAGAGTCTTGCTAGGGTTAGGCTTAGGGGAAGTTTTGGAGATTAACGTTTTTCCTCACCGCTTTCAATGCCTTCTTTTTTAGATCTATTAGATGTTAATGTAATTATTAATAAAGTGGATCCAAATCTTTTGGGAAGATGTTTCTTCCTCTAGATTTGTATCCTTCCTTTGTTGATAATTACCCTAACCCCCACGGAAAATGCGCGCAACCGGCCTTTTATACTACGGTTCATCGTTACCTCGATGGGTAGGATGCCGCAGGGAGCGGTTGTGCTCGTATGCGTGGAGTTCTAATTCATTAGGTGAAAGTGGCATTGAAAGGGGTGAGAGATCTCATCTCTCAACCCTTTCCCTAAGGCTAACCCTAACAAGCGAGGAGATTACTCGCTCATTAGGGGATGAGAAAACATTTTAATTAAAAGAAATAGAAATAAAATACCTTCCTAAGTTGATGGCTCCCTCCAAACAAGAAGAACAGATCTGAATTTATCTCCCAGAAAGTCTGAATTTTATTGATTGAAAAGAGGCATAAGTTTTTACAGATCTGGAAATACAATTTATAGGAAAACAGAAAACCTAGGGTTACAGACTCTCGCACATGCGCAATTCCAGATTTGACCTCTAAAAATCCCAACACCCGAACCGTCGCACCGACACAAGAAGTCGGTGCCGACACGTGCAACAAACGACCGCGGAACCGCGGCAATAAGGCGCTTGGGCCGCGGTTCCGCGGCCCTTTGGTGGCCTTAGATCACCAAACTTCTGGGACTCCTTATTAACTTCTTGGGCTTCCTATTTCCATATGTATTTTCTCTTTTGGGCTTCTTATTCTCCTCCAGATATTTCAGTGAATACTTGTAGCGATCTTTTAACCGTTTACTTGACTTTTTGGACCTTGCACTGTTCTTCGACTAGGCTTGACTAGGATCCGTCTACTTGTTGGTCAAAAGTCCCTTTTCTGCATCAGCTTTCGTCTTTTTCACTGTATTTGCATCCAAGCCCTGTATCCTGTAACATGTATCAAAAGTGCGTCAAGAGTACCTGTTTATTTATAAAACGAATAAGAATAGGGGAATGAATAATGCAATATTATAGTCTGAACAATGCAATACCACGTGCTCGTGTCAGTGCCTCAGATAGCAACATAACAAATATATGATGTATGAATGCATTACGAATGAAACCAGAATACATCATGAAATCAACATAGAAATTAGTGTCAAACATCGACACAAAACATAAATCTCAGTATCTCAATATCTCTATATCCCGGGCCCCGTCAGTCCGGATCGGCCCATATTATCAAATCACACGACCACGGACGGTATCCTCCGGATATCCACCGCGTCAGGAAAAATCACCTGTAGGTAGTGCTCCCCTGCCAAGCTCATCGTCTACAACTCGAGCTTATTGCCCCTGGGTACCTTACCGGGTCCACCATGTACCCGCAGATGGTTCATCCAATTCCTCGAATCGGGTCTCGAAAAACATCTTAGAACCGAGAAAACATCATGGTGGACAAGACTCGTCATATCAAGGAAAACCGCATTTTTCTCTTCAAAATACATCATCAGTTTATTAAATTTTCACATGCGGTTTCCAAATACAGAAAATCTCAAGAAGGATCCGAAAACAACAAATCACCTTTTCAATAAAAGTGAAAACCGGCATAAATCTCCATAATACTGCATAACCAATGAATATATGAATGCATCTGATATCATGCAATGAATGCAATAGTTAAACTAGCATATGAAAGCTATAACATATTGCAACTATCAGCTAGCAGGCTATGTCAATGAAATAGTATTCTCTAAAGTGTACGTAACATGGCAATTACCGATGATGAT
Source organism: Agapanthus africanus (assembly GCA_030015575.1). Taxonomy (NCBI): domain Eukaryota; kingdom Viridiplantae; phylum Streptophyta; class Magnoliopsida; order Asparagales; family Amaryllidaceae; genus Agapanthus; species Agapanthus africanus. Next base: position 322,275,897 of record CM057345.1, on the reverse strand, counting down.
GTGTGTGAGCCGGCAAGCAGGTGTACGTGGAACATACGCATCATCGGTAATGGTGCTAGTATCCTAACAGCAGGATTTCCTAATAATTACAGATAACATATGTATAAGCATGCAATGCGATGAAATATCATGAATATACAGAAAGTGATAGTAACAGCAACACTGAAGAATAAACCTACCCAATATACGAGTCATACAGTTTTGGTATTTATAATACTTACAATTCTCCATTTTTTTGAAAACAAGTATGACTCGAGCCCAGTCAAAAGAGTAAGGAAATCCACCTAAATCTGAGTCGGTCTATATATATATCTAGTAGTCAGTGATCTCGCCTCAATAGTATCACGTGCGATACAATATATGTAATATGACAATCCTCGAATCAAGAGTGCGGATCTATCATCATAATTATATCTCGTACAGTAAATCTATCGTACGGCATCCCAAATCTGAGTACGGGTCAATTATCATATTTCTCTCATTACTTATCTGGTATCCTTATCATCATAAATCATGAACTGGGGTACTGATTTAAGTCTAGTACATACTGATACCATCAATAAATGTATATGCATGTGTCTGAAACACATCGCCTAAAGATCCTCTAAAATATCATGTCGTATCTCCTAATACGAACCAAATCACATCACCGATCTCACGGCATCATGCCCAATCTTAACGACTCATCTCATAATATCATATACCATCCTCATCATCTGTGTATATGTATATGTATATATATCAACCCACGCATCCACATCTATCTATAAACATATAACATATACACCTAAAACCATATCTCGTGTGTGTATGTGTATGTGTAACTACCTTACCCTAGGGTTCGCGACTATGACCAACTAAAGTCCTTTCCTCAAATCTCGCTAACACTAACTCATGATCTCCTAACCTTTTCTTGCTAAGTTTTCAATCTCTCCATAACATATAAATGCATATCTATATCATATCACATCATTTCTTACGACTTTGAGGGGGTGCTATACGCCATCCACCCGACTTCTCCCCGTAGATATATATCTACTCACCTTGCTTCTCGCGTGCCGATGCCGATGTCGCCATCTTCTTCTTCAACGTCTCAACATCTACGTGGGGGTACCTACACATACAATCTAATAAAAATGCATATTAAAATCCAATCGGAAAACCAAAACGGCATATGCTACGCTCATAGGTAAAAACCTATAGCCTCGCACGCAAAACACGACCAATAATCCTAGTCGTTGACGTTCAAACGCCACACGACGGAAACACAATACCAAATACCAAAATCAAGTCAAAACGAAGTCATAAAACAATGCATCAACTCATGGAAATGGTCCCGGATTTTACCCTGATAGAAATTAGTCAATTCTGCATATGCCAAGGGTCTAGATTACAGACAATGGAGCTACAGAACAAGAACGAGACAAAATGCATCAGGTCTGGCCGCGAATTGCGGCCAGAGGGAGTTTATTTGCGGCCTGGGTGAGGGCAGAGGGGCTGGGGTCTTAGGATTATCATCTATGTTGCCTGTACTACTCACTATACTTGCTAATTAATTTTCAGGTCACCCAAGTGTTAGCAGATTCAGTTTTCCTATCACAATTCTCACAATTTCAATGTCGGCAGAAATTCAAAGTGTAAGTGCACGGCGGCGCCCCGGCCGTCAATCCGACGGCCAAACGCGGAAGCGGTGATAAACTTAAATTTTATTTGCGGACTTTGCAAAACGGCACCACCGCGCACTAAACTCCGGATCGTAACCATTAACAAGTCTACGCTACAATAAGAAAGGGAAGAGATGTATACCGACGATCCAAGTCCTCCGGTCTTCATCTCCACTCCGATCTCCTCGCGGGAAGTCTTGTCTCCACATCGTCGCCTCCTCGCCGGAAAGGGCACCACAACGCCTACGTCTTTTACGGGCTCCCGCCTCAATACCGAGGCAACTCGAGCATGAAGCCGGCAACTCGACATGCTCAAGATATGCTGTAGGAAGTGTAGTGTAGAGTGGATGTCTCACTTTGGGGTTTGTTGCCATTTGTAGATGATGGAGGAATCAAGAAGAAAAATGGTGCTTGCATTTTTCTTGGCATGAAAAGAGATCAAGAATGATAAACACTCTCAAAGATGAAGCTCTCTCCTTCTCTTCTTTTCTTCTCACTCAACCATGGTAAGAACTTATGCATCAAGTGAGAATAATGGTGGAGGAAAATCAATATGAAGCAAGAAGGGAGGTGAGTGTAGGAGATGTAGAAAGGGTGACCACATCAAGAGACAAAGAAACATACACCATGCTTCATACTATTGAACCCATACCCTCACTTTATCACAATCAAATCTCATAAAGCAAAAGCATGGTTGAAAAGAAATGAAAGCTATCATAATCAATCTTTTACAAGAAACCCCCTCCACAAATGTTATTTGCACAATTGCAAATAACACCCTCCATCGGAAAAGTCCGGCCGGGAAAGAACAAAGGAAAACCGGCCGGAACGGAATGCAAACTGGCAACTCCAGAAAACTGGTCCCGTAATAAATTACAGGAAAACCCCGATACTGTGCATACACACCCGCATCTGTATCCCGTCGGGATACAAATGCAAAGAGACAAAATCTGCACTGTACTAAACTAGGACCGGCTTAAACCAAAGCCGGCTAGTAATATCCGTTCGATCCTGATCCGTGCAATACCGCACGTATCTGATCGAACCCTGCCATAAACCTATACGGCTACTAGTACAAACTGTCCGATCCTGATCCGTGCAATACCGCACGTATCTGATCGGACCCTGCCATATCTCCATACGGCCTCTACAGCGTTTCGCCCGAAACTTGAGTAACTGAAAGTGTGGTGGACTCTAAAGACTCGTCAATACAATGGCTGTGGATTTAACCACTAGCACGTCAGAGGTATAAGCCAATACGTAACGGGCCACCAGCTATTGACTAAAAGGGACGTCGATGAGGAAGCTCACCCCGACACCCAACTGAGCCTGTCAGTGACAATATCCGTGCAGTCCGGTCCGTTCGTCTATGAGTATCGCATGGCGGGCCTAGGGGGTTGGTAAAAGTCAGACCCCCAAAAGCGGTACAAGTCGTGTCGGAGTGTAGCCCAGAACACCCTGAGATACTACTGGAATACCTACCAGTAAATCTCCTTGCCTTGGCCAAGGACTTCGTGTAATGGCTCTCCTAGACACAGCGCGACCTCACCCCCAATACCGGGAGAGACGAACCCCTGAAGATACGCTCACTGCCTCCATGTGGCTCGGGACTGTACCCAACTAAAACCTGTTTGCACGACTCCTTTGAGCCGTGGTAGGGTAGTAATCAAAGTACAGTGGGAACTCACACGAGACAAATGACGATCCCCAGGTCGATGAACTAACCTGCACACATGTCACCAGGGAACTGCCATCTGACGTCTGGTATATGACCAACTAGCATGTTCCCGGCGAGTCATGTCCGGTGTACTCATAACCCAATGAGCACCTGTATACATCTTAGGTGATCCAACTGACACCGGTGGCTTGTGAGACCGGCCACCGCCCCTCGTCGGGGTCTCGACTGTATACACTAGTCTACTAATGGAGTATCGATGCCCGGTCTCGAAACTCCCATGACTAGGGACCTTTTAAGGATATGCTTGTAGACCCCCAGCTCCCACTTATATGATCGCCCTCATACTGCTGGTGGTCAAGCAAGAATCCTAGGGGCTCTATCAACGTGTAATAGCGACGTGTCAGGTCACCTAAAACAGTACACGATGATAAAGGTAAACCAGATAGCATACTATCATCTCGAGTAAGACTGTCCTACCGGGATAGGTCCTCCCTCAATCATTACAATCACGTACCTGTGACCTAATAATTGACTCTGAGGGCACTATCTCCAACAATCTCCCACTTGCACTCAAGGCTAATTATTGCGATGTCGCATACTCACAGCCCGTGTAATACCGAACATCCAACTCCTCTACTAGTCAGTCTCACAAAGCTCGTTTGCGGAACTATTGCGTTCGAGGAATAGCCTCAGTGAGTGGATCCGCTTAGTTGTTTCTTTCTATGTCTCTCTATATCTCAAGTTCGCGGAGAAAACCATCTCCCGAAAAGAGCAATACCTGCCTTAGAATGTCTGGATGTCTGATGGGACCTAGCTCATAAAAGAACTCCAAATCCAAACTTCTTAGACTGTATCGTCAACTGAACTTAATCAGTATCCAGCGCGCCATGCCTCCCTCAGTATTACCTTGGACCACCTGTCCAAAATACTGCCCCTCATCAGAAGGAAAACTATAACTCTGACAACCTCCTTGTCGTCCATGTCACCTTGGAAGCCTGGAATGATAACTGTCTCCTGAATGAGGCTGTCGTTATCATATCGCTAGAACATCCACTTATGTTCTAAAACTGCTTCCGATTGTTTCTCCAGGATTGGATTAATGTCAACTTATTGCATCTAGTGCAAGAACAACATCTGGTGTGGTACTTGACATCTCATGATTGACTCAATTGCCTGAGCAAGTGATCTGCCAATCATGCACGTCCCTCTCCCCTTTAGTCTGTAAGACACCTTTGGAGAGGGTGACTCCATTACCTGCAGGTACACTACCGTGCCTGGAGTCGTCCATCCTAAATACTCTTAGAATGCTGTCAAGTACCCTGATTGGGAAACCACCCAAATCTAGATCTAATACCCTAGATTCAGTAACCAGTATGTCAGATATAAAATCCACTTCCTTTGTGGAGAAACCACTGTGTGACGACCAAAGTATAACCGATCGTAGTATAGGAGTTTCTTTTCCTACTTTGTGTATGTCATCCAAATACCATGACATTACACCCTACTACCTTCTCAACAGATCCATCCCCTATTCTGATGAAGTCAAACCTATGACTGTCACGTCAGAAATAGATGATCTATGTCCGCTACATCTGCTTTAGTCTATAAATAGACATAAGCTACTTGTCCACCAATGCTTCCGCTGCTCCCACTGACTACGATAACCCTCTGGCAGAGTCATATAGACGTACACTTCTAAAACTAGTTTAGAACGACGCTATACTCATCCTCCCACCGGGTCTCGCAACCTGGAACAACAGCAATGGTAATTGTGGGTAAACAAGAACTTCCCTGTCACCGTCCTTGAGGCTACCGTAGTACCTCTCGGGTGCCTGAAGTTACCCACCGTATCTGCGGAGTGGCCAATGGAATGTCAATCCAGATTGAATCTTTAGGTTCCTTATCAAATCTTCAGTAATCGTTTGTGGTTCTGGAATCACTTCCAGTTCTACCATACTCCCACTACTGTTTTCTGAAAAAATCCATTTCTTTTAAAATTGTGGCGAGTGAAGAACAATATCACTATTGATCTTCCAGATGGTAGAAAGTCAACCCTCGTCATAGCCTGGGTCAACCCACAAACAGCCATTACAGAAACGTGCCTTGAGTTATCCAGAGTCTGGTTTTAATCATAAGCCGGACAACTCCCCGTACCTTAACTATGTTAAGATATGAACTGTACTATATCCAATATAGAACCAGAGGCACTGATTTAATTGAATCAGATTCAAATCATGCAGCTATCTCCAGTGCATGTCAACTAAATGGAGAGAGGCCGATCAGCGTTACTCAACTTAGGAATGCTTCCAATTATGAGTAACCTGAAAGAGAAGCTATTTCTCTTTATCATTACTATCAACTGAATACCATACACAAGTATCTATATCTTCGATCACTTTGAAGAATCCCGATACTTGCTACACCTGGTTCTCTACTCTATTCAAATACCTATAACTCCTCTAAACTCAGACCCTGTGTTTCTACGAAACACATGTTTAAGAACTAGAAAAGTTAAAAGTAAACAGAATATAGTATGAGGACCAACCCCTCTGTCCTGATGGACCCTGGACAACATACAATACTCTGTATAAGTCCCTTGAGTCTGATAACTCATTTACTGTGTGTCGTAGGTTGAAAACTGTACTTATGGTTAAGAAGAATTACACCGCTGTTTAATGCTCCTTACCTAACCATCCACTATTATAGGTAAATGTCGTAGACATAATTTCATAAAGGTATATCTCACTCTATGAAAATAGACGTACAGATATATCAATTTGAAATTGGTGTATAACCGCGGATATTCAAAACCAAATGATTGCTGTCCGGCAAACAACCCAGGTGACTTCCTCAAATATCACCGATTACATCGAATCCCGATATAATGAGGATGATCACCCAATTCCCAATAACTTACTCCCACTCAGCATCTGTAAAACCATACAGATGTGAGAATCATACCTGGTAAATACATACCCTGGAGTGAGTGTCTAATCGGGAAATCAGTTTTCTTTTAACAGTACACAGTGAAACTGAAACATCGAAATGTCTCGTTGGGGTATCCTGGTATTCCTAGTAATGCCTTTACCATTATCCAGATTCACAACTATAACCGTATAATTCTTTGCCACCTCTCCAAATCCCTTTATATGTCTTTAGTCATTACCTTCTGTACACCCCTTTAGGCCAAATGGTTTTCTTCCTTCCCTACCGTTCGGCACCAGCCTATGGTTTGGAAGAAGACTATCCAAAAAGCATAAAGGGTGTACTGTCCTAATCCTAGGAACACTCGCAATGCGAGAGAAGGTGAAGATAAAAGGCACCTGAATGTACTTTATTCCTATTTCTCCTGAACCAGGATCCATCCCCGAACTGGAACAAGTTCCTTTCGAGTTCGTATATAACCATACGATGGATTATCCAATAAAAATGGGATCTTCGTAGTGATATGGAGTGTCCTGGAGAAATACAAAGGTGATTTAGGATTGGCGAAGAAATACTTGGTTTGGTCGTGAATAGCAGTCGCATCTTACTTTGCCCTCTTACTAATCCCTTGCTTTGTCTGAACTTAATACCTTCTGTACACCGTTTAGGCTAACTGGTTTTCTTCATTCCCTACCGGTCGGCACCAGCCTATGGTTTGGAAGAAGACTATCCAAAAAGCATAATAGGTGTACTACTCCTAAACTAAGGAGTACTCACAACCTGAGAGAGGGTGAAAAGAAAAGACAACTGAATAATCCTATCCGTTTTCTCCAGAACCGGAAACCATCCTCGAATCCCTTCGAGTTCGTATCTAACCATACGATGGTTTTGTCCAATGGAAGTGGACGTTCGCAGTAATACGGGGTGTCCTGGAGAAAAGGGTAAAAGTAGGAGTGGCAATGAGGTCTGCAACTCTGACAATCCAAAAGCCTGTGTTAAGAAAGTTCGGTCAACTTGGTCACTGAGTCATAGTCTTAGGGTCGGGTCAATGGTCTCCGCCAAAGAGAGAGAGAAAAGAAACACTCAGCGTGCACTCTAACCTAGATCAGAATGGTCACCAATTTATCTAATCTGGAAACCTCCCACTGTACCTCAAATTCTCCTCCAAACCTGAAAGAAGAATTAGTCGGGGTCACCCGAGGAGTAAACCAACTCATCAGTGGGAATCGGGATCCAACTCTCATCATATGATAACGTGACGGAATCCGCTCACGGTATCACACTCCAGAAGGTATGCGCATATCTGGCAAGTTTCAGTACTTTTGAAACTCCCGATGTGGATTTCTGCCCCATGCTCTTATGACCTTGACTAAGGCCAACAAATCATAAGTCACATGTCAAGTTCTACCCGTCATTGTCCAGGTTGATTTGAACCCACCCGTACAAGCCCTTGACTAAGGCCAACAAGGCTATACGACTGTCCCAAACCAACGCATCTATCTATGCAGCATATGAATACCCAATAGCTACCAAACACTGTGCCTTGACTAAGGCCAACAAACACAGCTTGAATACTATTGACTACCCATATGAAACGACGGAGGGCTACGAATGGTTTCTGGCGAAAACCTTTAACGTAATGAACTTGATATCGTTGAAGGAACGGATAGCTTTTTAGAAAATATAGTGACGAAAACCTTTGCTAAAGAGGTCACTCCCGGTGAAGGGATCTCGGCTCTTTCCCCGTAGAATGGGGTGCAGGATATTCCAACTGAATACCACGGTGCAAAGCAAAAGTAATCGGCTATAGTGAAGTTAATGCCCTGACGCAAACTTCTGTCCAAGGGGTCACTCCCGGTGAAGGGATCTCGGCCCTTGCCTCGTCGACTGAGGAGCAGGATATTCCAAATGAATACCACGATGCAAAACAAAAGTAAACGTCCTTGCAATAACAGCTTTTTGAAAAAGTGTTCCAACAACATCAGATTAGGTTCGTTTTTAACTTGCATTGATCCGAATCAATGCAGTCCCATCAAATGATCACACCAAAAAGAACGAAAATATACTGATGTACGTATATGCCATCCGCATTCGCCACTGGGTCCCGTCATTACCCGTTAGGTTAGCTTACTAACGACAGAGCGGGGACTGGACTAGCGCGGATGCAAAACATATACAACATCTACTAATATATATACCAATATATTATATTTCGCTCAAGGCGTGAATAAAATGCAACATCACAGAAATGTACAGCATCACAGAACAATACAGATATCTGGGATCCCCGGGTTTCACAGAGCCGCTGAAACCCGACGTTCCCCTGGTCGTGTGGATAGCCTGTGCAATGAAATCCTATACCCCCTATGAGTGCGGCGAATAGCCAGCCAATCCTGGAGTGAAGCCCCCTCCGTCCCAATGCCATGAGATGCGGGCTTGTTGCCTTCTAGAACCCGGCTATCCGTGCACCCCTCCGCGGGGTAACCCTAGTACAAAAAGTAAAATATACATACACCGGGTACATCGACCGCAACCAGGTCGTGCCCCATTAGAATAATACAAACTGGCAGTGACGGCAGTCCACATGTCGGACGCTCGCCCCGCAAAAACAAATGTACATAATACAACAAAACTGTACTAGCATTGCATCCAGGCTATCCCCCACGACCGATCCGCAACATCACAGCAAAAACAAAACATCAACGTGAAAATCACGTTCGCAAATCCGTCTAACCGGGCTATAGCAGTTAGACGGGATTTACCGATCGAGTGACATTCACGGTCGCAGATATAATGTAAATACTGTGAAAAATGTGTTTTAAAATTTTCCGATTGATCAAACAATTAACAAGTGGGCCCCAAAGAAAACTGTAGCAACCACAGAAAATATGGGCCCAATTTTAATGTTCCAGAAACTACATTTTTTTATTCAGGAACACACTTAAAAAATTCGAGGGGGTGAACAGTTAACTCCGCGGCGGAAGCGCGGCCAAAGCAGGGGTTTGGCCGCCCTTCCGCGGCGGTATGGAAAGTTCGTGGAACCAAATTTTTACAGTGACCTTAAAATTCCCTGCACATCACTCTGAGATAACCTGAAAAATTTTTGGACTCAAAAAAAATTCGACAGAAACTGATGTGCAAAAATACGGGTTTTTGGACTTTTTGATCGATCGGAAATGCAAACACATTACACAAAAGCTAGACGAAGTTAATGGCGAGGCTCTGATACCACTGTAAGTGCACGGCGGCGCCCCGGCCGTCAATCCGACGGCCAAACGCGGAAGCGGTGATAAACTTAAATTTTATTTGCGGACTTTGCAAAACGGCACCACCGCGCACTAAACTCCGGATCGTAACCATTAACAAGTCTACGCTACAATAAGAAAGGGAAGAGATGTATACCGACGATCCAAGTCCTCCGGTCTTCATCTCCACTCCGATCTCCTCGCGGGAAGTCTTGTCTCCACATCGTCGCCTCCTCGCCGGAAAGGGCACCACAACGCCTACGTCTTTTACGGGCTCCCGCCTCAATACTGAGGCAACTCGAGCATGAAGCCGGCAACTCGACATGCTCAAGATATGCTGTAGGAAGTGTAGTGTAGAGTGGATGTCTCACTTTGGGGTTTGTTGCCATTTGTAGATGATGGAGGAATCAAGAAGAAAAATGGTGCTTGCATTTTTCTTGGCATGAAAAGAGATCAAGAATGATAAACACTCTTAAAGATGAAGCTCTCTCCTTCTCTTCTTTTCTTCTCACTCAACCATGGTAAGAACTTATGCATCAAGTGAGAATAATGGTGGAGGAAAATCAATATGAAGCAAGAAGGGAGGTGAGTGTAGGAGATGTAGAAAGGGTGACCACATCAAGAGACAAAGAAACATACACCATGCTTCATACTATTGAACCCATACCCTCACTTTATCACAATCAAATCTCATAAAGCAAAAGCATGGTTGAAAAGAAATGAAAGCTATCATAATCAATCTTTTACAAGAAACCCCCTCCACAAATGTTATTTGCACAATTGCAAATAACACCCTCCATCGGAAAAGTCCGGCCGGGAAAGAACAAAGGAAAACCGGCCGGAACGGAATGCAAACTGGCAACTCCAGAAAACTGGTCCCGTAATAAATTACAGGAAAACCCCGATACTGTGCATACACACCCGCATCTGTATCCCGTCCGGATACAAATGCAAAGAGACAAAATCTGCACTGTACTAAACTAGGACCGGCTTAAACCAAAGCCGGCTAGTAATATCCGTTCGATCCTGATCCATGCAATACCGCACGTATCTGATCGAACCCTGCCATAAACCTATACGGCTACTAGTACAAACTGTCCGATCCTGATCCGTGCAATACCGCACGTATCTGATCGGACCCTGCCATATCTCCATACGGCCTCTACAGCGTTTCGCCCGAAACTTGAGTAACTGAAAGTGTGGTGGACTCTAAAGACTCGTCAATACAATAGCTGTGGATTTAACCACTAGCACGTCAGAGGTATAAGCCAATACGTAACGGGCCACCAGCTATTGACTAAAAGGGACGTCGATGAGGAAGCTCACCCCAACACCCAACTGAGCCTGTCAGTGACAATATCCGTGCAGTCCGGTCCGTTCGTCTATGAGTATCGCATGGCGGGCCTATGGGGTTGGTAAAAGTCAGACCCCCAAAAGCGGTACAAGTCGTGTCGGAGTGTAGCCCAGAACACCCTGAGATACTACTGGAATACCTACCAGTAAATCTCCTTGCCTTGGCCAAAGACTTCGTGTAATGGCTCTCCTAGACACAGCGCGACCTCACCCCCAATACCGGGAGAGACGAACCCCTGAAGATACGCTCACTGCCTCCATGTGGCTCGGGACTGTACCCAACTAAAACCTGTTTGCACGACTCCTTTGAGCCGTGGTAGGGTAGTAATCAAAGTACAGTGGGAACTCACACGAGACAAATGACGATCCCCAGGTCGATGAACTAACCTGCACACATGTCACCAGGGAACTGCCATCTGACGTCTGGTATATGACCAACTAGCATGTTCCCGACGAGTCCTGTCCGGTGTACTCATAACCCAATGAGCACCTGTATACATCTTAGGTGATCCAACTGACACCGGTGGCTTGTGAGACCGGCCACCGCCCCTCGTCGGGGTCTCGACTGTATACACTAGTCTACTAATGGAGTATCGATGCCCGGTCTCGAAACTCCCACGACTAGGGACCTTTTAAGGATATGCTTGTAGACCCCCAGCTCCCACTTATATGATCGCCCTCATACTGCTGGTGGTCAAGCAAGAATCCTAGGGGCTCTATCAACGTGTAATAGCGACGTGTCAGGTCACCTAAAACAGTACACGATGATAAAGGTAAACCAGATAGCATACTATCATCTCGAGTAAGACTGTCCTACCGGGATAGGTCCTCCCTCAATCATTACAATCACGTACCTGTGACCTAATAATTGACTCTGAGGGCACTATCTCCAACACAAAGTTCGTGTTCCGGGGTTAAGTCTCAGGTTTGGGTCTAAATTTTAGCACTAGGGGGTTTGTGTGGCCTCTACTAAGCTCAAGTACACTATCACAACTCAAAAGTCCCTCAAACCCTAACTAGAAATTTTCAAAGCTCACTAAACAACACTATATCGATTCTAAACATGTATAGGTGCTAAGGTAAATGGAATACGATACAATTGGTGAAGAAATTACCTCATTTGGGCAACCCAAGAAAACCCTAGTTTGCCAAAGTTGTCAAAATTCCACTTTTCTTGGTCCAATGTGTAGAAGGTGAAGAAGGGAACACTTTTAATGAAAGGGGTTTATGGTTTTGATGGAGATTTGGAGATGGTTCCATGGGGTGAAGGTGGAGGGAGATGAGGTTGAGGAGATGAAGAAGGGGAAGAAAAAAAATGGTGGAGGAAGAGAATGTGGCAGCCCTCTCTCTCCCTCCTCTCTTATTCTCACCCACTTTCTCACTAATTACCCTTTTGCCCTTTTTCATTTTTCTTTTCTTTTCTATTTAAAAGCCAAACCATATAATACCCATAAAACAACACAAATGCGAAAACATGTCACCAAATGCAACATGACATGGTGCACTACCCACGGAAAACTGTAAAAACACGGATTTGGCTTAATCGCGATTAGTAGTGCACTAATCGGGTTTTTATCAAAACTGCATATAATAAATTTTAAAAATGCCAAATCCATTAAATATATTTTTAAATGAATAAATCATTTTAATTTCCAATTATTTCACAATTATTGGTATATATTTATACCTTTTTTCGAAAACCCCAATTTCGCAAATCGGGCAGTCTTCGGGAAATATATTATTTTAATATCAAATTCCAAAATAATATTTTATATTTTCTGAAATGTTGCAATTATTCATCATAGAGCACACCATATTTAATAGGGTGCGATTCCTCTGCTCCGACACTCCATTGTGCTGTGATGTATACGGAGGAGTAAGCCGAGAGAGAATCCCATTCTTTTTTAAATAGTCTCGAAACTCCGTGCTCAAGTATTCTCATCCCCGATCAGAATGAAAGATTTTAATACTTTTACCCGTCTGGTCTCTACTTCGCACTTATATTCCTTGAATTTCTTAAAAGCTTCAGATTTGTATTTCAACAAGAACGCATGTCCGAATCTTGAGAGATCATCAGTGAATGTAATAAAGTATGAGAAACCATTCCTGGTATGTGTAGACATAGGACCACATTCATCACTATATATCAGTCCCAAGAGTTCAGTAGCTCTTTCTCCATGTCCGGTAAATGGAGTTTTGGTCATCTTGCCTTTGAGACATGACTCGCAAATTTCATAAGATGCAAATTTGAACTGATTCAAATATCCATCTTTATACAACTTAGTTAGTCTTGTCGTATTGATATGACCTAGTCTACAATGGCACAAGAAAGCTTCGTTCATTTCTGAACTTTTCTTGTTGTGTGTGTTCTATATATTTAGAACCGTGGTTTGATTCAAACATATATACCGTTACACAACGTACCAAACCCAATCAACACTTGATTTAGGAAAATGTTCATAACATTATCCTCCAATACAAAATTATACCCTTCTTTATGCAATAAAGAAACTGATATAATATTGCACATCATATTTGGTACGTAATAACAGTCGTTGAGAATCAACGTATTACTATTTAGTATATTAGGTGATATTCGCCAACTGCTTTGGCTGCAACAATTGCTCCATTCCCTACTTTTAGAGACATATCACCCTTTCCCAGTTTCAACCTATTCTTAGCCCATGTAACTGTAAGTCCGTGTTGCCCACCCCGGTGCTTACGGGGAGGCGGAAAACATAATAAAAAACGGATTTTTAATGACTTAGGCAACATGGACTATGCTTGTGAGGATCTTTGCTAAACGAAAACTAGCTAACCCTAACTACAAAGTAGCTAAGTGATGGAAAGGTTATACCTTTGGTCTTTAGTCCTTCTCTCCTTGCTCGTCGGAATGGTAGAAAGGCCTCACCTTGCTTGTCTTCTTCCGTCAAAGAAAGATCCACTTGAAAGCCACCACCTTTAGCTTCAACTCCAAGCTAGGAGTAACTAGAGTGCAAGAAATGCTAAGACTTGAACCCTAGAAGAGAGTAGAGAGGATCAAGTGAAGGTTTTTCTCAAGCTTTTTGTTTCTCAACACATGAGAGGGAGAGAGCTTGAGGGAGAGGATGAGCAAGAGAGAGAAATGATATGAGAGAATGAGAAAATAATAGAGCTCTTCTCACTAATATGTGTGAATTAATTTAATTGAATAATTAGCTAGATAATTATCATGGTAAATCATGACATGACCATTATCATTTCAAATTGCAAAGATCAAAAAGCATCTTCCAAAAGAAATTATGATGGTCAAAGTGTCAACCTTGGTCAACAAGTCAAAGAAGTCAAAAGGTCAACAACCACAACCATGGATAATTATTAAACTAATTACTAATTAACAATAACACACACATAAATATTAGGGTTAATAAAATGACAATAACCATCAACCCTAATCAAGGTCCTCTCCCTCAATCTCAAGCAACTGTGCATACGCACCCGCATTCGTGATCCGAGGAACACGAACACAATGAGAAAAACCAATCTCAAATCATATACTAGGATCCGGCTTAAACCAAAGCCCGCTAGTATAAACTGTCCGGACAGCAAACGTGCACAAGTGCGCGAATGTGAACGAACCCTGTCGCAAAACCATGCGACCTCTACTCATTTTGCCTAAAGGCGAATAGCTCTCTGTGTGGGACTCTAAAGACTCGACACTACGCTGGCAGTGGGTTTAACCACAGACCGCAAGCGGCACTAGCTGTACGTAACGGTCCCCAGGTAGATGTCGATAAGAAGACTGACGAGGTGAACCCCATCTGCACTCCTACTGAGCCTGTATGTGACAGTCTCCGTACAGTCCGGTCTGTTCGTCTGATACATCGCATGGCGGGCCTAGGGGGGCGGTGAACGTCAGTCCCCTAATAGCGGTACAAGTCGTGTCGGAGTGTAGCCCAGAACACCCTGAGATAACATTAGAAACCTACCAGTATATCTCGCTTGCCCTGGCCAGGGACTACTCGTGTAATGGCTCTCCTGGACACAGCGCGATGTCAACCCCCAATACCGGGAGAGACGAATCCTGTCTAACTGTCACTGCCTCCAAGTGCTTCGGGACTGCACCCAAAAACTACCTGTTTGCACGACTCCTTCAAGCCGTAGTAGGGTAGTAATCAAAGTGCAGTGGGAACACACTCGAGGCGAAGTGACAGTGTCAAGTCAGCGGACTAAGCTGTACTCATGTCACCTGGGAACTGATAACTGACGATAGGTATATTACCAACCAACAGTTCCCGACGAGTCCTGTCCAGTGTACTCGTAACCTAACGAGCACCCGCATACTATCCCAAGTACGACGTACTAACGGCTGTGGGACAGACCGTCTCCCACACTGGGATGAGAAGCGCATACGCTAGTCTGCTCCGGAGTATCGATGCCCTGTCTCGATAGTCCAACGACCAGGGACCTTTATAAGGATGTGCTTATAGATTACCCAGCTCCCACGAGTGCGAGCGCCATCACAACGCTGGTAATCAAGCAAAGATCCTAAGGGCTCCACTAATATGTATACCAGCAATATGCTAAAAGAAACACATGCACATATTAAAGCAGAGACAAACCAAGTAGCATACTACCATTTCGAGCAAGATTGTATATACAACTGTGAATATCCCAAGCTTCCATTAAGTAATATACAAACTAGTATGATACAGTAATGGCCTCTAGGGCATATACACTAACAATCTCCCACTTGCACTAAGGCCATGTACTGGCGTATCGAAGACCTATCATCTCGATCAGCCGCTCGAACTGAGTCTGGGGTAGGGCCTTCGTGAAGGGATCTGCTGTGTTATCCTCTGATGCAACTCTCCGGACCTCGATCTCCTGGCGATCTACGATCTCCCTGATCAGGTGATACCGCCTTAAGATGTGTCTGGATTTCTGATGGGACCTGGGTTCCTTCGCTAAAGCTATAGCCCCGTTGTTGTCGCAATACAGAGGTATTGGTTCAACAATGGACGGAACCACCTAAAGTTCTTTCAAGAACTTCCTCATCCAGACAGCTTCTTTTGCGGCATCAGATGCAGCGATGTATTCCGCTTCCATAGTTGAGTCAGCAACGGTTTCCTGTTTGGAGCTCTTCCAACACACCGCCCCTCCATTGAGGGTAAAGACAAAACCCGACATGGACTTGGAATCATCCTTGTCACTCTGGAAGCTGGAGTCAGCAAAGGCCTCAACCTGCAGGTCTTTTCCGCCATACACCAAGAACATCTCCTTAGTCCTTCTCAGGTACTTGAGAATGTTCTTTACTGCTATCCAATGTTTCTCCCCAGGGTTTGACTGATACCTGCTTACCACACTCAGTGCATAAGCCACATCCGGTCTGGTACACAACATCGCATACATAATAGAGCCTACCGCAGAAGCGTAGGGTATAATAGACATGCGATCCCTCTCTAAATCAGTCTTGGGAGACATCTCTTTGGAGAGGGTGATCCCGTGACAAGCCGGTAGATTACCGCGCTTGGAATCTTCCATACTGAATCTCTTCAGTATGGTGTCAATGTACCTGGACTGCGAGAGTCCTAATATCCTCTTGGATCTGTCACGGTAGATCCGGATACCCAGAATGTAGGAGGCATCACCCAGGTCTTTCATGGAGAACCTGTGTGACAAGAACCCCTTGACAGATTGTAGCATAGGAATGTCATTTCCTATTAAGAGAATGTCATCCACGTATAAAACGAGGAATACTACAGTTCTCGCTACAAATCTACAATAGATGCATGGTTCATCTGGATTTTTGATAAAGCCAAATTCTTTGACCGTCTCATCAAAACAGATGTTCCAACTCCGCGATGCCTGCTTGAGTCCATAAATGGACTTGAGCAACTTGCACACCTTTCCGCTGCTCCCACCCTGAATGAAACCCTCTGGCTGGTCCATATAGACACACTCCTCTAAATGACCATTTAGAAAAGCTGTCTTTACGTCCATCTGCCAAATCTCATAATCATGGAAAGCAGCGATGGCAAGAAGAATCCGAATGGATTTCAGCATAGCTACTGGAGAAAAGGTTTCGTCATAGTCCAAACCAGGTCGCTGACGAAAACCCTTTGCTACCAGTCTAGCTTTATAGGTCTCAACCTGTCCATCTACACCAATCTTCCTTTTGAAGATCCACTTGCATCCTACGGGTTTTACCCCGTCTGGAGCAATGTCCAACGTCCATACTTTGTTGGTGTACATGGACTCCATCTCGGTCCGCATTGCATCCAGCCATTTTACCGAGTCGACGCTCTGAATGGCTTGCTGGAAGCTAGTAGGCTCATCACAATCTATGATGCAGTCCTCTCTATCCCCGTCAATGAGAAAACCGTAGTACCTCTCGGGCGGATGAGACTGCCTACTACTCCTGCGGAGCGGCGTAGGAATGTCCTGTTCTTTTGAACCTTCTGGTTCCACTAAACTTTCAGTAATAGTTTGTGGTTCTGGAATTTCTTCCAGTTCTATTGCGCTCCCACTTATTTCCTTTTCTATGAACTGATGTTCTAGAAAGTGGGCATGGCGAGAAACAAGGACTTTTTGTTCCTCTTCGTAATAGAAGTAATATCCCTTGGAGTTCTTTGGATATCCCACAAACTTGCACTGTACTGAGCGTGCCTCGAGCTTGTCCGCATGCTGCTTTTTTACAAAAGCTGGACATCCCCATGTCTTAATGTGATTAAGATAGGGTTTCTTCCCACTCCATAACTCATATGGTGTGGTAGGCACAGTCTTAGTGGGAACACGGTTCAAAAGATATGCAGCTGTTTCTAGCGCATACCCCCAGAATGATCGCGGTAACTCAGCGTTACTCATCATGGACCGTACCATATCCAATAGGGTTCGGTTCCGTCTCTCCGATACACCGTTATGTTGCGGAGTGTATGGAGGAGTAAGCTGAGAGAGAATTCCATTCTCTTTTAAATAGTTCAGGAATTCGGCACTTAAGTATTCTCCTCCTCGATCCGATCTTAGGATCTTGATACTTTTGCCTGTTTGTTTTTCTACTTCATTCTTATATTCCTGGAATTTTTCAAAAGCCTCGGATTTATGTTTCATTAAGAAGACATAACCGTACCTTGAAAAATCATCCGTAAAGGTAATGAAGTAAGAATAACCGCTTCGCGCATGTGTAGACATTGGACCGCACACGTCGCTGTGTACGAGTCCCAAGAGCTCGCTCGCTCTTTCTCCGTGTCCAGAAAACGGAGCCTTTGTCATCTTTCCTTTGAGACAGGATTGACAAGTTGCATACGATTGATATTCGAACGAATCTAAATATCCTTCAGTATGTAACTTAGTCAATCTTCTCTCGTTGATGTGACCCAGTCTACAATGCCATAAGAAAGTTTTATTAATTTCTGGAGACTTTCTTTTGTGTGTATTCTGGATATTGAAAATCTGTGGTTGGTTTAAAACGTATATACCGTTGTTCAATGTACCTGACCCAATCAACACTTGATTAAGGTGAATGTTCACTACATTACTTACAAATGCAAATTCATAACCTTCTTTAGATAATAAAGATACAGAAATGATATTACAGGTTGCATTTGGTACATAATAACAACTACGCAAAACCAAAAAGTGTCCATCTGATAATCCCAGGTGATAGTCCCCCACGGCCTCAGCATCCATGCTAGCACCGTTCGCAACTCTGAGGGTCATGTCACCTGCCTTCAAAACTCTACGCTTTCTCAACGCCTGCAAAGAATTACAGATATGAGATCCCGATCCGGTATCCAATACCCAGGAAGTAGAGTTTATTGATAGACAGTTTTCAATAACATACACACCTGAAGCTGAAGCTGCAACTCGCTTCAAATCCTGTGTTCTGGCTTTCCAAGCCTTGCAATCTTGTTTCCAGTGACCACTTTTGTGACAATAGAAGCATTCTTCCTTCCCCACCATCTTCCCCGCTACCTTTGTTGCTTTACCCTTTCCCTTCGTATCCACTTTACCGACACCGCCTCTTGGTTTGGCGGGGGCTTTCTTCTTCTTGCCCTTGGCTTTCGCCCTGGACCTAGAAGAGGAAGATCCTCCTACAAACAAAGTGGATGTCTCCCTACCCTTCTGTAGGGTGCCCTCAGCAGTCCTCAACATGTTCAGAAGTTCGGCAAGTTCAACCTCCTTTCCTTGCATGTTGAAGTTAAGAATGAACTGGGCGTAAGTGGAAGGAAGGGACTGGAGAATCAAATCGGTATAGAGTTTATTCTCCAACGTGGTCCCAAGGTCCGCGAGCTCCTCTATGTAGCCGATCATCTTAAGCACGTGGTCCGCTACCGATGATCCGACGGCCAACCTTGCCGAAAAGAGCTTCTTCGACACTTCGTATCTAGCGATACGAGACTGCTCTCCATACAGTTCTTTTGTATGGAGAAATATGGACTCTAGGTCCATATTCTCGTGCCTCCTCTGATGTTCGTTGTCCATCGAGGCTAGTACGAGGCATCTGGCCCTCGCGCAATCTATCTCCCATGTCTTACGGATTTCTACATCCGCGACGCTGGAGGTGGGACCTGGGACAGGGGAGCTTTGGTGGTAAGTATATACCCCAGCTTGTCATAAGTGATAGCCATCTTGACATTCCTGAGCCAATCTTTGTAGTTTGGCCCTGTCAATATGTTTTTATCTAATAGTAACTTAAGTCCGGTCATCTTGAATGGTCGCTGCAATTAGGAGAGAGAAAAGAAACACTTTATCATGATGCTCTTGCAAGTTTAGAGTGGTTTTTAGTTTGTCTAAACTGGATGGCTCCCACTGTCTCTCGAATCCCTTCTCAAACCGTAAAGAAAAGGATTAGCCGGGATTATTCTCACCGTACAATACTTGCTTAACCGTTCAGCCAGGCCAGTGTCGGTACTTCGAGGGAGGTTTTCCAACGCTTTCGCGAAGTTCCTTAATTAAGTAACCTCTTTTCCCTGTGGGCGTAGCCCCGCTAACACCTTTCTAGGCACCTACTAGGTTTATAGCATTGATCGTTAAGTGAGAGTTTTCCCGAGGAGTAGCATATACTCACAGTAGGATCGGGATCCAAATATCATCGCGTGATAAAACCGAAGGAATCCTACCAGAATCATCACACTCCAAATGGAATGCAAATCTAGCAAGTTTCAGTACTTATGAAACTCCCGATGTGGATTTTTGCCCCATGCTCTTATGACCTTGACTTTGGCCAAAATATCATAAGTCACATGTCAAGTTCTACCCGTCATTCTCCTGGTTAATTTGGACCCACCCATACCTACCCTTGACTTTGGCCAAAATGGCAGCACGACTGTCCCAAATCAACGCATCTATCTATGCTGCACATGAATACCCAAACGCTACCAATCACTATGCCTTGACTTTGGCCAAAATACATAGCTTGAATACTTTTGACCATTCATGTGGAATGACGGAGGGCTACGAATGGTTTTGGCGAAACCGTGAACGTAGTGAACTTGATATAATCGATGGAACGAGATAGCTTTTAAAAGGAGTGGTTCAAGCTCCGCGTTTAAAAGTTTAGTTTTGAAAAGAACCGAGTGGTTTTCAAAGTGTTCCAATCGACTTTTACTTGGTTTATTTCTTGCATTAGTTCTTTTAATGCGTCCCATCATTTAATCCTACCATTGCAGAAAACAACCAAAATATGACGTACGCTTATGCCATTCGCATTCGCCACGGGGCCCCGTCATCACCCGTTAGGTTACTTAACTAACGACAGAGCGGGGGCTGGGCTAGCGCGGCTGTAAAACATAAGCAACGCCTAAATAGTTATTATATATAAATATATAGCAATGATAGACATTACAGATCACAGATGAATACATTGGATATACTAGGAATCCGCAATGCGTTCGAGCCTGCAACGCAAAGCGGATTACACGGTCGCGGTGAATAGCCAATACCCCACCCAAGACCCCTACGGGTGCGGCAAACTACCCGCCAAGCACCCGAAGCGAAGCAACCTCCCTCACCACCGTGAGTAGGCCACTCGGCGCTTCGAGATACCCGGTAGTTTGTGCACCCCCTCCATGGGTCTATCCTAGGAGCAAAAACAGTAAAAAGAATTATACAATGACGGCTACAACCCCGACCCGGTTGTGCGGCCATACAAAGAATATTATTACATCAATTTACATGTTACAAATGAATGAAAGAAAAATAACGCTCATCTCACATCCAACCCGGCTATTCACCCGCGACGATCCAATCCATTCATATCCACAAACCAATAACAATCACAGATCATGTATAACCCCGACTAATCGTCTTATAGCGATTAGCCGACGTTCAATACATGCAAGCATTACAGATATAACCGATGTAGTTAAAGTGTAGCGAAGTTCCGAAAAATACGGATTTATAGGCCCCCAAAAGTAAATTTTAGTTCTGGAAAATCTGGGCACATATAATATATCCTAAAAATCCCAAAACCAACAAAGAAAAATACTGCACCAAAAACGATGCAGAGAGGGGACAAGACGGCCGCGCTTCCGCGTCAAGAGCTTCCTTATGCCGCGGAAGCGCGGTCCTCTGGACTCCTCTCTGGTTCGTATTTGGTGATGTTTCACACAAAACCCTGAGATAATTTTACAAGTATAAAGTTTTTCATTTTGACCAGAAAAAAGTTTAACAGAAACTTGGATTTTGAAAAAGTTTGGTTTTTGGGTTTTTCGGTTTCGAAACTTCGTTACACTTAACTACTTAGCTAGTTTAGGTTTAGTTAGGCTCTGATACCACTGTAAGTCCGTGTTGCCCACCCCGGTGCTTACGGGGAGGCGGAAAACATAATAAAAAACGGATTTTTAATGACTTAGGCAACATAGACTATGCTTGTGAGGATCTTTGCTAAACGAAAACTAGCTAACCCTAACTACAAAGTAGCTAAGTGATGGAAAGGTTATACCTTTGGTCTTTAGTCCTTCTCTCCTTGCTCGTCGGAATGGTAGAAAGGCCTCACCTTGCTTGTCTTCTTCCGTCAAAGAAAGATCCACTTGAAAGCCACCACCTTTAGCTTCAACTCCAAGCTAGGAGTAACTAGAGTGCAAGAAATGAACCCTAGAAGAGAGTAGAGAGGATCAAGTGAAGGTTTTTCTCAAGCTTTTTGTTTCTCAACACATGAGAGGGAGAGAGCTTGAGGGAGAGGATGAGCAAGAGAGAGAAATGATATGAGAGAATGAGAAAATAATAGAGCTCTTCTCACTAATATGTGTGAATTAATTTAATTGAATAATTAGCTAGATAATTATCATGGTAAATCATGACATGACCATTATCATTTCAAATTGCAAAGATCAAAAAGCATCTTCCAAAAGAAATTATGATGGTCAAAGTGTCAACCTTGGTCAACAAGTCAAAGAAGTCAAAAGGTCAACAACCACAACCATGGATAATTATTAAACTAATTACTAATTAACAATAACACACACATAAATATTAGGGTTAATAAAATGACAATAACCATCAACCCTAATCAAGGTCCTCTCCCTCAATCTCAAGCAACTGTGCATACGCACCCGCATTCATGATCCGAGGAACACGAACACAATGAGAAAAACCAATCTCAAATCATATACTAGGAACCGGCTTAAACCAAAGCCCGCTAGTATAAACTGTCCGGACAGCAAACGTGCACAAGTGCGCGAATGTGAACGAACCCTGTCGCAAAACTATGCGACCTCTACTCATTTTGCCTAAAGGCGAATAGCTCTCTGTGTGGGACTCTAAAGACTCGACACTACGCTGGCAGTGGGTTTAACCACAGACCGCAAGCGGCACTAGCTGTACGTAACGGTCCCCAGGTAGATGTCGATAAGAAGACTGACGAGGTGAACCCCATCTGCACTCCTACTGAGCCTGTATGTGACAGTCTCCGTACAGTCCGGTCTGTTCGTCTGATACATCGCATGGCGGGCCTAGGGGGGCGGTGAACGTCAGTCCCCTAATAGCGGTACAAGTCGTGTCGGAGTGTAGCCCAGAACACCCTGAGATAACACTGGAAACCTACCAGTATATCTCGCTTGCCCTGGCCAGGGACTACTCGTGTAATGGCTCTCCTGGACACAGCGCGATGTCAACCCCCAATACCGGGAGAGACGAATCCTGTCTAACTATCACTGCCTCCAAGTGCTTCGGGACTGCACCCAAAAACTACCTGTTTGCACGACTCCTTCAAGCCGTGGTAGGGTAGTAATCAAAGTGCAGTGGGAACACACTCGAGGCGAAGTGACAGTGTCAAGTCAGCGGACTAAGCTGTACTCATGTCACCTGGGAACTGATAACTGACGATAGGTATATTACCAACCAACAGTTCCCGACGAGTCCTGTCCAGTGTACTCGTAACCTAACGAGCACCCGCATACTATCCCAAGTACGACGTACTAACGGCTGTGGGACAGACCGTCTCCCACACTGGGATGAGAAGCACATACGCTAGTCTGCTCCGGAGTATCGATGCCCTGTCTCGATAGTCCAACGACCAGGGACCTTTATAAGGATGTGCTTATAGATTACCCAGCTCCCACGAGTGCGAGCGCCATCACAACGCTGGTAATCAAGCAAAGATCCTAAGGGCTCCACTAATATGTATACCAGCAATATGCTAAAAGAAACACATGCACATATTAAAGCAGAGACAAACCAAGTAGCATACTACCATTTCGAGCAAGATTGTATATACAACTGTGAATATCCCAAGCTTCCATTAAGTAATATACAAACTAGTATGATACAGTAATGGCCTCTAGGGCATATACACTAACAGTAACAAATTACAGGCTTGCGATCCTGATCCAGTATCCAATATCCAAGACGTAGAGCAAACTGAGAAACAGTTCTCGGTAACGAACACACCCGAAGAAGTTGCATCAGCATGCTTCTTCTTTGTTCGGATTGAATGGGAATCCTGATATTCCCCTATTCCTTGCTCAGACTTACGACAATCATAAGAAAAAGCGGAACCAACATTTCCCAGCTCAATATAATAAGCGGGTTCGGTCAATACATCCATATTATTATCTTGATTAAGGCGTGTCATTGGTCTCTACCTGGAGAGAGAGAGAGAAGGAAACGATTTAGCGTGCGCTCTTTGCAAGATTAGATTGGTTATTATCTTATCTAATCAGGATGGCTCCCACTATTTTTATCAAATCTTCCTTCAAACCATAAAAGGTAAGATTAGCCTGGATTAATTACACCCTACAAGTTCGCTAATCGATCATCCAGGCGGGTTTTGGTACTCCGAGGGAGTCTCCCCATGCTTTCGTATGGAACTAATTAAATAACCTCGTTTCCATAGGGGCATAACCCCGTTAACACCTTTTTTAGACACATACTAGATCAGCTAATTGTAAAGTGAAAAACTCTCCCAGGAGTAACTCTTACTCGCAGTGGATATCGGGATCCAACTATCTCATAGAAGGTATTCAATCTCATTGCAAATTTCAACACTTGAAATTCCCGATATCTGTTTTTACCCTTAACGACCTATGATCTTGACGGAGGTCAACAAACCATAGGCCGTTAGTCAAGTTCAACCCGTTCATTTCGTGATTGAATTAAACCCACACGCATGACCCTTGAAGGAGGTCAATAAGGCCGTACGACTACTCTAATCCAATCGCATCATATGCAGCAGATAAGCACTAATCAGCTACTGTACACTACACCTTGACGGAGGTCAACAAACGCAGCACGAATACTAAATAGCACTTATCTGAAATGACGGAGGGCAATGACTGGTTTTGATGAAAACCTTTAACGTAATGAACTTGATATCGTTGTAGAATCTAGTGATTTGAAAAGGAGTGGTTTTTGTAGCGTTTACTAGTTTTGCTAAAGAGGTCACTCCCGGTGAAGGGATCTCGGCTCTTTCATCATCGAATGAGGTGTTGGATATTCATCAAGGAATACCACTATGCAAAGCAAGAACTAATGGAGCTATCAAAAACAAAACCGAGTGGGTTGTAGAATTTGCTAGTTTTGCTAAAGAGGCCACTCCCGGTGAAGGGATCTCGGCTCTTTGCTCATCGAATGAGGTGATGGATATTCATCAAGGAATACCACTATGCAAAGCAAGAACTAGAGCTACCTTTTTTTAAAATTTCGATTCTACAACATCTTTAGGTTTCTTTTCTTTCCATTAATCTCATTAATGAAGTCCTGTCATTTATTTTTCCCTAAACATCACAGAAAAGAAATGAAAATAGAACGTACGCTTATGCCATCAGCATTCGCCACGGGGCCCCGTCATGCACTGTTAGGTTACTTAACCAACGGCAGAGCAGGGACTGGACTAGCACAGATGCAAAACATAAGCAATATTTATTATATATCATATATATAATATAGCATTCGTCTTGCGCAGTTATATGATCACATCATAGAACCAAGCAACAGAAGTCAACATATGAAATATTGGATATACTAGAAGGTCCGTGTTTTAAATTCAGCCAGTAATATAAAACACGGATTCCACGGTCGTGATGAATAGCCAAACCCACATCTCTAGACCCCTGCGAGAGTGGAAAGTAACCCTACCAATTCTAGAGTTAGGAGACCCGGTCTCGACTCCTCGAGATGGTCTCCCACTGGACTCTAGAACCCGGTTACTTGTGCTCCCCGCCTTATGTCTATCCTAATGCGGAAAAGTAAATAATATACATCAATGGTGACATCATCCTTAACCCGGAAGTGTCTCAATAAAAGAATATTACATACAAATTTTTTACATGAATGAAAATTGAAAATCTCTCATCTGACGCAAAAACCCCCGGGCTATTCATTCACGATGATCCAATATAACATATAACAGCAACACATAACAGCACATGTCATCAACGTAAGTAAATATGCGTATCCCAAATTCCGTTGACATATAGCAACGAGATCGGGGATACACCACATATTACATTTACGGTCATAGAAAAGAAATGAAAAACTACAATAATTAGAATCCACGAACACCTTAGACATCATAAACCCAGAATATCTCATATTCTGAATTTCATGCCTAACCTATAAACCTTGCATTTTAGTCTCAAACTGAAAACTCTTTTCAATAAGCAGTCGGATAATTCAACAAGATTCCCGACTAAGTGATTGCGTACAATACGCGATTGCGACGGAGTTTTGATCCGAATCGAAACTTCGTGGCAATCGATCAACAGAGACTAAAATGCTAGATTTATAAAACACAAACTAGTTTTCTCAAAACTAATTATTATGGATTCCAAATATTGTATCACATATCATTATAATCTAGACGACGTTAAACATTTCAATCGACTTATCAAACACCCACAAATTCCAGAGACCTCAACAACTTGAGCATCACAAAAAAACATCCAGAAAGTGCCAAATATCAACATGGAGCAGCACAAGAAATATGAACCCATAATACCCTAAACTTACAGCGGAACTGCGACCAAACATGGGTTTAGGCCGCGGCGGTTTGATGGGATTAGGGTTTCCTTTTTTTTGGGGCTCCATTAAATACCCTGCACAATTTTCTGAATATTTTTAATCTGAAAAATTCCAACTTTTGAAAATCTGGACAGAAACTTGTAAAAAGCCGGGTTTTGAAACTCGATCGAACACTTTAATATCGTATAGACTTTCCCGAATGTTCTAGCTTAGCTCTGATACCATGAAAGTCTACCTTAACACCACCATGAGGTTTAAACCGGCATCATGCATGCTATTTTTAAAAAATTGGGGTGCTAAGCTATAATAACTAAGGATCAAACTAGATTGATTAGGGTTTAAGCATGATATCAAAATAAACTAGCTAAGAGAAAGTAGGCAACAACCTTTGTAGACCGTGTCCTTCTCTTCAAAAGCTCCGTGTAGTAGTCCACGCGACTCCACTGGGCTCCACTTGAAGTTGGATCAAGCTTCCTTTGCGATCTTCGTGCCGAAGATGATGTTTCCCCCCAATAAGAGAGCAAGGCTCTGTTCAAAATTTGAATAGAGGAAGTGCCTCACGTGCAAAGCACGAGAGCGCCAGCGCCAAGAGTTAAAAAAACTCTGAGGCAGTGCCTCACGTGCAAAGCACGAGGGCACCAGCGCCAAGTGTTAAAAACTCTAAAGCAGCGCCTCACATGCAAAGCACGAGGAGTTAAAACTCTGAAGCAGCGCCTCATATGCAAAGCACGAGGGCGCCAGCGCCCAGAGTTAAAAACTCTGAGGCAGTGCCTCACGTGCAAAGCACGAGAGCGCCAGCGCCAAGAGTTAAAAACTTTGAGGCAGCGCCTCACGTGCAAATCACGAGAGCGCCAACGCCAGAACTAAAAGTTCTCCACCCTTGGATCAAAGATCCAACGGAGATGATAAATCATCAGAACACAGAATTAAATTCTGATTGAGGAAATACTCCTCAAATCTTTCTAAACAAGAAAGATTGTGCTCTGAAAATTAGAGTATCATTGGATCAAAGATCTAATGGTGATTAAAAATCACCAAGATACAGAATTATATTCTGATTGAGGAAATACACCTCAAATCTTTCTAAACAAGAATGATTGTGCTCTGTAAATCAAAGTACCGTTGGATCAAAGATCCAATGGTGATTAAAAATCACCAACATACAGAATAAGCTCTGTATGGGGAAATATTTTCCCAACCTTGTTAAAAACAAGAAAAATGTCTTCTGTAAAACAGAAGTCATTGGATCAAAGATCCAACGGTGGATAAAATCCCCAAATCAATCAGAGATCTCTCAACGAGAGATTTCCTTAACTGATTCAAAAAATCAGCCTCCCCTATATAAAGGACCCAAGACTTCAAGTCTTACACAGAAGAACCCCCCATAAACTTCAGAATTCAAGACGAGAACTATCTCTCTTCAAGGTAAAGAAAAAAAAGAGATCATAGCATCTCATCAAAAAAAAGAAGAACATATTTCTTAGATTCATGAGACAAAGTCTCTCACAAACGAGAATTTAATTCTCAGAGCACCGAACTGATCAGAATAAAAAAGTGCCTTGCGCTCAGCGTCGAGCGCTCCACGTGCCCCTCACGTGGGCGCTATTTAATAAGGAGCGCTTAGCACTCAAAATTTGGCGCTCAGCGCCGAGCGCTCCACGTGCCCGTCACGTGGGCGCTATTTAATAAGGAGCGCTTAGAACTCAAAGTTTGGCGCTCAGCGTCGAGCACTCCACGTGCTCCTCACGTGGGCGCTACTTAATAAAAAGTACTTAGTACTCATTGCCTGGAGCTCAGCGCCGAGCGCTCCATGTGCTCCTCACGTGGGTGCTACTTAATAAAAAGTACTTAGTACTCATTACCTGGTGCTCAGCACCAAGCGCTCCACGTGCTCCTCACGTGAGCGCTATCAAGTGTTTAACACTCCATATAAAAGAATACAAATAAAACAAAATGAATAAAGGGTGTCAGAACCCATTTCAATGCTCAGCACTGCTAATGCAGAAAGGGGACCAAGCCCAAATAAATAATCAAGTGGGCTGAGCCCAAGGTTGGTCAAATCCCAAATTAACCCAACCCATATGCTTTCAAATTGGACTTAGTCCCAAACAAGATCATCAAATCTTTGATGAATATTCACTGGTTCAAGGGTACATCTCTTCATACCTCTGATGCATGTCGTTGTAATTCTTCAACGTCTTTAGAGAGATGGAGGGTCCCAATAACCAATAACTTTTGGTGCATCCCAAAACTGTTAAACCAAAACCCTAAAGACTATGATGTCTTTAAACACGGACTATGATGTCTTTAAACCCTACAGACTATGATGCCTTTAAACCCCACAGACTACGATGTCATTAAACACATACTATGATGTCTTTAAACCCTACAGACTATGATGTCTTTAAACCCCACAGACTATGATGTCTTTAAACCCCACAGACTATGATGTCTTTAAACCCTACAGACTATGATGTCTTTAAACACAGACTATGATGTCTTTAGACCCTACAGACTATAATGTCTTTAAACCCCATGGACTATGATGTCCTTAAACATGGACTATGATGTCCTTAAACCCAAAGGACTGCGACGTCCCTAAATTAAACTCCATGGACTATGATGTCCTTAAACATGGACTATGATGTTCTTAAACCCGATGGACCGTAACATCCCTAAATTAAAACGATAGAGCCCAAATGCTCTTTTGTTGGATCAAAAATGATCCTGAACCCTCGTTGAGTAGATCTTAGTCTAAAATTAGACTAACGTATCCTCAACAAACATTTAAGTTGATCTTAATCTCAAACGAGATTAACGAGCCTTAAAACAAACCAAACCCAAATCTAAGAAAATACGGATTTAGACTAATCCCCGCCCTACGGGTGACAACATAAATTAGTCTCCGTATACAATCCATGGGAAACCAAAAATAAAACAAACACACACGACACGAAGTGAACATCTGGAGCAGGAGAAAGTGGTTATCGCTACGCGGTAATGTAATTAACTGCAGGGGCTTTCGCCTGCAGGGAAGAGCGTCCCCACAATCAAAAACCCCTCGCCAACGAGGGGGATCTGACGAAGTCTGCTACAATGGCCGCATCCATCTAAACCTTCGATACATGGTGCCATAAATCAACTTGGCATTTTCGGAGAGGTGGACGAATAAAACCAAATAGCATCTGCCCCCAAAATTCAGGCCAGACGTCCCAACGTCCCGGTCGCGTCTTTCGGCGGTAAACAGATTCTAGCATGCCCGGTGGGACCTTTTCCTCTTTCCACACAACACTTCATGTGTCGTGTTCACGAACGAATCGCGGTTTAATATGGTTGCCTGTGGATTCGAAGTACTAAGATTTGGTGTCTTGCTCCTGTGCAGAGAAAAGAAGATCAATGGCTTCCAGCTGCACCAACTGCAACAACAACTCTCGCTCCACCTCGTCTGGAAGAGTAACTTACGGGCCCCAAGCGGCTTCCATCTTCGCAATGCCGGTGGAACAAGTGACACAGGCCACCACTGGGTTGTTCTTCGGGACCATGATCCCTCCAAAAAGCTTCAGCGTCCCGATGGCATCACAGGAAACTTCGAAGAAGTCGGTCTTCGATCGGCTTGCAACTACCGCGGCCCCTCTCAACGGGTCATCCAAGTCTACTGCATCAGTCTTCGACAGGCTAAGCCTAAACTCAAATGGGCCCGTGAAGAGGCTCGCAATACCAGAGAAGGCTATCCCAACTCCCGCTGCAGGTGAAGTCATCTAGACTACTTCCCCTACTCGAAAGTCGGCTTTCGACAGGTTGACCATTCCTTCCCAACGGATGTCAGTCTTTGACAGGCTAGCGCCAATAACAGCCTCTACACAAACCAGGGGCATGACGAAGCTACTCCAACAACAGAGGTGATCCCGGCCGCACGACATGCTCGATGTCGCCACTAGCGCCGAGTGAGGAAAGCTGGGGATAGTTCCCCCTCTAGACTTACCCCACCAGCTCCAACGGTAGAAATTGATGCTGTTGTTCCAACTGGGAACATCTTTGAGCCGCTTCGGAGGGTGCGCAAGAACTCTCCAACTGCCGTGTTGAAAAGGTATCCTCTGCCTATGGAGAACGTTACAAAGGCAAACCCGGAACAGCCCCCTCAGCGGATATCCTCCAAAATCCACATGGTCTGGCGAAGAGCCCAAGACTCTGTAATCGACAAAGACTATTCCCGCAGATCAAAGAAAATGAAGGTCCGGCCAGAGGAGGGTCATCCCACCATCGTACCATGGAAAGTATCGTCTGCAACAGCCCCCTCAACTTCGACCGCCCATAAAAGGAGAAGGTCGGAGAAGATCCCCGTGCCTACGAAAAATCTCAAGGGCACTGAATCTAGACGCCCCAAGTCTGGGGGAATGGTAGTGCACACCGTCTACATGGCTTCTTGAAAAGAGAAAAGTCATGCTTCTACGGGTCATCGACCACTTACGTGGTCTGTAATAAAGGCTTAGGAGAAACAACAGAAACTCCAGGAGATGCTGACAAAGATGGCTACACTTACTAGGCAGAAAGTGTAGGTTTCCTAGGCACTCTCAAGAGGTCTCACAAGGCATCAACCATGCCAATTTCAAATTTTACGGTGCCGAGAAACCCTAGACTAGATCGTTGACTAGAAATTTAGGCGAAATACGAATCTAGTTAACAACTTAACTAAAGATAAGAAGCAACAACCTTTGTAGATCCGGATATCCACTTCCTTGGCTCCACGTAGGCGTCCTCTCGCTGTCCATCTCGAATCCCGGACTCAATCGTCGGCTTGATCGGAGAAACGGGCGGACTAGCTCGTCGGCTTCGTGCCGAAGATGATCTACGTTGAGGCATCACAAGTTCAAGCTCCGACTTCACAAATTTGTGAAACTTGTGAAGAAAACACCCAAAACAACTTGGCAAGAGGTAGAGGGTGAAGAAATAGCAGGTGGGTTCACTTTAGAATTGGATTTCTCACTTGAGAACTCAAGTTGCCATTTATGGCATCAAGCTTTCTTTCTTGAAGAAGAAGATCAAGAAGAAGAAAGAATATGATAAGTGTTGATTTAAAATAAAAATAAATCAATACTTATCATAAGCTAACTAAGGTTAAGTGTAGAGAATAGACCATGGTAAATGGGAATGGTTAGGGTTAAGCATGAAGACAAATGGTCTCTTTAGTCAAAGCTTCATGAAGCTTCAACAAGCTTCATGATAAAAAGAAACCATTTTATTTTCTTTTATCTATTTAAATAAATAAAGAATGGATAAATAAATAGAAGAATAACACAAAACCCTAACCATTATCATAACCATGGATTAATTCTTTGCACAAACCCAAGTAAGTATGTATCATCAAACATGATACAATCAAGTGCACACAAAAGCATATCATATATACAATGTGCACTTCAAGTGAGAAAATACTTTTAAAATGAACCAATACTAGTTAATGCAAATTAATATATCAAATATACAATTATACATTAAATCATTAAATCAACACTTGATTCAATGATCCGGTCATGTCGCACATAACCGACTAGTATACAATGTATCGATTTATCGAATCAATGATTCGATAACTAGGTTATATCGCATACAACCAATCGAAACATTCATCGCGGGAATGAAATACGGTATCACATACACGCATTATTCTCGATCCCGCACATATCTCATATGCGCTCCTATTTCGTTTCGCTTAAGTCAGGAAACCTCTGTGTAGGACTCTAAAGACTCATCAATACGCCGGTAGCAGATGATGATCATATCAAGCACCCACAAGCCGCAAGCGGTCTGCTAAATGTAACGGCCATCCGGGTATTGAGCGATCAGAAGATCGACGAGCTAGCCCGCTCACACTCCTGTGAATCCAACCAGTAACACTTACCGTACAGTCCGGTCTGTTCGTCTGATATGTCGCATATCAAGTCTAGGGGTGGTAAACGTCAGACCCCAATAACCGATAAGTCGTGCCGATGTGAGGCTCGTAACGGGTCGAGAAACTACTGGTAACACTTACCAGCAAATCTCTGATCAGCCCTGGCCAGGGACTTCCCTGTTACGGCCAATCGAGCACAGCGCAACATCAACCCCCAATACCGGGAGAGACGAAACCCCTCCTATCACTCATTGCCTCCATGTGACTCGGGACTGTACCCAAAGACCACCGTTTTGCACGCCCTCATGGACGTGGTAAGGTGGAGATCAAAGCACAGTGGGAATCACACAAGACTCTATGACGATCTCGGGTCTACAGACTAACCTGTACAAGTGTCACCTGAGAACTGCCATCTGACCTGAGGTATAATACCATCTGGGAGTTCTCGGCGAGTCCGTCCAGTGTACCCAGTCTCCACTGAGCACCGTATACCATCTCTGATGTCAAACACCAATGGATATGGGATCATCCATCGCCCATCTCATGGGTCGAGAAGCGTATACGCTAGTCTACACTGGTATATCGATGCCCCGTCTCGATACACCTACGACTAGGGACCTTGAAGGATGTACCTATGGACTACCATGTCCCCACTAGTATGATCTATATCATAGTCCAGGTAGTCAAGTACACATCCTAAGGGCTTTACCAACATGTAACTATAAGACAGTATAAAGAGACAAGTGTACATGTTAAGATAAAGAGTAACCAAATAGCATACTATCATATCGAGCAAGAAAGTCATCTCTATATATGTCCAAGCATCCAATATAATATACATCATCTGTACAATACTGGCCTCTAGGGCATACATACAACTAACAGAAAGAAAGTCCGGAAGTATCGTCGGATCAACGCCAGGAGCAGGAAACCGACGCCGAGTTCCTCCGAAGAATGCTCGAAAAGAAAGATAAAGAAGCCGGAACAAGTGACTAACATAAAACAAATGGCGCTCCTATTCCAAGATATGATGGGCATGATGGTTCAACCGGACCCTCCAGCCGAAGATCCCCCAATAATCATTGAAGACGACAGAGGGGAGACATCAAACCCTCTTCCGGCTTTATCAGCAGCCAGGGAGGAGACGATCTCGAAAGCTGCACTTGATGACTACATAGCTCAACAAATACGGGCTCATCAGGCAAGCGAAACTGCGGGCCAAGTCGTCAGAACAGGGCGACCCTATCCAAGCTGGTACAATCAAATTAAGTACCTGCCAGGATATACGATCCCTAAATTTCACGTGTATAAGGGGACAGGCAATCCCCATTAGCACGTCGCTCAGTTCAGGGCTCTATGCGGCAATACTGAAAGTGACGACAAACTGCTGCTTAGCCAATTCATCGGCAGTTTAGCGGAGACGGCATTTGAATGGTACTCGGAGCTTCCGAATGACTCCATCAAAACATTCACAGAAATGGAGTTGCTATTCACCCAGCGTTTCGCAAGCGCCAGCGAACGCACCCCGATCACGGCATTGATCAATGCCAGGGTGAAACCGGGAAAGACTTGGGTTCAATTTGCAATTCGGTGGCGGAACCTATGGTCGAGATGCGAACAACGCATAGAAGAAGCTCCTGCCATGGGCATGGTCGTGGGGACCCTGCATCCGTAGGCAACTATATCCCAATTCATGATGTTCTTCAAGCCGACCACTTTCCAAGCTTTGATCGACAAGCTGGCCTAAATGGACCAGATGGGTCATAGACCGCCCTCCTCGAAAACTGAGCTTTGAAATGAAAAGGGCATAGGAAAAACGACCTTCATCGCCAATGCTCAGCAACAGCCGAGTGATCCGAAACCAACAGCTCGCCAAAACGATAAACAGCGATCATTCGGAGAAAAGCTGAGACGTCCTTACTCATAAACTGGGGATAAAACGAGAAGACTGTTCGAACTGGCGGTGCGCAACAGGCTTAGCACTCTGCCAGATCCGAGACGCCCACTGCAGCAAGGCTACGTCAACAATCCCAACTACTGCCCCTGCCACCGAATATTGGGCCACCCAATCGAAGATTGCTTCGTCTTCAAAAACTGGATTGAGGTCCAGTACCAACAAGGCGAATTCACGATGTCTGAAAACTGGAGGGTAAACCCGCCACAACCGCACACTCCTAAAAAGGTGGACACGCCGGGGGCATCATGCTCATTTATAGAGGAAGCTCCATGGGAAGTTATTCTTTCGGCTAAGACCAAAAGAATGCTGAAGGATTTCCAAGCATGCCCAGCAATCAGGTGGAAAAGCCCGCTAGAGCCTGAGATCATTGAGGGGATGCTGAAACCGTGCCCAACACCGAGAGTTAGTAGCGATGGGCAAAATATCCAGGCCCAGCCGTCGAAGAAGAAGAAGAAGACTAAAAAGCCCGCGCAGTCTGACGACAAACGCACAGATTTTCAAAAGCATATTGACGCGCTGGAAGAATATAACCAGAAGGCGCGAACCCCGGTCACACTCCAAGATTTTCTTAACCATATCCTTTAGGGCAGAGATAATGAGGGAGAAGACTCGTCAGAAGAACCTGAGGATTATATGGCAAGTTGTCACATGATCTCTCATTCACCAATAAATGACGAAGAAGCTCATTCGGCATCAGAAGATAATATAGAGGAGCTGGGGGAAAAATCGGTGCCAAGATCCTTGGAACCGTCAGACGAGATGATTGACATGCTGCTGAACGAAGCCCGTCAGAAGAGCAAATCTGATCGCGAACGTGAAATGGCCATATTCGAAAGGGCCAAGAGTCGGCATCAAATTAAAGAAGTCATGGTAGGAATGAGTCACAAAGCACTCCAACCAGATTGAAGCACGCCCGAAGCAGACAAAAGCAGGCTTAAGACCAGGAAACGGTTCGCTAAAGCCTTGTTAATGGGAATGAGGCTGCCATCTTTCAAAGGAAAGACTCCTAGAGGTATACACCTTGACGAAGCGGATGTACATCCTAACTACTGCTTATACCATCAAAGGATTGCACACCCTACCGAAGAATGCATGGCCTTTAAAAAGTGGTGGCAGGGATACGTTGCTCACCGACAACATTTCAAGCGGATGAAGTGCAAAACTCGTCGGGAGCAGAGAAATACGACAGATGAGCACAAAAGAACTGCCGGCAACTGTCACATGGTTGATACCATGGGATCGCAAGTTCTCACCTTCGAAAGCGATTCTGACGAAGAAGTAGCCCTCGGCCCTCTCTTCAAAGAATCCACCTCAGGAGGAGAAGAAGAAGTAAAGAACTGCGAGAATATTCAGCTGCGTAACCGTACGTTGCCTGAGAAGAATCTCAACCTACAAACAAGAGATCGAACAAAAAAGATAAGGGGAAGGAAAAAGTCCCTGAGGATATCACCCTCGATGATCGAGTCGTCAAAGAGCTGGCAGCCAAGGACCCGCCCAAGAAAAACAAAGTGGATTTGTAACATTTGAGAAAATATAAAATATTATTTTTGGAATTTAATATTAAAATAATATATTTCGCGAAAACTACCAGATTTGCGAATTTGGGGTTTTCGGAAAATGGTAAAAATATATACCAATATTTGTGAAATAATTGGAGATTAAAATGATTTTTTCATTTAAAAATATATTTATTGGATTTGGCATTTTTATAATTAATTATATGCAGTTTGAATAAAAATTGATTAGTGCACTACTAATCGCGATTAAGCCAAATCTGTGTTTCTACAGTTTTTCATGGCTAGTGCGCCATGTCATGTTGCATTTTTGTTGCATGTTGTTTCATTAGTATGTGTTGATATTTGGTTTTAGGAAAAGAAAACGAAAAGGGAAGGAAAAAGAGAAAAGAGGATAATCGAGAAGTGAGCATAAGAGAGAGAGAGAGGGGGTAAGAGAGTGAGGTTAATGTTAGTTATATGTATGCCCTAGAGGCCATTACTGTACATACGTTGTATATTGTAGTGGATGCTTGGACATATATATAGAGGACTTTCTTGCTCGACATGATAGTATGCTATCTGGTTACTCTTTATCTTAACATGTACTTTGATTGTCTCTATATCACATGTTGATAAAGCCCTTAGAATGAGTACTTGACTATCAGGACTATGATGCAGATCATACTAGTGGGGACAGTGTAGTCGCCAAGTACATCCTTCAAATGTTCCTAGTCGTGGGAGTGCCGAGACAGGGCATCGATACTCTAGAGTAGACTAGCGTATGCGCTTCTTGACCCATATGATGGGCGATGGATGATCCCATACCCATTGGTGTTTGACATCAGAGAAGGTATACGGGTGCTTAGTGGAGACTGGGTACACTGGACGGACTCGCCGAGAACTCCCAAATGGTATTATACCTTACGTCAGATGGCAGTTCTCTGGTGACACTGGTACAGGTTATTCTGTAGACCCGAGATCGTCATAGAGTCTTGTGTGATTCCCACTGTGCTTTGATTTCCATCATACCACATCCAAGAGGGCGTGGAAAATGGTGGCTTTTGGGTACAGTCCCGAATCACATGGAGGCAATGAGCGGTAGGAAGGGTTTCGTCTCTCCCGGTATAGGGAGTTGATGTTGCGCTGTGTTCGATTGGCTAAAACTAGAAATCCCTGGCCAGGGTTGCTGAGATTTACCTGTAAGTGTTACCAGTAGTTTCTCGAACTGTTATGGACCTCATATCGACACGACTTATCAAGCTACTGGGGTCTGACGTTTACCACCCCTGGGCGAGATATGCGACATATCAGACGAAGAGACCGGACTTACGGGAGTGTTACTGGTTGGATTCGCAGGAGAATGTACAGGCTTGCTTGTTGATCTTCTGATCGCTCAATACCTGGGTGGCTGTTACGTTTAGCTGACCGCTTGCAGCTTGTGGGTGTTTGATATGATCATCACCTACTGCCGGCGTATTGACGATTCTTTAGAGTCCTGCACAGAGGTTTCCTGGCTCAGGCAAAATAGAGTAGGAGCACATATGTGATATGTACGGGACCGAGAATAATACGTGTATGAGATACCGTATTAGATTCTCGCGATATGAGATATCGGCCGGGTATATGTGATATAGCCGGGTCATCGGATCAAGTGTTGATTCGATGAACTGATACGGATTATATTAGTCGATTATTTATGAAGTAGCCGGATTATCGGATGAAGTGTTGATTCGATAATTTAATGTATAATTATATATTTGATATATTAAATTACATTAACTAATATAAGCTCACTTAAATATTCTTTTTCTCACTCGGGTAAGACATTGATATATATGTGATATATGTTAATTGTATTATTTTATTTTGTTACAATAAATATTGTATATGTGATATATAATATTGTAACAAGTTAAGGTTATAAATGCAACATGTTTTGTGGAGTTTAAATATGGTTAGGGTTTGGATTAGGGTTAAACTTGCATGAAGCTTTCAAGAAGCTTCTTGAAGCTTTGACTTTGACTTGTGATATTTTGCATAAATATTTCTTTAACCCAACCCAACCCTTTACCATAGTTATTTCTCTACAAGGGTTAAGTTTATATTCTTAACCCATGGTTGCAATTCTAACCTCACACTTGACTTCATTATTCATCACAAATTGATTTGCTTCTTCTTCTTCTTCCTTTTTTGATGAAAAGCTTTCTAGCTTTTTCATATGTGATGAAAATGAGTGAGAAATTGAAAACAAATGAGAGCTAAATTCCTACTTCATCATCCTCATCTATTCTTGCAACTTAGATTAGGGTGTTTGCTTTGCTAATACTTGATTAGCAAAGCAAGAGCTTGGGTTTGAGTTTCTTCAAGGTAGGTCATCTTTGTTATTGAAGATCGGAAGGAAGCTTGCATCTTTCTCTTCATGGAGCCTCTCTAGAGTCTGGGTACTTGATGATCGCAGCGAAGGGACCTCAACACGGAGCTTATGATGTGAAGGAACGGACTACAAAGGTTGTAATCCCAAACTCTTAGAAGTAAAGTTGTTTACTTGCTCTTTGTTTCGCCTAATTTTTAGTCTAAGATCTTGGTTAGGGTTGTTCGGCACATGAAAATTTTAATTTTGGCATTGTTGATACCTTGTAGAACCTTGTTCTAGTGCCTAGTAACCCTACAATGGTATCAGAGCTAAACTAGCGCTTTAGGCGAAGTCTAGACGAAGTTTAAAGTCCGATCGGACCCCGAAACGTCGCAAGCAGGGAATTCTAAGAATTACTGTGAAAAACGAACCACTAATCCCCTCAAGTCGCCGTGGAACTGCGGCAATACCATCCCTTGCGCGGCGGTTCCGCGGCCGAACTTAGGTATTAGGGTTAGATTTTTCACAGTAACATCCGTAGGTATTTCTACATGCTTCTGGGAATTTTTAATATTACTCAAGTGTTGAGTTTTCTGGAGATCTTTTGTATTCGTTGATTCGATCGGAAAGTTTAACTTCGTTTAAGTTTTTCCGGGTAATTTAGAACGTGTTAAAAAGTTCGAACGGATATCAATAACTCACTTTTTCCTCTGCCGGAAAATTTCCAGGTGTTGGATTTTTTCCTTAATTCAAGAACATTCATAGTCGTGCAAGTAACGCGGTGGACCCTCTAGAAGAACACAAACCATAACTCGATTATGTGACCATCTGAACCGCCTCTAAACCTTAGGATTTGGGGTAGTACGGCGTTGCCATATGTGAGGCATTGGTTTGACCCTTCTACGGCTGGACCATTGGTACTGTGGCATGTAATGGATACTTTTTGAACTCCGCTCAAGTGTTGAGCTATTTGGGAAATCTTGGGTGTTTGTTTATTCGATCGGAAAATTTAACATTGTCTATTTATCTGGAATGTGATACAATATTTGGAATCCACAAGAAGTTATGAGATAACTAATTTGAATGTTATAAATCTAGCAGTTTAGTCTCATTTGATCGGTTACCACGGGATTTTGATGTGATCAAAAGTCCGTCGCAATCACGTAGCGTACGCGGATACTCGCCGGGTAAACTTAATAGATAGCCACGCCCCTAGCCCCGACCAAGTGACTTTAGGAGAACCCCGTCGCCAAAAGCATCCGTTCGGGTGCTCGCGGCAGCGGTGTTCCGCCTTAGTACACTTCGTCGACGGCATCCGGGGGTGCGGCCGTCTACTAAAGTTTGCGACGAGCATTCGATCAGGATGTCGGGAATCTTGTTGAATTGCCCGACTAGATATTGAAAAGTGTTTTCGAGATCGTGACTAAAATGCGGGGTTTATAATTGTTAGGCATGCGATGTCTAAGGAATTCATTTGGTTAGGCATGAGATGTCTAAGGAGGTTGCGGATTCCAACTGTTGTAGTTTTACACTTTCTTTTCTGTGACCGTAAGTGCAATATGTGGTGTATCGCCGGTTTCGTTGCTATACATCAACGATAATTGGGATACGCATATTTACTTACGTTGATGACATATGACGTTATGTGTTGCTGTGATATGTTATATTGGATCGTCGCGTTTTGAATAGCCGGGGGTTTTATGTGAGATGAGGGTTTTTATTTTCATTCATGTAAAATTCATTGTATGTAATATTCTTTTATTGGGGAACTTCCAGGTTGAGGATGATGTCACCATTGTATATTATTTACTTTTCCGCATTAGGATAGACCCAAGGCGGGGAGCATAAGTAACCGGGTTCTAGGGTCCAGTGGGAGACCATCTCGAGGAGTAGAGACTGGGTCTCCTAACTCTAGAATTGGTAGGGTTACTTGCCACTCTCTTAGGGGTCTAGGGATGTGGGTTTGGCCATTCATCATGACCGTGGAATCCGTGTTTTATACAGGCTCGTATTAAAACACGGACCTCCTAGTATATCCAATATTTCATATATGTTCTTCTGCTGCAATGTTCTGTGATGAGATCATATTACTGCCTGAGACGAATGTTTATATTATATATATGAGATATATGTTATATTGCTGATTTCGTTTCAAATGTGATGCTTGTGAAGCATAATAAAATGGGACTTCATTAATGAGATTAATGAAATAAAAGAAACCTAAAGATGTTGTAGAAACTTGTTTCGAAAACTGGTAGCTCTAGTTTTTGCTTTGCATAGCGGTATTCCTTGTAGAATATCCAGCACCTTATTCAATAAGGAAAGAGCCGAGATCCCTTCACCGGGAGTGACCTCTTTAGCGAAACTAGCAGATGCTACACACTCGGTTTGACTTTTGATTGCTTCTATAGTTTTACTTTGCACAACGGTATTTGTGAAATATCCTGCACCTTATTCGATAAGGAAAGAGCCGACAATCCCTTCACCGGGAGTGACCTCTTTAACAAAACAAGAAAAGACCTCAAAAAAATTCCATTTAAAATCACTCGATTCTACAACGATATCAAGTTCATTACGCAAAGGGTTTTCTTAAAAACTTGTCGTAGCCCTCCGTCATTTCAGTTAAGTACTAGTTAGTATTCGTGCTACGTTTGTTGACTATGTTAAGGCGTAGTGTATGGTAGCTGATTAGTGCTTATCTGTATAAGCATATGATGCGATTGGATTAGGGTGGTCATGCGACTTTGTTGACTATGTTAAGGGTCGTGCAGGTGGGTTTAATTCAATTGAGAAATGACGGGTTGAACTTGACTAGCACTTATGATTTGTTGACTATGTTAAGGTCATATAGCAGCTAGGGGTAAAATATTATTGGGAATTTCAAGAGTTGAAATTTGCAATGAGATTGCATACCTTCTATGAGATAGTTGGATCCCGATACCCGCTGCGAGTAAGAGTTACTCCTGGAAGAGTTTTACACATTACAATTAGCCGATCAAGTAGGTGTCTAGAAATGTGTTAACGGGGTTACGCCCCTGGGAAAACGAGGTTTATTTTAATTAGGTCCGTGCGAAAGCGCTGCGAACCTCCCCCAAAGTACCGACACTGGCCCGGCTGGTTTTTCCTTTTAGGGTTTGATGGAAGGTTTGACTAAAACAGTGGGAGACATCCTGATTAGATATATTAATAACCAATCTAATCTTGCAAGAGCATACGCTGAGTGTTTTCTTCTATCTCTCTCCAGGTAGCGACCATGTCACGCCTTAATCAAGATAACAATACGAATGTATTGACCGAACCTGCTTATTATACTGCGCTAGGGAACGTTTGTCCCGCTCCAACTTGTAAATGTTATAAGACAGAGCAGGAAATAGGGGATTACCAGAATTCCCGTGCCGCCCAAACGAAGAAAGTACATGCCGATGCATCTTCTTCGGGTGTTTTCGTTACCGAGAACTGTTTCTCAGTATCCTTTACGTCCTGGGTATGAGATACTGGATCAGGATCCCGCAAATGTAATTTGTTACATGGGCTACAGATAGGTAGAGAACTGAGAACGGGTGATAAGTTTCAAGAGTTGGAAATGATGCAAGTGTTGCAGCCAAGTCTGTTGGTAGTTATCACCCTGTATTATCAGAATACATTGATTCTGAATGAATGTTATTAGATACAGAACCTGATATACAACATCATATCAGTCTCTTTATTAGTAAAGAAGGATGTAATTTTGTATTGTTGGATAATGTTTTGAACATTTCCTATATCAAGAGTTGATCGGTTCAGGCACGTTATCTAAAAGCATAGTCGTTCTAAATCAAACCACAGTTCTTAACACACAGAACACACACAAGAGGAAGAGTTCAGAAATGAACGAATCCTTCTTGAGGCATTGTAGACTAGGTCATATCAATGCGCCCGACTAGCTGAAGTTACATAAAGATGCATATTTAAATTAGTTTGGATTTACATCTTGTAAAACTTGCCAGTCATGTCACAAAGATAAGATGACCACAGCTCCGTTTATTAAAAATAGAGAAAGAGTTACTGAACTCTTGGGATTGATACATGATGATGTATGATAGTCCCATGTCTACAAATGCCAGGACGGTTCTTTGTACTTCATGTTAGTGTATATGCCCTAGAGGCCATTACTGTATCATACTAGTTTGTATATTACTTAATGGATGCTTGGGATATTCACCTTGTATATACAATCTTGCTCAAAATAGTAGTATGCTACTTGGTTTGTTTCTACTTCAATGTGTACTTGTGTTTATTTCAGTATATCACTTATACGCATTAGTGGAGCCCTTAGGATCTTTGCTTGATTACCAGCGTTGTGATGGCAGTCACACTAGTGGGGGCTGGGTAATCTATAAGCACATCCTTATTCAGGTCCCTGGTCGCAGGACTATCGAGACAGGGCATCGATACTCCGGAGTAGACCAGCGCATGCGCTTCTCATCCCAGTGTGGGAGACGGTCTGTCCCACAGCCGTCAGTACGTCGTACTTGAGATAGTATGCGGGTGCTCGTTAGGTTACGGGTACACTGGACAGGACTCGTCGGGAACTGACTAGTTGGTATTATACCTATCGTCAGTTATCAGTTCCCAGGTGACATGAGTACAGCTTAGTCCGCTGACTTGACACTGTCACTTCGCCTCGGGTGTGTTCCCACTGTACTTTGATCACTACCCTACCACGGCTCAAAGGAGTCGTGTAAACAGGTGGTGGTTGGGTGCAGTCCCGAAGCACTTGGAGGCAGCGACGGTTAGACAGGATTCGTCTCTCCCGGTATTGGGGGTTGACATCGCGCTGTGTCTAGGAGAGCCATTACACGAGTAGTCCCTGGCCAGGGCAAACGAGATATACTGGTAGGTTTCCAGTGTTATCTCAGGGTGTTTTGGGCTTCGCTCCGGCACGACTTGTACCGCTATTGGGGGACTGACGTTTACCGCCCCCTAGGCCCGCCATGCGATGTATCAGACGAACAGACCGGACTGTACGGAGAATGTCACACTCAGGCTCAGTAGGAGTTCAGATGGGTTTCGCCTCGTCGGTCTTCTTGTCGGCATTACCTGGGGACCGTTACGCACAGCTAGTGCCGCTTGCGGTCTGTGGTTAAACCCACTGCCAGCGTAGTGTCGAGTCTTTAGAGTCCCACACAGAAAGCTTTTCGCCTTTAGGCAAAAGAGTAGAGGTCGCATGGTATTGCGACAGGTCGCATGGTTTTGCGACAGGGTTCGGTCACATCCGTGCACTTGTGCACGTACAGTGTCCGGACAGTTTACACTAGCGGGCTTTGGTTTAAGCCAGATCCTAGTGTACCTTATGGGATTGGATTTATCCAGTTTGCATTCGTGTTCCTCGGAACGCGGATGCGGGTGTGTATGCACAGTTGACAGGGAGGCAGAGGCAGCGGATTCTCATTAGGGTTGTTGACAGTTGACCGTTGACTTTTTGACTTTATGCTCAACCCTAATGAGAATATGATAGGTGATTAACTATTATATTAATTAAGTATTATGGTGATATGGTTGTTGACTTGTTGACTTTTGTTGACTTGTTGACTTTGGTGACTTGTTGACTTTTGTTGACTTGTTGACCGGTTGACTAGGCTTGACTAGTTGACCATCATGATAACCATGGTTATCATTTCATGCCAAAGACTTTTTCTTGCTTGCTCATTTGAGTAAAATGAGTGCATGACATGATAAGCTTATGGTTGCTTCTAACCATCACATAAGACTTTTTTGATATGATGAGTTATGATCACTTTGGATTATGAGAGGGTGAAAGCCAAAAGAGTTGCTCATTCTTTCTTGCTCATTCTCTCTCTTGTTCTTGAGCTCTCCTCTTGCTCTCACCCTCAACCTCTTGCTCCCTCTCTTGATCTATGGTTCTCTTGTCTCATGAGTTGAGAATCAAGAACCATAGATAAAATCCCATTCTAAATCATCTCTACTCATTCTAGTTCACTAGGTTTAGCAAACCAAGTGAACTAGTTTCTTCAAAGAACGAAGAAGGAGCTAAAGGTCGGAGCTTTCAAGTGGATCTATCTTCGGCGTACGGAGACAACGAGAAGGAGCCATCGAACCACCATCGGAGCTTGAAGAGAAGGAGTTCAAGTTTAGGTATAACCATCTTCATCCGAGTAGCTAAATATCTTTAGCTTAGTTTGCTAGTTTTAGTTTAGGTAAAGATCCCGACCTAGCTTAGTCCATGTTGCCTCTTGCGTTAAAATTTTGATTTTATACCGTTTCCGCCTCCCCGTAAGAACCGAGGGTCGCAACGTGGACTTACAGTGGTATCAGAGCCTAACTAAACTTAAACTAGCTTGGTAGTGAAGTGTAACGAAGTTCAGAACCGGAAAAATCCAAAAACCAAACTTTTACAAAATCTGAGTTTCTGTTGAAATTTTTTCTGGTCAAAATGAAAAACTTTATACTCCTAAATTCGGCTCAGGGTTTTGTGAGAACACCCATGAAAAACGATGTAGTAATTCCTCCAAGCCGCCGCCCATCCGCCGCGTGAGCCCGGTATCCGCCGCGGAAGCGCCGCGCGTTGTAGTCCTCTGTGCATCGTTTTTCGTGCAGTGTGTGTCTGTGTTGGTTTTGGGATTTTTGATATATATTATATGTGCCCAGATTTTCCAGAAAAGAAATTTCCTTTTGGGG
This sequence comes from Agapanthus africanus, assembly GCA_030015575.1. Lineage (NCBI taxonomy): Eukaryota > Viridiplantae > Streptophyta > Magnoliopsida > Asparagales > Amaryllidaceae > Agapanthus > Agapanthus africanus. The sequence goes on along the minus strand of CM057345.1, from coordinate 322,231,217 downwards.
TCCTATAATTCCGTATTTTTCCGAACTTCACTGCACTTTGACTATGATGGTTATATCTGTGATGTTTGCATGTATTGAACGTCGGCCAATCGCTATAAGTCGATTGGTCGGGGTTATACATGATCTGTAATGTGCTGGAATGTGTATATAAATATGTTGGATTGTCGCGGGTGAATAGCCGGGGGTTGTGAGACGAGAGTTTTCTTTTCTTGCAATTCATGTAAATTTGTAAATTGATGTAATAATTATTTGTATGGCCGCACAACCGGGAAGGGGTTGTAGCCGTCATTATATAATTTCTTTTTACTGTTTTTGCTCCTAGGATAGACCCATGGAGGGGTGCACAAACTACCGGGTATGCCGAAGTGTCGAGTGGCCTACTCATGGAGATGAGGGAGGTTGCTACGCTTCGGGTACTTGGCGGGTAGTTTGCCGCACCCGTAGGGGTCTTGGGTGGGGTTTTGGCTATTCACCGCGACCGTGTTATCTGTTTTTGTTACAGGCTCGTACAAATTACAGATTGCTAGTATATCCAATGTATATATCTGTGATCTGAAATATTTATCATTGCAGTATATCTATATATGATATTATTTAGGCGTTGCTTATGTTTTACAGACGCGCTAGCCCAGCCCCCGCTCTGTCGTTAGTTAAGTAACCTAACGGGTAATGACGGGGCCCCGTGGCGAATGCGAATGGCATAAGCGTACGTCATATTTTGGTTGTTTTCTGCAATGGTAGGATTAAATGATGGGACGCATTAAAAGAACTAATGCAAGAATATCACGCATTAAAAGAACTAATGCAAGATAATAAACCAAGCTAAAGTCGTTGGAACACTTTCGAAAAACCACTCGGTTCTTTTCAAAAACAACTTTTAAATGCGGAGCTTGAGCCACTCCTTTTAAAAGCTATCTCGTTCCATCGACCAAATCAAGTTCACTACGTTCACGGTTTTGCCAAAACCATCCGTAGCCCTCCGTCGTTTCACATGAATAGTCAATAGTATTCAAGCTGTGTTTGTTGGCCAAAGTCAAGGCACAGTGATTGGTAGCTATTGGGTATTCATGTGCAGCATAGATAGATGCGTTGGTTTGGAACAGCCGTACTGCCTTGTTGGCCAAAGTCAAGGGTAGGTGCGGGTGGATTCAAATTAACCTGGAGAACGACGGGCAGAACTTGACATGTGACTTATGATTTGTTGGCCAAAGTCAAGGTCATAAGAGCATGGGGCAAAAATCCACATCGGGAGTTTCATAAGTACTGAAACTTGCTAGATTTGCATACCATTTAGAGTGTGATGATTCTGGTAGGATTCCTTCAGTTTCATCACGCAATGATATTTGGATCCCGATCCTACTGTGAGTATATGCTACTCCTCGGGAAATTTCTCACTTAACGATCAATGCTATAAACCTAGTAGGTGCCTAGAAAGGTGTTAGCGGGGCTACGCCCCCAGGGAAAAGAGGTTCTTTAATTAAGGAACTTCGCGAAAGCGTTGGAAAACCTCCCTCGAAGTACCGACACCGGCCTGGCTGAACGGTTAAGCAAGTATTGTACGGTGGGATTGATCCTGACTAATTCTTCCTTTATGGTTTGAGGAGGGATTCGAGAAACAGTGGGAGCCATCCTGTTTAGACAAACTAAAAACCACTCTAAACTTGCAAGAGCATCATGCTGAGTGTTTCTTCTTCTCTCTCCTAATTGCAGCGACCAATCAACATGACTGGACTTAAGTTACTCCTAGATAAAAACAAACTGACAGGGCCAAACTACAAAGATTGGCTCAGGAATGTCAAGATCGCAATCACTTATGACAAGCTGGGGTATCTTCTTACCACCAAAGCTCCCCCTGTCCCTGGTCCAACTTCCAGCGTCGCGGATAAGGAAATCCGCAAGACTTGGGAGATTGATAGCGCGAAGGCCAAGTGCCTCCTGCTTGCCTCGATGGACAACGAACATCAGAGGAGGCATGAGAATATGGACATGGAGTCCATATTGCTCCATACAAAAGAACTGTATGGAGAGCAATCACGTATCGCAAGATACGAAGCGTCGAAAAAGTTGTTTTCGACAAGAATGGCCGTCGGATCATCAGTAGCCGAGCACGTGCTAAAGATGATCGGCTTCATTGAGGAGCTCGCTGACCTAGGGATCACATTGGAGAGTGAGCTATATACGGATATAGTTCTCCAGTCCCTTCCTTCCACTTACGCCCAGTTTATACTGAACTTCAACCTACAAGAAAAAGAGGTTGAACTATCAGAGCTCCTCAACATGCTGAGGAGCGCAGAGGGCACCCTACAGAAAGGTAGGGAAACATCCACTTTGTTTGTAGGAGGATCATCTTCTTCTAGGTCCAAGGCGAAAGCCAAGGGAAAGAAGAAGAAGGCCCCCGCCAAACCAAGGGGCGGTGTTGGTAAAGTGGATACGAAGGGAAAAGGCAAAGCAACAAAGTTAGCGGGAAAGCTTGTGGATAAGGAAGAATGCTTCTATTGTCATAAGAAAGGACACTGGAAGAATGATTGCAGGGCCTGGAAGGCCAGAACACAGGAATTGAAGCAGGTTGCAGCTTCAGCTTCAGGTGTGTATGTTAATGAAAACTGTCTTTCAATAAACTCTACTTCCTGGGTATTGGATACCGGATCAGGATCTCATATCTGTAATTCTTTGCAGGCGTTGAGAAACCGTAGTGTTTTGAAAGCAGGTGACATGACCCTCAGAGTTGCAAACGGAGCTAGCATGGATGCTAAAGCCGTGGGGGACTATCACCTGGGAATGTCAGATGGACATGTTTTGGTTTTGCGTAATTGCTTTTTTGTACCCAACGCAACTTGTAATATCATTTCTGTATCTTTAGTTTCTAAAGAAGGTTATGAATTTGCGTTTGTAAGTAATGTTGTAAACATTCACCTTAATCAAGTATTGATTGGGTCAGGTACTCTGAGTAATGGTATATACGTGTTAAACCAACCACAGATTTTTAATGTCCAGAATACACACAAAAGAAAGTCTCCAGAAATAAATCAGACTTTCTTATGGCATTGTAGATTGGGTCACATCAATGAGAGAAGGTTGACGAAGTTACATACAGAAGGGTATTTGAATGCGTTCGAATATCAGTCGTATGCCACTTGTCAATCCTGTCTCAAGGGAAAGATGACAAAGACTCCGTTTACTGGACATGGAGTAAGAGCGAGCGAGCTCTTGGGACTCGTACACAGTGACGTGTGCGGTCCAATGTCTACACATGCCCGAAGCGGACATTCTTACTTCATTACTTTTACGGATGACTTCTCAAGGTACGGTTATGTCTTCTTAATGAAACATAAGTCCGAGGCCTTTGGAAAATTCCAGGAGTATAAGAATGAAGTAGAGAAACAGACCGGCAAAAGTATTAAGATTCTAAGATCGGATCGAGGTGGAGAATACTTAAGTGCCGAGTTCCTGGACTATTTAAAAGAGAACGGAATTCTCTCTCAGCTTACTCCTCCATACACCCCGCAACATAACGGTGTATCGGAGAGACGGAACCGCACCCTATTGGATATGGTGCGGTCCATGATGGGTAATGCTGAGTTACCGCGATCATTCTGGGGTTATGCGCTAGAATCAGCAGCGTACCTTTTGAACCGAGTTCCGACTAAGACTGTGCCTTCCACACCATATGAAATGTGGTGTGGGAAGAGACCCTATCTTAAGCACATTAAGACATGGGGATGTCCGGCTTTTGTCAAAAAGCAGCATGCGGACAAGCTCGAGGCACGCTCAGTACAGTGCAAGTTTGTGGGGTATCCAAAGAACTCAAAAGGATATTTCTTCTACTGTGAAGAGGAACAAAAAGTTCTTGTTTCTCGTCATGCCTACTTCTTGGAAACTGAGTTTTTGGAAAACCAGATAAGTGGGAGCACAGTAGAACTGGAAGAAATTCCAGAACCACGGACTGTTACTGAAAGTTTAGTGGAACCAGAAGGTTCGGAAGAACAGGACATTCCTACGCCGCTCCGCAGAAGTAGTAGGCAGTCTCATCCGCCCGAGAGATACTACGGTTTTCTCATAGACGGGGATAGAGAGGATTGCATCATAGATTATGATGAGCCTACTAGCTTCCAGCAGGCCGTTCAAAGCGTTGACTCAGTGAAATGGCTGGATGCAATGCGGACCGAAATGGAGTCCATGTACACCAACAAGGTATGGACGTTGGACATTGCTCCAGACGGGGTAAAACCCGTAGGATGCAAGTGGATCTTCAAAAGGAAGATTGGTGTAGATGGACAGGTTGAGACCTATAAAGCTAGGCTGGTAGCAAAGGGTTTTCGTCAACGACCTGGCTTGGACTACGACGAAACCTTTTCTCCAGTAGCCATGCTGAAATCCATTCGGATCCTTCTTGCCATTGCTGCCTTCCACGATTATGAGATCTGGCAAATGGACGTAAAGACAGCTTTTCTAAATGGAAATTTAGAGGAGTGTGTCTATATGGACCAGCCAGAGGGTTTCATTCAGAGTGGGAGCAGCGGAAAGGTGTGCAAGTTGCTTAAGTCCATCTATGGACTAAAGCAGGCATCGCGGAGTTGGAACATCTGCTTTGATGAGACGGTCAAAGAATTTGGCTTTATCAAAAATCCAGATGAACCATGCATCTATAGTAGATTTTTAGCGAGAACTGTAGTATTCCTCGTTTTATACGTGGATGACATTCTCTTAATAGGAAATGACATTCCTATGCTACAATCTGTCAAGGGGTTCTTGTCACACAGGTTCTCCATGAAAGACCTGGGTGATGCCTCATACATTCTGGGTATCCGGATCTATCGTGACAGATCCAAGAGGATATTAGGACTTTCGCAGTCCAGGTACATCGACACCATACTAAAGAGGTTCAGTATGGAAGATTCCAAGCGCGGTAACCTACCGGCTTGTCACGGGATCACCCTCTCTAAAGAGATGTCTCCCAAGACTGATTTAGAGAGGGATCGCATGTCTATTATACCCTACGCTTCTGCGGTAGGCTCTATAATGTATGCGATGTTGTGTACCAGACCGGATGTAGCTTATGCACTGAGTGTGGTAAGCCGGTATCAGTCTAACCCTGGGGAGAAACACTGGATAGCGGTAAAGAACATTCTCAAGTACCTGAGAAGGACTAAGGAGATGTTCTTGGTGTATGGCGGAAAAGACCTCCAGATCGAGGCCTTTGCTGACTCCAGCTTCCAGAGTGACAAGGATGATTCCAAGTCCATGTCGGGTTTTGTCTTTACCCTCAATGGAGGGGCGGTGTGTTGGAAGAGTTCCAAACAAGAAACCGTTGCAGACTCGACGATGGAAGCGGAATACATCGCTGCATCTGATGCCGCAAAAGAAGCTGTCTGGATGAGGAAGTTCTTGAAAGAACTTCAGGTGGTTCCGTCCATTGTTGATCCAATACCTCTGTATTGCGACAACAACGGGGCTATAGCATTAGCGAAGGAACCCAGATCCCATCAGAGATCCAGGCACATCTTAAGGCGGTATCACCTGATCAGGGAGATCGTAGATCGCCAGGAGATCGAGGTTCGGAGAGTCGCTTCAGAAGATAACACTGCTGATCCATTCACCAAGGCCCTGCCCCAGACTCAGTTCGAGCGGCTGATCGAGATGATAGGTCTTCGATACGCCAGTACATGGCCTTAGTGCAAGTGGGAGATTGTTAGTGTATATGCCCTAGAGGCCATTACTGTATCATACTAGTTTGTATATTACTTAATGGATGCTTGGGATATTCACCTTGTATATACAATCTTGCTCAAAATAGTAGTATGCTACTTGGTTTGTTTCTACTTCAATGTGTACTTGTGTTTATTTCAGTATATCACTTATACGCATTAGTGGAGCCCTTAGGATCTTTGCTTGATTACCAGCGTTGTGATGGCAGTCACACTAGTGGGGGCTGGGTAATCTATAAGCACATCCTTATTCAGGTCCCTGGTCGCAGGACTATCGAGACAGGGCATCGATACTCCGGAGTAGACCAGCGCATGCGCTTCTCATCCCAGTGTGGGAGACGGTCTGTCCCACAGCCGTCAGTACGTCGTACTTGAGATAGTATGCGGGTGCTCGTTAGGTTACGGGTACACTGGACAGGACTCGTCGGGAACTGACTAGTTGGTATTATACCTATCGTCAGTTATCAGTTCCCAGGTGACATGAGTACAGCTTAGTCCGCTGACTTGACACTGTCACTTCGCCTCGGGTGTGTTCCCACTGTACTTTGATCACTACCCTACCACGGCTCAAAGGAGTCGTGTAAACAGGTGGTGGTTGGGTGCAGTCCCGAAGCACTTGGAGGCAGCGACGGTTAGACAGGATTCGTCTCTCCCGGTATTGGGGGTTGACATCGCGCTGTGTCTAGGAGAGCCATTACACGAGTAGTCCCTGGCCAGGGCAAACGAGATATACTGGTAGGTTTCCAGTGTTATCTCAGGGTGTTTTGGGCTTCGCTCCGGCACGACTTGTACCGCTATTGGGGGACTGACGTTTACCACCCCCTAGGCCCGCCATGCGATGTATCAGACGAACAGACCGGACTGTACGGAGAATGTCACACTCAGGCTCAGTAGGAGTTCAGATGGGTTTCGCCTCGTCGGTCTTCTTGTCGGCATTACCTGGGGACCGTTACGCACAGCTAGTGCCGCTTGCGGTCTGTGGTTAAACCCACTGCCAGCGTAGTGTCGAGTCTTTAGAGTCCCACACAGAAAGCTTTTCGCCTTTAGGCAAAAGAGTAGAGGTCGCATGGTATTGCGACAGGTCGTATGGTTTTGCGACAGGGTTCGGTCACATCCATGCACTTGTGCACGTACAGTGTCCGGACAGTTTACACTAGCGGGCTTTGGTTTAAGCCAGATCCTAGTGTACCTTATGGGATTGGATTTATCCAGTTTGCATTCGTGTTCCTCGGAACGCGGATGCGGGTGTGTATGCACAGTTGACAGGGAGGCAGAGGCAGCGGATTCTCATTAGGGTTGTTGACAGTTGACCGTTGACTTTTTGACTTTATGCTCAACCCTAATGAGAATATGATATGTGATTAACTATTATATTAATTAAGTATTATGGTGATATGGTTGTTGACTTGTTGACTTTTGTTGACTTGTTGACTTTGGTGACTTGTTGACTTTTGTTGACTTGTTGACCGGTTGACTAGGCTTGACTAGTTGACCATCATGATAACCATGGTTATCATTTCATGCCAAAGACTTTTTCTTGCTTGCTCATTTGAGTAAAATGAGTGCATGACATGATAAGCTTATGGTTGCTTCTAACCATCACATAAGACTTTTTTGATATGATGAGTTATGATCACTTTGGATTATGAGAGGGTGAAAGCCAAAAGAGTTGCTCATTCTTTCTTGCTCATTCTCTCTCTTGTTCTTGAGCTCTCCTCTTACTCTCACCCTCAACCTCTTGCTCCCTCTCTTGATCTATGGTTCTCTTGTCTCATGAGTTGAGAATCAAGAACCATAGATAAAATCCCATTCTAAATCATCTCTACTCATTCTAGTTCACTAGGTTTAGCAAACCAAGTGAACTAGTTTCTTCAAAGAACGAAGAAGGAGCTAAAGGTCGGAGCTTTCAAGTGGATCTATCTTCGGCGTACGGAGACAACGAGAAGGAGCCATCGAACCACCATCGGAGCTTGAAGAGAAGGAGTTCAAGTTTAGCTATAACCATCTTCATCCGAGTAGCTAAATATCTTTAGCTTAGTTTGCTAGTTTTAGTTTAGGTAAAGATCCCGACCTAGCTTAGTCCATGTTGCCTCTTGCGTTAAAATTTTGATTTTATACCGTTTCCGCCTCCCCGTAAGAACCGGGGGTCGCAACGTGGACTTACACTTCATTACATTCACTGATGATCTCTCAAGATTCAGACATATGTTCCTGTTGAAACACAAGTCCGAAACTTTTGAGATAATCACAGAATATAAGTTAGAAGTAGAGAACCAAAAACGGGTATAAGTATTATGTCATTTGATGTGATCAAGGGGGAGAATACTTGAGCACGGAATTCCTGGACTATTCTAAAGTAGAATGAGATTCTCTCTCAGCATTACTCCTCCGAATACACCACAGCACGTCGGTGTATCGGAGCAGAGCAATCGCACCCTATGTGATATGGTCTGCTCTATGATGAGTACTACTGAGTTGCCTATTTTCTTTTGGGGTTATGCACTTGAGAAGTTGCATACCTATTGAATAGGGTTCCAACAAATCAGATGCCTACCACTCCGTATGTGATATGGTATGGGAAGAGCCCATCTGTTAAAGATGTTAAGATTTGGGGTTGTCCGGCCTATTTCGAAAGCAAAATCCAGACAAGCTCGAGATAAGGTCAGTTCTGTGAAAGTTTGTTGGATATCCCAAGCATTCGCAAGGGAATATCTTCTACCACACCAAGGAACAAAAGATGTTTTATTTCTCGGCATACCATTTTTTTGAGAGAAAGGGAATTTCTTGTGAAGAAATTAGTGGTCATAAGGTAGAACTGGAAGGAGTTCCAGCTATACAAACTGTGACTGATGATTTGGTAAACCCGGAGGATTCAATAGTTTCCAACAAAGCTCAGCCTCTCCGCCGATCTGGTAGGGTTCCTCATCCACCTGAGAGATACTTCGGTTTCTCTATGACAGTGGAAGAGAGGATTGCATCATGAGATGATGACGCAACTAGTTTCGAGCAGGTCATCAGGAGTGGTGACTCTGTGAGAATGGCTGGATGCTTAGCGATCTGAGATGGAATCCTTATACACCAACAAAGTATGGCCTTTGGTTGCTTTATCTGAAGGGTTAAATCCCCATCAAGAGCAAGTATATCTTGAGAAGATTACATGGTGTACATGGAAAAGTTGAGACTTTCAAAGCTATTCTTAAGTCCATCCAGATCCTACTTGCCACGGCTACATACCATGACTACGATATCTGGCGGTTGGGTGTCATGACTGCTTTTCTAAATATTGATTTGGAAGAGAGCGTCTATAAGTACACATCCAGAGGGCTTCGTAGACAGTGGGAGCAGTGGAAACATGAACATGATGTTTTATGGGAGAAATCGGCATCGTGGAGTTGGAATGTCTGTTTTGATGTAGTAGTCAAAGAGTTTGACTTCATCAAAATGGTAGATAAACCTTGTATATACAAAAAGGTAGTAGGGAGTATGGTGATGATCCTCGTATAGCACGTGGATGACATACTCTTGATAGAGAAGGAGTTTCCTATGCTACGCTAGGTCAATCTCCTCTTATCACAAAGATTCTCTATATAGGATCAAAGTGATACCTCCTAAATCCTGGGTTATGGATCTATGGGATAGATCTAATTGGATGTTAGGATTCTCACTAGTTGTAGTGAGATGGTATCAATAGATCCTGGGGAGAATCACTGGAAAGGTTTCAGGGTGATAAGGACGACTGAATGTCAGTCACAGGCATTGTCTTTACCCTCAGTGGAGGGACGGTATGTTGGAAGAGTTCCAAGATAGATACCGTGACTTACTAGACGATTAAAGGCAAGATACATCGTTACCAAGGATGCTACTAAAGAGGCGGTCAGGATATATTTTAGTTCATGAGATGAACTTCGTTCCTGCCATTGTGTGACAATGGAGTTGTGGCTTATGCCTAGGAACCCCCGTCCCATCAGAGATCCAGACATATTCTTAGACAGTATCGCCTGATCATGGAGATGGTTGATCTCCAGGGAGATCGAGGTTAGGAGAGTAGACTCAGAGGACAACAACGCGGATCCACTCACAAAGGCATATTTCCCAGTAGAGACTTTTATGGGATGGTTGAGTATGAGATACTTCAACCATAGCTTATTGTTGGGTATGAGATACTACAACAGATGGCCCTAGTGCAAGTGGGAGATTGTTAGTTATATGTATGCCCTAGAGGCCATTACTGTACATACGTTGTATATTGTAGTGGATGCTTGGACATATATAGGGAGGACTTTCTTGCTCGACATGATAGTATGCTATCTGGTTACTCTTTATCTTAACATGTACTTTGATTGTCTCTATGTCACATGTTGATAAAGCCCTTAGGATGAGTACTTGACTACCAGGACTATGATGCAGATCATACTAGTGGGGACAGTGTAGTCGCCAAGTACATCCTTCAAATGTTCCCAGTCATGGGAGTACCGAGACAGGGCATCGATACTCCAGAGTAGACTAGCATATGCGCTTCTTGACCCATATGATGGGCGATGGATGATCCCATATCCATTGGTGTTTGACATCAAAGAAGGTATACGGGTGCTCAGTGGAGACTGGGTACACTGGACGGACTCGCCGAGAACTCCCAGATGGTATTATACCTCACGTTAGATGGCGGTTCTCTGGTGACACTGGTACAGGTTAGTCTGTAGACCCGAGATCGTCATAGAGTCTTGTGTGATTCCCACTGTGCTTTGATTTCTATCATACCACGTACATGAGGGCGTGCAAAACGGTGGCTTTTGGGTACAGTCCCGAATCACATAGAGGAAATGAGCGGTAGGAGGGGTTTAGTCTCTCCCGGTATAGGGAGTTGATGTTGCGCTGTGTTCGATTGGCTATAACTGGAAATCCCTGGCCAGGGTTGCTGAGATTTACTGGTAAGTGTTATCAGTAGTTTCTCGAACAGTTATGAACCTCATATCGACACGACTTATCAAGCTACTGGGGTCTGACGTTTACCACCCCTAGACGAGATATGCGACATATCAGACGAAGAGACCGGACTGTACGGGAGTGTTACTGGTTGGATTCGCAGGAGAATGTACAGGCTTGCTTGTTGATCTTCTGATCGCTCAATACCTGGGTGGTTGTTACGTTTAGCTGACCGCTTGCAGCTTGTGGGTGTTTGATATGATCATCACCTACTGCCTGCGTATTGACGATTCTTTAGAGTCCTACACAGAGGTTTCCTGGCTCAAGCAAAATGGAGTATGAGCACATATGTGATATGTGCGGGACCGAGAATAATACATGTATGCGGGGGTTCAATCACGTACGTGCGGTATTGCACGGATCATGATCGGACGATTAATACTAGCGGGCTTTGGTTTAAGCCGGATCTTAGTATTGTACAGTGTAGATTTTGTCTCATTGCATTTGTATTCGGTCACAATACAAATGCGGGTATGTATAGACAGTAGCAGGGTTTTCCTGTAATTTATTACGGGATCGTTTTTCTGAAGTTGCCAGTTTGCTTTCCGTTTCGGCCATTTTCCCTTTGTTCCTTCTTTGGCTGAAAATTGGTGTGGAGGGGGTTATTTGTAAATGTGCTTTTAATAATGGAGAAGACTTTTAGTGACACATGGTTGCTTCATGATTGTGCATCATTGCTTGACTTTTGTGATGACATGGGTTGAGTGATGGGTTTTGGAGTGAGAGTTTGTGGTGATGATTATTTCCTCATCATCACCTTTTTCTCTTGCATGCATTATTGCTTTCCCCCCTTGACTTTTCTCCCTCCTCTCATTCTTTTGTTGTTGTGGCCGGCCACACTAGTGGGGGGGCTGTCCATTTTTTTAGGGTGAGAAATTACTCTCTCTTGCTCACACAAAATCCCATAGCACCATTTCAAAGTTCATCCCTCCACTTACACTTCTAAATGGCAACTTCAACAACCCCTAGAGACAAACCATTCTACACTTAGCCTACAGCATTCTTGGACACGTCGGCTCGCCAACTTCGTGCCCGAGTTGCATCGGTCCAGAGGTGGGAGCCCGTAAAAGAACCCGGCGATGTGGTGCCCTTTCCGACGAGGAGATGAAGACCGGAGATTCCGCGAGGAGATCGGGATGGAGGCTGAAGACCGAAAGACATGGATCGCTCAGTATAGCTTTCTACCCATTCTCTAGTTAGCTAGCATTAGGTTAATGGCCCGATCCGGGTTTAATAGTACGCGGTAGCGCCGGTTTCTAGTTTAAAAGAAAAGTTTCATTTTCGCATTTTGGCCTCGTACAGACGGCCGAGGCGCTGCCGTACACTTACACTGGTATCAGAGCCACGCCATTAACCTAGTCTAGCTTGCTCTAGTGTGTTTAAAACTTCGATCGAACAAATGTCCCAAAACCGCGATTTCAAGAGCATCAGTTTCTGTCGATTTTATTTGTGCTCGAAAAAATTTTTTGAGTGTTGCAGAAATTCATGCAGGCGTTTTTAAGCATTCTGTAAAAATTCGATACAGTGATTCCTCAGTAGGACCGCGGAACCGCGACCAAACCCCTGTTCTGGCCGCGGTTCCGCGGTGGGAAAATGTAATCACAGAACCAAATTTTTACAGTGGGCTTCTGACTTGGAAATGGGGTTTTTGGAATATTCTGTTTGGGCCCAGATTTATTTTGAGTGCTACAGTTGTGCTTGGGGCCCACTTCGGGAATTTTGGCCGATCGAAAATTTTAAACATGTTAGTTCACAGTATTTACATTATATCTGCGACCGTGAATGTCACTTGATCGGTAAATCCTGTCTAACCGCTATAGCCTTTTAAGACGGATTTGCGAACGTGACATTCACGTTGATGTTCTGTGTTGTGCTGTGATGTTGCGGATTGTCGTGGTGGATAGCCTGGATACAATGGTAGTACAGTTTGGTTTATTATGTACATTTGAGATTGCAGGGTGAGCGTCCGACATGTGGACTGCCGTCACTGCCTGTTTGTATATTATTCTTTTGGGGCACGACCGGGCTGAGGTCGATGTACCCGTTGTATGTATATTTTACTTTCTGTACTAGGATTACCCCGCGGAGGGGTGCACGGGTAGCCGGGTTCTAGAGGGCAACGGGCCTGCATCTCATGGTTTTGAGATCGAGGGGGCTTCAATCTAGAATTGGCGTGCTATTCGCCGCACTCGTAGGGGGTATAGGTTGACCCAAGGAGGGGTGCCCAAGTTACCGGATTCCATGAAGTGCTGGGTGGCCCATTCATGTTGCTGAAGGGGGCTGCCTCGCTTCAGGTTTTGGCGGGTAACTTGCCGCGCCCGTAGGGGTCTAGGATTTCATTGCACAGGCTATCCACACGACCAGGGGAACGTCGGGTTTCAGTAGCGGCTCTATGAAACCCGGGGATCCCAGATATCTGTATTGTTCTGTGATGTTTATTACATTTCTGTGATGTTGCATTTTATCACGTCTTGAGCGATTATTATATATTGATATATATACTAGTAGATGTTGTATATGTTTTGCATCCGCGCTAGCCCAGTCCCCGCTCTGTCGTTAGTTAAGTAACCTAACGGGTGATGACGGCATTGATTCGAATCAATTGATGTGATCAATTGATGGGACTGCATTGATTCGGATCAATGCAAGCTAAACAAACCTATTCTGATGTTGTTGGAACATTTTTCAAAAAGCTATTATTGCAAGTGCGTTCTCTTTTGTTTTGCACAGTGGTATTCGGTTATGAATATCCGGCACCTCAGTCGACGAGGCAAGGGCCAAGATCCCTTCACCGGGAGTGACCCCTTGGACAGAAGTTTGCGTCAGGGCAATAACTTCACTATAGTTGATTTCTTTTGCTTTGCATCATGGTATTCAGTTGGAATATCCTACACCTCATTCTATGGGGAAAGAGCCGAGATCCCTTCACCGGGAGTGACCTCTTTAGCGAAGGTTTTCGCCACTATATTTTTTTATAAAAGCTATCCGGTTCCTTCAACGATATCAAGTTCATTACGTTAAAGGTTTTTCGCCAAAAACCATTCATAGCCCTCCGTCATTTCAGAAAGGTAGCACATAGTATTCATGCTATGTATGTTGGCCTTCGTCAAGGCATAGTGTATGGTAGCTATTTGTTGCTTTTCTGCAGCATAAATAGATGCGTTGGTTTCGGACAGTCGTACTGCCTTATTGGCCAAAGTCAAGGGTATGTACGGGTGGGTTCAAATTAACCTGGATAATGACGGGTAGAACTTGACATGTGACTTATGATATGTTGATCTTCGTCAAGGTCATAAGAGCATGGGGCAAAAATCACATCGGGAGTTTCTAAAGAAACTGAAACTTGCCAAATATGCGCATACCTTCTGGAGTGTGATAACGTGAGTGGATTCCATCACGTTATCATGCGATGATAGTTGGATCCCGATTCCCACTGATGAGTTGTTTTACTCCTCAAGTGATCCCGACTAATTCTTCTTTCAGGTTTGGAGGAGAATTTGACGTTACAGTTGTTAGTTATATGTATGCCCTAGAGGCCACTACTAGACATTGGATGTCGACCTATGGGGGGTTCTCACTGTGTGACAGTGTGGCGAAGCATAGGCTCTTACCCCCAGGGTGTCCCGAGACCGGAAGGTGTTCCGGCGGAGAGAGGTTTCCTGGCTCAAGCGAAACGAAATAGGAGCGCATATGAGATATGTGCGGGACCGAGAATAATGCGTGTATGTGATACCGTATTCTATTCTCGCGATGAATGTATCGAATGGTTGTATGCGAAATAACCTAGTTATCGAATCAAGGATTGATTCGATAAGTCGATACATTGGATACTAGTAGGTTATATGCGACATGACCGGATCATTGAATCAAGTGTTGATTTAATGATTTGATGTATAATAATATATTTGATATATTACTTTGCATTAACTAGTATTTGTTCACTTTGGATGGATTTTCTCACTTGATGTACACAAGTTGTATATGTGATATACTTTTGTGCACTTGTTTGTATCATGTTTGATGATACATGCTTACTTGAGTTTGTGTAAAGATTAAACCATGGTTATATGAATGGTTAGGGTTTTGTTTACTTATTCATTTATTTATTTATTTATTCATTTTTGGAAAATAAAAGGAATGGTGGCTTATTTTGTTGTTTTGTTGAAACTTCTTGAAGTGTCGAAAGCTTGACCATTCTTGTTCTTTTCCTTAACCTAACCATTCAACCTAACCCTAGTTCACTCTCTACACTTGACCATGGTTGGTATATGATAAGTATTGATATTATTTTCTATTTTGAAATAACTTATCATATTCTTTCTTCATCTTCTTCTTCTTCAACAAATGAAGAAAGCTTGCCTCCATCAATGGCAACTTGTGAAAATGAGTGAGAAATCCAATTCTAAAGTGAACCCACTTCCTATTTCTTCATCCTCTACCACTTGACAAGTAGTATAGGGTGTTTTCTTCACAATTTTCATGGCTTGGTGAAGTTGGAGCTTGATCTAGTGTTGCCTCGACGTAGATCATCTTCGGCATCGAAGTCGACGACCTAGCCCGCCCATTTCTCCGATGAAGCCGATGCTAGAGTCCGGGATCCGATATGGACAGCGGAGGGACGTCATCACGGAGCCTTGGAGGTGAAGGACCGGATCTACAAAGGTTGTAGTCACTTTCCTCTTAGTTAAAGTAGTTAACTCGCTTCACATCACCTATACATCTAGTTAACGATCCGTATTAGGGTTTCTCGGCACCTGTAAAATTTAAATTGGCCATGTTTGATCACTTGTGAGACCTCTAGTGTGTGCCTAGGAACCCTACAGTGGTATCAGAGCCTAGCTAGAGCCTTAGGCAATGCGTAGACGGAGTTTGAAGTCCGATCGAACCGAAACCCTAACTCCAAAATGCTCTCTGTACATTTTTGAAATTCGTGGAATTTTGTGAATTAAAATATTCAGAAAACTCAGCAGGAATATTTAGGAGTTACTGTAGAATTCGAGAGGCTGATTCCATCATACCGCCGCGGTTCCGCGGCACGAGCATGGCTCGTGCGGCGGTTCCGCGGCCGTACGGTCTCATCTACCATTATTTTTAGCATAGTAATTTCTATATTTGGGTGTTGTATTTTCTGGGAATTTTTTAATATTTATTCAAGAGTTGAATATTCTGGGTTGTATTAGGAGTTCGTAGATTCGATCGGATTATCAAACTTTGTCTGTGTTTTTCCGGATATTTTTTTTAGAATATGTTAAAAAGTTCGACCGGATATAAATACCCACTTTTTCCCCTGCCGGAAATTTCCAATTGTTGGACTTTTCCATAGTTTAATGGCGTTCTAAGTAGTGCAAGTAATGCGATGGTCCCTCTAGAAGACAACAAACCTTAACTCGATTATGTGACCGTCTTGAACTGCCCTTTGAACCTTAGGGTTTGGGGTAGTACGGCGTGCCACATGTGAGGCGTTGGCTTGACCCTTCTACGGCTGGACCGTTGGTACTGAGGCACGAACTGAATGTTTTTAGACATATTTCATATGTTGAGCTGTATCGGGAAAACTTGGGTGTTCGACTGTTCGATCGGAAAGTTTAACATTTTCTATTTATTCGGAATGTGATACAATATTTAGAATTCACAAGTAGTTATGAGATAACTGAATGAATGTTATAAACATAGCAGTTTAGTCTCACTTGATCGGTTGCCACGGAATTTTGATGTGATCAAAAGTCCGTCGCAATCACGTAGGGTACGCGGATACTCGCCGGGTAAACTTAATAGACAGCCTCGCCCCATAGCCCCGACCAAGTGACTGTAGGAGAACCCCGTCGCCGAAAGCATCCGTTCGGGTGCTCGCGGCAGCAGTGTTCCGCCTTGGTGCACTTCGTCAACGGCGTCGGGGGTGCGGCTGCCTACTAAAGTTTGCGACGAGCATTCGATCAGGATGTCGGGAATCTTGTTGAATTGCCCGACTTGATATTGAAAAGAGTTTTCGATAATGAGACTAAAATGCGGGGTTTATAATTGTTAGGCATGCGATGTCTAAGTATTTCATTTGTTTAGGCATGCGATGTCTAAAGAGGTTGCGGATTCCAACTGTTGTAGTTTTACACTTTCTTTTCTGTGACCGTAAGTGTAATATGTGATATCGCCGGTTTCGTTGCTATATGTCAACGACAATTGGGATGTGCATATTTACCTACGTTGATGACATGTGATGTTATGTGTTGCTGGATATGTTATATTGGATCGTCTTGTTCAAATAGCCGGGGATTTTTATGTGAGATGAGTGTTTTTCATTTTCATTCATGTAAAAACTTGTATGTAATATTCTTTTATTGGGGAACTTCCAGGTTGCGGATGATGTCACCATTTGTATATTATTTACTTTTCCGCACTAGGATAGACCCAAGGAGGGGAGCACAAGTAACCGGGTTCTGGGGTCCAGTGGGAGACCATCTCGAGGAGTCGAGTCCGGGTCTCCTAACCCTAGAATTGGTAGGGTTGCTTACCGCTCTCGTAGGGGTCTAGGGGTGTGGGTTTGGCTATTCATCGCGACCGTGGAATCCGTGTTTTATGCTGGCTCGTATTGAAAACACGGACGTCCTAGTATATCCAATATTTCATATGATTCTTCTGCTGCGTTATCTGTGATGTGATCATGTGATTTATTCAGATAGATATAGTATATAGTATATATGATATATTATATAGACGTTGCTTATGTTTTGCACCCGCACTAGCCCTGCCCCGCTCTGGCGTTAGTTACCTAACCTAACGGTGCAGACGGGACATCGAGGCGAATGCGGATGGCATAAGCGTACGTTATATTTATCTGTGATGTTTAGGTGGACCTTAATGATGGGATATTCATTAATGAGATTAATGAAAGAAAATAAACCTAATTGATGTTGTGGAATCGAATTTCAAAATAAAAACAGGTAGCTACAGTTCTTGCTTTGCATCGCGGTGTTCATTATAGAACATCCTGCACCTTATTCAATGAGGAAAGGACCGAGATCCCTTCACCGGGAGTGACTCCTTTAGCAATAACTGGCAGATGCTACAACCCTCGGTTTGTCTTTGATCGCTTCTATAGTTTCCGCTTTGCACAGTGATATATATGATATATCCCGCACCTCATTCGACGAGGAAAGGGCCGACGATCCCTTCACCGGGAGTGACCCCTTTAGCAAAACTAGAAAAGCCTCGAAAACATTCCATTTAAAAAACCATTTGATTCCGCAACGAGATCAAGTTCAAAGCGTTAAAGGTTTTCATAAAAACCATTCGCAACCCTCCGTCATTTTAGGAAGTAGAGTACTTAGTATTCGTGCTGAGTTTGTTGACCATAGTCAAGGCACAGTGTACGGTAGCTAAGTGATGTCTTCCTACACCGCATATGATGCGATTAGTTAGGACAGTCGTATGGCTTTGTTGACCTTAGCCAAGGGTCATGTGGGTGGGTCTAATTAATCACGAAATGATGGGTAGAACTTGACTAGTACCTATGATTTGTTGACCTTAGCCAAGGTCATAGGTGCTAGGGGTAAAAATCATTATCGGGAGTTTCAAGTGTTGAAATTTGCAATGAGATTGCTTGCCTTCTATGTGATAGTTGGATCCCGATACCCACTGCGAGTAATTGTTACTCCTGGGAGAGTTTTGCACTTTACAATTAGCCGATCAAGTAGGTGTCTAGAAAGGTGTCAACGGGGTTACGCCTCTGGGAAAACGAAGTTTACTGTAATTAGGTCCGTGTGAAAGCACGGGGAACCTCCCTCAAAGTACCGACACTGGCCTGGCTGAAAGATTGGCGAACTTGTAGAGTGTAATTAATCCCGGCTAGTCTTTCCTTTTAAGGTTTGAAGGAAGATTTGATAAAAACAGTGGGAGCCATCCTGATTAGATAAAATATATAACCAATCTAATCTTGCAAGAGCGCACGCAGAGTGTTTTCTTCTCTCTCTCTCCAGGTAGCGACCATATCACGCCTTAATCAAGATAATAATATGGATGTATTGACCGAACCCACTTGTTATACTGAGCTGGGGAACGTTGGTCCCGCTCCATCTTATAATAGTTATAAGACCGAGCAGGAGTTAGGGGAATACCAGAATTCCTATGCCGCCCAAACGAAGAAAGTGCATATGATGCATCTCCTTCGGGTGTGTTCATTACAAAGAACTGTTTCTCAGTATCCTCTGCATCCTGGGTATTTGATACCGGATCAGGATCCCAGATATGTAATCTGCTACATAGGGCTACAAAAGGGTAGAAAACTGAGAACGGGTGATAAGTTTCATGAGACAGAAAACGGGGCAAGTGTTGCAGCCAAGTCTGTTGGTCACTGTCACCCTGTATTACCAATACATTGATTCTGAATAAATGCTATTAGATACCGAACCTGATATACAAAATCATATCAGTCTCTTTATAAGTAAAGAAATGATAAAATTTTGTATTGTTGGATAATGTTTTGAACATTTCCTATATCAAAAGTTGATCGGTTCAGGCACGTTATCTAAAAGCATTGATGTTCTAAATCAAACTACAGTTCCTAGTATACAGAACACACACAAGAGGAAGAGTTCAGAAATGAACGAATCCTTCTTGAGGCATTGTAGACTAGGTCATATCAATGCGACCCGACTGGCTGAAGTTCCATTTTAGATGCATATTTAAATCAGTTTGAATTTACATCTTGTGAAACTTGCCAGTCATGTCACAAAGATTAGATGACCATAGCCTGTTTATTGGAAACAGAGAAAGAGTTAATGAACTCTTGGGACTGACACATGATGATGTATGTAAGGTCTCCTGTCTATACATGCCAGGACTGGTTTTTTATATACTTCATTACGTTCTCTGATAATCTCTCAAGATTCAGACATATGTTCCTGTTGAAACACAAGTCCGAACCTTTTGAGATATTCACAGAATATAAGCAAGAAGTAGAGAACCAATACAGGTATAAGTATTATGTCCTATGAGAAGATCAGTGAGGAGAATACTTGTGCATGGAATTCCTGGACTATTCTAAAGGACAGTGAGATTCTCTCTCAGCATTACTCCTCCGTATACACCATAGCACGATGGTATATCGGGGCGGAGCAATCACACCCTATATGATATAGTGTGCTCTATGATGAGTACTACTGAGTTACCTATTTCCTTTTGAGGTTGTGCACTTGAGAAGCTGCATATCTATTGAATTAGGTTCGAATCAGATCGCTGCCTACCACTCCATATGAGATATGGTATGGGAAGAGCCTATTTCTTAAGTTAGTTAAGATTTGGGGTTGTTTGGCCTATGTCTAAAGCAAAATCCGAACAAGATCGAGGCAAGGACAGTTCTGTAGAACTGGAAAGGTTCCAGCTGTACAAAACTGCTAATGATTTGACAGAACCAAAGGATTCAATAATCTCCGACGAACCTTAGCCTCTCCATCGATCTGGTAGGGTTCCTCACCTGCATGAGAGACACTTCGGTTTCTCGATGACAGTGGGAGCGAGGATTACATCATGAGATGATGACCTAACTAGTTTCGAGCAGGCCATCGAGAGTAGGGACTCTGTAAGAATGGCTGGATGCTTAGCAATCTGAGATGGAATCCATGTACACCAGCAAAGTATGGACTTTGGCTGCTATATCTGAAGGGTTAAATCCCCATCAGGAGCAAGTATATCTTGAGAAGATTACTTGGTGTAGATGGAAAGGTTGAGACTTTCAAAGCTAGACTTGTTAAAGTTTTTCGTCATCGACCAAGCGTGGATAATGATGAAATCTTTTCAGGGGACTATGCTTAAGTCCATCCAGATCCTACTTGCCATTGCTACATACCATGACTACGATATCTGGTGGTTGGGTGCCATGACTACTTCTCTAAATAATGATTTAGAAGAGAACGTCTATAAGAACACAGCCAGAAGGCTTCGTAAACAGTGGGAGCAGCGGAAACGTGTGCAAGTTGCTTTACATAATAAAGCAGGCATCGCGGAGTTGGAACGTCTGTTTTGATGTGGTAGTCAAAGTGTTTGACTTCATCAAGATGGTAGATGAACCTTGTATATACAAAACGGCAGTAGAGAGTAAGGTGGTCATCCTCGTATTGTACGTGGACAACATACTCTTGATAAGAAAAGAGTTTCCTATGCTACGCACGGTCAATCTCCGCTTATCACATGGATTCTCCATATAGGATAAAGATGATACCTCCTAAATCCTGAGATTTGGGTCTTTTTGATAGATCTAAATGGATGTTAGGATTCTCACTAGTTATAGTAAGATAGTATCAATCGATCCTGGGGAGAATCGCTGGAAGTGTTCCAGGGTGATAAGGACGACTGAATGTCAGTCACAGGCATTGTCTTTACCCTCGGTAAAGGGACGGTATGTTGGAAGATTTCCAAGCTAGATACCGTGACAAACTAGAAGATAAAGGCTGGTAACATCGCTATTAAAGATACTGCCAAAGAGGCAGTTTGGGTGTATATTGGTTCATAGGATGAACTAGGTTCCTACCATTGTGTGACAATGGAAGTGTGGCTTTGTCCCTGGAACCCTGGTCCCATCAGTGACCCAGACATATTCTGAGGCAGCATCACCTGATCATGGAGAAAGTTGATCTCCAGGGTGATCGAGGTCAGGAGAGTAAACTTAGAGGACAACACGGTGGATCCACTCACGAAGGCCTTTTCCCAAAGAGAGACTTTTTTGGGATGGTTGAGTATTAGATACTACAACTACTGCTACAGATGGCCCTAGTGCAAGTGGGAGATTGTTAGTTATATGTATGCCCTAGAGGCCATTACTGTACATTGGATGTATATTGTAGTGGATGCTGGGACATATATAGGTAGGACTTTCTTGCTCGACATGATAGTACGCTATCTGGTTGCTCTTTATCTTGACATGTATATTTT
Organism: Agapanthus africanus; assembly: GCA_030015575.1. Taxonomy (NCBI): domain Eukaryota; kingdom Viridiplantae; phylum Streptophyta; class Magnoliopsida; order Asparagales; family Amaryllidaceae; genus Agapanthus; species Agapanthus africanus. The sequence goes on along the minus strand of CM057345.1, from coordinate 322,209,609 downwards.
CTGTCTCTCTCTGATTACATGTTGATAAAGACCTTAGGATGTGTACTCGACTTCCAGGACTATGATGCAGATCATACTAGTAGGGCCTGGGTAGTCAATGAGTACATCCTTCATTGTTCCTAGTCGTGGGAATATCGAGACGGGGCATCGATATTCCAGAGTAGACTAGCGTATATCTTCTCGACCCATGTGATGGGCGATGGATGATCCCATATCCATTGGTGTTTGACATCAGAGATGGTATACGGGTGCTCAGTGGAGACTGGGTACACTGAACGGACTCGCCGAGAACTCCCAGATGGTATTATACCTCACGTCAGATGGCAGTTCTCTGGTGACACTGGTACAGCTTAGTCTGTTGACCCGAGATCGTCATAGAGTCTTGTGTGTCTTCCACTGTGCTTTGATTTCCACCCTACCACGACTCTACTGAGTCATGCAAACAGGTGGTTTTTGGGTACAGTCCCGATTCACATGGAGGCAATGAGCGATAGGAGGGGATTCGTCTCTCCCGGTATTGGGGGTTGATGTTGCGCTATGCACGACTGGCCATAAAAGGAAATCCCTGGCCAGGGTTGCAGTGATATACTGGTAAGAGTTATCAATAGTATCACGAATGTTATGGACCTTACGTCGGCATGACTTATCAAACTACTGGGGTCTGACGTTTACTACCCCTAGGCGAGATATGCGACATATCAGACGAACAGACCGGACTGTACGGTAAATGTTACTGGTTGGATTCACAGGAGTGTGAGCGGGCTTGCTCGTCGATCTTCTGATCGCTCGATACCCGAGTGGCCGTTACGTTTAGCAGACCGCTTGCGGCTTGTGGGTGTTTGATATGATCATCACCTGCTGCCGGCGTATTGACGAGTCTTTAGAGTCCTACACAGAGGTTTCCTGGCTCAAGCGAAACGAAATAGGAGCGCATATGAGATATGTGCGGGACCGAGAATAATGCGTGTATGTGATACCGTATTCTATTCTCGCGATGAATGTATCGAATGGTTGTATGCGAAATAACCTAGTTATCGAATCAAGGATTGATTCGATAAGTCGATACATTGGATACTAGTAGGTTATATGCGACATGACCGGATCATTGAATCAAGTGTTGATTTAATGATTTGATGTATAATAATATATTTGATATATTACTTTGCATTAACTAGTATTTGTTCACTTTGGATGGATTTTCTCACTTGATGTACACAAGTTGTATATGTGATATACTTTTGTGCACTTGTTTGTATCATGTTTAATGATACATGCTTACTTGAGTTTGTGTAAAGATTAAACCATGGTTATATGAATGGTTAGGGTTTTGTTTACTTATTCATTTATTTATTTATTTATTCATTTTTGGAAAATAAAAGGAATGGTGGCTTATTTTGTTGTTTTGTTGAAACTTCTTGAAGTGTTGAAAGCTTGACCATTCTTGTTCTTTTCCTTAACCTAACCATTCAACCTAACCCTAGTTCACTCTCTACACTTGACCATGGTTGGTATATGATAAGTATTGATATTATTTTCTATTTTGAAATAACTTATCATATTCTTTCTTCATCTTCTTCTTCTTCAACAAATGAAGAAAGCTTGCCTCCATCAATGGCAACTTGTGAAAATGAGTGAGAAATCCAATTCTAAAGTGAACCCACTTCCTATTTCTTCATCCTCTACCACTTGCCAAGTAGTATAGGGTGTTTTCTTCACAAGTTTCATGGCTTGGTGAAGTTGGAGCTTGATCTAGTGTTGCCTCGACGTAGATCATCTTCGGCATCGAAGTCGACGACCTAGCCCGCCTATTTCTCCGATGAAGCCGATGCTAGAGTCCGGGATCCGATATGGACAGCGGAGGGACGTCATCACGGAGCCTTGGAGGTGAAGGACCGGATCTACAAAGGTTGTAGTCATTTTCCTCTTAGTTAAAGTAATTAACTCGCTTCGCATCACCTATACATCTAGTTAACGATCCGTATTAGGGTTTCTCGGCACCTGTAAAATTTAAATTGGCCATGTTTGATCACTTGTGAGACCTCTAGTGTGTGCCTAGGAACCCTACAACAGTGGGAGGTTTCCTGATTAGATAAAGTGATAACCATTCTGATCTAGGTTAGAGTGCACGCTGAGTGTTTCTTTTCTCTCTCTCTTTGGCAGCGACCATGACCCGACCCTTGACTATAACTCAATGACCAAGTTGACCGAACCTTCTTAAACACTGGCTTTTAGATTGTCAGAGTTGCATACCTCATTGCCACTCCTACTTTTACCCTTTTCTCCAGAACACCCCGTATTACTACGAATGTCCACTTCCATTGTATAAAACCATCGTATGGTTATATACGAACTCGAAGGAATTTGTTCTAGATTCGGGGATGGTTTCCGGTTCTGGAGAAAACGAATAGGACTATTCAGTTGTCTTTTCCTTTTACCTTCTCTCAGGTTACGAGTGCTCCTTGGATTAGGACAATACACCTATTACACAAATTGGATAGTCTTCTTCCAAACCATAGGCAGGTGCCGACCGGTAGGGAATGAAGAAAACCAATTAGCCTAACAATGGTATACAGAAGGTATTAAGTAAAGACAAATAAAGGGATTAGAAGGAGGGCAAAGTAAATTGCGACTGCTATTCACGACCAAACCAAGTATTTCATTACCACTCCCACTTCACCTTTGTATTTCTCCAGGACACTCCGTATCACTACGAAGATCCACAGTTATTTGGATACTCCATCGTATGGTTATATACGAACTCAAAAGGAACTTGTTCCAGTTCGGGGATGGATTCTGGTTCAGGAGAAATAGGAATAAGGTTTATTCGGTTGTCTTTTATCTTCACCTTCTCTCGCATTGCGAGTGCTCCTAGGATTAGGACAGTACACCCATTATACTTATTGGATAGTCTTCTTCCAAACCATAGGCTGGTGCCGAACGGTAGGGAAGGAAGAAAACCATTTAGCCTAAGAGGGTGTACAGAAGGTAATGACTAAAGACATATGAAGGGATTTGGAGAGATAGCAAAGAAATATACAGTTACAGTTGTGAATCTGGATAATTGAAGTGGCATTACTAGGAATACCAGGATACCCCTACGAAACATTTCAATGTTTCAGTCTCACTGTGTACTGTTAAAAGAAAACTGATTTCCCAATTAGCCCTCGCTCCAGGGTATGTATTTACCAGGTTTGATTCTCACATCTGTATGGTTCTACAGATGATGAGTGGGAGTAAGTTATTGGGAATTAGGTAATCATCCTCATTATATCGGAATTCGTTGTAATTGGTGATATTTGAGGAAGTCACCTGGGTTGTTTGCCGGACGGCAAATATTTGGTTTTGAATATCCGCTGTTATGCACCAATTTCAAATTGATATATCTGTACGTCTATTTTTATAGAGTGAGATATACCTTTTTTAAATTATGTCCATGACATTTACCTATATCAGTGGATAGTTAGGTAAGGAGCATTAAACAGCGGTGTAATTCTTCTTAACCCTAAGTACAGTTTTCAACCTACGACACACAGGGAATGAGTTATTAAACTCAGGGGACTTATACAGAGTATTGTATGTTGTCCAATGTCCATTAGGACAGAAGGGTTGGTCCTCATACTATATTCGGTTTACTTCTGACTTCTCTAGTTCTTAGACAAGTGTTTCGTAAAAACGCAAGGTCCGAAGTTTTGAGAAGTTATAGGTATATGAATAGAGTAGAGAACCAGGTATTGCAAGTATCAGGATTCTTCAAGATGATCGAAGATGTAGATACTTGTGTATGGTATTCAGTTAATAGTAATGATTAAGAGAACTTGCTTCTCTTTCAGATTACTCATATCTGGATGTATTCCTAAGTTGAGTAATGTTGATCGGCCTCTCTCCATTCAGTTAACATACACTGGAGACAGCTGCACGATTTGAATCTGGTTCAATTAAATCAGTGCCTCTGTTTCTGTATTGGATACAGAACAGTTCATATCTTGACATTGTTAAGGTACTGGGAGTTGTCCGGCTTATGCTTAAAACCAGACTCTGGATAACTCAAGGCACGTTTCTGTAATGGCTGTTTGTGGGTTGACCCGAGCTATGACGTGGGTTGATTTTCTACCATCTGGAAGATCAATAGTGATATTGTTCTAAACTCGCCACGGTTTTAAAAGAAATGGATTTTTTCAGAAAACAGTAGTGGGAGTATGGTAGAACTGGAAGTGATTTCAGAACCGCAAACGATTACTGAAAATTTAATAAGAACCTAAAGATTCAATCTGGTTTGACATTCCATTGGCCACTCCGCAGATAAGGTGGGTAACCTCAGGCACTTGAGAGGTACTTCGGTATGCTTAAAGACGGTGACAGGGAGGTTCTTGTTTACCCAGACTTACCACTACTGTTGTTCCAGGCTATGAAACCCGACAGGAGGATGAATATAGCGTCGTTCTAAATCAGCTTTAGAAGTGCACGTGTATATGATTCTGCCAGAGGGTTGTCGTAGTCGGTGGGAGCAGCAGAAGCATTGGTGGACAAGTGGCTTATGTCTATTTATAGACTAAAGCAGATATAGCGGAGATAGATCATCTATTTCTGATGTGACAGTCATAGTTTTGACTTCATCAGAATAGGGGATGGATCTGTTAAGAAGGTAGTAGGGTGTGATGTCCTGGTATCTGGATGACATACACAGAGTAGGAAGTGATATTCCTATACTACGTTCGGTTATACTTGTAAGTCTACGGTAGCGCCCCGGCCGTCTTTCAAACGCCAAATGCGGAATAAAAACTTTTTAGAACTTGCGCTATCGTATACTATATCCCAGGATCTGCCATTAACGCTAAACTAACAAACTGTAAAGTGGGTAGAAATGTTATGCCGAACGATCAGGGTCCTTCGGTCTTCAACCATAATCCCACGCTTTGTTGCAGCTGCTCCGATCTCGCTCGATCTCCGGTCTCGTCGTCCAGGTGGCACCACGTCGACGGATCTTTAAACGGGCTCCCGCCTCTGAACCGAGGCAACTCGATCATCAAATTTGATAAAAGAGATGACCAAGATTGATATAGAGAATGAGTAGAACACTTTGTTTCGTTACGTCCAAAGCTATGGACGAACGGTTAATGAAGTTGCCTTTTTGAATCGGGTAAATGGAAATTGAGCTATATGAAATTTCCATGAACAAAACTATCATAATCTTTTCCCAAAAATCAATCCATATCCTCCACAAATGTGGCCGGCCAATATATGAAGCAAGGGGGGTGAGTGTAGGAACTAAAATGGTGACCATAAGGAAATCATACTTATCATTTCACTTAATGAAAACTAATGAGTCATAAGTGACACCTTGCATTCATTTAATGCATACAATGAACCATGAAAACACATCATCATATCATTAAATGTATACTATGAATCATCAATCCTAGAACCTTCTAGAATCACGACTCACCTCATGACTCACCCAATGAAGTAAAGATAAATCCGTATTTAACCGAATGTTAAAGACGGGTGATAGAAAACTGGAAACTGGCAACTTCCAAAAGCGATCCCGAAACGAATTTCAGGATAACCCCGTAACAGTATAAACATACCCGCATTTGTATTATGACCGAATACAAATGCAACTGAGACAAAGATATTATATCTATACAGTATAATACTCGGATCCGGCTTAAACCAAAGCCTACCAGTATTATCTGCCCGAAATATGACACGTGCGTAAACGCACGTGCATTTTCCGAACCCTGCCATAAAACCATACGGCCTCTACAACGTTTCGCCCGAACTTGGGAAACTGTCTGTGGGGGACTCTAATGACTCATCAATACACTGGCACTGGGTATAACCACTAGCACGTCAGAGGTACTATCTGTACGTAACGGTTGCCTATGTATTGATTGGAAGGGAAGCTGACGAGCGAACTCATCCAGAAACCCTACTGAGCCTGATAGTGACAATATCCATACAGTCTGGTCCGTTCGTCTATGAATATCGCATATAGGGCCTAGGGGGCTGGTCAACGTCAGACCCCCAATAGCTGTATAAGTCGTGTCAGAGAGCAGCCCAGAACACCCTGAGATACTACTGGAATACCTTCCAGTAAATCTCGATTACCCTGGCAAGGGATTTCGTGTAATGGCTCTCCTAAACACAGCGCGATCTCACCCCCAATACCGGGAGAGACGAATCCCTGACGATCCGCTCACTGCCTCCATGTGGCTCGGGACTGTACCCAAAAAATACCTGTTTGCACGAATCCTTTGACCCGTGGTAGGGTATAAATCAAAGCACAGTGGAAACTCACACGAGACAAATGACGATCCCAGGTCGACAGACTAACCTGTACACATGTCACCAGGGAACTGCTATCTGACGATATGTATAATACCAACTAGCATGTTCCCGGCGAGTCCTGTCCGGTGTACTCATAACCCAATGAGCACCTGTATATATCTTAGGTGAACCAACTGACACCAATGGCTTGTGAGACTGGCCACCGCTCCTCGTCGGGGTCTCGACTGTATACACTAGTCTACTCTGGAGTATCGATGCCCTGTCTCGAAACTCCCACGACTAGGGACACTTTAAGGATGTGCTTATAGACCCCCAGCTCCCACATATATGATCGCCATCATACTGTTGCTAGTTAAGCAAGATCCTAAGGGCTCTATCAAAGTGTAACAGTGATAAAGACAAACCAGATAGCAAGCTATCATCTCGAGTAAGACTGTTTTATCGGTATAGGCCCTTCCTCAATCATCACAACCACGTACCTGCGATCCAATAATTGACTTTGAGGGCACTATATCCAACAATCTCCCACTTGCACTTGAGGCTAATTATTGCGATGTCGCGTACTCACAGCTCGTGTAATACCGAACATCCAACTCCTCTACTAATCAGTTTCATAAAGCTCGTTTGCAAAATTACTGTGTTCAAGAAATAGCCTCAGTGAGTGGATCCGCCCTGATGTTTCTTTCTATGTCTCTCTTAATCTCAAGTTCGTGGAGAAAGCCATCCCCCGAATCGAGTAATACCTTTCTTAGAATATGTCTGGATATCTGATGGGACCTAGTTCATAAATGAACTCCAATTCCAAACTTCTTAGACTGTATTGATAACTGAACCTAATCAGTATCCAGCACCATGCCTCCCACAGTATCCTCTTGGACCACCTGTCCATAATACTGTCCCTCGTCAGAGGGAAAACTATAACTCTGACAATCACTCTGTCATCCATGTCACCTTTGAAGCCAGGAATGATAACCGTCTCCGAAGGAGGTTGCCGTCATCAAATCCGTAGAACATGCAATTATGTTCTAAAACTGCTTCCTTATGTTTCTTCAGGATTGGATTAATATAAACTTATCGCATCTAGTGCAAAAACAACATCTGATGTGGCACTTGACATCTCATGATTGACTCAATTGCCTAAGCAAGTGATCTGCCAATCATGCACGTCCCTCTCCCCTTTAGTCTGTAAGACACCTTTAGAGAGGGTGACTCCATCACCTGCAGGTACTCCACCATGCCAGGAGTCATCTATTCTAAAATACTATTAGAATACTGTCAAAGTACCCACATTGGGAAACTACCCAAATCTAGATCTAAAATCATAGATCTAGTAACCAGAATGTTAGATATTATATCCATATCCCTTGTGGAGAAACAACTGTGTGACGACTAAAGTACAACCGATCGTAGTATGGGAATTTTACTTCCTACTCTGTGAATGTCATCCAAATACCAGGACATCACACCCTACTACCTTCTTAACAGATCCTTCCCTTATTCTGATGAAGTCAAACCCATGACTGTCACATCAAAAATTAGATGATCTTATCTCCGCTATATCTGCTCAAGCCTATAAATAGACATAAGCTACTTGCCCACTATGCTTCCGCTGCTCCCACTGACTACGACAACCTTCTGGCAGAATAATATATACGTACACTTCTAAAGCTAGTTTAGAACGACACTATACTTAACCTTCTGCCGGGTCTCATAGCCTGGAACAACAGTAGTGTCAAGTCTGGGTAAACAAGAACCTCCCTGTCACCGTCCTTGAGGCTACCAGAGTACCTCTCGGGTGTCTGAGGTTACCCACCATATCTGCGGAGTGGCTATTGGAATGTCAAACCTGATTAAATATATAGGTCCTATTAAATTTTCCGTAATCGTTTGCGGTTCTGGAATCACTTCCAGTTCTACCATAATCCCACTACTGTTTTCTGAAAAAATCCATTTTACTAAAACTGTAGTGAGTCTAGAACAATATCACTATTGATCTTCCAGATGGTAGAAAATCAACCCTCGTCAAAGCCAGGGTCAACCCACAAACTGCCATTACAGAAACGTGCCTTGAGTTATCCAGTGTCTGGTTTTAAGCATAAGCTGGACAACTCCCTTTACCTTAACATCGTTAAGATATGAAACATTCTATATCCAATATAGAAACTTAGGCACTTATTTAATTGGAACCAGATTCAAATCATGCAACTGTCTCCAGTGCATACCATCTCAATGGAGAAAGGCTAATCAGCATTGTTCAACTTAAGAATCCATCCAATTCTGAGTAACCTGAAAGAGAAACAAGTTTCTCAAAACCATTACTTGAATACCAATCACAAGAATCTACATCTTCGATCTCTTTGAAGAATCCCGATACTTGCGACACCTGGTTCTCTACTTCATTCCTATACCCACAACTTCTCAAAACTTAGACATTGTATTTCTACGAAACACTTGTCTAAAAACTAGAGAAGTTACAAGTAAACAGAACAGAGTACGAGGACCAACCCCTTTGTCCTGATGGACACTGGACAACATACAATACTCTGTATAAGTCCGCTGAGTTGAATAACTCAAAACCTGTGCGTCGTAGGTTGAAAACTGTACCCTGGCGATTTCCTCAAATATCACCAATTACAACGAATTCCAATATAATGAGGATGATCACCTAATTCCCAATAACTTATTCCTTCTCATCATCTGTAAAACCATACATACGTAAGAATTATACCTGGTAAATACATACCTTGGAGCAAGGGTCTAATTGGGAAATCAGTTTTCTATTAACAATACACAGTGAAAATGAAACATAAATATGTTTCGAAAGGGTATCCGGGTATTCATAGTAATGCCTTTTCCATTATCCAATTCATGGTGGTCGTGAATGAAAACAGTCGCAATTTACTTTGCCATCTTTCTAATCCCTTTATTTTGTCTTTAGTTATTACCTTCTGTACACCCTACTTAGGCTAATTGGTTTTTTTCATTCCCTACCTTTCGGCAACCGCCTATGGTTTGGAATAAGACTATCCAATAAGCGTAATGGGTGTACTCTCCTAAACTAAGGAGCCCTCGCAACCTGAGAGAAGGTGATAATAGAAGACAACTGAATAAACCAATTCTATTTCTCCTGAACCTGGATCCATCCTCGAATAAGTCCCTTCGAGTTCGTATATAACCATACGATGGATCTATCCATTGGAAGTGGATGTCCGTAGTAGTACGGGGTGTTCTGAGAAATGCAAAGGGTAAAAGAAGGAGCGGCAATGACTTATGCAACTCGGACAATCCAAAATCCAGTATTTTAAGAAGGTTCGGTCAATTTGGTCACTGAGTCATAGTCTAGGGTCGGTCAAAGGTCGCTGCCAAAGAGAGAGAGAAAAGAAACACTCTGCGTACACTCTAACCTAGATCAGAATGGTTATCACTTTATCTAATCAGGAAACCTCCCACTGTTATCTCAAATTCTCCTCCAAACCTGAAAGAAGAATTAGTCGGGATCACCCAAAGAGTAAACTAACTCATCAGTGGGAATCGGGATCCAACTCTCATCGCATGATAACGTGACGGTATCCACTCACGTTATCACACTCCAGAAGGTGTGCGCATGATTGGCAAGTTTTCTGTATGTTTGAAACTCCCGATGTAATTTTTATTCCATGCTCTTATGACCTTGACGTAGGCCAACAAATCATAAGCCACATGTCAAGTTCTACCCGTCGTTGTCCTGATTAATTTAGGTCATCTTACATGCCCTTGACGTAGGCCAACAAGGCTGTACGTCTGTCCTAAACTAATGCATCTATCTATACAACAAATGAATACCCCGGCAGCTACCAAACACTATGCCTTGACGTAGGCCAACAAACATAGCTTGAATACTACTGACCATCCATAAGAAATGACGGAGAATTACGGCTGGTTTTTGGCGAAAAACCTTTAACGTAATGAACTTGATCTCGTTGAAGGAACCTGATAGCTTTTTATAAAAAATATAGCGGCGAAAACCTTTTGCTAAAGAGGTCACTCCAGGTGAAGGGATCTCGTATCTTTCCTCATGGAATGAGGTGCAGGATATTCTAACTGAATACCGCGATGCAAAGCAACTTGTAATCGACTATATTGAAGTTATTACCCTGACGTAAACTTCTTCCCAAGGGGTCACTCCCGGTGAAGGGATCTCGGCCCTTGCCTCGTCGAATGAGGTGCAGGATATTCTAACTGAATACCGCTATGCATAACAAAAGGAAATGTTTTTGTAATAACTCTTTTTAAAATTTGTTCCAACAACATCAAATATAGGTTTTTTTTATACTTGCATTGATAAGAATCAATGCAGTCCCATCAATTAATCACATCAGAAAAGAACGAAAATATAATGTAAGTATATGCCATCCGCATTCGCCACTGGGTCCCGTCATCACCCGTTAGGTTACTTAACTAACGACAGAGCAGGGACTGGACTAGCGCGGGTGTAAAACATATACAACATCTAATAGTATATATACTAATATACAATAATCGCTCCAGACATGATAATATGCAACATTACAGAAAAGTAATAAGCATCACAGAACAATACAGGTAATCTGGGATCCCCGGGTTTCACAGAGCCGCTACTGAAACCCGACGTTCCCCTGGTCGTGTGGATAGCCTATGCAATGAAACCTAGACCCCTACTGGTGCGGCAAGTTACCCGCCAAAACCTGAAGTGAGGCAGCCCCCTACAGCAAAGTGAATGGACCACCCAGCACTTCACGGAATCCGGTAACTTAAGCACCCCTCCTTGGGTCAACCTGTACCCCCTACGAGTGCGGCGAATAGTCTGCCAATTTTAGAGTGAGGCCCCTCTGCCTCTCAAAACCATGAGATACGGACTCGTTGCCCTCCAGAACCCGGCTATTCGTGCACTCCGTCGCGGGGTAAACCTAGTACAGAAATATAAAAATATATACAACGGGTACATCGACCTCAGCCCGGTCGTGCCCTAAAAGAATAATATACAAACAGGCAGTGACGGCAGTCCACAAGTCGGACGCTCGCCCCGCAATATCAAATGTACAAATAAATCCAAACTGCACTACTATTGCACACTGCTATCCACCACGACATATCCGCAACATCACAGCACAACACAGAACATCAACGCGAATGTCACGTTCGCAAATCCGTCTAAAAGAACTATAGCAATCAGACACGGTTTACCGATCGAATGACATTCACGGTCGGAGATATAAAGTATGTACTGTAAACTAACACGTTTAAATTTTGATCGACAAAATTTCCCGAAGTGGGCCCCACGTACACCTGCTGTACAGTAACAAAAACTGGGCCCAAAAGAACAGTACCAGAAACCACAATTTCCCAAGATGAAAGCCCAGAAGAAAAATGGCCCACCAATTCACCAAGACGGCCGTGCTTCCGCGGTCAAAGCTAGGCATAGACCGCGGATCCGCGGCCGTACGGTCGAATTAGGGGATCGTTTTTCTTCTGTTTCCATTAAAAAGCCTGCTTAATTTTCCGGTATGGTCAAAATAATTTTTAGAACAGATTTAAAATCAACAGAAACTTTAAACATGGAAATTGCGATTTTGAAAATTCCGCTCGATCGATATTTTAAACGCGTTAGAACAAGTTAGTAAAGCTTAATGGTGAGGCTCTGATACCACTGTAAGTCTACGGTAGCGCCCCGGCCGTCTTTCAGACGCCAAATGCGGAACAAAAACTTTTTAGAACTTATGCTATCGTATACTATATCTCAGGATCTGCCATTAACGCTAAACTAACAAACTGTAAAGTGGGTAGAAATGTTATACCGAACGATCCGGGTCCTTCGGTCTTCAACCATCATCCCACGCTTTGTTGTGGCTGCTCCAATCGCGCTCGATCTCCAGTCTCGTCATCCAGGTGGCACCACGTCGACGGATCTTTAAACGGGCTCCCGCCTCTGAACTGAGGCAACTCGATCATCAAATTTGCCAAAAGAGATGACCAAAATTGATGTAGAGAATGAGTAGAACACTTTTTCTTGTTACGTCCAAAGCTATGGACGAACGGTTAATGAAGTTGCCTTTTTGAATCGGATAAATGGAAATTGAGCTATATGAAATTTCCATGAACAAAACAATCATAATCTTTTCCCAAAAATCAATCCATATCCTCCACAAATGTGGCTGGCCAATATATGAAGCAAGGGGGGTGAGTGTAGGAACTAAAATGGTGACCATAAGGAAATCATACTTATCATTTCACTTAATGAAAACTAATGAGTCATAAGTGACACCTTGCATTCATTTAATGCATACAATGAACCATGAAAACACATCATCATATCATTAAATGTATACTATGAATCATCAATCCTAGAACCTTCTAGAATCAGGACTCACCTCATGACTCACCCAATGAAGTAAAGATAAATCCGTATTTAACCGAATGTTAAAGACGGGTGATAGAAAACTGGAAACTGGAAACTTCCAAAAGCGATCCCGAAACGAATTTCAGGATAACCCCGTAACAGTATAAACATACCCGCATTTGTATTATAACCGAATACAAATGCAACTGAGAAAAAGATATTATATCTACACAGTATAATACTCGGATTCGGCTTAAACCAAAGCCTACCAGTATTATCTGCCCGAAATATGACATGTGCATAAACGCACGTGCATTTTCCGAACCGTGCCATAAAACAATACGGCCTCTACAACGTTTCGCCCGAACTTGGGAAACTGTTTGTTGGGGACTCTAATGACTCATCAATACACTGGCACTGGATATAACCACTAGCACGTCAGAGGTACTATCTGTACGTAACGGTTGCCTATGTATTGATTGGAAGGGAAGCTGACGAGCGAACTCATCCAGAAACCCTACTGAGCCTGATAGTGACAATATCCATACAGTCTGGTCCGTTCGTCTATGAATATCGCATATAGGGCCTAGGGGGCTGGTCAACGTCAGACCCCCAATAGCTGTATAAGTCGTGTCAGAGAGCAGCCCAGAACACCCTGAGATACTACTGGAATACCTTCCAGTAAATCTCGATTACCCTGGCCAGGGATTTCGTGTAATGGCTCTCCTAAACAAAGCGCGATCTCACCCCCAATACCGGGAGAGACGAATCCCTGACGAACCGCTCACTGCCTCCATGTGGCTCGGGACTGTACCCAAAAAATACCTGTTTGCACGACTCCTTTGACCCGTGGTAGGGTATAAATCAAAGCACAGTGGGAACTCACACGAGACAAATGACGATCCCAGGTCGACAGACTAACCTGTACACATGTCACCAGGGAACTGCTATCTGACGATATGTATAATACCAACTAGCATGTTCTCGGCGAGTCCTGTCCTGTGTACTCATAACCCAATGAGCACCTGTATACATCTTAGGTGAACCAACTGACACCAATGGCTTGTGAGACCGGCCACCGCCCCTCGTTGGGGTCTCGACTGTATACACTAGTCTACTCTGGAGTATCGATGCCCTGTCTCGAAACTCCCACGACTAGGGACACTTTAAGGATGTGCTTATAGACCCCAGCTCCCACATATATGATCGCCATCATACTGTTGGTAGTCAAGTAAGATCCTAAGGGCTCTATCAAAGTGTAACAGTGATAAAAACAAACCAGATAGCATACTATCATCTCGAGTAAGACTGTTTTATCGGTATAGGCCCTTTCTCAATCATCACAACCACATACCTGCGATCCAATAATTGACTTTGAGGGCACTATATCCAACAATACTTTGGTTGTCACACAGTGGTTTCTCCACATAGGGATTGGGTATTATATCAGACATTCTGGTTACTAGATTTATGGTTTTAGATCTAGATTTAGGAAGTGTCCCAATCAGGGTACTTAGACAGCATTCTTAAGGTGTTTTAGAATGGACGACTCCTGGCATGGTAGTGTACCTGCAGATGATGGAGTCACCCTCTCAAAAGGTGTCTTACAGACTAAAGGGGAGAGGGATGTGCATGATTGGCAGATCACTTGCTTAGGCAATTGAGTCAATCATGAAATGTCAAGTACCACACCAGATGTTGTTTTTGCAGTAGATGCAATAAGGTGATATTGATCCAATCCTGGAGAAACGTTCGGAAGTAGTTTTAGAACATAAGTGGATGTTCTAGGGATATGATAACAACAGGCTCTTTTAGGAGACATTTATCATTCCAGGCTTCCAAGGTAACCTGGATGATAGAGTGACTGTCAGAGTTATAGTTTTCCCTCTGACGAGAGGCAGTATTTTGGACAGGTGGTCCAAGCAGATACTGAGGGAGGTGTGGCGCAGGATACTGATTAAATTCAGTTAACGATACAGTCTAAGAAGTTTGGATTTGGAGTTCATTTATGAACTAGGTCCAATCAGATATCCAGACATATTCTAAGACAGGTATTGCTCATTTCGGGAGATGGCTTTCTCCGCGAACTTGAGATAAAGAGAGACATAGAAAGAAACATCAGGGCGGATCCACTCACTGAGGCTATTCCTCGAACGCAATAGTTTCGGAAATGGGTTTTGTGAAACTGATTAGTAGAGGAGTTGGGTGTTCGGTATCACACGGGCTGTGAGTATGCGACATCGCAATAATTAGCATTGAGTGCAAGTGGGAGATTGTTGGATATAGTGCCCTTAGAGTCAATTATTGGATCACAGGCACGTGATTGCAATGATTGAGGGAGGACCTATACCGGTAGGACAGTCTTACTCAAGATGATAGTATGCTATCTGGTTTATCTTTATCATCGTGTACTGCTTTAGGTAACCTTACAGGTCACTATTGCGCGTTGATAGAGCCCTTAGGATTCTTGCTTGACGGCCAGCAGTATGATGGCGATCATATACGTGGGAGCTGGGGTCTATAAGCACATCCTTAAAAGGTCCCTAGTCGTGGGAGTTTTTGAGACAGGGCATCGATACTCCAGAGTAGACTAGTGTATACAGTCGAGACCCCGATGAGGGGCGGTGGCCGGTCTCACAAGCCACTGGTGTCATTTGGTTCACCTAAGATGTATACAGGTGCTCATTGGGTTATGAGTACACCGGACAGGACTCGCCAGGAACATGCTAGTTGGTCTTATACCTGACGTCAGATAGCAGTTCCCTGGTGACATGTGTACAGGTTAGTTCATCGACCTGAGATCGTCATTTGTCTCGTGTGAGTTCCCACTGTACTTTGATTACTACCTTACCACAGCTCAAAGGAGTCATACAAACAGGTTTTAGTTGGGTACAGTCCCGAGCTTCATGGAGGCAGTGAGCGGATCTGCAGGGGTTCGTCTCTCCCGGTATTAGGGGTGAGTTCGCGCTGTGTCTAGGAGAGCCATTACACGAAGTCCTTGGCCAAGGCAGGAGATTTACTGGTAGGTATTCCAGTAGTATCTCAGGGTGTTCTGGGCTACACTCCGACACGACTTGTACCGCTTTTGGGGTCTGACTTTTACCAACCCCTAGGCCCGCCATGCGATGCTCATAGACGAACAGACCGGACTGTACGGATATTGTCACTGACAGGCTCAGTAGGGTGTCAGGATGAGTTCGCTCATCGACGTCCCTTTTGGTCAATTCCTGGTAGCCCGTTACGTATGGCTAATACCTCTGACGTACTAGTGGTTAAATCCACAGCCAAAGTATTGACGAGTCTTTAGAGTCCCCCACAGACAGTTTCTCAAGTTTCGGGCGAAACGCTGTAGAGGCCGTATGGAGATATGGCAGGGTTCAATCACGTACGTGCGGTATTGCACGGATCATGATCGGACGGTTAGTACTAGCGAGCATTGGTTTAAGCCGGATCTTAGTACTGTACAGTGTAGATTTTGTCTCATTGCATTTGTATTCGGTCGCAATACAAATGCGGGTATGTATATACAGTAGCGGGGTTTTCCTGTAATTTATTACGGGATCGTTTTTCTGAAGTTGCCAGTTTTCTTTCCGTTTCGGCAATTTTCCTTTTGTTCCTTCTTTGGCTGAAAATTGGTGTGGAGGGGGTTATTTGTAAATGTGCTTTTAATAATGGAGAAGACTTTTAGTGACACATGGTTGCTTCATGATTGTGCATCATTGCTTGACTTTTATGATGACATGGGTTGAGTGATGGGTTTTGGAGTGAGACTTTGTGGTGGTGATTATTTCCTCATCATCACCCTTTTCTCTTGCATGCATTATTGCTTTCCCCCCTTGACTTTTCTCTCTCCTCTCATTCTTTTGTTGTTGTGGCCGGCCACA
Organism: Agapanthus africanus; assembly: GCA_030015575.1. NCBI lineage: Eukaryota > Viridiplantae > Streptophyta > Magnoliopsida > Asparagales > Amaryllidaceae > Agapanthus > Agapanthus africanus. The sequence continues at coordinate 322,193,082 of CM057345.1, read as the reverse complement.
CTAGTGGAGGGGCTGTCCATTTTTTGGGGGTGAGAAATTACTCTCTCTTGCTCACATAAATTCCTATAGCACCATTTCAAAGTTCATCCCTCCACTTACACTTCCAAATGGCAACTTCAACAACCCCTAGAGACAAACAATTCTACACTTAGCCTACAGCATTCTTGGACACGTCGGCTCGCCAACTTCGTGCCCGAGTTGCCTCGGTCCAGAGGTGGGAGCCCGTAAAAGAACCCGGCGATGTGGTGCCCTTTCCGACGAGGAGATGAAGATCGGAGATTCCACGAGGAGATCAGGATGGAGGCCGAAGACCGAAGGACACGGATCGCTCGGTATAGATTTCTACCCATTCTCTAGTTAGCTAGCATTAGGTTAATGGCCCGATCCGGGTTTAATAGTACGCGGTAGCGCCGGTTTCTAGTTTAAAAGAAAAGTTTCGTTTCCGCATTTTAACCTCGTACAGATGGCCGGGGCGCTGCCGTGCACTTACAGATAACACTTACTAGTAGATCTCCATAGCAGCCCTGGCAGGGACTTCCAGTTATAGCCAATCGAGCACAACGCAACATCAACCCCCAATACCGGGAGAAATGAAACCCCTCCTATCGCTCATTGCCTCCATGTGATTCGGACTACACCCAAAAGCCACCGTTTTGCACGTTCTCATGAACGTGGTAAGGTGGAAATCAAAGCACGGTAGGAATCACATAAGACTTTATGACGATCTCGGGTCTATAGACTAACCTGTACCAGTGTCACTAAAGAACTGCTATCTGACGATAGGTAAAATACCATCTAGGAGTTCTCGACGAGTCCGTTCAGTGTACCCAGTCTCCACTGAGCACACGTACACCATCTTTGATGTCGAACACCAATAGATGTAGGATCATCCATCGCCCATCATATGGGTCAAGATGCGTATACGCTAGTCTACTCTGGAGTATCGATGCCCTGTCTCGATACACCCTCGACTAAGAACAATTATAGGATGTAATTTTGGACTACCCTGGCCCCACTAGTATGATCTGCATCATAGTCCTAGTAGTCAAGTACATATCCTAAGGGCTTTATCAACATGTGAGAGCAAGACAGTAACACAATACAAGTCAACATGTTAAGACAAAGTAAAACCAGGTAGCATACTATCATATTTAGCAAGAAAGTCCTCTCTATATATATCCAAGCATCCACTATAATATACATCATATGTACAACAATGGCCTCTAGGGCATATATATAACTAACAAGAGCTACCCTCTCTACGAGTGGCGGTTCATTACGAACTAACGGATGAAGAGAATGCTCATCTTCGGCTTGAAGAGCTCGACACCCTCGATGAAACTTGTCTCATGGCACAGCAAAACCTAGAAGTTTACAAAGCAAAGATGACACGCTTATACGAAAGATTGACTAGGCCGAGAACATTCTGCCAAGGCGAACTCGTGCTAGTTGTCAAAAGACCTATGATCCCTAATCGCGCCAAACGTGGGAAATTCGAGCCAAACTATGAGGGCCCATACATCATAGACAAAGTCTACCAAGGTGGGGCTTACTTGCTCATGAATATGCATGGCGAAAGACCCTTCCGGCCAATAAATGGCCGATTCCTTAAAAAATACTATGCCTGACGAGTCACAGCCCAGGTTAATGATAGATGACGACGCTTGTGTCCGCTCGCTGTTTTCCTGAGTACCAAACTCTTTAAGTGCTATCCGGCAAAACTTCGTCGCAAAAACTAACAGCGGGCCGAAATGTCCATAAACTAACAACGGACCGAAATGTCTATAAACTAACAACGGACCAAAACGTCCCTAAACTAACAATAGACCGCAATGTCCTGAAACTAGTTATGGACCGAAACGTCCTTAAACTAACAATGGACCGTAATGTCCTTAAACTAGCTACGGACCGAAATGTCCCTAAACTAATGATGGACCGAAATGTCCTGAAACTAGCTACGGACCGAAACGTCCTTAAACTACCACGAACCGTAGCATCCTTGGGCTAACGCAAAAAAAATGGTACGTCCATAAGCGAAATGGGCACGGATGAAAACCCGAAAGGGCTCCGTGAGTAAAAACAGCAGGGCTACCGGCGAGTTTGTGAAAACCCGAAAGGGGGCAGACTCATAAAAGAAATTCATGAAAATACCTACGTGAGATCCTTACGACTCATAAGGGAGAAACACACTTAGGGATCCCTACGATTCCTAAGGAGAAATTACACTTTCAAGATCCTCACGACTCGTAAGGAGAATCCCCTTATGAGACCCTCATGGCTCATAGGATTCAAAAGCCTTAAGCTACAGGGATCTGAACCTGTTCTTAAGCCATCACATTCCCCAGTTTGCCCTACAAACGGATCAATATTGACCCTTGTATACAATCCACGAGCACGAATAAACGTCTCCCCCACCAAGTTCCACCAATGGCGCGAAATGTCCTCATGTGGTGAACGACACTTGTAAGTCCTCTCGACTTATAAGGAGAAAACACTCTTGTAAGATCCTTACGACTTATAAGAGAAAACGCACTTAAGAATCCTCACGATTCTTAAGGAGAAAACGCACCTACGAGATCCTCACGACTCGTAAGGAGAAGCACCTTTATGAGACCCTTACGGCTCATAAAGTCAAAAGCCTTAGTCGACAGGATCCTAACCCTGTTTGCTAAGCCACCTTTGTTCGAATCGACAAAAGAAAATGATGATTCGCTCCTGGCAATATCCCAGTTGTAGCGATGCTGATGCTTAAATCGGTAACAAATTCCAAGTCCTTTCACGGCAAGTGACGATTCGCTCCTGGCAATATTCCAGTCGCAGCGATGCTGATACTAAGATTGGTATCAGATCTCAGGTCCATACACAGAACAAAATCAGCGAACTAAAAATAAAAAATATATATATAGCCGAAATGATTGGGCAACTAGCAATAAAAATCAGCGAGTAAAAAGAAAATAGCCGAAATGATTGGGCACCGCGAAAAATAGCCGAAATGATTGGACAATCACGACTTTCGCGATATAAAAGCTGAAATGATAGAGCATCGCGGAAAGAAATTAAAAAAATGAAAGAATGAAACTTTTGCCCTACAGGCGAGTCCATACTGACCCCTGTATACAATCCATGGGTATAAACGAATTATCCCAACAGACTCTGTCAAAGGGAGAGTCAAATCTTGACGGCAACGTCTGCATCCCAGAAGATCAACACGGCGTTCCTTCTCGACACCGCAGAAAGTGGAGCAACAATGACCTCCCTGTCAGAGCAACGATCTGTCTCGGAAACAAGTCAACCAATGACCTCCCTGCCAGAACAACGCTCCATCTCGGAAACAAGTCATCCAATGAACTCCCCGCCGGAACGATGCTCCGTCTCGGAAACAAGTCAACCAATAAGCCCTCGATTCGTCTCGACTCATAGGGGAAAGCCTTAAGCAATGGAGATAAGGACCCGTTTCCTAAGCACTGGGGCCCTGCAAGTCGGTCCAAGATGGGCCATTGTATACTATTCACGGGCCATACTCTCCAAAGTCGAATCTCGACAAGGAGGGAAACAACCACTTACGAGTCCTCTCAACTTATAATGGGGAAAAATTCTCTTGTGAGATCCTTATGACTCTCAAGAGAAAATACACACTTAGGAATTCTCTTGATTCCTAAGGAGAAATTACACCTACGAGATCCCCTCGACTCGTAGGGAGAAAAGTCTTTATGAGACCCTCACGGCTCATAAAGTTGAAAAGTCTTAAGCAACAGACCTGAACCTGTTTCCTAAGCCATCGCTACCCTACAAGAAGGTTAAGATGGACTGCTATCTACTATTTACAGACCACATTTGCTAAAGTAACATGCCAATGACACAGCAAAGAAAAGAAAGCGATAGTACAAGATAAATAAAATGTGTCTTTTATTCATAAATTCAATTAAGTACAAGATACATCATATAAGAGAATAAAAAAAAGAATGAATGCATTTTATTCATAGATTACAAATTTTCAGTTGATACAAAAACGGCTACTGAGAAGGAGGCATCTTCAGTAAGTCAGCAAGCCGCTCGCGCACTCCTCTCAACTCCTTTTCATGGTCGGCCGCCGCGGCCAACTCCGTTTCGACTCGGGCCCGCTCCGCAGTCCTACACCACCCGCTCCGCAGCGCCCGTCTCAACGTCAACCCATCTGAAATGCATCACTGGAGATTGTCAAAGACGGCTTTCAACTGCGCGGCATTAGCTTCAACCTGGGCGTGCAACCGGGCAAATTCGCTTGAAGCTATTTCATGTTCCTTTCGCCTCAGGGTCGCCTCTTGTTCAAAATGGCGGATGAAAGGAACACTACTTTCGACCCACGCAGCCCGCTGGGAGTTCAAAGCCGATACTTCAGGAGCGGGACGCTTGAGCTCAATCTCATGCAGGCAAGCCTCAATCTTTCTGCAGTAATTAACCCAAGGCTCGACGACACCCTCATCATGGAAGTTCACGAGCGTCGCTAGCATAGGATTAACCTCAGCAGCAAAATCTGCAGCGAATGCGAGGGCCTCGACGTCAAGATCCTTGATGAATTCGCTCAACATTCGCAGGCTAGTCGCAGCGCCCCTCGAAGATGGGCGTTTAGTAAAGGGCCCTGTCGACATTAGGATGCGAGACTCAAACGCGGCTGGAGCCGGGGCGATTGCTGCAAAACAAATTATGGTCAAAAGTCGACTCGGGAGGTAAAGAAAATACACGAGCGATGGAGTCTACTATACCGGCTGTGGCAGATGGCAAAATTGGGAGTACCGAAGGCACGGCTATTCTCTCATCTCCTCCTCCGATTCGTGACACTGCGATCAATATAAAGAAGACTTAGCAACAATACGGCTATTCGTGAAAGAAAGAAGGAAACAATAGCTGAAGGATATACTAACCAGTACCAGGAGGCGGAATGACTTCCGACTGGAAGGAGAAATGTGGGTTCAGCACCTGGTATAGATGGTCGAAAAGGACTCCTGCAGAGTTGCGACAATATACTGTCAACACGAGGAAGATGGTGTCCACAGTTAAACTAAATAAATCTCAAACATATACCTTCCAGCATTTGGAGGACATAGGAGAAGGCGAGGAAGCAACAACCGTCATGGCGGCGACCGGAGGTGCTTCAGATGGCACAATCTCGGCGTTCACTGCCCCTACAAACAAAATATCATCAGGAGAAGCTGAACGGGATTGTGAAATAAAAATAGAACAGTGACTCAAGACTTACCTGACGGGTCATCAACCAAAACCACGATGGAAGCATCACCAGGCGTTGCGGCTTCTTCGCACTCCCCCAGAGGAGGAGTTTCTGCGCCCGTGGCTTCATCCCCTGATTCGACGAGGGCCGTCATAACGCTTGCGACGCTCACCGACGCCTGGGAGCCACACGAGGAAAGAGCAGCGGTCTGGACGGTCCCAGATTGTCACGACCTGAAGGTACTGTAACAACCCCAAAATCTTTATACATTTGTATTATCCCTCTTCAATAATATACCGTATTTATTTGTACTTGGTATTTTCCGTTTTCTCTTAAATTTATTATTATTTTATTTCTCAATCTATTATGTATATTTTTCTAGGTACAATTTCTTTTTCTTATATTTAAGTTTTTAACTTCTCATTCTTATTTTTCCTTTCATAAATATTAAACCCAAATCCATTATTCTTATTCTCTACAGCCCATCTAAAAAGCCCATTTTCTTTTTAAGCAACATCATATATTTAATTCTAATTAAATATGTGCATGAACAACCTTGTATCTCATTGGTTAAGTCCTTGCATTGTTATTCCATAAGTCACATGTTCAAATCCCCATTCTTGCAATTATTTTTTATCATTTTTTATTCTTCTCATAACCTACAAATGAGACCTTTCATTTCCAAAATGAATGGTGACCTTTCATTTCTCTTTTAATTCTCATATTGAATGCATATATTATTATACATAATTCACCATTACACCATCTTTATTGTCCTCCTCCATCTTTTCCTTCCTCATATTTTTTTATCTCTCACTTCTCCCTCTTCACCTAGAGTCCAAGAAGAAGAACATGAAGAAGTCTTCAAGAAGGTCTCGCTACTAACGCGAGCCTATCGGCGGATAGACAAGCCCGGTGACAATACCGGCTTGTGCATGTAAGTCCCTTCTCTCTTTCCCTCCCTCCATCTCTTTCTTTTTCTCTTTATATTTCTCTTATTTTATATTGCCATGAAAAAAACTTCCCTTGACATATCATAGTTCCTAAATAATTATTAAATGGATACATATATAAATAATGAACACACAAATATACACACATATATAGTTTGTAAAGTCTTTTTCATTACCCTCAATTCACATGTTAAGATTTCATAGTGACCAATTAGGATTGCATATTTTTTGTTTTATTTTATATCACTTTATTTAAAGTTTGTAAAGAAAAATGAAGTTACGAATAAATACCATGGTTTTCTCATTTCTCACTATGACATATCAATACCTTTAGTTTTAAAATAATTTTTAGAAATTAATTTTTAATTCTGAAAATTTCAGGAAATTTACAAATGATAGAATATATTATTTTGTACACTCTGTAAAAATTTTAGATCGAACCGCATAACGGTTTAGGAATTACATCGTTTTTATTCACTGATCGTAAAACAGAAAACTGCAGTTATCGGTCAACTTCTAAGACACATAACTTGGTATACCGGTATCAAAATTGAGTAAACTCAGGTGTTTTTGATATCTACATCGAATTATCTAGATTTTCTTAGTTTTATAGTTTTACTGAAAACCTATCTAAGATAAAGAAAACTGCGTTACAATATTAAGTGACGGATCTGGACAGAATCTGTTCCGATTCGCACACTGTTTTTAAATTGGACATAACTCGAACACCCGATGTCCGTTTGTGACAAAATTTAGATGTGTAGATGCACCATTTATAGAAATATAATTTTATGTATATTATATTACTTAGGAATGCATGAAACAATCTGATATAGGCTTTGCAATACATTATATAGTTGCTGTCCAGAAATCTGAATTTCTGTTTTAAATGCTGATATTAAAATAATCATAACTAGAGCTTCAGAAATCCAAATCATGTGAATCTTGGTGTTTTGGATAAGTACATCGAAATACCTATAATTTTATAATAATCTTCGTAACCTGAAACCCGATAGTAATTAACTCAAACCGCGTTTTAAAAATATGTGACGGTGCCGAATAGATTCTGATCCGTTTTGCGCGACGATACGAAAACGTATATATCTCTCAAACCGGTAGTCGTATTTAGGTGAAACTGGAACTCACACATGCAAAACATTTAGAGCCATATTTTTGTTTATATTCCGCATTCGTTCAACTTGATTAAGTAGTGGTACATAATATTTCTTTACAGCATTGTTTATGGTAGTTACTTGAATAATATACTTGACTCATTTCATGCTATTCGAATATGTATACATACTTATCTCGATCATTAAATTGTTGTATGTACATAAAGACGATAATTAAATACTTGAGTTGTATTTTGAAAACTATAAAAAAGTATTTTTACATAAAACCCCCTCAAGTTTTATAAATTACCCTAAGGACCCTAGCAATTATAAGACTTCGATTCACATCCCTGATTGTCTGACTCGGGTTAGAGTCTGACTATTTCTGACTTGAATATGATTCAAGTCAATCTATATTCTTTTATATTCCAACTCAATATGAATACATGAATCCCTGAATCTAGTTAGCAATCTATATAACTTGACCGAACCGAACCATGGATATTCTTTTTACATGTTTCCCAGTATTCCATTTACATGACTCTATGGTTATAACCATTTCCTGATATCATGGTTTCGGTCGGTCAGTTAATCAATCTTACAATCAATACAATTTTTACAAGATAACAATACAAACAAGACATCGCGGGGTTTAAGGGGTAGATTGGTACGGAAGGTGTTAAAGGTGGCACGAGGTGGTCAGATTAATACACCTAACCTGAATCCTATTGCTGTTGTACCGTGGCATAACGGTTCCTTGTACTACACGTGCCCTAGTCTCTGGCAAGTGAGACTCCCCTCATATACACTGGCATTCTTCTGTACCAAGCTACAAATAACAGCGTTAACATAACATTACAACAATAGTTTACACTGTAAAAATGTATCTTCTTATTCTGTCTTCTCTACTTCCCTCTTACCTTTGGGACTTACCGAGCGATCTGTTCGCTGACGACATTCTGTTCTCTCTTCTTTGAATGTCGTCAGGTGACTTGGACCCGGCAGAAGTAGAGCCAACAGAAGAAGACTTGGAGCAATTTGCCGAAGACCCAGCAGTATAATTTCATTGTACACTTTCTTTTCAGTACTTTCCTTTTCCTGTTATGCCACTGTTTAGGCATCTTTATTTCAGTTGTATTTTCCTTTCTATGTATTGTACAAAGAATGTTATTAAATAAAAGTTGCTGTTCTTTTATACTCTTGTCTCTTGTGTATTTATTTTATATTGCTTAGATACGCTTAGCGTATGTACTTCTGAGTACATACGTAGCGGGCCTCGTCGCGTCCACTTCGCCGTACACTGGGAAGCGGGGCGTGACAGGTACGGAACGTGACCGGCACTTAAATTACGAAATGTCTAGAGGCGTAACGTAATCTAAGCAAGCCGAAGCCCAGAAATCTAAACCCTTTACAAGAAGAAGTGTATGAAAACAAGTTTTAAAAACAACATCAAATTTCTCAAAAATTTCGGCAGAGTCTCCGTTGTTAAAACTGGCCCCAAACGGGTACAAATATAAATATATAAGCAACAATAAAAAGGCATCCCCAAGAGGGAGCTAGCCCTACGCCAAAAAGGCGGAAACAACCACACAATGCACTAAAATATACAACACCGAAGGGCGAGATTCAAAACTCAAAAGAAAATCCAAATCCACCAGAAAACCATAATAATATAAGCGCGACTCTAAGGTCGAAATAAAAACAACTGGTCTTCTAAACTATCAACTAATACAAGTCTGGTTGATGGAGCTTACTAGATACAAATGAAATAATAAACGTATAATGGCAGTCCTGATACAAGTGAACCAACCTACCAAGCAAATCACCCTGAATGAAATGATGTGCCAGCAAGCTTCCAAGGAAACCTGTACGTCGAAACCTGTAAGAAAAATTTGGCATAACGGGGGTGAGTTGCCAACTCGTGAGTAGAAAACATCTGCGAGTAGAAATCGCATGCACGACGCTCTCCTAGGTCATAATAATATATTTAAATATATCACTAGTCATCTAGTAGTAACATGTCATGTGTATGAGTATGTATGCACCATGAATGTAAAACAATCAACCATGAAATCTGGGTATATCTGTATAAGAAATCTTTAACTTTATCATAGTAAAATTTGTATGGTAATCTGAAACAGCAATGAAATCCATGGAAATCCATGTCAAGCATCGACACAAAACATGTAAAACTCAAATCTCATTAGCTCATAGTCTCAATATCTCATAGTCTGAATCTCTCGGGCTCCGTCAGTCCGGATCGGCCCATATCATCAAATCTCACGACAACGGTCGGTATCCTCCGGATATCCGCCGTGCCAGACATCACCGGTAGGTAGTCTTCCCCTGCCAGGATCATCGTCTACAACTCGATCTTCTTGCTCCGGGGTACCATACCGGGCCCACCATGTACCCGAGACGGTTCATCCACTCCTCGAACCGGGTCTCGAAATCCAACAGAAAACATGAAATCTCATGGTGGATGATATATACATCACGAGAAAACCGCAACTTGTATTTTAAAAAGAAAGGGAGAGAGAGAAGTTTTATTATATATTCTTGCGGTTTTCCCCAAAATCCAGAAAATCTCATAGAAATCCAAAATCCCAAAATCATGAGTAAGTAATAATGAGTATCGGCATAAGCCCCACAATACTGCATGATAGTATGAAAATGTGAATGCATGAAGTGTCTATGTAATAAATGCAATGTCTAACTAGCACATGAGAGTAATCATACCCTATTATATTGATCTAGCCTTTAGTTGGTTCTATCAATAAAAATAACATGTTCTAAAGTGTACGTGACATAGCAATTACCAATGATGATGTGTGTGAGCCGGCAAATAAGTGTACGTGGAATATGCGCATCATCGGTAATGGTTCTGGTGTCCTAACAGGCAGAGTTTCATATTAACTAAAGAAACATATGTATGAACATGCAACGTGATGATTACAATCTGAATATAAAGGTGAATGTGTATTAACCACTCATTTGGAATATACATATCTAACTACAAACTATATGACTCGAGCCTAAACTAGTATCTATCTAACCCACTAAGGAACTAAACTAAAGAAACTAGTCGATAGGAAATAAGAATCCACCTAAAGTCTGAGTTGATATCTCTAATAGTCGGCGATCCAGCCTCAATAGCGTCACGTACATAGTACGACTTCCTCGAGTCAAGAGTGCGGATCAATCATCACATCTATACCTCGTACGGTAAAATCCATCGTACGGCATCCTAAAATCGGGGTACGGGTCAACTATCACCTATGTACATCATCATTCGTATAATATCATCATCAAATATTATCATGATCAAGGGTACTGTTCTATAATCGCATACATCCCAATATCATCAAACATATATCATTGTCTGTGTAAATATTTATCGTCAAATGGTCCTCAGAAATATCATGTCACATATATCATATCGTGATTAAGTCACATATTACAATCCGGGTTCTATTTTAGAGTCTCGTATATCTCAATATCATCATCACCTATTATCGTTTATGTATAAATATCCATTTTCTCATTTCCCAACGATCCGCTAATATCATAGTACATCTCATATCATACTCGATCGTATATCTTTAACTCACGGCATCACGCCCAATCATACTGACTCCTCCCCAGATATCATATAATCTCCACATATCACGTGTATATGTTACACACACACACACACACACACACAAACACATATAGAAACCTACACACATTCATATATATATATATATATATATATATATATATATACACACACATATATATATATACATACATATATATATACATATATATATAGATACATACATATATAGATACATATATATATACATACATATATATATACATATATATATAGATACATACATATATAGATACATATATATATACATACATATATATATACATACATATATATATACATACATATACACCAAGTCAAATGTATGTGTGTGTGTGTGTGTCTACCTGAAACCTACGAATTCCCTCCAAGGCATTCATCCTCTGGTTAAGTCTTTCTAAATCAGTCTAGTCCAACCTAAAGTCTTTAATAGGACCCTACTCACCAAGAATCTAAGGTCACGTCCGACTTCTTAATGACAGTAAGTAATATCCCTATTCTACGTTTGCGGGGGTGCTAAACGCCATCTACCCGACTTCCCCCGTAGATATACATCTACTCACCTGGCCCTTGTCTGCCGAAGTCGATGCCTCCATCTTCTTCTTCATCGTCCGAAGTCCACGTGAGGGGTAGCTATACGCAAACATATACGTACATCGTAAACCAAATCGCTGATAAAACAAAAACGACGCACGAAGCGCATAAGTTAAAACCTATGACCCGCTCATGAAAAATAACAAATAGCCCTCGACATCGGCGTACAAACGCTGATTTTTCGAGAAAAACCCAAACATACAAATCATAGTCCCAAAACTTACTAGTTCTAATATACAATAGATTGCAACTTATCGAAAACTCAAAATAGTTTAAATCGGTTTATTTCCGAAAACCTAGAAAGCGTTAATTGACCGTTTCATTTTAAAACATGATGTTTAAATGAAACTAATGGCCATAATATTCACTAAATATTATAACTAAGTCATACAAATCATTACTATATTTTTATCACACTAATTTGTATTAAATTGAAAATTCTAGTTTGCAATTTTATCCAATTTCAACACCTTTTAAGCAAAAATTCACAATTCCACAACTAAACTTGATTTTGCATGTTTTAAATTGTTAAACCACTCAAGGAAACCTTAATGATGTGCTAAAACCCTAACTAGATTTTTAATCCCACATTTAAATAAATTTCAAAATCCTAGTTTACAAAATAGCATATTTATGAAAATTTTAAAGTAAAAGCTAGCAATTTGTAACAAGATTTTGTTTCACATTCAATTAACATGTTAATTTACACATTAAAACCTTAATTTAATGATAAAAAACCTAATTAGAATTTTGTCTCACCAATATATATATATTATAAAAACCTAGTTAGCCAAAAAAAACTAATTACAACAATTTAAATACAACAATTTACAAATTAGCAACTAATTTAAGTTTCTATGTCTTAACTTATTTAATTACACCATATAATCATGAACACATTGTAAAAACCCTAACTTGATTTTAGAAACCCTTTCTAGAATTTCCTAAACATGAAATTATAACCAAATTAACACTTTAAAAATCTAGATTAGCATATTTAAACTAACAATTTAACAACTAGATTAAAATTATACCTTACAAGTTTTGAACCCTAGGTTGCACTAGCCTCCAAGACACCTCCTTTCTCTATGCTTTAAACAAATTAGGGTTTGGGAAGAGGTATAATAGGGTTTAGGTTTGAATTAGTGAAGAAAATTGTGGATTTTTGTGGATTTTTGTGAATTTTTGCATGAATATTGAAGAAAAAAGAGAGGGGGAAAATGGGGACAGCAGCAGGAGAGGCTCGGCCAAGGGGTGTGGGGAGGGGAAAGTGAGGGATTTGTGTAGAAATTTCTAAGAAGAAACCATCTCTCAAGTGCATTTAATGCTTATGACATCATTTTTACAAAAAAAAACCCATTTTAATTCAATTTTGATCCATTTTCAAACCATAGAACTACAAACTTGGAAAGTCTTGAAAAAAATTTTGTTAACACTTGATTTTAGTTTATAATGGTTCCTAAGTATGTAATTTACCCATTTAAATTTGTATTTAATACTAATTTAATGTATTTTAAAGCTTAAAATATTACTAAAAATAATTAATTAAGGAAAAAATTTTAAAAGACTAGAAATTTTTAAGTGACAATTTAGTGACCAATTTCTAGCAATATCTTATCTAAATTTTGTATAATTAGGCCTATATTGAAAAAATAATTATTTTGACTTTTTATGGAAAAGACTGATTATTTTACCGATTATCGAAAAACTGCCTAACCGATTTTCGAAAAGTTACACAGATTCTAGAGAAAGGGTAGCAATTTCGGGCACGGTAACCGCCAGGCTTTCACCCGTCATCCCATCGCCAAGACTTGGCCCTGCAGAAAATGCATATGTCAAAATTCGAAGATTTAGTTCTAATAAAAAAAACTCAGCGTTACGTTACCTTGGAGGACCTTTTCGGTTTCTTTCCGAGCTGCACGCGCTACTTATCTACAGGCGGTAGACAACGTAGGGGGGAAATCCGCCGAAGAGGTATCAGCAGGGGGGATGCTGCTTGAGCCTGCACCCACGGCCAAACTGGCATCGCGTTCACTCGCCACACGTTTCCTACGCTTCTTGTCGGTCTGAGCAGTGAGAAATGATCTCCTCAAGACCTCTGAAAAAGGGACGTCGTCGTCCGAACCAAACTCTGCCTCCGAAGCCGTTACAGCGTCTGTCATCGGCTGCTTGAGCAAAGCCTCCTGCGGTAATGTTGCAGGAGCTGGGGCCGCAATAGCCGGCTCTAGAAGCGTCGTTGCACCACCGCTCGGGATCGGTACCGCAATTGGAATAACCTTAGTCAAGGTAGTCCCTGCAACAAAATAAGGGAGAGGGTCAGAGCACGAATAAAGAAAGGAATAAAGGCATAATGAACGGAATTTTACTAAGGCCCAAAGAAGCGCGGAGCCTCTCTTCCTCTTCGAATGTCTTGAGGGAAGCCGCGAGAGCCTCTTCGGCAGAAATATCTGTTGAAGAAGAAAGTGTCAGTAGAAGCATAATAAAAGAATATAGCTGCGGAAGAATGTAACCGAAGTATACCTGACTTCGCGATGGTGATCAGTGCCGCTTCACCGTGAGCCAGTCGCTCGGAAGCCATAAGGGCAGCCTGGAGATCAGTATCATCCGCAGGCGCGATGAATAAACCCTCGTTGGTCCCATACTCGCACAAACCCTCGCTGTAAGGAGCATGGGGCTCCTGGCCGAGTACAACGTCAGCAGAAAAGAGCAACTTCTTCTTTTTCTGTGAGCGAACGCCGGCGACCGATGACACGAGCTTAGCTTGACGGACATTTTCGGGCGACGAGTCCTGATTTCCGTACCCACTCCAGACTCCGGGGATGCTGCAGCTGCCGTTTCTACAGGAATACGGGGTAGAGGCTTCTCAGTAAAGGCGCGCGGGACCGCAACCGCAGCAGCTCCTCTTAAGGAAGGACGAACAATGGTCCGTTGCTTTAAGGGAACAGCTAGATTACTAGCAGGGGCTGCACCCTTGCGATCGAGCAGTAACCGCTTTTCTTCCCTAATAACAGCACCCGTCGCATGCTGGTACCACTCCACGTATGCGTTCAAGGCTTTCGGAACGCAGCTCGGCTCACTGATAAAAAAAGTTGGATCCAATGTTTAGACGCATGAAATGGTGCAGCGCGCTGTGGATACTCTCTTCCGTAACAACCGGCTCAGCTACAAAAGCCTCAAGCTGGACACCCTAATCGTAATTCGATTGTTGAGCGAAACGGTGCGGGTTGTACCTCATGAACAGCGCCGAGTCGTTCTGCCTGAACACTAAAAAACCCGGCCTGATTGAATACAAATGCAGAATCTCCCGAGCCTTTAAGGTAGAAGCCCCGTCTTTGAAAGTATTGAAGGGTTCCGGCAGCGCCCAGGCCAACAAAACGTGGCCAAAATGCGGAACAAAAATTTTCTAAACTGGCGCTACCGCTACCCGATTTACGGATCGACCTTAAACCATAAACTAGCATGCTAACTAAGAGTTAGAATCATTATACCGAGTTGATCCGTGTCCTTCGGTCTTCATTCTAACCTCCTAGCGGCTCCTTGATGTGGTTTGGTCGCCGGTCTTCCTCCATCTCCGATGATCCACCCGAAGGAAACGGCGCAAGCTCCAACCTCGACGAACGAGGTAACCGACGCTCCAAAGTCGCTAGCTATGGAGAGTCGAGGTGTAGTAGTGTGTCACTATGTATTTCTCTCTACCCTTGAGCTCAATGAGAAACTCAAGAAGAAGATGAAGGAGGTGAAAGCTTTTGGCATGAACAAAATGGCTATGTGTTTTTCTTGAGAGCATGAGAGAGTGAGAGTGATATGAAAAATGAAGTGTAATGTAACAAATGAAAATCAACTCCACATGAAAAGTGCCCCCCCCCCATTTCTCATGCCCACAAAAAAATCATTTTCTTTTTCCAATTACAATAAACAAATCCAAACCATACTATACACCATGCTTTGACTCATGCCCATACTATGAACTATGTTCATGCCACCTCACATATTCCACCTCATTTATGAGTCAAATGAATTTTCCAAAATTGGAAAATCATACAAAAGAGGTGGACACCTTCTAGAAGCTATTCCGTATAAAATACGGAATACTTCCCGGTACATGTATCAAAATACATATACGCGTATTCGTACCAAAAATACGAATAGCCAAGAGAGAAAACGAATAGTGAACAATAATACTAGAATACGAATATACAAATACATATATAAATTATTAAATCAAAATCCGATTTAATAATTCGGCTTAATCCTAAACCACTAGTATTATCAACCGTCCGATCAAAGTCTGCGCAACAAGTGCACATATTTAATCGGACACCTGTATGTATCAACATACGCCATGTACACCATATTTCCTGAACCGTGAAAAAAAAACCTCTGTGTGGGACTCTAAGGACTCGTCAATACGCTGGCAGTGGGTTTAACCACAAGCACGTCAGCGGCACTAGCTGTACGTAACGGCTACCTAGGTATTGAGCGAAAAGGAGGCCGACGAGCAAACTCATCCTGAACTCCTACTGAGCCTGACAGTGACAATATCCGTACAGTCCGGTCTGTTCGTCTAAGAGTATCGCATATCGAGTCTAGGGGGTGGACCCCTAACAACGCGATATATAGTGTCGGCATGATACCCATCACCTCCTAAGAAACTATCGATCCTGGATCGGTAATTCTCGTCTACCATGGCCATGGATTTATGGTGATGGCCACCCGTACACAATGCGACATCAACCCCCAATACCGGGAAAGACGAATCCCCAACGATCCGATCACTGCCTCCATGAGGCTCGGGACTGTACCCAACTAAAACCTGTTTGCACAACTCCTTTGAGCCATGGTAGGGTAGTAATCAAAACACAGTGGGAACTCACACGAGACAAATGACGATCTCAGGTCGACAGACTAACCTGTACACATGTCACCTGGGAACTGCTATCTGATAATAGGTATAATACTAACTAGAAGGTTCCCGACGTGTCCGTCCAGTGTACTCATAACCCAATAAGGACCTGCATACTATCTTAGGTGAACAAACTAACACCAATGGCTTGTGAGACATGGCCACCGCCCCTCGTCGGGGTCTCGATCAGTATATACTAGTCTACACAGGAGTATCGATGCCCGGTCTCGATACTCCTATGACTAGGGACATTTAAGGATGCGCTTATAGACCCCGGCTCCCACATATATTGTTAGTTATATGTATGACCTAGAGGCCATTACTGTACATATGATGTATATTATAATGGATGCTTGGACATATATAGGGAGGACTTTCTTGCTCGACATGATAGTATGCTATCTGGTTGTACTTTATCTTAACATGTATTCTGATTGTCTCTATATTACATGTTGATAAAGCCTTTAGGATATGTACTCGACTACTTGGACTATGATGAGATCATACTAGTGGGGATACGGTAGTCGACGAGTACATCCTATAACTGTTCCTAGTCGAGGGTGTATCGAGACAGGGCATCGATGCACCAGAGTAGACTAGCGTATACGCATCTTGACCCATATGATGGGTGATGGATGATCCCATATCCATCGGTGTTTGACATCAAGGATGGTGTACGGGTGCTTAGTAGAGACTGGGTACACTGGACGGACTCGCCGAGAACTCCCAGATGGTATTATACCTCACGTCAGATGGCAGTTCTCCGGTGACACTGGTACAGAGTAGTCTGTTGATCCGAGATCGTCATAGAGTCTTATGTGATTCCCACTGTGCTTTGATTTCCATCATACCACGTCCAAGAGAGCATGAAAAAAGGTGGCTTTTGGGTACAGTCCCGAATCGCATGGAGGCAATGAGCGATAGGAGGGGATTCGTCTCTCCCGGTATAGGGAGTTGATGTTGTGCTGTGTTCGATTGGCTATAACCGGAAATCCCTGGCCAGGGTTGCTGAGATTTACTGGTAAGTGTTATCAGTAGTTTCTCGAACAGTTATAGACCTCATATCGACACGACTTATCGAGCTACTGGGGTCTGACGTTTACCACCCCTAGGCGAGATATGCGACATATCAGACGACGAGACCGGACTATACGGGAGTGTTACTTATTGGATTCACAGGAGAATGTACAGGCTTTCTTGTTGATCTTCTGAGCGCTCAATACCTAGGTGGCTGTTACGTTTAGCTGACCGCTTGCAGCTTGTGGGTGTTTGATATGATCATCACCTACTGCCGGCGTATTGACGATTCTTTAGGGTCCCACACAGAGGTTTCTTGGCTCAGGAAAAACGGAGTAGGAGCACATATGTGATATGTGCGGGACCGAGGATAATGCGATATGTGATACCGTATTGGATTCTCGCGATATAAGATATCGGCCGGGTATATGTGATATAGCCGGGTCATCGTATTAGTTGGTTATATGCGATATAGCCGGATTGTCGGATCAAGTGTTGATTCGATAATTTAATGTATAATAATATATATGATATATTAAATTACATTAACTAATATTAGCTCACTAAAAGATTCTTTTTCTCACTCGGGTAATACATTGATATATATGCGATATATGTTAATTGTATTATTTTATTTTGTTGCAATAAATATTATATATATGATATATAATATTGTAACATGATATGATAACTAATGCAACAAGTTTAGTGGAGTTTAAACATGATTAGGGTTTGGATTAGGGTTAAGACTTCTAGTTGATTCTAGAAGCTTTACTTTTGTTTTGTGAAAGATATTTTGTTATGACTCATGCTTTAACCCAAGCCAAACCCTAACCCTAGTTAAATCTCTACATGGGTTTAGTTGACCATGGTGCATTAATCATCATATTTATCCTTTCATTATTCATCACAAAAGGTTTGATGTTTATTGTTCATCTTCTTCCTTCTTTCTTTCTTAGAAAAAGCTTTCTAACTTTTTCAAGGTGATGAAAAATGAGTGAGTAAATGAAAATAAAAGAGAGCAAAAATCCTACTTCATCATCCTCATCTATCCTTACCATTTAGATGAGGGTGTTCACTTCATATTATGAGTGTTAGCTTGTGTTAACGAAACTTCAAGGTAGATCATCTATTTTATCGAAGATCGGAAGCAAGACTGCATCTTTCTCTTCGTGAAGCCTCTCGAGAGTCCGGAACACGATGATCGCAGCGAAGGGACCTCAACACGGAGCTTAAGAAGTGAAGGACCGGATCTACAAAGGTTGTAATCCCTCTCACTTAGTGTTAAAAAGTTTAACATGCTTGTTTTCGCCTAAACCCTAGTTTAAAGATCCGGCTTTGGGTTGTTCGGCATGGCTAATTTTTTAATCGGGCATGGTTGATGCCTCGTAGACCCTTGTGCGCGTGCATAGCAACCCTACATATATGATCACCATCATAATGCTGGCAGTCAAGCAAGAACCATATGGGCTCTATCAACATGTACATGATGATAAAGACAAACCGGATAGCATACTATCATCTTGAGTAAGACTGTTTTATCGGTATAGGTCCTGCCTCAATCATCAGAATCACCTGTCCGCGACTAAGATAATTGCATTGAGGACACTATAGCCAACAATCTCCCACTTGCACTTAAGGCCAATTATTGCGATGTCGCATACTCACAGCCCGTGTGATACCGAACACCCAACTTCTCTACTAATCAGTTTCGCAAAGCCCGTTTGCGAAAATGATTGCGTTCAAGAAATAGCCTCAGTGAGTGGATCCGCTCCAATGTTTCTTTCTGTATCTCTCTTAATCTCAACTTCATGGAGAAAGTTATCTTCCGAAATGAGCAATACCTGTCTTAGAATTTGTCTGGATATCTGATGGGACCCAGTTCTCAAATGAACTCCAAATCCAGCAAACTACTCAGACTGTATCGTCGACTGAATTTAATCAGTATCCTGCGCTTTGCCTTTCCTCAGTATCCTCTTGGACAACCTGTCCAACATACTGTCCCTCAAAAGAGGGAAAACTATAACTCTGATAGTCACTCTGTCATCCATGTCACCTTGGAAGCCTAATATGATAACCGTCTCCTGAAGGAGGCTGCCGTTACCATATCCCAAGAACATTTACTTATGTTCATAAACTGCTTCCCAATGTTTCTGCAGAATTGGATTAATATATGTTTATTACAGCTAGTGCAAAAAACAATATCTGGCGTGGTACTTGACATTTCATAATTAACTCAATTGCCTAAGCAAGTGATATGCTAATCATGTAGATCTCTCTCCCCTTTAGTCTGTAAGACACCTTTAGAGAGGTTGACCCATCACCTGCAGGTAGACCACCATGCCAGGAGTCGTCCATTTAATGTCAAAATACCCAGATTAGGATACTTCCCAAATCTAGATCTAAAACTATAGATCTAGTAACCAGAAACCCTGATATTACATCCATATCCTGTGTGGAGAAACAACTTTGTGACAACCATAGTACAACCGATCGTAGTATAGGAATATCTCTTCCTATTAAGTGCATATCATCCCGAATCCTCGGACATCACACCCTACTGAAAGGTTCCTAGGCACTCTAGTAAGGTCTCACAAGGCATCGAACATGCCAATTTAAAATTTTTAGTGCCGAGAAACCCTAGACTACGGATCGTCGCTAGAATTCTAGGCGAAACTAAAAGCTAGTTAACACTTAACTACTAGGATACGGAAATTACAACCTTTGTAGATCCGGATATCCACCTCCACGGCTCCACAACGAAGTCTTCTCGCTGTCCATCTTGAAGCTTGGACTCTCGTGACGGCTTCATCGGAGAAACGTGCGGAATAGGTCGTCGGCTTCGTGTCAAAGACGATCTACGTCGAGGTTGCACAAACTCAAGCTCCGACTTCACAAACTTGTGAAACTTGTGAAGTAAACACCCAAAACAACTTGGCAAGAGGTAGAGGGTGAAGAAATAGGAGATGGGTTCACTTTAGATTTGGATTTTGCTCACTAGATCACAAGTTGCCATTGATGGCATGAAGGTTGCTCACTTGAAGAAGAAGAAGAAGATGAGCTAGAATATTATGATAACTTGAGTTAAAATGAATAATAAACTCAATATTTATCATAACTTAACTAAGGTTAAGTGTAGAGAATTAACCATGGTGATTAGAGTGGGTTAGGGTTAAGCAAAATGACAAGAATGGTTGCATAAAGTCAAATGTTCATGAAGCATCTCATAAGAAACAAAACTTGCCACCATTATCATTTATACTTATCCAAATGAATAAAAGAACAAATAAATGAATAAATAAATATGTAAAACCCTAATTATCATAATAACCATGGTTTAATCCTATTCACTTAACCATATGATCAAGTATCATCAAACATGATACAAAAAGTGCACGAAAGCATATCACATATACAATGTGCATCAAGTGAGAAAAATCCGTTTAAAGTGAACCAATACTAGTTAATGCAAAGTAATATATCAAATATATAATTATACATTAAACCATTAAATCAACACTTGATTCAATGATCCGGTCATGTCGCACATAACCGACTAGTATTCAATGCATCGATTTATCGAATTAATGATTCGATAACTAGGTCATATCGAATATAACCATTCGAAACATATATCGCGAGAATGAAATGCGGTATCACATACACGCATTATTCTCGGTCCTGCACATATCTCATATGCGCTCCTATTTCGTTTCGCTTGAGCCAGGAAACCTCTGTGTAGGACTCTAAAGACTCGTCAATACGCCGGTAGCAGATGATGATCATATCAAGCACCCACAAGCCGCAAGCGGTCTGCTAAACGTAACGGCCACCCGGGTATTGAGCGATCAGAAGATCGACGAGCTAGCCCGCTCACACTCCTGCGAATCCGACCAGTAACACTTACCATACAGTCCAGTCTCTTCGTCTGATACGTCGCATATCAAGTCTAGGGGTGGTATACGTCAGACCCCAATAACCCGATAAGTCGTGCCGATGTGAGGCTCGTAACGGGTCGAGAAACTACTGGTAACACTTACCAGTAAATCTCTGATCAGCCCTGGCCAGGGACTTCCCTGCTACGGCCAATCGAGCACAGCGCAACATCAACTCCCAATACCGGGAGAGACGAAACCACTCCTATCGCTCATTGCCTCCATGTGACTCGGGACTGTACCCAAAGACCACCGTTTTGCACGCCCTCATGGACGTGGTAAGGTGGAGATCAAAGCACGGTGGGAATCACACAAGACTCTATGACGATCTCGGGTCTACAGACTAACCTGTACAAGTGTCACCTGAGAACTGCCATCTGACGTGAGGTATAATACCATCTGGGAGTTCTTGGCGAGTCCGTCCAGTGTACCCAGTCTCCACTGAGCACCCGTATACCATCTCTGATGTCAAACACCAATGGATATGGGATCATCCATCGCCCATCTCATGGGTCGAGAAGCGTATACGCTAATCTACTCTGGTATATCGATGCCCCGTCTCGATACACCCACGACTAGGGACCTTGAAGGATGTACTTATGGACTACCATGTCCCCACTAGTATGATCTGCATCATAGTCCAGGTAGTCAAGTACAAATCCTAAGGGCTTTACCAACATGTAACTATAAGACAGTATAAAGAGACTAGTGTACATGTTAAGATAAATGGCAACCAGATAGCATACTATCATGTCGAGCAAGAAAGTCATCTCTATATATGTCCAAGCATCCAATATAATATACATAATTTGTACAATACTGGCCTCTAGTGCATACATACAACTAACAATCTCCCACTTGCACTAGGGCCAGCTACTGTAGTATCTCATACCGAGCATCCCGAAGAGTCTCTCAAACTGTATCTGGGGAATGGCCTTCGTGAGTGGATCCGCCGTGTTGTTCTTCGTGTCAACTCTCCTGACCTCGATCTCCCGGCGATCAACTATCTCCCGGATCAGGTGATACCGCCTCAGAATATGCCTGGATCGCTGATGGGACCTGGGTTCCTTGGCCAAAGCCACCGCTCCATTGTTATTGCAATACAAAGGTATTGGATGCTCAATGGATGGAACCACTCCAAGTTCATAAATGAACTTCTTGATCCAGACAGCTTCTTTAGCAGCATCATTGGCAGCGATGTATTCAGCCTCCATCGTCGAGTCTGCCACGGTTTCCTGCTTGGAACTCTTCCAGCTAACCGCCCCTCCGTAAAGGGTAAAGACAAAACCCGACTGCGACTTAGAGTCGTCTTTATCACTCTGGAAGCTCGAATCGGTAAAGGACTCCACTTGGAGTTCTCCGTTACCATACACCAAGAACATATCTCTAGTCCTTCGCAAGTACTTGAGAATGCTCTTCACAGCTGTCCAGTGACTCTCTCCAGGATCAGCTTGATACCTGCTCACTACACTTAGTGAGTATGCTACATCGGGTCTGGTACATAGCATCGCATACATGATAGAGCCTACTGCCGAAGCATAGGGTATCCCTTGCATGCGAGCTCTCTCCAAATCAGTCTTGGGAGACATCTCTTTGGAGAGAGTGACTCCAGAGATCGTGGGCAAGTTCCCACGCTTGGACTCTTCCATACTAAACCTCTTTAGTATGGTGTCAATGTACCTGGATTGGGACAATCCCAAAATCCTTTTGGATCTATCTCTATAGATCCTAATTCCCAATATGCAGGAGGCATCACCAAGATCTTTCATTGAGAATCTTTGTGATAAGAAGAGCTTGACCGATTGCAGCATAGGAATGTCATTTCCTATCAAGAGTATGTCGTCCACGTACAATACGAGGAAGACAACCTTACTCTCTGCCACCTTCTTGTAGATACAAGGTTCATCTGGATTTTTGACGAAATCAAACTCTTTGATAACGACGTCAAAGCAGATGTTCCAACTCCGCGATGCTTGCTTTAATCCATAAATGGATTTAAGCAGCTTGCACACCTTCCCGCTGCTCCCACTGTCTACGAAGCCCTCTGGCTGAGTCATGTACACGCACTCTTCTAAATCACCATTTAGAAAGGCGGTCTTAACATCCATTTGCCAGATTTCGTAGTCATGAAAGACAGCAATGGCAAGCATGATTCGGATGGATTTAAGCATAGCCACTGGAGAAAAGGTCTCGTCATAGTCCACACCTGGTCTTTGACGAAAACCCTTTGCTACAAGTCTAGCTTTGAAAGTCTCCACTTTCCCATCTACACCAAGTTTCTTCTTGAAGATCCACTTGCTCCCAATGGGTTTTACCCCTTCAGGAGCAACTTCCAAAGTCCATACTTTGTTGGTGTACATGGATTCCATCTCGGACCGCATAGCATCCAGCCATTTCACTGAGTCCCTACTCGTGATGGCCTGCTCGAAGCTAGTTGGGTCATCATCCTCCATGATGCAATCCTCACTACCACCATCAATGAGAAAACCATAGTATCTCTCAGGTTGGCGAGGAACCCTACTAGATCGGCGGAGAGGCTGAGGTTCGTCGGGAGCTACTGAATCCTCTTGTTCCACTAAATCTTCAGTTTGAGTTTGTGTAGCCGGAATTTCTTCCAGTTCTACCTCATCGCCACTAATTTCTTTTGCAAGAAATTCCTTTTCCAAAAAGGTGGCATGGCGAGAAACAAACACTTTTTGTTCCTCTGTATGGTAGAAAAGATATCCATGTGAATGTTTGGGATATCCCACAAACTTGCATAGAACTGACCGTGCCTCGAGTTTGTCCGGATTTTGCCTTTTGACATAGGCCGGGCAACCCCATATCTTAACTCGTTTAAGACATGGTCTCTTCCCACTCCATATCTCATATGGTGTGGTAGGTACAGATTTAGATGGAACTTGATTCAATAGGTATGCTGCTGTCTCCAGCGCATAACCCCAGAAGGAAATAGGTAACTCAGCTGTACTCATCATAGAGCGCACCATATCTAATAGGGTGCGGTTCCTCCGCTCCGATACACCGTTGTGCTGTGGTGTATATGGAGGAGTTAGCTGAGAGAGAATCCCATTCTCTTTTAGGAAGTCCAGGAATTCATTGCTCAAGTATTCACCTCCCCGATCTGATCGAAGGATTTTAATACTTTTTCCGGTTTGGTTCTCGACTTCTTGTTTATATTCCCTAAATTTCTCAAAAGCTTCTGATTTGTGTTTCATCAGGAACACATACCCGAACCTAGAGAGATCGTCAGTGAATGTAATGAAGTATGAAGAACCATCCCTGGCATGTGTAGACATGGGACCGCATACATCACTATGTATCAGTCCTAAGAGTTCGGTAACTCTTTCTCCGTGTCCCGTAAACGGAGTCTTGGTCATCTTGCCTTTGAGACATGACTGGCAAGTGTCATAGGATGAAAATTCAAACGGATTTAAATATCCATCCTTATGCAACTTAGCCAGTCGTGTCGCATTGATGTGACCCAGTCTACAATGCCACAAGAAGGATTCGTTTAGTTCAGAACTCTTCCTCTTGTGTGTGTTTGTTATGCTGAGGACTGTTGATTGGTTTAGAACATAAATGCCATTGCACAACGTGCCTGATCCAACCAACTTTTGGTTATGGAAAATGTTCATAACATTGTCCTGTAATACAAAATTATATCCTTCTTTACTTAATAAAGAAACCGATATAATGTTGCATATCAGGTTCGGCATGTAATAGCATTCGTTCAGAACCAATGTATTACCAGTTGGTAATACAAGGTGATATTCCCCGACAGTCTTAGCTGCAACAATTGCACCATTTCCAACTCTAATGTCTTTATCACCTTCTCCAAGTTCTCTACCTTTCCTTAGCCCATGTAACTGATTACATATATGGGATCCCGACCTGGTATCCAATACCCAGGACGTAGAGCAAATGGAGAAACAGTTCTCAGTAACGAACACACCCGAAGAAAATGCATCATCATGTACTTTCTTCATTCGGGTGGCATGGGAATCCTGGTATTCCCCTATATCCTGTTCAGTCCTATAACTCTTATAGGAAAGAACGGAACCAACGTTCCCCAGCACAGTATAACATGCGGGTTCGGTCAATACATCCATTTTATTATCTTTATTAAGGCATGAAATGGTCGCTACCTGGAGAGAGAGAGAAGAAAACACTTTAGCGTAAGCTCGTGCAAGATCAGATTGGTTATTATCTTATCTAATCAGGATGGCTCCCACTGCTTTTTATCAAATCTTCCTCCAAACCCTAAAAGGAAAGACTAGCCGGGATTAATTACACACTACAAGTTCGCCAATCTTTCAGCCAGGCCAGTGTCGGTACTTTGAGGGAGGTCCCCCGTGCTTTCGCACGAACCTAATTACTGTAAACCTCATTTTCCCAGAGGCGTAACCTCGTTAACACCTTTCTAGACACCTACTTGATCGGCTAATTGCAATGTGTAAAACTCTCCCAGGAGTAACTCTTACTCGCAGCGGGTATCGGGATCCAACTATCTCATAGAAGGTATGCAATCTCATTGCAAATTTCAACACTTGAAATTCCCGATAATATTTTGCCCCTAGTGTCCTATGACCTTGACAAAGGCCAACAAATCACAGGATGCTAGTCAAGTTCAACCCGTCATTTCTTGATTGAATCAAACCCACTCACACGACCCTTGACAGAGGTCAACAAGGTCGTACGACTACCCTAATCCAATCACATCACATGCTTTGCAGATAATTACTAGTTAGCTACCGCACACTACGCCTTGACAGAGGTCAACAAACGCAGCACGAATACTAAATAGTCTTTATCTGAAATGACGGAGGGCTACGTCAGGTTTTTCTGAAAACCTATTGCGTAATGAACTCGATATCGTTGTAGAATCAAATGAAGTTTTGAAATGGAATGATTTTGAGGCTTTTCCAGTTTCGCTAAAGGGTCACTCCCGGTGAAGGGATCGTCGGCCCTTTCCTCGTCGAATGAGGTGCGGGATATATCATATATATCACTGTGCAAAGCAAAACTCAAAAAACAATCAAAAGCAAACCGAGTGTGTAGCATCTGCCAGTTATTGCTAAAGGAGTCACTCCCGGTGAAGGGATCTCGGTCCTTTCCTCATCGAATAAGGTGCGGGGTATATCATATATACCGCTGTGCAAAGCAAGAACTGTACCTACCTGTTTTATTTTAAAATTCGATTCTACAACATCTTAGGTTTCTTATCTTTCATTAATCACATTAATGAAGTCCCATCATTTAATTACCTAAACATCACAGATAGATATGACGTACACTTATGCCATCCGCATTCGCCTCGATGTCCCCTCGTGCACCGTTAGGTTAGGTAACTAACGACAGAGTAGGGCAGGGCTAGCGCGGGTGTAAAACATAAGTAACGTCTATATAATATATCATATATACTATATACTATATCCATCACAGAATCACATCACAGATATCGCAGCAGAATAAACATATGAAATATTGGATATACTAGGACGTCCGTGTTTTCAATACGAGCCAGTATAAAACACGGATTCCATGGTCGTGATGAATAGCCAATCCCACACCCCTAGACCCCTACGAGAGCGGCAAGCAACCCTGCCAATTCTAGGGTTAGGAGACCCGGACTCGACTCCTCGAGTTGGTCTCCCACTGGACCCCAGAACCCGGTTACTTGTGCTCCCCTCCTTGGGTCTATCCTAATGCGGAAAAGTAAATAATATACAAAAGGTGACATCTTCCGCTACCTGGAAGTGCCCCAAATAAAAGAATATTACATACAAGTTTTTACATGAATGAAAATGAAAAACACTCATCTCACATAAAAACCCCCGGCTATTCGAATACGACGATCCAATATAACATATCCAGCAACACATAACATCACATGTCATCAACGTAAGTAAGTATGCATACCCCAATTGTCGTTGACGTATAGCAACGAAACCGGCGATATGAACATACTACACTTACGGTCACAGAAAAGAAAGTGTAAAACTACAACAATTGGAATCCGCAACGGCTTTAGACATCACATGCCTAATCAGATATAAATCCCGCATTTTAGTCTCATTATCGAAAACTCTTTTCAATATCATATGGGACTAAATTGCTAGATTTATAACATTCATTCAGTTATCTCATATCTACTTGTGAATTCCAATTATTGTATCACATTCCAGATAAACAGAAAATGTTAAACTTTCCGATCGAACAATCGAACACCCAAGTTTTCCCAATACACGAAATAAGTCTAACAACATTCAGTTCGTACCTCAGTACCAACGGTCCAGCCGTAGAAGGGTCAAGCCAACGCCTCACATGTGGCACGCCGTACTGCCCCAAATCCGAAGGTTCAAAGGGCAGTTCAAGACGGTCACATAATCGAGTTAAGGTTTGTTGTCTTCTAGAGGGACCATCGAGTTACTTGCACTACTTAGAACGTCGTTAAACTACGGAAAAATCCAACACTTGGAAATTTCCCGACAGGGGAAAAATTGGGTATTTATATCCGGTCGAACTTTTTAACATATTCTAAAATTTATCCGGAAAGCCACACAGACAAAATTTGATAATCCGATCGAGTCCATGAAATCCCAAAACAACCCAGAAAAATTCAACTCTGGAAAAAATATAAAAAATTTCCAGAAGACTCAGCACTACAAAACATGAATTACTGTGCAAGCCACGTGCAGTAAATCAACACAGTGGCCGCGGAACCGCCGCGCTTCCTGTGGTGGGGGCCGCGGTTCCGCGCCTGATTTGTCGATTTACCAGTACGTGTTTCACAGTAACTCACTATATTTCCTGCTGAATTTTTAGGGAATTTTTAATCTTGAAAAATCCCAGAAATTGGAAAAAGTCCAGAGAGCATGTTTGTAATGGATTTTCGGGTTCGTTCGGACTTCAAACTCCGTCTGGACTTCGCCTAAGGCTCTAGCTAGGCTCTGATACCAGTGAAAGGTTCCTAGGCACTCTAGTAAGGTCTCACAAGGCATCGAACATGCCAATTTAAAATTTTTAGTGCCGAGAAACCCTAGACTACGGATCGTCGCTAGAATTCTAGGCGAAACTAAAAGCTAGTTAACACTTAACTACTAGGATACGGAAATTACAACCTTTGTAGATCCGGATATCCACCTCCACGGCTCCGCAACGAAGTCTTCTCGCTGTCCATCTTGAAGCTTGGACTCTCGTGACGGCTTCATCGGAGAAACGTGCGGAATAGGTCGTCGGCTTCGTGTCAAAGACGATCTACGTCGAGGTTGCACAAACTCAAGCTCCGACTTCACAAACTTGTGAAACTTGTGAAGTAAACACCCAAAACAACTTGGCAAGAGGTAGAGGGTGAAGAAATAGGAGATGGGTTCACTTTAGATTTGGATTTTGCTCACTAGATCACAAGTTGCCATTGATGGCATGAAGGTTGCTCACTTGAAGAAGAAGAAGAAGATGAGCTAGAATATTATGATAACTTGAGTTAAAATGAATAATAAACTCAATATTTATCATAACTTAACTAAGGTTAAGTGTAGAGAATTAACCATGGTGATTAGAGTGGGTTAGGGTTAAGCAAAATGACAAGAATGGTTGCATAAAGTCAAATGTTCATGAAGCATCTCATAAGAAACAAAACTTGCCACCATTATCATTTATACTTATCCAAATGAATAAAAGAACAAATAAATGAATAAATAAATATGTAAAACCCTAATTATCATAATAACCATGGTTTAATCCTATTCACTTAACCATATGATCAAGTATCATCAAACATGATACAAAAAGTGCACGAAAGCATATCACATATACAATGTGCATCAAGTGAGAAAAATCCGTTTAAAGTGAACCAATACTAGTTAATGCAAAGTAATATATCAAATATATAATTATACATTAAACCATTAAATCAACACTTGATTCAATGATCCGGTCATGTCGCACATAACCGACTAGTATTCAATGCATCGATTTATCGAATTAATGATTCGATAACTAGGTCATATCGAATATAACCATTCGAAACATATATCGCGAGAATGAAATGCGGTATCACATACACGCATTATTCTCGGTCCTGCACATATCTCATATGCGCTCCTATTTCGTTTCGCTTGAGCCAGGAAACCTCTGTGTAGGACTCTAAAGACTCGTCAATACGCCGGTAGCAGATGATGATCATATCAAGCACCCACAAGCCGCAAGCGGTCTGCTAAACGTAACGGCCACCCGGGTATTGAGCGATCAGAAGATCGACGAGCTAGCCCGCTCACACTCCTGCGAATCCGACCAGTAACACTTACCATACAGTCCAGTCTCTTCGTCTGATACGTCGCATATCAAGTCTAGGGGTGGTATACGTCAGACCCCAATAACCCGATAAGTCGTGCCGATGTGAGGCTCATAACGGGTCGAGAAACTACTGGTAACACTTACCAGTAAATCTCTGATCAGCCCTGGCCAGGGACTTCCCTGCTACGGCCAATCGAGCACAGCGCAACATCAACTCCCAATACCGGGAGAGACGAAACCCCTCCTATCGCTCATTGCCTCCATGTGACTTGGGACTGTACCCAAAGACCACCGTTTTGCACGCCCTCATGGACGTGGTAAGGTGGAGATCAAAGCACAGTGGGAATCACACAAGACTCTATGACGATCTCGGGTCTACAGACTAACCTGTACAAGTGTCACCTGAGAACTGCCATCTGACGTGAGGTATAATACCATCTGGGAGTTCTTGGCGAGTCCGTCCAGTGTACCCAGTCTCCACTGAGCACCCGTATACCATCTCTGATGTCAAACACCAATGGATATGGGATCATCCATCGCCCATCTCATGGGTCGAGAAGCGTATACGCTAATCTACTCTGGTATATCGATGCCCCGTCTCGATACACCCACGACTAGGGACCTTGAAGGATGTACTTATGGACTACCATGTCCCCACTAGTATGATCTGCATCATAGTCCAGGTAGTCAAGTACAAATCCTAAGGGCTTTACCAACATGTAACTATAAGACAGTATAAAGAGACTAGTGTACATGTTAAGATAAATAGCAACCAGATAGCATACTATCATGTCGAGCAAGAAAGTCATCTCTATATATGTCCAAGCATCCAATATAATATACATAATTTGTACAATACTGGCCTCTAGGGCATACATACAACTAACACCTACTACCTTCTTACCAGATCCATCTCCTATTCTGATGAAGTCAAAACCTATGACTGTCACACCAAAAATAGATGATCTATTTCCGCTATACCTGCACAAGCTACTTGCCTACTATGCTTCCGCTTCTCCCACTGACTACAACAACCCTCTGGCAGAGTCATATATACGTGTACTTCTAAAACTAGTTTAGAACGATGCTATACTCATCCTCCTGCCGGGTCTTATAGTCTAGAACAACAGCAATGGCAAGTCTGGGTAAACAAGAACCTCCCTGTCACCGTCTCTGAGAAGACCGAAGTACCTCTCGGGTGACTAAGGTTACCCACAAAATCTGCGGAGTGGCTAATAGAACATCAAATCCAATTGAATCCTTAGGTTCTATTAAATTTCCAGTAATCGTTTGTGGTTCTGGAATAACTTCCAGTTCTACCATACTCCCACTTCTGTTTTCTGAAAAAATCCATTTTACTAAAACTGTGGCGAGTCAAGAATAATATAAATACTGATCTTCCTGATGGTAGAAAGTTAACCCTCGTCAAAGCCCGGGATAACCCACAAACTGCCATTACTGAAACGTGCCTTGAGTTTATCCGGATTCTGGTTTTAAGTATCAGCCGGACAACTCCCTATACTTTAACATCGTTAAGATATAAATTGATTCTACATATATCTGATATAGAAACAAAAGCACTAATTTAATTTGAACCAGATTCAAAATCATGCAGCTGTCTCCAGTGCATATCAACCAAATGGAAAGAGGACAGTCGGCATTACTCATCTAGGAGTGCATCCATATATGAGTAACCTGAAAGAGAAGCAAGTTCTCAAAACCATTACTATCAACGGAATATCAAACTTAAGTATCTACATCTTTGAATACTTCGAAGAATCCCGATACTTCTAATAAATGGTTCTCTACTTTATTCTTATACCTATAACTTCTCAAAATCTGGACCATGCATTTTAATGAAATACTTATCTAGAACTGGAGAAGTCACAAGTAAACAGAATATAGTACGAGTACCAACCCCATTGTCCTAACAGACACTGAATAACATACAATACTTTGTATAAGTCCCCTGAGTCCAATAACTCAAACTCTGTGCGTCGTAGGTTGAAAAACTGTACTATAGTTAAGAAGAATTACACCGTTGTTGAATGCACCTTACCTAATCACCAGTTGATATAGGTAAATGTCACAGACATAATATCAAAAAGTTATATCTCACTTTATAAAATAAATGTACAGATATATCAGTTTGAAATTGGTGCATAACAACGGATATTCAAAACCAAATGTTTGCCATCCGGCAAAATCCAGATGATTTCCTCAAATATCACCAATTACAACGAATTCCGATATAATGAGAATCTAATCACCCAATTCCCAATATCTTACTCCCACTCACCATCCGTAATAACATGCAGATGTGAGAAACTGATCTGGTAAATACATACCCTGGAGTTAGATTCCAATTGGGAAAACAGTTTTCAATTAATATCGCACAGTGAAACTGAAACATGAAAATGTTTCAAAAGGGTTAACTGGTATTCCTAGTAACGCCTCTTCCATTACCCTGATTTACGACAGTAACCATATACTATACCTGCCCTTACTCCAATCCCTTTATTATGTCTTTACTTATTACCTCCTGTACACCTTCTTTAGGCTAATTGGTTTTCTTCCTTCCCTACCCTTTGGCACCAGCCTAAGGTTTGGAAGAAGACTATCCAATAAGCGTAATAGGTGTACTCTCCTAATCCTAGGAGCCCTCGCAACCTGAGAGAAGGTAATGGGATTCTTTTTCTCCTGAACCAGAATCCATCCTTCAAAAAAGTTCCTTCGAGTTCGTATGTAACTATACGATGGATTTATCCAATGGAAGTGGATATCCGTAGTGATACGGAGTGTTCTAGAGAAAAGCAAAGTGGATGTAAGAGTGGCAAGGGTATACACGGTCTTTGTCGTGAATAATGGTGATCGCAATTTACTTTGCCATTATTCTAATCTCTTTATATGTCTTTACTTATTACCTTCTGTACACCACAGTTAAGCTTGTTGGTTTTCTTCCTTCCCTACCGTTCGGCACCTGCCTATGGTATGGAGAAAGACTATCCAATAAGCTCAATAGGTGTACCCTCTCCTAATCCTAGGAGCCCTCACAACCTGAGAGAAGGTAAAGAGAAAAGACAACCGAATAATCCTATTCTATCTCTCCAGAACCAGAATCCATCCTCGAAAAAAGTTCCTTCGAGTTCGTATGTAACTATATGATGGATTTATCCAATGGAAGTGGATGTTCGTAGTGATACGAGGTGTTCTGGAGAAATGTAAAGGTGATATAGAAGTGGCAATGATGTATGCGACACCGTGACATTCCAAAAGTCAAAGTGTTTTAAGAAGGTTCGGTAAACTTGGTTTCATGAGTTTTAGTCAAAGGTCGGGTCATAGTTGCAGCCAGAGAGAGAGAGAAAAGAAAACACTCAGCGTGCACTCTAACCTAGATCAGAATGGTTAATCATTTTATCTAATCTGGATGACTCCCACTGTTTCCTCGAATTCTCCTCTAAACCCAAAAGGAGAATTAGTCGGAATCACCCGAGGAGTAATCCTACTCATCAGTGGGAATCGGGATCCAACTATCATCGCATGATAACCTGATGGAAGCCACTCAAGTCACCACACTCCAGAAGGTATGCCCAAACCTGGCAAGTTTCCTGTATGTTTAAAACTCCCGATATGAATTTTTACCCCTAGGACCCAAGTGACCTTGACTAAAGATCAAAATGTCAAAAGGTCCTAGTCAAGTTCTACTCGTCATTATCTTGACTGCATTAGACCCACCCGTACGATCCTTGACTAAAGATCAAAATGATCGTACGACTGTCCTAACCAATCGCATTATCTCTGCAACAGAAAAGCACTACATAGCTACCGAACACTACGCCTCGGCTAAATGCGCGACATACATAGCACGAATACTAAGCAATACTAGTCTGAAATGACAGAGGGCTACGGCTGGTTTTTGGCGAAAAACCTTTAACGTAATGAACTTGATATCATTGAAGGAATCCAAGTGGTTTATAAATTTATAGTGGCGAAAACTTTTGCTAAAGAGGTCACTCCCGGTGAAGGGATCTCGGCTCTTTCCCCGTCAAATGAGGTGCAGGATATTCCAAACTGAATACCACGATGCAAAGCAAAAGAATCAACTATAGAAAAGTTATTACGTTGATGCAAACTTTTACTCAATGGGTCACCCCCAATGAAGGGATCTCGGCCCTTGCCTCGTCGAATGAGGTGCAGGATATTCCAAAATGAATACCACGATGCAAAGCAAAGTGTACGTCTGTAATGTCAGTTTTTTAAAAACTTGGTTCCAACAACATCATATATAGGTTTGTTTTATCCTTGCATTGATAAGAATCTATGCAGTCCCATCAATTAATCACACCAGAAAAGAACGAAAATAAAATGTACGTATATGCCATCCGCATTCGCCACTGGGCCACGTCATCACCCGTTAGGTTACTTAACTAATGACAGATCGGGGGCTGGACTAGCGCGGGTGCAAAACATATACAACATCTACTAATATATATAAATATATATATATATATAGCATTCATCCCAGGCATGATATAAAGCAACATCACAGAAACAACACAGAATGGTGGATAATCTGGAGCCCCGAGTTTCACTTGAGCCGCAAGTGAGACCCGACGTTCCCTGTCGTGTGGATAGCATGTGCAATGAAACCTAGACCCCTACGAGCGCGGCAAGTTACCCGCCAAAACCAGAAGTGAGGCAGCCCCCTTCAACAACGTGAATGGGCCACCCGGCACTTCTCGGAATCCGGTAACTTGAGCGCCCCTCCGTGGGTCATACCTATACCCCCTATGAGTGCGGCGAATAGCCCGCCAATTCTAGAGTAAGGTCCCCTCCATCTCAACGCCATGTGATGCGGACCAATTGCCCTCTAGAACCCGGCTATTCCTGCACTCCACCTCGGGGTAATCCTAGTACAGAAAATAAAATAATATACAAGGGTGATATCGACCTCAGCCCGGTCGTGCCCCAAAAGAATAATATACAAACTGGCAGTGACGGCAATCCACATGTCGGACGCTCGCCCCGCAATATCAAATGTACAAATGAAAACAACTGTACTATCATTGCACCATTGCTATCCACCACGACGATCCAGCCAACATCACAGCACAACATAGAACATCAACGTGAACGTCACGTTCGCAAACCCTTCTAAAAGACATATAGCAATTAGACGAGTTTACCGATCAAGTGACATTCACGGTCGCAGAATATAATGTATGTACTGTCAAACGCGGACTTAAAATATCGATCGACCAAATTTCCCAAATTGGCCCCAATAGCAAAAACAACACTGCACATAAAACTGGGCCAAAACAGAATATCACAAAAATCACAATTCCAAGTGTATGAGCTACAGTGAAAATTTGAAGGCCCGTCGCCAATAAATGGCCACGGAACCGCCGCCAATAGGTGGTAAGTGCGGCGGATCCACGGCAATCTAGAAGCATCAAGAGCCTAAATTTTTTGTATAGCCTTAAATTTTCCTGCACGGATTTTTAAGATGCGTGAAATAATTTTTTGACCACTTTTGAAAATCGACAGCAAACACAAAAATGGAATCGTGATTTCGGAAATTTCCGTCGATCGATCTTTCAAGCACGTTTAAACAAGCTAGTAAGTAGTTTAAAGGGTGGCTCTGATACCATGAAGGGTTCCGACAGCGCCCCGACCAACAAAACGCGAAACAAAAATTTTCTAAACTGGCGCTACCGCTACCCGATTTACGGATCGACCATAAACCCTAAACTAGCATGCTAACTAAGAGTTAGAATCGTTATACCGAGTTGATCCGTGTCCTTCGGTCATCATTCCAAACTCCTAGCGGCTCCTTGATGTGGTTTGGTCACCGGTCTTCCTCCATCTCCGATGATCCACCCGAGGGAAACGGTGCAAGCTCCAATCTCGACGAACGAGGTAACCGACGCTCCAAAGTCGCTAGCTATGGAGAGTCGAGGTGTAGTAGTGTGTCACTATGTATTTCTCTCTACCCTTGAGCTTAATGAGAAACTCAAGAAGAAGATGAAGGAGGTGAAATCTTTTGGCATGAACAAAATGGCTATGTGTTTTTCTTGAGAGTGGGAGTGATATGAAAAATGAAGTGTAATGTAACAAATGAAAATAAACTCCACATGATAAGTGGCCGACCCCCCCCTTCTCATGCCCACAAAAAAAAACATTTTCTTTTTCCAATTACAATAAACAAATCCAAACCATACTATACACTATGCTTTGACTCATGCCCATACCATGAACTATGTTCATGCCACCTCACATATTCCATCTCATTTATGAGTCAAATGAATTTTCCAAAAATGGAAAATCATACAAAAGAGGTGGACACCTTCTAGAAGCTATTTCGTATAAAATACGGAATACTTCCCGGTACATGTATCAAAATATATATACACGTATTCGTACCAAAAATACAAATAGCCAAGAGAGAAAACGAATAGTGAACAATAATACTAGAATACGTATATACAAATACATATATAAAGTATTAAATCAAAATCCGATTTAATAATTCGGCTTAATCCTAAGCCACTAGTATTATCAACCGTCCGATCAAAGTCTGCGCAACAAGTGCACATATTTAATTGGACACCTGTATGTATCAACATACGCCATGTACACCATATTGCCTGAACCGTGAAAAAAACCCTTTGCGTGGGACTCTAAAGACTCGTCAATACGCTGGCAGTGGGTTTAACCACAAGCACGTCAGCGGCACTAGCTGTACCCAACGGCTACCCAGGAATTGAGCGAAAAAGAGGCCGACGAGCAAACTCATCCTGAACCCCTACTGAGCCTGACAGTGACAATATCCGTACAGTCCGGTCTGTTCGTCTAAGAGTATCGCATATCGAGTCTAGGGGGTGGATAAAATCAGACCCCTAACAACGCGATATATAGTGTCGGCATGATACCCATCACCTCCTGAGAAACTATCGATCATGGATCGGTAATCCTCGTCTACCATGGCCATGGATTTGTGGTGATGGCCACCCGTACACAATGCGACATCAACCCCGAATACCGGGAGAGACGAATCCCCGACGATCTGATCACTGCCTCCATATAGCTCGGGACTGTACCCAACTAAAACCTGTTTGCATGACTCCTTTGAGCCGTGGTAGGGTAGTAATCAAAGCATAGTGGGATCTCACAGGAGACAAATGAGGATCTCAGGTCGACAGACTAACCTGTACACATGTCACCTGGGAACTGCTATCTGACAATAGGTATAATACCAACTAGCAGGTTCCCGGCGAGTCCGTCCAGTGTACTCATAACCCAATGAGCACCTGCATACTATCTTAGGTGAACAAACTAACACCAATAGCTTGTGAGACGTGGCCATCGCCCCTCGTCGGGGTCTCGATCAGTATACACTAGTCTACACTGGAGTATCGATGCCCGGTCTCGATACTCCTATGACTAGGGACATTTAAGGATGTGCTTATAGACCCCAGCTCCCATATATATGATCGCCATCATAATGCTGGCAGTCAAGCAAGAACCTTATGGGCTCTATCAACATGTACATGATGATAAAGATAAACCGGATAGCATACTATCATCTTGAGTAAGACTGTTTTATCGGTATAGGTCCTGGCTCAATTATCATAATCACATGTCCGCGACTATGATAATTGCCTTGAGGGCACTATAGCCAACAAGTATCGCGCAGCGGCTGCACCATTTTAGTGGATTCCTTGCCGATAGTTAAGACCTTATCGATGAAGGTCATTCTATCCCCAACCATACGTGGGCGAAGGACCAGACCCCGAGCCTCTCGTTGTGACGGATCTAAAGCAGAAGCGTCAACTAGGAACATAACCCGAGGGAAGTTATAACTGTCATAGAAACGGGGCCGTTTGTGGACTCCAAAAGTGCCGAGCACATGCAGCTCGATTCACAACGTGAAATAGTGCAGCGGGAGAGTCACGGGCTGTACCCCGGCTGAGTGGTGTATGCCGCTAAGCTGAGGCCATGATACAGGTGAGCCAGCCCAGCGATCCCGACGGCCACTCGCGTCCCGGCAACCATTCGGTGAGCCGGATAGAAGACGGATGGCCTCATATAGTGAGGGTGCATTGGAAGCACAAACCAGCTTAACCATAGGCCGAGGAACCGCAAAAAGAACAACTCTTCGTTGATGTCTAAAGCTGCGAGCTTTGCAAAGGGGACGACTGGGGTATCTGGGAGGAAGAAGTTCCTTTGATCTGCTTCCGCTGTCGGCTGGCTGTCCAAGCCAAAACCAAAAGGATCGTCAAGCTTGGCGAACTTCGCGGCTTGTTTTGATAAGACTTCCGGGTGAAGAAAGCGGGTAATGAAATCCGCGAAGCTGACCTCGTTCCCTCCAGACTCGAGAAACAGACTCTCATAAATATTCAACACCTTGATTAGACTTGGAAATCGATGTTGAATAGCATTCTCCGGAGTGAGACCCATCACCACTGATTTGGTGGCGAAGATGTACTCGTCGGGGGGAAGTATTTCCTCATAATGTTCCCTCTGACGGGCAAGCCCGAAATTTCTGCAAATTCCTCCAAGGAAATCGAAACCTCCCAGTCCGATAAAAGAAAGGTGTGAGTCGGAATATTCCACTGTTCCGAAAAAACCTTGACCCACCATACGTGAGGCACGGGATACTGGAAAAGAGACGCGTAGATAGAAGGGTACAACTCGAGCTTCAGCAGCAGCAACTTTTTGGCCGACAAGATGTATCGAGCCCACTGCAAGTATCCGGCCGAATGGCGAGGAGTTAAGCCTATCATGTATGCCTGTCCCCAAGGGCGTGACTCGCCTTGACATATGCTCCGCCCTAGAATATCTAAAGCCATTGGCGGCTGTACAGGTATCAAGCCCATAGAAGGCTGGAGGTGTCCATCTGTAATCCAGTTAACCTCCTCCACAGTGTAATTCACCGGGGGTGAGTCAGCATAATAAATGGCGGAAATTGGCTCTGAAGGCACCGCACAAGAGAAACTGCGCCGACCCTGAATGATTTGATTGTACCATGACCCCCATAGATGAAGAGATTTCTGCTCCGGGTCGTGATCTTTAATGAGCGCGAAGACTTCCCTATCTACGGGCGCATCAGCGAAGGCGCTCTCTGAACGAACAAAAGAAAAGGAAGAATCGAAAGCCATGGTACCTACACGAAAAAGGCGAGGGTTAGTTTCCAACGCTATTCTGACACTTGGTGCTTTAAAATTGTACCATACTGCAATGAAGGAGAAAGGGACCAAGGGGGACCCACAAAATCAAAGTGACGGCTCATCATTGATGAGACAGTCACTCATTAAGGAAGAAATCCTAAAAGGATTCTCATTTAATGAGAGACTCATTGGACCAAGGAGTTGAACTCCCTCGAGAGCAGTGCTCTGCAGACAGAATTTACATCTGTCAATTAAGAAGGTAATAAAATTCCCCAAAATCTTTTAAAAGAGCTATGCTCTGAAAAACCACAAGATCTTTAAAGATCTGAAGTAAAAATCTTAGAAACCCTAAGAGTTCTTCATCAACGGGTTAAGAAACCATAAAAAATATTTATTTAGATCTATGATCTAAGAAGAGCAAAGATCTGTTCTAATTAACAGTTTAAAGAAACCCTAAAAAAGATTTCTTTAGATCTATGATCTAAGAAGAGCAAAGCTCTGTTCTAATTAACGGTTTAAAGAAACCCTAAAAAAGATTTCTTTAGATCTATGATCTAAGAAGAGAAAAGCTCTGTTCTAATTAACGGTTTAAAAAACCCTAAAAAAGATTTCTTTAGATCTATGATCTAAGAAGAGCAAAGCTCTGTTCTAATTAACGGTTTAAAGAAACCCTAAAAAAGATTTCTTTAGATCTATGATCTAAGAAGAGCAAAGCTCTGTTTAAGAGGTTCGATTATGATCCTTACCAAAAAATTTGGGCAAAGTTATAACTCTAAAAGAGTTTTCATGGGCAAAGATCTAAGCTCTGTAAAGAGAATTGAATTCTCAGAAAGAAGGTAAATGGAAGATGAACGGCAATCATCTCAAGGGCCAAAGGCCCTACTTATAGGCATGGGAAAACGATCCAACTTCCAAGAACATCCAACGGTGGAAAAGTTATCACCGATACACTCACGTGCGAGCCACATGAGCGCAACAGTGGGGGGGCATTTGTTTCCCCCCAATAAGAGAGCAAGGCTCTGTTCAAAATTTGAACTAAGGCAGCGCCTCACGTGCAAAGCACGAGAGCGCCAGCTCCCAGAGTTGAAAACTGTGAGGCAGTGCCTCACGTGCAAAGCACGAGAGCGCCAGCGCCAAGTGTTAAAAAACTCTGAGGCAGCGCCTCACGTGCAAAGCACGAGGGCGCCAGTGCCAAGAGTTAAAAACTCTTAGGCAGCGCCTCACGTGCAAAGTACGAGGGCGCCAGCGTCCAGAGTTAAAAACTCTAAGGCAACGCCTCACGTGCAAAGCACGAGAGTGCCAGCGCCAGAACTAAAAGTTCTCCACCCTTGGATCAAAGATCCAACGGAGATGATAAATCATCAGAACACAGAATTAAATTCTGATTGAGGAAATACTCCTCAAATCTTTCTAAATAAGAAAGATTGTACTCTGAAAATTAGAGCACCGTTGGATCAAAGATCCAATGGTGATTAAAAATCACCAAGATACAGAATTAAATTCTGATTGAGGTAATACACCTCAAATCTTTCTAAACAAGAAAGATTATGCTCTGTAAATCATATCACCGTTGGATCAAAGATCCAATGGTGATTAAAAATCACCAAGATACAGAATAAACTCTGTATGGGAAAATATTTTCCCAACCTTGTCAAAAACAAGAAAAATGTCTTCTGTAAAACAGAAGTCCTTGGATCAAAAATCCAACGGTGGATAAATTCCCCAAATCAATCAGAGATCTCTCAATGAGAGATTTCCTTAACCGATTCAACAAATCAGCCTCCCCTATATAAAGGACCCAAGACTTCATGTCTTGCACAGAAGAACCCCCCCACCCATAAACTTCAGAATTCAAGGCGAGAACTACCTCTCTTCAAGGTAAAGAAAAAAAAGAGATCATAGTATCTCATCAAAATAAACTTAGTTCTTAGATCCATGAGATAAAGTCTCTCATAAACGAGAATTTAATTCTCAAAGCACCGAACTGATCAGAAAAAAAAGTGCCTGGCGCTCAGCGCCGAGCGCTCCACGTGCCCCTCACGTGGGCGCTATTTAATAAGGAGCGCTTAGCATTCAAAAATTTGGCGCTCAGCGCCGAGCGCTCCACGTGCCCCTCACGTGGGCACTATTTAATAAGGAGCGCTTAGCACTCAAAGTTTGGCGCTCAGCGCCGAGCGCTCCACGTGCTCCTCACGTGGGCGTTACTTAATAAAAAGTACTTAGTACTCATTGCCTGGAGCTCAGCGCCAAGCACTCCACGTGTTCCTCACGTTAGCGCTATCAAGTGTTTAACACTCCATATAAAAGAATACAAATAAAACAAAAAGAATAAAAGGTGTCAGAACCCATTTCAATGCTCAGCACTGCTGATGTAGAAAAGGGACCAAGCCCAAATAAATAATCAAGTGGGCTGAGCCCAAGGTTGGTCAAATCCCAAATTAACCCAACCCATATGCTTTCAAATTGGACTTAGTCCCAAACAAGATCGTCTAATCTTTGATGAATATTCACTGGTTCAAGGGTACATCTCTTCATACCTCTGATACATGTCGTTGTAATTCTTCAACGTCTTCAGAAAGATGGAGGGTCCCAATAACCAATAAATTTTGGCGCATCCCCAAACTGTTAACCAAAACCCTACAGACTATGATGTCTTTAAACCCTACAGACTATGATGTCTTTAAACCCCACAGACTATGATGTCTTTAAACACAGACTATGATGTCTCTAAACCCTACAGACTATGATGTCTTTAAACACAGACTATGATATCTTTAAACCCTACAGACTATGATGTTTTTAAACACAGACTATGATGTCTTTAAACCCTACAAACTATGATGTCTTTAAACCCCCATGGACTATGATGTCCTTAAACATAGACTATGATGTTCTTAAACCCAATGGACCGTGACGTCCCTAAACTAAACCCCACGGACTATGATGTCCTTAAACCCGATGGACCGTAACGTCCCTAAACTAAAACGATAGAGCCCAAATGCTCTTTTGTTGGATCAAAAATGATCCTGAACCCCCGTTGAGTAGATCTTAGTCTAAAATTAGACTAACGTATCCTCAACAAACATTTAAGTTGATCTTAATCTCAAACGAGATTAACGAGCCTTAAAACAAACCAAACGCAAATCTAAGAAAATACGGATTTGGACTAATCCCCGCCCTACGGGCGACAACATAAATTAGTCTCCGTATACAATCCACGGGCAACCAAAAATAAAACAAACACACACGACACGAAGTGAACATCTAGAGCAGGAGAAAGTGGTTATCGCTACGCGGTAACGTAATTAACTGCAGGGGCTTGCGCCTGCAGGGAAGAGCGTCCCCACAATCAAAAACCCCTCTCCAATGAGGGGGGTCTGACAAAGTCTGCTACAATGGCCGCATCCATCTAAACCTTCAATACACGGTGCCATAAATCAACTTGGCATCTTCGGAGAGGTGGACGGATAAAACCAAATAGCATCTGCCCCTAAAATTCAGGCCAGACGTCCTAATGTCCCAGTCACGTCTTTCGGCGGTAAACAGATGATCCACCCGAAGCTCCGCTAATCTAAGCTATCTCTTCACTAAACTCTTTAGTAAAGGAAACACACCACACTTGAATGCTAATCAAGTGTAGGATAATGAAGTAGGGGTTTTGGGCTCACTTAGGATGCTCACAAGCTCAAGGGTTCACAACTCATGTGAGGGATTGAGCTTGAAGGATCAAGGAGGAGAAAATGAGATAGCTCAAGAGAGTGTAGGAAAAACCAACCCCTCAAAAATATATGAACTCTT
Source organism: Agapanthus africanus (assembly GCA_030015575.1). NCBI lineage: Eukaryota > Viridiplantae > Streptophyta > Magnoliopsida > Asparagales > Amaryllidaceae > Agapanthus > Agapanthus africanus. The sequence goes on along the minus strand of CM057345.1, from coordinate 322,150,459 downwards.
GTGAAAAAATGGATTCACCTCATCTCTTTAATTTTTGAAGCATACAATATGTAGCAATAATAAATTGCTCCCATGCTTCAATAGTTAAAGCAAATAAATAAACAAACATTAAAAGCAATGCTTCACCCATGCTCCTTATTTTCCACCTCATTTTCTATTTTCCAAAAATAGAAATTTCAACCATGCTTCATATAATATATAAATATATATATATATGAGAATAATGGAGGAAAGAGGCCATAGGAGGGAATTTCCTCCTATGGCTTCGAAAAAATACAATCTTCGTCGTGTTTTCTGACGATTGGCACCCATCAACTTCATCGTTATCATCTAAGATACGGGTACACCAAATTTCATGTGATTCTATAACTTTTTCACCGTTGAATTAGTGGGTTCAAAATTAACGGTTTATCGACAATAGAACTTTTTACATTGCTAAATCAACGGTGAAAAAGTTGTAGAATCACATGAAATTTGGCGTACCCACATCTTAGATGATAATGATGAAGATGATGGATTCTGATCGTTGGAAAACACGATGGAGGATGTACTTTTTCGACGCCATAGGAGGAAATTCCCTCCTATGGCATCTTTCCTCCATTATTCTCTCTCTATATATATCACATATATATATATTAATATATATATATAAAGATAAGCAAATAATTAGTGAGCTAATTATTAGTTAATATATAATTATATCAAATATAATATATATCAAATTATTAAATCAACACTTGATTTAATAATCTGGTTATATCACATATAACCGACTAATATCATTTATCTGTATATCACATTATCAAATCAACACTTGATTCAATAATCCGGTTATATCACATATAACCTAATTGATATCAGATTATCGCCAGATTAGAATACGGTATTACATACTCGTATCTAATCAGGCCCCCGCACATATCAACATATGTGCCCTACTTTGTTTCGCTTGAACTAGGAAACCTCTGTATGGGACTCTAAAGACTCGTCAATATGCCAGCAGTAGGTGATGATCACATCAATCACCCACAAGCCGTCAGCAGTACTAGCTGGACGTAACGGTTACCCAGGTATTAAGCGAATAGAAGATCAACAAGCAAGCTTTTCCAAACTCCCATGAAGCCTATAAGTAACACTTACCGTACGGTCCGGTCTCTTCGTCTGATATGTCGCATATCGAGTCTAGGAGTGGAATCATCAGATCCCAGTAACTTGATAAGTCATGCCGATGTATGGCTTATAACGGTTCGAGAAACTACTGATAACACTTACCAGTAAATCTCATCAGCCATAGTTAGGGACTTACTATTATAGCTAATCGAGCATAGCGCATTATCAACTCCCAATACCGGGAGAGACGAAACCCCTCCTATCGCTCACTGCCTCCATATGACTCGGGACTATACCCAAAATCCACCTGTTTGGACGACTCCTTTGAACCGTGGTAGGGAGGAAATCAAAGTACAGTGGGAACCACACAAGACACTATGACGATCTCGGGTCTACAGACTAACCTGTACCAGTGTCACCAAAGAACTGCTATCTGACGATAGGTATAGTACCAACTAGGAGTTCTCGGCGAGTCTTGTTCAGTGTACCCATTCTCTAATGAGCACCTGTGTACAATCTTTGATGTCAAACACCAATGGTTATGGGATCAACCATCGCCCCATACAGGGTCAAGAAACGTACACACTAGTCTACTCTGGAATATCGATGCCCTGTCTCGATACTCCTTCGACTAGGAACAATTAAAGGATGTGCTTGTAGACTACACAAGTCCCAGTAGTATGATCTGCATTATAGTCCTGGTAGTCAAGCAAACATCCTAAGGGCTTTATCAACATGTATCAGAGAGACAATATAATAATATAAGTGTACATTTTAAGATAAAGAGCAACCAGATAGCATGCTATCATGTTGAGTAAGAAAGTCCTCTATATATATGTCCAAGCATCCACTATATCATACAATAATGGCCTCTAGGGCATACATATTCCTAACAGTCATCACCGCATGATGCAAGCCTCCTTGTCAGCGTCAACAAGGAAACTGTAGTACCTCTCAGGTTGCTGAGGTTACCTACCAAATCTGCAGAGTGGCTAAGATTTGTCAGGGTCAATTGAATCTTTAAGTTCTACTAAATCTTCAGTAACCGTTTGTGGTTCTGGAATCACTTCCAGTTCTACCATACTCCCACTAATTTCTTTTGCAAGAAATTCCTTTTCTAAAAAGGTGGCGTGTCGAGAACAAAACAACTTTTGATCCCAAAAATGGTAGAAAGTTAAACCCTCGTCAATGCCCAAGATAACTCACAAACTACCATTACTGAAACGTGCCTTGAGTTAACCCAGATTCTGGTTTTAAGCATAAGCCAGCCAACTCAACATCTTAACAATTTTAAGATGATAACCCATTCTATATCACATATAGAATTTGAAACGCTGATTTAGTTGGAACCGGTATCAATTGATATGCATTTATTTCTAGTGCATCCCTTAATCGAAAAAGACGATTCAGCATTACTCATCAAAGAGCGTACCCACGGATGAGTAATTTGAGAGAGAATCAAATTCTCGATTATATTACTACGGAATACCTAGCATAAGTATCCACATCTTCAAACACTTCGAAAAATCTCGTTACTTCCAATGTTTGGTTCTCTATTTTATTCCTATATCTTATGAACTTCTCAGTATCTTTGGACTTTGCATTTCAACAAGAATCCGTGTTTAAAATCAGAGGACTCATAGGAAAATGGAACAAAGTATGAGTATCAACCCCTTGTCCGTGCGGACATTGGACAACATACATCATTATGTATAAGTCCTATGAGTTCACTGACTCATACTCTGTGTGTTATAATTTGAAAAATGTATTTTGGTTTAGAATGTATATCCCGTCATTCAATACACCTTACCCAATCATCAAATAATAAAGGCAAATGTTCATAACATAATTTTTGAAAATTTATATCCTACTTTATCAAATAAAGAGACGTATATATCAGTTTTTAAAAGTTGGTGCATAATAACAGATATTCAAAACTAAAAGTTTGCCAAAAAGCAAAACCATGTGATTTCCCCAATATCAAAAATTGCTCCGAATTTCGATATTGAGGATCAAATCACCTTTCCAATAATCTAATTATTCTCAGCATCTGTAACAACTTACAGATGTAAGATGTTAATCCGGTATCTATATACCTGGGAGTCAGAATTAATTGGAAAACTGTTTTCGATTACAATCACATAGAAAACATGAAATATCAAAATGTTTCAAGGGATGGCCGAGTATTCCAAGTAATGCCTCTTTCATTGCCCAGGGTCATAACAGTGCATTTTCCTTTCCGCTCACTTCGTCCCCTATTGTTGTCTCTCTTTCTTACCTTGTTTATACCTGACTTATGCTAGTTGGTTTTCTTCTTACCTTTCCTTTCAGTTCCAGCATCGGGATTGGAAGAAGACTATCCAACAAGCGTAACTGGTATAATCTCCTTATTTAAGGAGCTCTCAAACTTGAGATAAGGTGGAGAGAAGAGACAAATGAATTGTATCATATACAATTCACTTTCTCCAGACCTGCGGCCATCCTCGACTAAAACACTTTCTCCGAGTTCGTATGTAACTATACGATGGCCTTCCAAACAATATGGATCTATGTATCGGATACAGAGTGTTCTGGAGAAAGCAAAAGGGGAAGTGGGAGGGGTGAGGACATATGCGATTATGTCATGAAATAGGGCAATCATGACATTTCAAAGCCGTTGATTGTAAAAAGGCTCGGTTAACTAGGTTTACGAGTTTTAATTTAGGGTCAGTTTTAGGTCGCTGCCAGAGAGAAAGAAAAGAAACACTCGTCATGCACTCTAACCTAGATTAGATTGGTATTTTTATCTAATCGGGATGGCTCCTACTATTCTGTCAAATCTTCCTTCAAACCCCAAAAGGAGAATTAGCCGGGATCATATCCCGAGAGTAACTATTAATTACAGTAGGAATCAGGATCCAAACTATCATGACGTGGTAACCTTGACGGAGGTCAACAAGTCACCCCACTCCATAGAAGGTATGCAATCTCATTGCAAATTTCAACACTTGAAACCCCCGATATTAGTTTTTACCCCAAGCGGCTTATGACCTTGGCAAAGGTCAAAAAATCATAAGTCGCAAGTCAAGTTCAACCCGTTATTTCGTGATCAAATTAAACCCACCCGCACGACCCTTGGCAAAGGTCAACAAATTCGTACGACTGTCCTAACCGATCGCATCGTATGCATATAAGAAGACATCACTTAGCTACCGTACACTACGCCTCCGTAAAGGTCGACAAACGAAGCACGAATACTAAGTACTCTACTTCCTAAAATAGCAGAGGGCTACGACTGGTTTTGAAGAAAACCTTTAATGTAATGAACTTGATCTCATCGTAGGAACCGAGCGGTTTTGCAAATTTATAGTAACATAAATTTTTTCTTAAGAGCGAACTCTCAGTGAAGTGATCAAGGCTCTTCCCTCATCGAATGAGGTGCAGGATATTCCTAACCGAATACATCGATGCAAAGAAAATGACTACGGCTATACAATTTGAAAATTTATAGTAACACAATCTTTTGCCAAAGTGGCCACTCCCTGTGAAGGGATCTAAGCTCTTTCCTCTTCGAATAAGGTGCAGGATATTCCTAACCGAATATCTCTATAACACCATAATATCTGATATTTGGTTTTACAATGTGTTTTAGGTTTATTATTTTTGCATTAATCCTATTATTTTTGCATTAATCCGAATCAATGCAATCCCATCAAATAGATAATCACATTACCTAGCATCTTCTCATACAATCAATGAAAAGCATGAAAATAAAATAGAATGCACATATACGCCATCCGTATTCGCCACGGGGCCCCGAGTCTTCACCATAAGGTTACTTAACTTATGGAAGGGCGGGGACAGGGCTAGCGTGGGAGCAAAACGTATATAGCATTTATTTATATATCATATATATATATATATATATATCATCACAGGCAGATAATCAACATTACAGGTAAGCGATAAACATCATCACAGGCAGGTAATCATATCACAAGCAAGTAATGAATCGGATTACCTAAGAATCCTGCGTTTCGTTCGAGCCATCAAACGAAACGTGGAATTCCCCGACTGTGTGAATAGCCCATGCACAACCAAAAGCAGACCCCTACGAGTGCAGCAAGCTACTAGGCAACCTAAGACATGAGGCAACCCAACATCATCATCATAAGGGGCTCACCCGATACTTTCTTGAATCCGGTAACTTGAGCACTCCTCCGTGGGACTATCCTATACCCCCTCAGACGCGGCAAGTAACCTGCCAATCCTAAACTCGAGCGACCAGATCTTAACTCCTTGAGATGGCCACCCGCTGCAATCTATAATTCGGTTGCTCATATGCTTCTCCACGGGGTAATCCTAAACCTGTATTAATACAATGGCGACAATAATCGTAACTTGATCGTGTCCCGACAAATAATAATATATCAATCGGTGACTATGGCCACATATGAACCGCTAAGTCCCGAAATAAAGAATATACATATAGCGGAAACGACGACCGCATGTTGGAGCTCGTCCCGAATAAATGAATATACAAGATGGCTACAATCATGAATGGAAATAACACTTATCGCAATATCACATTTCCGCATGGAGGCTATTCATTTCGCAACAATCCGAAACCAAACCATACACACCAACATCTCAGACTCAGTTGTGCAACCCCGTCGAATTGATCACATCAATTCGTCGGCGTTAAACACTGCGTATCGCATACGCTGATAAATTATATCAATTAAACACTTTTAACTATATAACTCATCACCCATGGCCAACAAATCACAAAAACAACGAGGCAAAACCGTTAATTCAACACTTGAAAAACATTATTCACTCCGACATAGAAAAACCGTTAATTCGCACGTATCGCATAAGACGACGATACAGCTACATTAAACAATTTAATCTAGTTTATACTATCACAAATGACTAATGAATCATACAAGTTTCTAAGTCGAAGCGAAAATTTCGAAACTTGAAAACACTATTCACCTCGCACTAAATCGGCACTTTTTGGCTCGGAAACGTGTCGAAACGAACTCGAAACGGCCCAAACTTCGCGTGGACCTTGGGGCAAAAATTAATGTCGAATGAGAGGAGGATAAGGGGGTTGGGACAACCCTATGCCACATTTACGGTAGCCTAGGGCTCTCCCAGACCCGAGAGCACGTGTGCTTTCGGGTCACCAACCTCCCCCGAGAGCACTCTTTGGTGCTCCCGGGTAGGGTTGGTCCCCTACTACCCTCTTCTCATCATCATTACACCATATAGAACAATTCTAAGTATCCCGAGCACGACAAATAGAGCCGAAAAGAAACGATTTAAGTCCAAATTGAAAACAAGTGAACACTTCACATTGATTCAATGGTTTTGGATTTCAAATTGGCCAAAAACAAGTTGTAGTCTTTTGGTATGGCTCGGATACCACTGTTGGGTTGCTAGGCACCTTTAGTAAGGATTAAAGTACGACAGAAGCAGTAATTTTAAAAATCTAAAGAGTATTAGCAAACTCAACCAAAGAATCAAACCAAAATACTAAACTTGTAACTAAACTAGTAAGGTAATAAAAAGAGTTTAGCAGGCTACAACTTTTGTAGCGCGTTATCCACCTCTCCTTGGACTCCGGCTAGTCTCCACGAAGCCCGGAACAAGTTTGCTCGATGATCTCATCGCCGAAGATGATCCATCTTGAGATAACTTCAAGACAAGCTCTAGCTTCAAATTGATCTCATCAAAATGAAGCAACCCACTAATTAAACTTGCTAAGAGTGATTAGTAAGAGATTTAGAATAATCAGCTCACTTAATTTTTCTCTTTTCTTTTTCCTTTCCTCGCTTGAAGAAAATCAAAAGAGGATAGCCATGGAGGAGATGAGATGAAGAAGAAGATGAGAATAGTTAAAGATGTGTATGAAAAAATCCAAGAATGAGTCATTAAAATGAGTCATCAAATAAAAACACATCATCAAGTCTACAACCATCTAATTTCAATGACTCATTCTTATTTAAAAGTGTTCTCATCTTCCATATGATTCTTACATACCCATCTCTAATGTATCAACATACATGAAACAATATTTATATCAAATATAAATATTAATTAAGAGAAGAAAATAATAAAGTGAGCATGATATTAGTTAATATATAAATATATCAATATATAAATATATATTTAATTATTAAATCATCACTTGATTTAATAATCTGGTTATATCATATATACACCGGCTAATATCAATAAACACCCGATTAAAATACGTGTATCAAATATACGTGTTTAATCGAACTCCTGCAAGTATCCCTTTACATGCCCTACATCGTTTCTCATGTGCTGGGAAACCTCTGTGTAGGACTCTAAAGACTCGACAATACGCTGGCAGTAGATTAGTATCATATCCATAGCCCACAAGCACATCAGCGGTACTAGCTGCACGTAACAGCTATCCAGGTATTGATCGAAAGAAGGTCAACGAGCAAGCTCATCCGAACCCTGCAAAGTCTATCAGTGGCATCACCGTACAATCTGGTCTCTTCATCCACGAGTATCGCATATCGGGTCTAGGGTTTGGAATCTGTCAGCCCCCAATAACTCGATAAGTCGTGAGACAAGGGACTCATAACCAACCAGAGATACAACTGATAAAACTTATTAGTTTATCTCCATTGCGATGGACATCGACTTGTGATTGTAGTCATATCCTGCACAGCGTGACATCAACTCCCTATACCGGGAAAGACGAATCCGCTCGACCGCTCACTGCCTCCACGTGCTTCAGGACTATACCCAACAAAAACCTGTTTGCATGACTCCTTTGAGCCATGGTAGGGTAGAAGTCTAAGTATAGTAGGAACACACATGAGACACTATGGCACTCAGGTCCTAGGGACTAATCTGTACCCATATCACAAGAGAAGTGCTGCCTGACATTGGTATATTACCAACTAGGAGTTCTCGGTGAGTCCGTCCAGTATAACTCATCCAATGAGCACCTGTATACAATCCTCGATGTCAAACAACAATATCTGTAGGATCAGCTATCGCCCTCCCACCGGGTCAAGAAATGTACAAAACTGGAGTACCGATGCCCGGTCTCTATACTTCTACGACTAGGGACTTTTAAGGATGTGCTTATCGACTACTCAGACCCTACTAGTATGATCTTTATCATCATCCTGGTGGTCAAGCAAAATCCTAGGGTTTTATCTCATGTCTAAATGATACATGATAGTAAATAAAACGTATCACATGAAAGATAAAGGCAAACCAGATAGCATACTATCATCTCGAGTAAGATTGTTCTCTCGTATAGGTCCTCCTTCAATTACAATAATTGACTTGAGGACACCTATATCCAACAAAACTCATGTTTGTTAGATTACCTTTTAGTGACATCCGTAAGACATATTGACAGTATACTTCATGTTCACGATACCTTCACTACACGGCCATGCTATACTTGTTTGCTATGCTCATGTTACATTTCCACGCTTACATAGTTTCCTTTAACATTGACATGTTATACTTATTCATATTTCATTCGATCCATATTATATCGCATTATACCTTGCATTTCATTTATATACATCACCCATCCTTATTAGGGACTTACCGAGCGAAAGTTCGCTGATGGGCATTCCACCCATCTTTCTTCTTTCTTGGAATGTTCGTCAGATAATCTAAAGACTAAGGAGGTGGAACCGACTTCAGAGGACTACTCACAGTTTGAAGCTCAAACCGACTACTGATCCTTTAGGAGTTATTTCCTTTCATTCCAATATGTCACTGTTTAGGCGCCTTCATTGTACTTTTCTTTAAGTGATCTTGTATCAGTGTAAAATTTGTAAAGTTGAGAATGTAAATATATAAAGTATTGGATTTTATTATCACTTGTCTATTCTTGTTAATATTATACTTCTTACATTACGCTTAGCGTATTTGTTGTGAGAAAGACCTTCTCAGAATAAATACGTCGTGGGCTTGTCACGTGCCTGTTTCCATCTTTTTGGGAAGTGTGGTGTAACACCATCTTACCAGGTTTATATGTCATTCTTAATGAAGTCAAATACTATAACTGTCACATCAAGAATAGATGAACCATCTCCGCTCCCCTTGCTTTAGTCTATAAATAGACATAAGCATCTTGCCCACCACGCTTCCACTGCTCCCACTGACTATAACAACCCTCTGGGCGAGTCATATACACGTACACTTCTAAATTCAATTTAGAATGACGTTATAGTCATCCACATGCCAGATCTCATAGTTAAGGACAGTGGTAGTGATAATTTTCGGTCATCAAAACCTCTATGTCACCATCTTTGAGGAAACTGAAGTACCTCTCGGGTGGCTGAGATTACCCACTAAATATACGGAGTAGGTAATAGATTGTCAAATCTAATTTGAATCCTTAGGTTCTACTAAATATTCAGTAACCGTTTGTGGTTCTGGAATCACTTCCAGTTCTACCATACTCTCACTAATGTTTTCTGAAAAGAATTCATCTTACTAAAAAGGTGACGAGTCAAGAACAATAAAACTATTGATTTTGAAAATGGTAGAATGTTGACCCTCGTCAAAGCCCAGGATAACCTACAAACTGCCATTAATGAAACGTTCCTTGAGTTTATTCGAATTCTGATTTTAAGCATAAGCTGGACAACTCCATATACCTTAACATCGTTAAGATATGGATCCATTCTATATCCAATATAGAAACAAAGACACTGTTTTAATTGGAACCAGATTCAAAAATTATGCAGCTGTTTCCATTGCATATCAACTAAATGGAAAAAGTCCATACAGCATTACTCATCAAGAAGCACACCCACAGATGAGTAATCTAAGAGATAATATAATTCTTAAAATTAATATAACGAAATACCTAGCATAAGTATCTACATCTTCGATCACTTCGAAGAATTCTGATACTTCCAACGTATAGTTCTCTACTTTATTGTTATACCTATAACTTCTCAAAATTTGGATCTTATATTTCAACAAAATGCGTGTCTAAAACCAGAGAAGCCATAAGTAAATGGAGTATAGTACGATCACTAACCCCTTGTCCTAACGGACATCGGACAATATACAATACTTTTTATAAGTCCTCCGAGTTTAATAACTCAAACTCTGTGTGTCGTAGGTTGAAAACTGTATTATGGTTTAGAAGAATTACACCGTCATTGAATGCACCTTACCTAATCATCAACTGATAAAGGTAAATATTATAAACATAATTTCAAAAAGTTATATCTCAGTTTATAAAATAAACATACAAATATATCAGTTTGAAATTGGTGCATAACAACAGATATGCAAAACCAAATGTTTGCCGTTAGGCAAAACCCTGGTGATTTTCTCAAAAATACCAATTACAAAGAATTCTGATATTGAGAATCTAATCACCCTATTCCCAATATTCTACTCTCACTCATCATTTGTAACGCCATACAGATGTGAGAATCAAGTCCGGTAAATACATACCCTGAAGTCAGAATCTAATTAGGAAAACAGTTTTCAATTAACACCGTACAGTAAAACTGAAACATGAAAATCTTTAAGGGAGAACTAGTCGGGATCATTTACACCTTACAAGTTCGCTAACCGTTCAGCCAGGCCAGTTTGGTACTCCGAGAGAGGCTCCCTGTGCTTTCGTACGGACCTAATTAAATAACCCTATTTCCGCAGAGGCGTAACCTCATTAACACTTTCTAGACACCTGATAGGTTAGCTAATTATGAAGTGAAAATCTCCCAAGGAGTATACCTATTCACGGTGAGAATTGGGACCAAACTATTATTGTGTGATAACTTTGACGGAAGCTGACCAAAATTACCATACTCCAGAAGGTATGCGCATACTAGGCAAGTTTCCTTTATGTTTGAAACTCCCGATATGGTTTTTTCCCCAAGTGGCTTATGACCTGGATGGATGCCAACAAATCATAAATCGCAAGTCAAGTTCTACCCATTATTGTCCTAATTAATTAGACCTACCCATACTCTCTCTTGACTGATGCCAACAAGGCTGTACGACTGTCCTAAATTATTGCATCTCTATGCTACAGAAAAGTAACACAAAGCTACCGTACACTATGCCTTGACGGATGCCAAAAAACATAACAAGAATACTAGGCGCTACCCATCTGAAATGACGGAGGGCTACGATTGGATTTTGGCGAAAAACATTTAACGTAATGAACTTGATATCGTTGAAGGAACTCGAGTGGCTGTGAAAAAGAGTGGTTTAGGCTCCGCTTTTAAAACAAGTGGTTTTGAAGAAAACTGATTAGTTTTAAAAATTGGTTCCGACAACATCAATTAGGTTTGTTTTCCTTGTATTAAACTTATAATACGATCCCATCTAATAAGTTCCTATGCATCATAAAAACAACCAAAATAAAATGTACGTATATGCCACTCGCATTCGCCACGGGGTCCGGGGACTTCACCGTAAGGTTACTTAACTTACGGCAGTGCATGGGTAGGGCTAGTGCGGGTGCAAAATATATACAATATTTATATATATCATCATCACATGCAGGTAATAAACATCATAGGCATGCGATAATCAAAATGGAATAGCGGATAAACTAGGAGCCTCGTGTTTCGTTTGAACCGCAAATGAAAACCAACATTCCCCAGTCGTATGGATAGCTCGAACATCACCTGAAACAAAAAACCCTACGAGCACAACAAGCTACCCATCAATTCTAGAAGTGAGGCAACCATCACTCAATGACATGAGTGGGCCACCCGCCACTTCATGGAATCTGGTAACTTGAGCACTCTACCATGGGTCTATCCTAAACCCCTACAAGTGCGGCGAAAAGCCCGCCAATTCTAGAGCGAGGCGACTCGAACTCACCACTGCGAGACGACCACTTAGCACACTCTAGAACCAGTCTATTTGAGCACGTCTCCGGGGGTTATCCTAATACAAGAATGAATGAATATACAATGGTAACATCGACCTTAATCCGGTCTTGTTCCAATAAAACAATATACAATAAGTGGTAATGACGGCCACAATCCGGCCGCTCGTCCCGAATAACAAATATATATTCAATACTACGATGAGGGGCTATCCACCACAACTATCCGTCTAATCCATCACAAGATATATAACAACAACACAAGCAAGTGTTTGCAACCTCGTCTAATCGACATATAACAATTAGAAGACGTTTACAAACACATATACCAAGATACAAACATAAACGATGTTAAAATTTCGGCCGAAAACAGTCCCGAATTCCCCATATGCACAAACAGTACAAAACAAATCCAGGGCAAAAAGATGTATACCAAAAATCTAGTTTCTTCAATTCCATGCAACAGACAAAATTAAAGGATAAACAGAGAAAATCGGGCGGCCAAACTCGGCCAAATATCGTCCAAAACTTGTCTGTTTCTCCTCGAATTTTGTGCTAAGTTTTCTTTCTTAAAAAGTAGTCCACTGATATATACAAAAAAATTTCAAGTTCCGTTTTGAAATGGACAGAAACTTGGAATTCGAAACTAAATACGGGTAAATTTTCGGTCTCAAAACTAAAACATCGTCTAATCTAATTCTAGTGTTTGGTTTGGCTATGATACCATGTAAGTAGATACTCGTACACGTACTGCTAACTTGCAGCCAATATGGAATACAAAACGAAAATTTTCAAATCAAGAGCACGAACTACTACGACCTAGAATCGAATCCAAACACTAAACTAGCGCACAAGAAGGAGTTTAACTACTTGGATCGGTGTTAGCTACTTTTATAGTCATGTCCTTCGTCTTCTATGCCACTTCTTTAGCTCCAAGGTCTACCGGAAAACGATCTTGGGAGTCGGTCTTCCTTGTCGAAGATGATCCATCCGAGGGAACCCTAGTTTTGGCTCTAGCTTCACACTAAAGCAAAGTGAAGCAACTAGTGATCAAAACTTGCTAAGAATTGATCACTAGGATGTAGTGGAGGCCAATCTCTAAGTTTTCTCTCTTTTTCTTTTTCCATTCTCAACTTTCAAAAAACCAAGAAAGGGGGAAGAAGAAGCAAAGGGTGTGTGTGTTGAAGAGAGAAAGCATAGCTACTAAAAATCCTTCATCATCTTCTTTTTCTCTTTCTTTTTTTAAGTGTGAAGTGTGTGGAAATGTGACTCACTAGTATGAGTCACAAGTCCACACACTTCCACTCAACACAAGAAAGAATGAGAAGAAAATAACAAGCTATGTCATATGTGTTGGAGATAGTGCCCTCAGAGTCAATTATTGGATCATAGGCACGTGATTGCAATGATTGAGAGAGGACCTATGCCGGTAGGACAGTCTTACTCAAGATGATAGTGTGCTATCTGGTTTATCTTTATCATCGTGTACTGTTTCAGGTGACCTTACAGGTCACTATTGCACGTTGATAGAGCCCTTAGGATTCTTTCTTGACAGCCAGCAGTATGATGGCGATCATTTACGTGGGAGCTGGTAGTCTATAAGCACATCCTTAAAAGGTCCCTAGTCGTGGAAGTTTCGAGACAGGGTATCGATACTCCAGAGTAGACTAGTGTATACAGTCGAGACCCCGACGAGGGGCGGTGGCCGGTCTCACAAGCCACTGGTGTCAGTTGGTTCACCTAAGATGTATACAGGTGCTCATTGGGTTATGTGTAACATTTTAAAAATAATTAAATAAATAATTAAATGAATAAAAGTGTTTAAGTGAATTTTAGGATTTTCGGTAAAGTAAAATGTATTTTTCGTAAAACCAAACCGTGATTGTTTTTCACTATAAATTTAAAAATATCTATTTTAATTATGAAATTACTAGTAAATAGTTTTTATTTAGCCACTTATAAATTTTTGGTTTAATAAAATATTTTTCCTAAATTAATTATTTTAAATATTAACATAAGCTTTATTTTTACACTAAATTAGTGTAAATTACAAATTTAAATGGTTTTAATTTGTAAAAATGAACCATGGCATATTAGAATTTAGTGTGTATCATGCAAAATTTATTTGCAAATTTTTCCTTGTTTCTAGATCTTTCTTGAGTTATTTTAGAAAAGAATTAAAAGAAAATGAATAAAGCATGAAAAGACATTAAGATGATGACATTTTGGAGAAGTTTCTACACCATTTCTCATGTGTTTCTCCCTCTTCCCCTTATTGTGGCCGGCCTCCCCATCACCATGGCTGCCCCCCCCCCCCCATTTTCCACCTCTTTTTTATTCAAAAATCATCAAAAATACTACAAAAATCCAATTTAAATTCCACAAAAACCTAATTATTTCATACCCTTTATTCTCTACTCTTCTCTACATGGATTTTGGAGTGGGAAAGCATGTATTTTTGAGGCTCATTTTCAAGTTTGGACATGAGGTTGTGGAGGTATAAATCCTTCTCTTTTGTTTTATTTCTATTAGATATTTCTTTTAAAGCATAATTAGATTAATTAGATTAATTCTTGTTGCAAATTCTAAAATTCAAGTTAGGGTTTGAAAATTCAAGAGGTGGTTTTTGTTAATTAATTAGGGTTATAATAGCTAGTTTAACATCTTTTAGAGTGGAAAATTCTTGCATGGTGGTGGTATAATAAATTGTTGATCGAAATTGTTTAATTTAAACTATTTAGCTAACTAGATTTTTTCTAAAATGTGTTGTGGGTAAAATAAAATTCTTATTAAGGGTGTTATAATTAGATGGTAATTTTAGTGAGAATATTAGCATATTAATTGAATGAAAAACTTAGTTTGATCACTAGATTATTTTGATAATTGGAAAAATAGTAATAAAATGCTATTATTTTGTAAACTAGATTTTAGGAATTTCTAAATAAATGTGATTAAAAATATAATTATAGTTTCATTACATCATTATCATCATAAATTGTGGTTTAAGTGATTAATTTATGCAAAATCATGTTTTGAGGTGGAATTGTGGTATTTTGTTTGGAAAATGTTAAAATTGTTAAAAGTTGCAAACTAGAAATTTCAAATAAATGCAAAATTGTGTAATAAAAATATAGTAATGGTTTGTATAGTCTAGTAATGCTATTTAATGAGTTTTATGACCATTGGTTTCATTTAAATGTCAAGTTTCGATGAAAAACGGTAAATTGGCATTTTCGGGTTTTTCGAAAACGGACGATTTGATCGATTTTAGTGTTTCAATGAATTTGATGATGTTTTACAATATAAGTAATGTGTTTTAAAACTACAAGTTGTTTGATGATGTTATCTCGATCCATCGGAGTTTGTACGCCGATATCGAGCGGTATTTGGTTCTTTTGCGTGGACGGGGCATAGGTTTTAACCTGTGCTTGCTCTTCGTATCGTTTGACTTTTGTATGTGATTCGGTTTACGATGCTATTTATATGTTTGCGTCTAGGTACCCTCACGTGGACTGCGGGCGATGAAGAGGAGGATGGCGACACTGTCTTCGGCAGACATGGACCAGGTGAGTAGATGCATATCTGCGGGGGGAAGTCGGGTGGATGGCGTTTAGCACCCCCGCAACGTAGAATAGGAATAGTACTTATTGACATTAGGAAACCAGACGTGACCCTAGTAGGACCCTAGTATTGACCCTAGGCTGGACTAGACCGATTTAGGAAAACTATATCAGAGGATGAGTACCTTGGAAGAGGTTCGTAGGTTTCAGATAGAAACACACCCGCGCACACACTGAAAATCGACATGGGGTACGTGTATGTGTATATATATAGAACTAGGTATAGGTATATACATATATATACAACACATATAGGTGATTCAGTGATGTGATATGATATCCGAGGTATGATGAAACAGTATAACTGGGCTTGATGCCGTGATTTTTGACTATACAGTCGTAATAAAGTGTTAGCGGATCATTAGGGAATGAGATAATGAACTTGAATATATAAATTACAAAGAGTGGTGGTGATATTGATGTACATGGGACGCTAGAATAGTACTCGGACTGTAACTTGTGACTGATTACGATATGATATATGTATAACTTGATTTCGACATTATATTGGTGTGACCTGATGCCGATATCATATGAGTATGACTTAATCACAATATGATACATATGACATTATACGAATGAGGAGACACCTAGGAGATACTTGACCGTACCCCGACATTAGGATGCCGTACGATGGATTTTACCGTACGAGGCTTAAATTTGATGATTGATCCGCACTCTTGATTCGAGGAAGCCGTACTACGTACGTGACGCTGTTGAGGCGGGATCGCCGAATATTAGAGATATTGATTCGGACCTTAGGTAGACTCTAGTTTCTTACTGACTAGTCTATTAGGTTTAGTTCCTTAGGATGTTAGATGGACACTGGTTTAGGTTCGACTCACATAGTGGTAGTTGTACTCGTATCTCGCAGAGAAGCGGATAATGCACGTCTGTATTTACATTCATACTGTAATCATCATGGTGCATGTCTTTTATATGTTGCTATAATCAGTATAACCTTTACCTGTTAGGACACCAGCACCATTACCGATGATGCGCATATTCCACGCACACTTATTTGCTGGCTCACACACATCATCATCGGTAATTGCTATGTCACGTACACTTTAGATCATATTATCTTTTATTGATAGAATCAGTTAACAACTAAACCGATGTAGTATTGTGATCACTCTCTGATGTTAAGTATAAGACATGACATTCATTACTTAGACATTCATGCATTCATATTTTCGTGTTATCATGCAGTATTATGGGCATATGCCGACACTTATCATATAGTTACTCATGATTTTGAGATTTGGATTTCTATGAGATTTCTGGATTTTTGGGGAAAACCGCAAAAATATATAAAAACTTCTCTCTCTCCTCTTCTCTTTTTTTAAAAATAAGATGCGGTTTTCTCGTGATGTATGTGTCGTCCGCCATGAGTATTTCATGTTTTCTGATGGATTTCGAGACCCGATTCGAGGAGTGGATGAACCGTCTCGGGTACATGGTGGGCCCGGTATGGTACCCCGGGGCAAGAAGATCGAGTTGTAGACGATGAGCCTGGCAGGGGAAGGCTACCTACCGGTGATGTCTGGCGCGGCGGATATCCGGAGGATACCGACCGTTGTCGTGGGATTTGATGATATGGGCCGATCCGGACTGACGGAGCCCGACATATTGATACTTGAGGTTACATGTGTTGTGTCGATGCTTGACACGGATTTCCATGGATTTCATTGTTGAGATTTCAGATGCTTATACACACTTTACTATGATAACGGCTAAAGGTTCTCATACATATATATTTGGATTTCAGGATTTGTGACTTTACATTCATGGTGCATGCATTTCATTTCATATGACTTAGTACTATATGAGGCACTGACACGACACGGAGTATTTGCACTTACACGTAGTATTACCCTGCTATTACTAGTTGTTTGGGATATAGTAGTGTATTATTATGACCTAGGATAACGTCGTGCATTCGATTTCTTTTCGTAAATGTCTTCTACTCACGAGTTGGCAACTCACCCCCATTGTGCCAAATTCTTTACAGGTTCGGTGTACAGGTTTCCCGTAGCAGCTTGTTGGCACATCTTTTCTTCAGGGTGATTGGCACGGTAGGTTGGTTCACTTGTATCCGAACCACCATTGTACTTTTATTCATTCATTTGTATCTAGTAAGCTCCATCAACCATATTTGTATTACTTGATAAGTTATTGGACCAGTCTTTTACTTCGACCTTAGAGTCGCGCCTGTATTATTCTGATCTGGTGGTTTTGTTTTCTTTTGAGTTTGAGCCTCGCTTACTGGCGTTGTATATTATTATGCTTGTTGTGGTTGTTTCCGCCTGTTGGCGTTGATGCTAGCATCCGTTTGGGAATGCTTTTTATTGTTTATTCATATTATACTTGTTGTACGCGTTTGGGGGCCAGTTTTTACAGAGGAGACTCTGCCGAAATTTTTGGTAAAATTTGCTGATTTTTTTTTTACTTGTTTTCTTTTCTTTTCTTCTTTTTCTTCTTTTATGGTTTAGATCTCTGGGCTTCGGCTTACTTAGGTCACGTGGAGCCTCTAGACGCTTCGTAATCTAAGTGCCGGTCACGTTCCGTACTTTCGGGTCGTGACAAAGTTGGTATCAGAGCGCTAGGTTTAACCTTGTATAAGTCTAGGTGACCCTTGGTTGATGGAGTAGGCGAGTTAGGTAGAGTAACGTACCGTGGGTATGGTCCGCGGCATACTTACGATACGCTACTCTGCTTAAGGAGCCCTAGGATTTACATTGTTTGCACCGTATTTCATTCGTTCCTTTGATCTATCTTCGTCAATGTCGGATGGTGGTTCCTGTTACCACGGGCAGAGAGAGATGCGGCTCGAATGGATTAACCATTAGAGTATTGGTTATTCTTGAGGACTGAAGCATTGCTTAGCGTGCGGACGAAGGGTATTCACATGCCGTCCGGATGAAGTTAAAGGGTTCGAACGATTAGCAGAAAACCATTTCCTAAGTTTAAAGTATTCGGAAGAACATGCAGGTATTTCGATGGACCCTCTAGAAGAATGAAACCCTAACTCGACATAATGACCACGAGAACGCCCTTGAACCTTAGGGTTTACGGCAGTTCCGCTGTGCCATTAGTGAGGCTTGGGTTTGCCCTTCTACAGCTGGATCATCGATGCTGGGGTATGTACCGGATATTTTTAAACTGTACTTGAGTGTTGAGCTCTCGGGGAATTATGGGATTTTGATGGATCGATCGAGAAGTTTAATGTAGTCCGGATATCAAGTGAAGGGATCGACTATGTGGGAGACTCTAGACATGAGTATTGCCGTTGGTAGCGCAGTCAGCACACCTATGAAAGAACGAGTTCGAAGCGGTCGACATCAGAGGAAAGAGGCGCACATTGACGATAGTATTTACGATCGTGATTTAGTGATTTGAATTTCCTATTTTCGTTGATTGGATTTTTGTATTTTGAGGACTTGTTCTACGACTGGTATTTCCTGTGTGTACCTTCATTCTATATGTGTTTCTTATATCAGTTGTATTGATGTGGTTTAGTACGCACCCAGTACACTTGATTTGGTTTTATATATTTTTTTGAGATTTTTGATTTGATTTCGTGCATAGGGGTTACACGTGATTTTGACATATGTTTCGACCTAATTTTCATGCATTTTTGTGCTGTGATTTCGATTTTGATATTCAATGTATGTTTTCGTGCTCCATGTGCACCTGATTAGGATTCTTGCGCATACTTGGCGCACTTGATGCGATTTTGTGCACACCAGATGCACTAAATCGGGGTTTTGTGCAAATTAGATGCACCTGATAGTGAGTCGTGCACGCCCGTTGCACTTGACAGATGTTTTTGGTGCACACCTGTTGCACTTAGTTTTGTTTTGTGGGTATTCATGGTTTCTGCATTTGGTTTCGATTTCAGTGCGCACCGGACGCACATGACATTTTATTGATGTGATTGGGATTGATTTTAGTTTGAGCAGTATGTTTTCATGATCATTATTATTTGAGTTAGTAACCAGGCGGGATGTGTATGTTAAATAAAAGATATATATGTAGCTATATTTTAAAAAAAAATTAAACGTCCGCTACTTAGACCGTGACACGTGCATTGCACGGCGATTTTCAAGAAGGGGTTTTTGTATGCTGCTTTATTATGATGATTCGGCGATTTTACTAGGATGCGAACTATATATAAGTTATAGATTGATGTAAATTATGATGGTTTTCACATTGGGTTATGATATTTCATTATCGCCATAACTCCGATGATTGCGTCATGCTTGACGGAGTTGATTTTCGTTATGTATTAATGATTTCGGAGCCCCGACGATTTGAGTATTTTGCTAAATGTTTTAGTATTTGGAAGGGGAGTGTTAATTTAAATTCGGGGACCGAATTTCTTAAAGGGGGGAAGATTGTAACATTTTAAAAATAATTAAATGAATAAAAGTGTTTAAGTGAATTTTAGGATTTTCGGTAAAGTAAAATGTATTTTTCGTAAAACCAAACCGTGATTGTTTTTCACTATAAATTTAAAAATATCTATTTTAATTATGAAATTACTAGTAAATAGTGTTTATTTAGCCACTTATAAATTTTTGGTTTAATAAAATATTTTTCCTAAATTAATTATTTTAAATATTAACATAAGCTTTATTTTTACACTAAATTAGTGTAAATTACAAATTTAAATGGTTTTAATTTGTAAAAATGAACCATGGCATATTAGAATTTAGTGTGTATCATGCAAAATTTATTTGCAAATTTTTCCTTGTTTCTAGATCTTTCTTGAGTTATTTTAGAAAAGAATTAAAAGAAAATGAATAAAGCATGAAAAGACATTAAGATGATGACATTTTGGAGAAGTTTCTACACCATTTCTCATGTGTTTCTCCCTCTTCCCCTTATTGTGGCCGGCCTCCCCATCACCATGGCTGCCCCCCCCCCCATTTTCCACCTCTTTTTTATTCAAAAATCATCAAAAATACTACAAAAATCCAATTTAAATTCCACAAAAACCTAATTATTTCATACCCTTTATTCTCTACTCTTCTCTACATGGATTTTGGAGTGGGAAAGCATGTATTTTTGAGGCTCATTTTCAAGTTTGGACAAGAGATTGTGGAGGTATAAATCCTTCTCTTTTGTTTTATTTCTATTAGATATTTCTTTTAAAGCATAATTAGATTAATTAGATTAATTCTTGTTGCAAATTCTAAAATTCAAGTTAGGGTTTGAAAATTCAAGAGGTGGTTTTTGTTAATTAATTAGGGTTATAATAGCTAGTTTAACATCTTTTAGAGTGGAAAATTCTTGCATGGTGGTGGTATAATAAATTGTTGATCGAAATTGTTTAATTTAAACTATTTAGCTAACTAGATTTTTTCTAAAATGTGTTGTGGGTAAAATAAAATTCTTATTAAGGGTGTTATCATTAGATGGTAATTTTAGTGAGAATATTAGCATATTAATTGAATGAAAAACTTAGTTTGATCACTAGATTATTTTGATAATTGGAAAAATAGTAATAAAATGCTATTATTTTGTAAACTAGATTTTAGGAATTTCTAAATAAATGTGATTAAAAATATAATTATAGTTTCATTACATCATTATCATCATAAATTATGGTTTAAGTGATTAATTTATGCAAAATCATGTTTTGAGGTGGAATTGTGGTATTTTGTTTGGAAAATGTTAAAATTGTTAAAAGTTGCAAACTAGAAATTTCAAATAAATGCAAAATTGTGTAATAAAAATATAGTAATGGTTTGTATAGTCTAGTAATGCTATTTAATGAGTTTTATGACCATTGGTTTTATTTAAATGTCAAGTTTCGATGAAAAACGGTAAATTGGCATTTTCGGGTTTTTCGAAAACGGACGATTTGATCGATTTTAGTGTTTCAATGAATTTGATGATGTTTTACAATATAAGTAATGTGTTTTAAAACTACAAGTTGTTTGATGATGTTATCTCGATCCATCGGAGTTTGTACGCCGATATCGAGCGGTATTTGGTTCTTTTGCGTGGACGGGGCATAGGTTTTAACCTGTGCTTGCTCTTCGTATCGTTTGACTTTTGTATGTGATTCGGTTTACGATGCAATTTATATGTTTGCGTCTAGGTACCCTCACGTGGACTGCGGGCGATGAAGAGGAGGATGGCGACACTGTCTTCGGCAGACATGGACCAGGTGAGTAGATGCATATCTACGGGGGGAAGTCGGGTGGATGGCGTTTAGCACCCCCGCAACGTAGAATAGGAATAGTATTTATTGACATTAGGAAACCAGACGTTACCCTAGTAGGACCCTAGTATTGACCCTAGGCTGGACTAGACCGATTTAGGAAAACTATATCAGAGGATGAGTACCTTGGAAGAGGTTCGTAGGTTTCAGATAGAAACACACCCGCGCACACACTGAAAATCGACATGGGGTACGTGTATGTGTATATATATAGAACTAGGTATAGGTATATACATATATAGACAACACATATAGGTGATTCAGTGATGTGATATGATATCCGAGGTATGATGAAACAGTATAACTGGGCTTGATGCCGTGACTTTTGACTATACAGTCGTAATAAAGTGTTAGCGGATCATTAGGGAATGAGATAATGAACTTGAATATATAAATTACAAAGAGTGGTGGTGATATTGATGTACATGGGACGTTAGAATAGTACTCGGACTGTAACTTGTGACTGATTATGATATGATATATGTATAACTTGATTTCGACATTATATTGGTGTGACCTGATGCCGATATCATATGAGTATGACTTAATCACAATATGATACATATGACATTATACGAATGAGGAGACACCTAGGAGATACTTGACCGTACCCCGACATTGGGATGCCGTACGATGGATTTTACCGTACGAGGCTTAGATTTGATGATTGATCCGCACTCTTGATTCGAGGAAGCCGTACTACGTACGTGACGCTGTTGAGGCGGGATCGCCGACTATTAGAGATATTGATTCGGACCTTAGGTAGACTCTAGTTTCTTACTGACTAGTCTATTAGGTTTAGTTCCTTAGGATGTTAGATGGACACTGGTTTAGGTTCGACTCACATAGTGGTAGTTGTACTCGTATCTCGCAGAGAAGCGGATAATGCACGTCTGTATTTACATTCATACTGTAATCATCATGGTGCATGTCTTTTATATGTTGCTATAATCAGTATAACCTTTACCTGTTAGGACACCAGCACCATTACCGATGATGCGCATATTCCACGCACACTTATTTGCCGGCTCACACACATCATCATCGGTAATTGCTATGTCACGTACACTTTAGATCATATTATCTTTTATTGATAGAATCAGTTAACAACTAAACCGATGTAGTATTGTGATCACTCTCTGATGTTAAGTATAAGACATGACATTCATTACTTAGACATTCATGCATTCATATTTTCGTGTTATCATGCAGTATTATGGGCATATGCCGACACTTATCATATAGTTACTCATGATTTTGAGATTTGGATTTCTATGAGATTTCTGGATTTTTGGGGAAAACCGCAAAAATATATAAAAACTTCTCTCTCTCCTCTTCTCTTTTTTTAAAAATAAGATGCGGTTTTCTCGTGATGTATGTGTCGTCCGCCATGAGTATTTCATGTTTTCTGATGGATTTCGAGACCCGATTCGAGGAGTGGATGAACCGTCTCGGGTACATGGTGGGCCCGGTATGGTACCCCGGGGCAAGAAGATCGAGTTGTAGACGATGAGCCTGGCAGGGGAAGGCTACCTACCGGTGATGTCTGGCGCGGCGGATATCCGGAGGATACCGACCGTTGTCGTGGGATTTGATGATATGGGCCGATCCGGACTGACGGAGCCCGACATATTGATACTTGAGGTTACATGTGTTGTGTCGATGCTTGACACGGATTTCCATGGATTTCATTGTTGAGATTTCAGATGCTTATACACACTTTACTATGATAACGGCTAAAGGTTCTCATACATATATATTTGGATTTCAGGATTTGTGACTTTACATTCATGGTGCATGCATTTCATTTCATATGACTTAGTACTATATGAAGCACTGACACGACACGGAGTATTTGCACTTACACGTAGTATTACCCTGCTATTACTAGATGTTTGGGATATAGTAGTGTATTATTATGATCTAGGATAGCGTCGTGCATTCGATTTCTTTTCGTAGATGTCTTCTACTCACGAGTTGGCAACTCACCCCCGTTGTGCCAAATTCTTTACAGGTTCGGTGTACAGGTTTCCCGTGGCAGCTTGTTGGCACATCTTTTCTTCAGGGTGATTGGCACGGTAGGTTGGTTCACTTGTATCCGAACCACCATTGTACTTTTATTCATTCATTTGTATCTAGTAAGCTCCATCAACCATATTTGTATTACTTGATAAGTTATTGGACCAGTCTTTTACTTCGACCTTAGAGTCGCGCCTGTATTATTCTGATCTGGTGGTTTTGTTTTCTTTTGAGTTTGAGCCTCGCCTACTGGCGTTGTATATTATTGTGCTTGTTGTGGTTGTTTCCGCCTGTTGGCGTTGATGCTAGCACCCGTTTGGGAATGCTTTTTATTGTTTATTCATATTATACTTGTTGTACCCGTTTGGGGGCCAGTTTTTACAGAGGAGACTCTGCCGAAATTTTTGGTAAAATTTGCTGATATTTTTTTTTACTTGTTTTCTTTTCTTTTCTTCTTTTTCTTCTTTTATGGTTTAGATCTCTGGGCTTCGGCTTACTTAGGTCACGTGGCGCCTCTAGACGCTTCGTAATCTAAGTGCCGGTCACGTTCCGTACTTTCGGGTCGTGACATTATGAGTACACTGGACAGGACTCGCCGGGAACATGCTAGTTGCTCTTATACCAGACGTCAGATAGCAGTTCCCCTGGTGACATGTGTACAGGTTAGTTCATCGACCTGAGATCGTCATTTGTCTCGTATGAGTTCCCACTGTACTTTGATTACTACCCTACCACGCTTAAAGGAGACGTGCAAACAGGTTTTAGTTGGGTACAGTCCCGAGCCACATGGAGGCAGTGAGCGGATCTGCAGGGGTTCGTCTCTCCCGGTATTGGGGGTGAGGTCGCGCTGTGTCTAGGAGAGCCATTACACGAAGTCCTTGGCCAAGGCAGGAGATTTACTGGTAGGTATTCCAGTAGTATCTCAGAGTGTTCTGGGCTACACTCCGACACGACTTGTACCGCTTTTGGGGGTCTGACTTTTACCAACCCCCTAGGCCCGCCATGCGATGCTCATAGACGAACGGACCGGACTGTACGGATATTGTCACTGACAGGCTCAGTAAGGTGTCAGGATGAGTTCGCTCATCGACATCCCTTTTGGTCAATACCTGGTAGCCCGTTACGTATGGCTAATACCTCTGACGTGCTAGTGGTTAAATCCACAGCCAAGAGATCGACGAGTCTTTAGAGTCCCCCACAGACTGTTTCTCAAGTTTCGGGCGAAACGCTGTAGAGGCCGTATGGAGATATGGCAGGGTTCGATCAGATACATGCGGTATTGCACGGATCATGATCGGACGGATAATACTAGCAGGCTTTGGTTTATGCCGGATCCTAGTATTGTACAGTGTAGATTTTGTCTCATTGCATTTGTATTCGGTCGAAATACAAATGCGGGTATGTATATACAGTAGCGGGGTTTTCCTGTAATTTATTACGGGATCGGTTTTTTGAAGTTGCCAGTTCGCATACCGTTTTGGCCATTTTTCTTTGTTTCTTTCCTTGGCTGAAAATTGGTGGAGGAGGGCTTATTTGCAAATGTGCAAATTAACATTGTGGAGGGTGATCTTTGTATATTGTTGCTTCATGATGGTTTAACCATCATTTGACTTCTTTATTCATCATTGCTTGACTTTTGTGTGATGAGAAAGTGATGGGTTTTGGAGTGAGCTTTAGTTGTGATAATTATTCCTCATCATCACATATTTTCTCTTCCTTGCATTATTGCTCCCTCTCCTTGACTTTTCTCTCTCCTCTCATTCTTTTGTTGCAAGGGGCCGGCCAAAGATAGGGGTTGTCCATATTTTTAGAGGTGGGATTTTTATCTCATCATCTTGCACAAAATCCTCTTGGTTCATCTCCAAAGCAAACTACTTCACCTCCATTCCAAATGGCAACTTCTTATAACCCCCATGGGACATATAGTTCTACACTAGCCTACAGCATTCTTGGACACGTCGACTCGCCAACTTCGTGCCCGAGTTGCCTCGATCCAGAGGTGGGAGCCCGTAGAAGAACCCGGTGATGTGGTGCCCTTCCGACGAGGAGATGAAGACCGGAGATTCCACGGGGAGATCGGGACGACGACGAGAAGACCGAAGGACACGGATCACTCGGTATATCTCTCTACCCCTTCTCTTATTAGCTAGGAGTAGGTTAATGGCCCGATCCGGGTTTTAAAGTCCGCGGTAGCGCAGATTCTAGTTTATAGAAAAGTGTTGTTTTCCGCATTTTGGCCTCGTACAGACGGCCGGGGCGCTGCCGTGCACTTACAATATGTACACACATAATACATACATACACACACACACACTTACACTAATACAAGTATATGCTACAAATACATACACCCGTATTCGTATCAAAATACGAATATTGTATTCATATCAAAATACAAATACCTGTATTTGTATCAAGACATAAATACCTGTATTTGTATCGAGACACAAATACACGTATTTATACAAATACTCGTATTCGTATAAATACCATATTCTGTCAAAATACAAATACCAAAAAGAGAGATACCAAAAAGAGATTTATAATACTAGCTCATATTTTATCTAAATGTGATAATGTGGCTATCTTTCAAACTAAATAGTATTAACAAAACGTCTAATTAAAAGTACGTGTACAAAAACACGTATTTAATCGAACCTAAATACGTATCAAAATACGTACACTACATCGTTTCACCTGAACTTAGAAACCCTCTATGTGGGACTCTAAAGACTTAACAATATGCCGGCAGTGGGTTAAACTGTAAGTTCCTAGTGCCCTCGCTGCGGAGGCTGTGGCCGATGCGGAACCAAAAAACAAAAATTATCGAGAGGGAAACTAGAAACAAAAACCTATTGACCGATCCAAACACGAAAACTAGCAAACTAGCATGCAATGGTCAGGGAATACAACTTTTGATGCGTGTCCATCCAACCGTCGAAGACCCCTCCAAGCTCCTCGTAGGTCGTCGGGAACAAGATCGAATGGCAACCGCCCTTGTTGAAGATAATCCACCCAAGAGAATCGATCCAAGCTCTGGCTTCACCTAGTGAAGCAACCGACACTCCAAGCTCGCTACGAATGGAGAGTGGGGATATAAGAATTTTCCACTATGATTTTCTCTCTAATCTAATGCTCAAGAGAGCAACTCTTGAGAAGAAGGATGAGGTGAAGAAGAAGTAGCCATGAAAAATAAGCTAAATCTTTTTGTGTAGAAAAAGAAAGCAAGTAGAAAGAATAATGGCTAAGTTTTTTACAACCATGCAAGAATAGTAAACACAAATCATTTTACAATATAAAATCAAAGCCATACCTCTCTACTATATTTCTTTACATCTCATCCTCCACCTCATTTTTGATTTTCTTTAAAAGGAAAAATCAACAAATGAAGTGTCCATCTTTTAGAACAAATTCCGTATAAATATGGAATACAACCAGGTATATGTATCGAAATACATATACACGTATTCGTATAAAAATACGAATAGCCAAGAGAGAGAAAATGAATAGTGAACAATAATAATAGAATAAAAATAATAATATATATATGTGTATATATATTATTAAATCAAAACTTTATTTAATAATTCGGCTTAATCCTAAACCGCTAGTATTATCAACCGTCCGATTAAAGTCTGTGTAGCTTGTACACGTATTTAATCGGACCCATGTATGTACCAACATACGTCATCTACATCATATCGCCTGAACCGGGAAAACGCTCTGTGTGAGACTCTAAAGACTCAACAATACACTGGCAGTGATTTACTAGATAAATCCAAAAACCATAAGCACGTCAGCGGCACTAGATGTACGTAACGGGTACCCATGTATATACCGAAAGGAAGGTCGACAATTAAGACCGTCCGTATCCTACTGATCCTGAATGTGACAATCTCCGTACAGTCCGGTCTCTTCATCTAAGAGTATCTTATACCGGGTCTAGGGGTGGATAACGTCAGACCCCTACTAACCCGATAAGTCGTGTCGGAGTCAAGTTCATCACCAACCGAGAAACTACTGAACTCATATCAGTAAATCTCATTTACTGTGGCCATAGATTTAGGGTGATAGCCAACCGAACACAGCGCGACATCGACTCCTAATACCAGGAGAGACAAATCCCCAAGAATCGCTCACTGCCTCCATGTGGCTTGGGATTGTACCCAACTAAAACCTATTTGCATAACTCCTTTAAGCCATGGTAGGGTAGTAATCAAAGTACAGTGGGAACTCACATGAGACAAATGACGATCTCAGGTCAAAAGACTAACATGTACTCATGCCACTAGAGAACTTCCATCTGACGATAGATATAATACCATTTAGAAGTTCTCGACGAGTTCGTCCAGTGTGCTCACCTCCAGTAAGCACCTATATACTATCTTAGGTGACACTACACCAATGGCTTGTGAGACCGGCTACCGCCCCTCGTTGGGGTCTCGAAACGTATACACTAGTTTACTCCGGAATATCGATGCACAGTCTCGATACTCCCATGACTAGGGAAATTTAAGGATGTGCTTATGGACTACCCAGCTCTCATGTATATGATCGCCATCATAATTCTGGTAATAAAGTAAGAATCCTACGGGCTTCATCATTATGTATTAGTGACACGTAATAGCAAGTAAAATGTGTATACATCAATGATAAAGACAAACCAGATAGCATACTATCATCTCAAGTAAGATTGTTCTACCTGTATAGGTCCACCCTCAATTATCATAATCGCGTCCCTGCAATTACAATAATTGCCTTGAGGGCACTATCTCCAACAATCTTCCACTTGCACTTAAGGCTAATTATTGCGGTATGGTGCTGGCCAACCGAACACAGTACGATATCGACTCCCTATACTGGGAGAGATGAATCCCTAACAATCGCTCACTACCTCCATGTGGCTTGGGACTGTACCCAACTAAAATCTGCTTGCAGGACTCAGTAGAGCCATGGTAGGGTAGTAATCAAAGCACAGTGGAAACTCACACGAGACAAATGATGCTCTCAGGCAGACAGACTATGCTGTAATCATGTCACCGGAGAACTGTTACCTGACAATAGGTATAATACCATCTAGCATGTTCCCAGCGTGTCCGTCCAGTGTAACTCATAACCCAATGAGCACATGTATACAATCTTTGGTGACTAACTAAAACCAATGGCTGTGAGGCCGGCCATCGCCCCTCGTCGGGGTTAAGAAACATATACTCTAGTATACTCAGGAATATCGATGCACAGTCTCGATATTCTCATGACTATGGACTTTTAAGGATTTGCTTATAGACTGCCCGGGCTCACTTGTATGATCGTCATCATAACCCTGGTAGTCAAGCAAGAATCCTATGGGCTCTGTCAACATATAATAGTGATCCGTAAAACCACATAATACATATACATGATAATAAAGACAAACTGGATAGTATACTATCATCTCGAGTAAGACTGATCTACCCGTATAAGTCCTCTCTCAATTATCATAATTGCCTGCCTACGATTACAATAATTGCCTTGAAGGCACTATAGCCAACAACTTCAAAACTCAATTTTGGAAGATTTAAACCAACAAAAATGTAACTTTTTTCTTGAAAAACCTAGTTAAAATGGTAAGACTTGTGAAAACTTAAACACAGTGGGATTTTTACCTATTTGGGTGAGGATTAGAGGGGATCCAAGCTTTAAGGATGTCCACATGAAGATCTTGGAGGCTGTGCTGGCTTCACTTGAAATCTTGGTGGGTTTAATTGAAGAACTTGGCAATTTCCATGGATTTTAGTGGAGGAAATCTATGGTTTTAGTTTGGATTGAGGAGTTGGGTGTTTGGGATGAGAGATATTTTTAAGAGGAGATATTTTAAAGGTGAAGGAATAATATGAGAGGATAAGAGATAAGAGGGTTAAAGGTGAGGATAAAGTGTTAGGATCAGTATGAGGGTTTAAACAAGCGTGTCATATACTCCCCTCTCTCTCCAATAATACAATTAACCCAAATAAATACTCAACCATGTTAAAATCCTAACATTTTTGTGAAAATGTTGATAATAAGTTTTGTTTGCCATGCCAGATTAAATCTTAATTTAGATAATTAAAGTATTGGTTTGTTATAGCAAATTATACAGATATATTATCGGTTTTATTATGGAAACTAAATACAACTCATTTTCTATAATTAATTAAATTCTAAAATAATTAATTAGATTCCAAAATAACATTATAATTTTTGAAATGTTACAATTGTAAGGTTGCCTAGCACGGCAGCAAGTTTTCGGGAGGCATCGTCCATACCATTTTTTAAAAAATTACCGTATTAGCTAACCCTAACCCTAAAATCGTTAATAGAAAATCCAACGAAACGAATGCAAACAACTTTGCAACTAAAGTGAACAAGGAATACAACCTTTGTAGACCGGTCCTTCACTTCAATAGCTCCGTGTAGTAGTCACTTCGCTGCGATCACGAACTCCCGGACTCTAGAAAGGCTCCCATGAAGAAATGAACAAGCTTGCATCGAAGTCTTCGAGGCCGAAGATGATCTACGTCGAGGAGACACTAGCTCATGCTATCTCTTCACTAATGGTGAGATTAATGAAGCAAACACCCTAAACTAAATGGCTAATAGTAGAGGATGATGAAGTAGGAAGTGGGCTCACTTTAGATTTCTTTTTCTCACATTATTTTCTCACTTGAAGAAAAGCTAGCAAGCTTTTTCAATGAAGAAGAAGATGAAGAATAATCAAGAGATGAGAATGAACTCATGAGGTGAGAATATCAACCATGGGTGAGTTAGTGTCATACACTAACTCATGTAGAGAGTTTACCAGGGTAAGGATAATGGTTAGGTCAATAAGTATCTTTAGCAAAACAAAAGGAGTGGACTTTGTCAATGGTAATCCTCAAGCTTTCTCAAAGCTTCTACCATGACAAATTCCACCATTTTAGAATTACTTTGATAAATAAAAACCCTAGATTATCACTTAGCATGGTGTAAGTCTCACACACCCATGAAGCATGTATATCAAACTGTAGGGTTACTAGGCACACTCAAGAGGTTCCACAAGGCATCAACCATGCCAAATTCAAAAATTATGTGCCGAGAAACCCTTAGCAAGATCATTAACTAGAGTTTAGGCGAAACTAAATGAAAGTAAATCACATTTACACTAAGTGAACGAAAATACAACCTTTGTAGATCCGGTCCACCACTTCTTTAGCTCCGTGATGACGTCCCTTCGCTGCGATCACCGGGATCCCAGACTCTTGTGATGGTTTCGTCGGAGAAATGAGCGGGCTAGGTCGTTGACTTCGATGCCGAAGATGATCTACGTCGAGGCAACTCAAACTCAAGCTCCACCTTCACTAAGTCATGAAACTTGTGAAGAAAACACCCTATACTACATGGCAAGTGGTAGAGGATGAAGAAATAGGAAGTGGGTTCACTTTTGATTTGGATTTCTCACTTGGATTCATCACTTGAAAATTTCTAGCAAAAGTTTTCTTTCTTCATCAAGAAGAAGAAGAAGAAAGAAAAAAATGAATGAATTAATAAAATAGAAAATCAAGTGATGCCTTATCATAATGCAACCATGGGTGACGCTAACACATGTAGAGAATAAACTAGGGTTTAGATTTAATGGTTAGGTTAAGGCAAAAGACAAAATGGCTAGACTTATGAAAGCTTCATGAAGCTTCAAGAGAAAAACAAAGAAAGCCACCATATTTGTTTTTGCCAAAATGAATAAAGAAAATAAATAAAGATAACAAAACCCTAACCATTAACCTAAACTTGGATTAAATCAAACATACACCCAAGTTTGCATGTATCATCAGACATGATACAATCAAGTGCACAAAAATATATCACATATACTACTTGTGCACATCAAGTGAGAAAATCAATCTTAAGTGAACAAATACTAGTTAATATAAAGTAATATATCAAATATATAATTATACATCAAATCATTAAATCAACACTTGATTTAATGATCCGGTCATATCGCATATAACCGACTAATATCAAGTGTATCAATGTATCGAATCAACACTTGATCCGGTAACCCGGCTATATCATATATAACCGTCCAATGATACAAATCGCGAGAATAGAATACAGTATCACATACTGGTATTATTCTCGGTCCCACACATATCTCATATGCGCTCCTATTTCGTTTCTCTTGAGCCAGGAAACCTCTGTGTAGGATTCTAAAGACTCGTCAATACGCCGGCAGCAGGTGATGATCATATCAAACACCCACAAGCCGCAAGCGGTCTGCTAAACGTAACGGCCACCAGGGTATTGATCGATCAGAAGATCAACGAGCAAGCCCGCTCACACACCTGTGAATCCAACCAGTAACACTTACCGTACAGTCCAGTCTGTTCGTCTGATATGTCGTATATCTTGCCTAAGGGTGGTAAACGTCAGACCCCAGTAGCTCGATAAGTCGTGTCGATATGAGGTCTATAACAGTTCAAGAAACTACTGGTAACACCTACCAGTAAATCTCAGCAACCCTGGCCAGGGATTTCCGGTTATAGCCAATCGAACACAGCGCAACATCAACTCCCTATACCGGGAGAGACGAATCCCCTCCTATCGCTCATTGCCTCCATGTGATTCGGGGCTGTACCCAAAAACCACCGTTTTGCACGCCCTCTTAGACGTGGTAAGGTGGAAATCAAAGCACAGTGGGAATCACACAAGACTCTATGACGATCTCGGGTCAACAGACTAATATGTACCAGTGTCACAAGAGAACTGCCATCTGACGTAAGGTATAATACCATCTGGGAGTTCTCGGCGAGTCTGTCTAGTGTACCCAGTCTCCACTGAGCACCCGTATATCATCTCTGATGTCAAACACCAATGGATATGGGATCATCCATCGCCCATCTGTATGGGTCGAGAAGGTATACGCTAGTCTACTCTGGTATATCGATGCCCCGTCTCGATACACCCACGACTAGGGACCTTGAAGGATGTACTTATGGACTACCATGTCCCCACTAGTATGATCCGCGTCATAGTCCAGGTAGTCAAGTACACATCCTAAGGGCTTTACCAACATGTAACAGAGAGACAATCAGTGTACACATTAAGGTAAAGAGCAACCAGATAGCATACTATCATGTCGAGCAAGAAAGTCCTCCCTATATATGTCCAACCATCCACTACAATATACATCCTATGTATAGTAATGGCCTCTAGGGCATACATATAACTAACAATCTCCCACTTGCACTAGGGCCATCTGATAGCAGTGGTTGTAGTATCTCATACTCAACCATCCCATAAAAGTCTCTCTCTGGGAAAAGGCCTTTGTGAGTGGATCCGCCGTGTTGTCCTCTGAGTCTGCTCTCCTAACCTCGATCCCCTGGAGATCAACCATCTCCACGATCAGGTGACACTGCCTTATATTATGTCTGGATCACTGATGGGACGGGCGTTCCTTGGCATAAGCCACAAATCCATTATCTCACAATTGTAGGAACGAAGTTCATCTCATGAACCAATATACACCCAGACTTCCTCTTTGGTAGCGATGTATCCAGCCTTTATCGTCTAGTAAGCCACGGCATCTAACTTGGAACTCTTCCAACATACCGTCCCTTTACTAAGGGTAAAGACAATGCCTGTGACTGACATTCAGTCGTCCTTATCACCCTGGAACACTTCCAGTGATTCTCCCCGGGATCGATTGATACCATCTCACCACATCTAGTGAGAATCCTAACATCCATTTAGATCTATCTCATAGATCCAAAACCCAGGATTTAGTAGGTATCACTTTGATCCTATGTGGAGAATCATTGTGATAAGCGGAGATTGATCGAACGTAGCATAGGAAACTCCTTCCCTCTCAAGAGTATGTCATCCACGTACTCTACGAGGATCGTCACCATACTCCCTACTACCTTTTTATTTATACAAGGTTCATCTGCCATTTTGATGATGTCAAACTCTTTAACTAATACATCAAAATAGATGCTCCAACTCCGCGATGCCTGCTTTATCACATAAAACATCTTGCACATGTTTCCGCTGCTCCCACTGTCTACGAAGCCCTCTGACTGTGTACTTACAGACTCTCTTTTCTGAAACATCATTTTAGAAAAGCAGTCATGACACCCAACCACCAGATATCGTAGTCATGGTATGTAGCCGTGGCAAGTAGGATCTGGATGGACTTAAGCATAGCTACTTAGAAAAGGTTTCAACAAAATTCATACCTGATCAATGATGCAAACCTTTAACAAGTCTAGCTTTGAAAGTCTCAACTTTTCCAAGTACACCAAGTAATCTTCTCAAGATATACTTGCTCCTGATGGGGATTTAACCCTTCAGATAAAGCAACTAAAGTCCATACTTTGTTGGTGTATAAGGATTCCATCTGAGATCGCTAAGCATCCAGCCATTCTTACAGAGTCCCACTCCTGATGGCCAGCTCGAAACTAGTTGGGTCATCATCTCATGATGCAATCCTCGCTCCCACTGTCATAGAGAAACCGAAGTAGCTCTCAGCTGGGTGAGGAACCCTACTAGATCGGTGGAGAGGCTGAGGTTCGTTGGAAACAATTGAATCCTTTGGTTCTACCAAATCATCAGCTGCAGTTTGTATAGCTGGAACATTTCCAATTCTACATAACAGATCTTGCCTCGAGCTTTTCCGGATTTTGCTTTTAGACATAGGCTGGACAACCCTAAATCTTAACAAACTTAAGATATGGACTCTTCCCTTTCCATGTCACATATGAAGTGGTAGGCAATTGATTTGATTGGAACCCTATTCAATAGGTATACAGCTTCTCAAGCGCATAACTCCCAAAAGGAAATAGGTAACTCAGTAGTACTCATCATAGAGCACACCTTATCATATAGAGTGTGATTGCTCCGCCCCGATACACCGACGTGTTGTGGTGTATACGGAGGAGTAATGCTGAGAGAGAATCTCATTCTCCTTTAGAAAAGTCCAAGAATTCTGTGCTCAAGTATTCTCCTCCTTGATCACATCAAAGGACATAATACTTATACCCGTTTTGGTTCTCTACTTCTAACTTATATTCTGTGAATATCTCAAAAGGTTCGGACTTGTGTTTCAACAGGAACATATGTCTGAATCTAAAGAGATCATCAGAGAATGTAATGAAGTACAAAGAACCGGTCTTGGCGTGTGTAGACAGGGGACCTTCATACATCATCATGTATCAGTCCCAAGAGTGCACTAACTCTTTCTATGCTTCCAATAAACAGAGTTGTGGTCATCTTATCTTTGTGACATGACCGGCAAGTTTTCACAAGATGTAAATTCAAACAGATTTAAATATGCATCTTTGTGCAACTTAGCTAGTCAAGTCGCATT
The DNA here is from genome assembly GCA_030015575.1 of Agapanthus africanus. NCBI lineage: Eukaryota > Viridiplantae > Streptophyta > Magnoliopsida > Asparagales > Amaryllidaceae > Agapanthus > Agapanthus africanus. Next base: position 322,115,255 of record CM057345.1, on the reverse strand, counting down.
GATATGACCTAGTCTACAATACCTCAAGAAGAATCCGTTCATTTCTGAACTCTTCCTCTTTTGTGTGTTCCGTATACTAAGAACTGTAGTTTAATTTAGAACATCAATGCTTTTAGATAACGTGCCTGAACCGATCAACTTTTGATATAGGAAATGTTCAAAACATTATCCAATAATACAAAATTTTATCATTTCTTTACTAGTAAAGAGACTGATATGATTTTGTATATCAGGTTCGATATCTAATAACATTCATTCAGAATCAATGTATTTGGGATACAGGGTGACAGTGACCAACAGACTTGGCTGCAACACTTGCACCGTTTTCTGTCTCATGAAACTTATCACCCGTTCTTAGTTCTCTACCTTTCTGTAGCCCTATGTAACAAATTACATATCTGGGATCCTGATCCGGTATCAAATACCCAGGACGTAGAGGATACAGAGAAACAGTTCTTTGTAATGAACACACCCGAAGGAGATGCATCATATGCACTTTCTTTGTTTGGGCGGCATAGGAATTCAGGTATTCCTCTATTTCCTGCTCTGTCTTATAACAATTATAAGTTGGAGCGGGACCAACGTTCCCCAGCTCAGTATAGCAAGCGGGTTTGGTCAATACATCCGTATTATTATCTTGATTAAGGCGTGACATAGTCGCTACCAGGAGAGAGAGAGAAGAAAACACTCTGCGTGCGCTCTTGCAAGATTAGATTGGTTATATATTTTATCTAATCAGGATGGCTCCCACTGATTTTATCAAATCTTCCTTCAAACCCTAAAAGGAAAGACTAGCCGGGATTAATTACACGCTACAAGTTCGCCAATCTTTCAGCCAGGCCAGTGTCGGTACTTTGAGGGAGGTTCCCCGTGCTTTCGCACGGACCTAATTACAGTAAACCTCGTTTTCCCAGAGGCGTAACCCCGTTGACACCTTTCTAGACACCTACTAGATCGGCTAATTGTAATGTGTAAAACTCTCCCAGGAGTAACTCTTACTCGCAGTGGGTATCAGGATCCAACTATCTCATAGAACGTATGCAATCTCATTGCAAATTTCAACACTTGAAATTCCCGATAATTTTGCCCCTAACGTGCTATGACCTTGACGAAAGCCAACAAACCATAGCCCGCTAGTCAAGTTCAACCCGTACATTTCATGATTGAATTAAACCCACCTGCACGACCCTTGACGAAAGCCAACAAAGCCGCACGACTATCCTAATCCAATCGCATCGTATGCAGCAGATAAGCAGCATATAGCTACTGCACACTACACCTTGACGAAAGCCAACAAATGTAGCACGAATACTATATACAACTTATCTGAAATGACGGAGGGCTACGACAGTTTTTTCTGAAAACCTATTGCGTAATGAACTTGATATCGTTGTAGAATCAAATGATTTTAAAATGGAGTGTTTTTGAGGCTTTTCTTGTTTTGCTAAAGGGGTCACTCCCGGTGAAGGGGTCGTCGGCCCTTTCCTCGTCGAATGAGGTGCGGGATATATCATATATATCACTGTGCAAAGCAGAAACTATAGAAGCAATCAAAAGACAAACCGAGTGTGTAGCATCTGCCAGTTATTGCTAAAGGGGTCACTTCCGGTGAAGGGATCTCGGCCCTTTCCTCATCGAATAAGGTGCAGGATGTTCTACAAGGAACACCGCGATGCAAAGAAAGAACTGTAGCTACCTGTTTTTGAAAATTCGATTCCACAACATCTTTTAGGTTTCTTTTTCTTTCATTAATCATATTAATGAAGCCCCATCATTTAAGTCACCTAAACATCACAGATAAATAGGACGTACACTTATGCCATCCGCATTCGCCTCGATGTCCCCTCGTGCACCGTTAGGTTAGGTGAGAAACGGCAGAGCGGGGCAGGGCTAGCGCGGGTGTAAAACATAAGTAACGTCTATATAATATATCATATATACTATATACAGTATCTATCACAACATATCAAATGATCACATCACAGATATCGCAGCAGAAGAAACATATGAAATATTGGATATTCTAGGACGTCCGTGTTTTCAATACGAGCCAGTATAAAACACGGATTTCACGGTCGCGATGAATAGCCAAACCCACACCCCTAGACCCCTATGAGAGCGGCAAGCAACCCTACCAATTCTAGAGTTAGGAGACCCGGACTCGACTCCTCGAGTTGGTCTCCCTCGGGACTCCAGAACCCGGTTACTTGTGCCCTCCTCCTTGGGTCTATCCTAGTGCGGAAAAGTAAATAATATACAAAAGGTGACATCTTCCGCAACCTGAAAGTGCCCCAATAAAAGAATATTACATACAAGTTTTTACATGAATGAAAATGAAAAACGCTCATCTCACATAAAAAAAAAACCGGCTATTCAAACACGACGATCCAATATAACATATCCAGCAACACATAACATCACATGTCATCAACGTAAGTAAATATGCCCATCCCAATTGTCGTTGACATATAGCAACGAAACCGACGATATCACATATTACACTTACGGTCGCAGAAAAAAAGTGTAAAACTACAACAGTTGGAATCCGCAACCTCTTTAGACATCGCATGCCTAATCAAATGAATTCCTTAGATATCGCATGCCTAACAATTATAAACCCCGCATTTTAGTCTCATTATCGAAAACTCTTTTCAATATCAAGTCGGGCAATTCAACAGGATTCCCGACATTCTGATCGAATGCTCGTCGCAAACTTTAGTAGACGGCCGCACCCCCGATACCGTCGACGAAGTGCACTAAGGCGGAACACCGCTGTCGCGAGCACCCGAACGGATGCTTTCGGCGACGGGGTTCTCCTACAGTCACTTGGTCGGGGCTATGGGGTGTAGCTGTCTATTAAGTTTACCGGTGAGTATCCGCGTACGCTACGTGATTGCGACGGACTTTTGATCGCACCAAAATTCCGTGGCAACCGATCAAGTGAGACTAAAGTGCTATGTTTATAACATTCATATTAGTTATCTAAAAACTACTTGTGAATTCCAAATATTGTATCACATTCCAGATAAATAGAAAATGTTAAACTTTCCGATCGAACAATCAAACACCCAAGTTTTCCCGAAACAGCTCAACACATGAAATAAGTTTAAAAACATTCACTTCATGCCTCAGTACCAACGGTCCAGCCGTAGAAGAGTCAAGCCAACGCCTTACATGTGGCACGCCATACTTGTAAGTCCATGCTACCTCTCTCGGTACTTTCGGGCAAGCGGAATTTGATAAAAACAATTTTCTTAGAGGTGGTAACATGGACTTAAAACCCGGATCTTTGTTAAACATCTAACAAACAACCTAACTAGGAGTTGTTAACTACTCGGTTAGGGGGTTATACCTTTCTTTCTTGAACTCCTTCGTCTTCAAACCTCGATGGTTGTCCGAATCGGCTTCTCCCAGTCGTCTCCTTGCGCCGAAGATCGATCCACCTGAAAGCTTCAACCTTTGGCTCCTTCTTCGATTTTTGAAGAAACTAGTTCACTCGGTTTGCTAAACCTTGTGAACTAGAGTGAGTAGGGAAGAATTTTGTTGGGATTTTATCTATGGTTCTTGGTTCTCAACACATGAGACAAGTGAACCATAGACTCAAGAGAGGGAGAGCAAGAGGAGGAAGATGAGAGCTCAAGAACAAGAGAGAGAATGAGAATGATAGAATGAGAGAAGACTTTTTTTTCATTTTGGCTCTCATAATCCATAACCATCATAACACCTCATAGCAATCAAGTATTATGTGATGGTTTAAGCAACAATAGCCATATCATTTCATGCACTCATTTTGCACAAGAGAGCAAGCAAGCAAAAGTCTTTGCCATGAAATGATAGCTATTGTTATCATGATGGTCAACTAGTCAAGCCTAGTCAACCGGTCAACAAAGTCAACAAGTCAACAAAGTCAACAAGTCAACAAAGTCAACCCCTCAACAACCATGTCACCATAATACTTAATTAATATAATTGTTAATCATATATCATATTCTCATTAGGGTTGAGCAAAAAGTCAATAGTCAACAGTCAACGGTCAACAACCCTAATGAGAATCCTCTGCCTCCGTCTCTCCGTCAACTGTGCATACACACCCGCATCCGCATTCCGAGGAACACGAATACAAACTGGATAAAACCAATCCCAATACGTACACTAGGATCTGGCTTAAACCAAAGCCCGCTAGTGTAAACTGTCCGGACACTAAACGTGCACAAGTGCACGGATGTGACTGAACCCTGTCGCAAAACCATGCGACCTGTCGTAAAACCATGCGACCTCTACTCTTTTGCCTAAAGGCGACTAGCTTTCTGTGTGGGACTCTAAAGACTCGATACTACGCTGGCAGTGGGTTTAACCACAGACCGCAAGCGGCACTAGCTGTGCGTAACGGTCCCCAGGTAGATGCCGACAAGAAGACTGACGAGGTGAAACCCATCTGAACTCCTACTGAGCCTGAATGTGACAATCTCCGTACAGTCCGGTCTGTTCGTCTGATACATCGCATGGCGGGCCTAGGGGGCGGTAAACGTCAGTCCCCTAATAGCGGTACAAGTCGTGTCGGAGTGAAGCCCAATACACCCTGAGATAACACTGGAAGCCTACCAGTATATCTCGCTTGCCCTGGCCAGGGACTACTCGTGTAATGGCTCTCCTAGACACAGCGCGATGTCAACCCCCAATACCGGGAGAGACGAATCCTGTCTAACCGTCACTGCCTCCAAGTGCTTCGGGACTGCACCCAACTACTACCTGTTTGCACGACTCCTTTAAGCCGTGGTAGGGTAGCAATCAAAGTACAGTGGGAACACACTCGAGGCGAAGTGACAGTGTCAAGTCAGCGGACTAAGCTGTACTCATGTCACCTGGGAACTGATAACTGACGATGGGTATAATACCAACCGGTCAGTTCCCGACGAGTCCTGTCCAGTGTACTCGTAACCTAACGAGCACCCGCATACTATCTCCAGTACGACGTACTGATGGCTGTGGGACAGACCATCTCCCACACTGGGATGAGAAGCGCATGCGCTAGTCTACTCCGGAGTATCGATGCTCTGTCTCGATAGTCCTGCGACTAGGGACCTGCATAAGGATGTGCTTATAGATTACCCAGCCCCCACTAGTGCGACTGCCATCACAACGCTGGTAATCAAGCAAAGATCCTAAGGGCTCCACTAATGCGTATAGGTGATATAATAAAATAAACATATGTACACATTGAAGTAGAAACAAACCAAGTAGCATACTACTATTTTGAGCAAGATTGTATATACAAGGTGAATATCCCAAGCTTCCATTAAGTAATATACAAACTAGTATGATACAGTAATGGCCTCTAGGGCATATACACTAACAGTACTGCCCCAAACCCTAAGGTTCAAAGGGCAGTTCAAGACGGTCACATAATCGAGTTAATGTTTGTTGTCTTCTAGAGGGACCATCGCATTACTTGCACTACTTAGAACGTCATTAAACTACGGAAAAATCCAACATTTGGAAATTTCCCGGCAGGGGAAAAAGTGGGTGTTTATATCCGGTCGAACTTTTTAACATATTCTAAAATTACTCGGAAAAACACATAGACAAAGTTTGACAATCCGATCGAATCTACGAACTCCCAATTCAACCCAGAAAACTCAACTCTTGAGTAGAAGTTAAAAATTCCCAGAAAATACAGCACTAACAGATAGGAATTACTGTGCAATTTTCAAAGGCTAACTTGACTGTATGGCCGCGGAACCGCCGCACGAGCCATGCTCGTGCCGCGCTTCCGCGGCGCTTTAGTGGATTCAGGTGCTCGTTTTGCACAATAACCCTTAGAAAACCCTGCTGATTTTTCTGCATATTTTTAATTCACAAAATTCACAGTTTTTAAAAATTGTACAGAGAGGGTTAATAGATTAGGGTTTTGGGTTCGATCGGACTTCTAACATCGTCTACTCTTCGTCTAAGGCTCTAGCTAGGCTCTGATACCACTGTAGGGTTACTAGGCACACTCAAGAGGTTCCACAAGGCATCAACCATGCCAAATTCAAAAATTATGTGCCGAGAAACCCTTAGCAAGATCGTTAACTAGAGTTTAGGCGAAACTAAATGAAAGTAAATCACATTTACACTAAGTGAATGGAAATACAACCTTTGTAGATCCGGTCCACCACTTCTTTAGCTCCGTGATGACGTCCCTTTGCTGCGATCACCGGGATCCCGGACTCTTGCGATGGTTTCGTCGGAGAAATGAGCGGGCTAGGTCGTTGACTTCGATGCCGAAGATGATCTACGTCGAGGCAACTCAAACTTAAGCTCCACCTTCACTAAGTCATGAAACTTGTGAAGAAAACACCCTATACTACATGGCAAGTGGTAGAGGATGAAGAAATAGGAAGTGGGTTCACTTTTGATTTGGATTTCTCACTTGGATTCATCACTTGAAAATTTCTAGCAAAGGTTTTCTTTCTTCATCAAGAAGAAGAAGAAGAAAGAAAAAATAATGAATGAATTAATAAAATAGAAAATCAAGTGATGCCTTATCATAATGCAACCATGGGTGAGGCTAACACATGTAGAGAATAAACTAGGGTTTAGGTTTAATGGTTAGGTTAAGGCAAAAGACAAAATGGCTAGACTTATGAAAACTTCATGAATCTTCAAGAGAAAAACAAAGAAAGACACCATATTTGTTTTTGCCAAAATGAATAAAGAAAATAAATAAAGATAACAAAACCCTAACCATTAACCTAAACTTGGATTAAATCAAACATACACCCAAGTTTGCATGTATCATCAAACATGATACAATCAAGTGCACAAAAATATATCACATATACTACTTGTGCACATCAAGTGAGAAAATCAATCTTAAGTGAACAAATACTAGTTAATGTAAAGTAATATATCAAATATATAATTATACATCAAATCATTAAATCAACACTTGATTTAATGATCCGGTCATATCGCATATAACCGACTAATATCAAGTGTATCAATGTATCGAATTAACACTTGATCCGGTAACCCGGCTATATCATATATAACCGTCCAATGATACAAATCGCGAGAATAGAATACAGAATCACATACTGGTATTATTCTCGGTCCCGCACATATCTCATATGCGCTCCTATTTCATTTCGCTTGAGCCAGGAAACCTCTGTGTAGGACTCTAAAGACTCGTCAATACGCCGACAGCAGGTGATGATCATATCAAACACCCACAAGCCGCAAGCAGTCTGCTAAACGTAACGGCCACCCGGGTATTGAGCGATCAGAAGATCAACGAGTAAGCCCACTCACACTCCTGTGAATCCAACCAGTAACACTTACCGTACAGTCTGGTCTGTTCGTCTGATATGTCGCATATCTTGCCTAGGGGTGGTAAACGTCAGACCCCAGTAGCTCGATAAGTCATGTCGATATGAGGTCTATAACAGTTCGAGAAACTACTGGTAACACTTACCAGTAAATCTCAGCAACCCTGGCCAGGGATTTCCGGTTATAGCCAATCGAACACAGCGCAACATCAACTCCCTATACCGAGAGAGACGAATCCCCTCCTATCGCTCATTGCCTCCATGTGATTCGGGACTGTACCCAAAAAACCACCGTTTTGCACGCCCTCTTGGACGTGGTAAGGTGGAAATCAAAGCACAGTGGAAATCACACAAGACTCTATGATGATCTCGGGTCAACAGACTAACCTGTACCAGTGTCACCAGAGAACTGCCATCTGACGTAAGGTATAATACCATCTGGGAGTTCTCGGCGAGTCCGTCCAGTGTACCCAGTCTCCACTGAGCACCCGTATATCATCTCTGATGTCAAACACCAATGGATATGGGATCATCCATCGCCCATCTGTATGGGTCGAGAAGGTATACGCTAGTCTACTCTGGTATATCGATGCCCCGTCTCGATACACCCACGACTAGGGACCTTGAAGGATGTACTTATGGACTACCATGTCCCCACTAGTATGATCCGCATCATAGTCCAGGTAGTCAAGTACACATCCTAAGGGCTTTACCAACATGTAACAGAGAGACAATCAGTGTACACGTTAAGGTAAAGAGCAACCAAATAGCATACTATCATGTCGAGCAAGAAAGTCCTCCCTATATATGTCCCAGCATCCACTACAATATACATCCTATGTATAGTAATGGCCTCTAGGGCATACATATAACTAACACAAACATGACACAAAATAATGTACACAAATATATATCACATATATACCTTATGCACACAAGTGAGAAAAGAAAAGTTTAGTGAGCAAATATTAGTTAATGTAAGTTGATAAATCAAATATATAATTATACATTAAATTATCAAATCAATACTTGATTTAATAATCCGGATATATCCTGTATAACCGACTAATATCTAATGTAACGACTTATCAAATCAACACTTGATCCGATAACCCGGCTATATCACATATAATCGACCGATATCACATATCGCGATAATAGAATACAGTATCTCATATCGTATTAATCTCGGTCCCGCACATATCACATATGTGCTCCTACTCCGTTTCGCATGAACCAGGAAACCTCTGTGTAGGACTCTAAAGACTCGTCAATACGCCGGTAGTATATGATGATCATATCAAACACCCACAAGCCGCAAGCGGTCTGCCAAACGTAACAGCCACCCGGGTATTGACCAATTAGAAGATCAACAAGCAAGCCTGCTCGTACTCCTGCGAATCCAATCAGTAATACTACCGTACCGTCCGGTCTCTTCGTCTGATATGTCGCATATCACAGCCTGAAGGTGGTATAACGTCAGACCTCAATAGCCTGATAAGTCATGCCGGTGCAAGGTCCATAACGGTTCGAGAAACTACTGATAACACTTACTAGTAAATCTCAGCAACCCTGGCCAGGGATTTCCTGTTATGGCCAATCGAGCATAGCGCAACATCAACTCCCAATACCGGGAGAGACGAAACCCCTCCTATCCCTCATTGCCTCCATGTGACTCGGGAATGTACCCAAAAATCACCTTTTTGCACGATCTCCTTGACCGTGGTATGGTGGAAATCAAAGCACAGTGGGAATCACACAAGACTCTATGACGATCTCGGGTCTACAGACTAACCTGTACCGGTGTCACCAGAGAACTGCTATCCGACGATAGGTATAATACCATCTAGGAGTTCTCGGCGAGTCCGTTCAGTGTACCCAGTCTCCACTGAGCACCTGTATACCTTCTCTGATGTCAAACACCAATAGATATGGGATCATCCATCGCCCATCACTTGGGTCGAGAAGCGTATACGCTAGTCTACTCTGGAGTATCGATGCCCTGTCTCGATACTCCCACGACTAAGAACGTTTGAAGGATGTACTTACCGACTACTCTGTCCCCACTAGTATAATCTGCATCATAATCCTGATAGTCAAGTACTCATCCGAAGGGCTTTATCAGCATGTAATAGAGAGACAATAAGTGTACATATTAAGATAAAGAGCAACCAGATAGCATACTATCGTGTCGAGCAAGAAAGTCCTCCTTATATATGTCCAAGCATCCACTACAATATACATCGCATGTACAGTAATGGCCTCTAGGGCATACATATAACTAATAATCTCTCACTTGCACTAAGGCCATCTTTTGTAATATCTAATACCCAACAATATAGCAGTGGTTGTAGTATCCCATACTCAACCATCCTATAGAAGTCTCTCTAGGGGTAAGGCCTTTGTGAGTAGATCCACTGTGTTATCCTTCGTGTCTACTCTCCTGACCTCGATCCCTGGGAGATCAACCATCTCCCTGATCGGGTGATACTGTCCAGTGAATATGTCTGGAACGCTGATGGGAACTGCGTTCCTAGGCCAAACCCACAACTCCATTGTTATCACAATAACAGTTATTGGACGCTCAATGGTAGAAACCTTGTTCATCTCATGAACAAGAAATGTCCAGACAGCCACTTTGGCAGCATCCTTGGTAGCAATGTATTCAGCCTTTATCGTATAGTATGCCACGGTATCTAGCTTGGAACTCTTCCAACATACCGTCCCTCCACTGAGGGTAAAGACAATGCATGTGACTGACTTTTAGTCGACCTTATCACTCTGGAAGCTCGAACCAAAAACTTTCTTTTAGTGCTTCTCAAGTACTTAAGAATGTCCTCCACAGCTTTCCAGTGATTCTCCCAAGATCCGATTGATTGCTGATCACTACATCTAGTGAGTCATCTACATCTGGTCTAGTACATAACATCGCATACTCTGATAGAGCCTACTGCCGAAGCATAGGGTATCCCTTGCATACGAGCTCTCTCCAAATCAGTCTTGAAAGACTTCTTTTTGGAGAGAGTGATCCATGAGTAAGTGGGCGAACCACCACGCTTAGAATCATCCATACTAAACCCCTTTAGTATGGTGTTTATGTACCTGGATTTAGGACACTCCCAACATCCACTTTAGATCTATCACCATAGATCATAATCCACAAGATGTAGTAAGTATCATCCAAATCTTCTTTTGAGAATCCCCGTGATAAGAGGAGCTTGACCGAGTGTAGCATAGGAAACCATTTCCTATCAAGAGTATGTTATCTACATACAATATGTAGAAGACAACCTTACTCTCTACTAGCTTCTTGTATATACAAGGTTCATTTACTATTTTGATGAAGTCAAACTTTTTGACTGCCACATCAAAACAGATGTTCCAACTCCGCGATGCACGCATTGATTCTGATGGACTTAAGCATAGCTTTGAAAGTCTCAACTTTTCCATTTACATCAAGAATCTTCTCAAGATCCATTTGCTCTTAATGGGTTTTACCCCTTCAGGTGCAACATCCAAAGTCATACTTTGTTAGTGTACATGGATTCCATCTTTGATCGTATAGCATCCAGCCAGTTCACAGAGTCCCCACTCGTGATGGCCTGCGTGAACCTAGTTGGGCCATCATCAACCATGATGCAATCCTCGCTCCCACTGTCACCGAGAAGACCGTTGTATCTCTCAAGTGGACGAGGAACCCTACCAGATTCGCGGAGAGGCTGAGGTTCGTTGGAAACTATTGAATCCTTTGGTTTTACCAAATCATCAGCTGTTAGTTTGTCAAGCTGGAACTCCTTCCAGTTCTACCTCATGTCCACAAATTTCTTCACAAGAAATTCCATTTCTAAAAAAAAGGTGGCATGCTGAGAAACAAAACACTTTTTGCTCCTCAGAATGGTAGAAGATATTCATTTACAAATGTTTAGGATATTCTAACAAACTTACACAGAACTGACCTTTCCTCGAGCTTGTCCGGATTCTGCCTTTCAATATAGGCCGGACAACCCCATATCTTAACTCGTTTAAGACATGGTCTCTTCCCACGCCATATCTCATATGTAGTGGTAGGCCCTGATTTGGACAGAACCCCATTCAATAGGTATGCAGCTTCTCAAGTGCATAACACCAAAAGGAAACAGGTAACTCAGCAGTACTCATCATAGAGCGCGCCATATCTCATAGGGTGCGATACCTCCGTCCCGATACACTATTGTGTTGTGGTGTACTCGAAGGAGTAAGCTGAGAGAGAATCACATTCTCCTTTTAGAAACTCCAGGAACACCATGCCCAAGTATTTTCCTCCTCGATCACATCGAAGGACTTAATATTTCTACCCGTCTGGTTCTCAACTTCAAGATTATATTCCTTGAATTTCTCAAAAGTTTCAGACTTATATTTCAACAGGAACACATGTCCGAATCTTGAGAGATAGTCGATAAATATAATGAAGTACGAAGAACCAATCTTTGCATTTGTAGATATAGGACCGTATACATCATCATGTATGCGTCCCAAGAGTTCACTAACTCTTTCTCTGTTTCCAGTAAACAGAGTATCGGTCATTTTACCTTTGAGACAAGACTGACAAGTATCATAAGATGAAAATTTGAACAGATTCTCATATTCATCTTTATGTAACTTAGATGGTCGTGTCGCATTGATATGACCTGGTCTACAATGCTATAAGAAGGATTCGTTCATTTCTGAACTACCCCTCTTGTGTGTGTTCTACTTACTTTGAACAGTGTTTTGATTTAGAACATATATGCTATTATCTAACGTGTCTGATCGAATCAACTCTTGATTCAGGAAAATGTTCACAAAATTATCCTCCAATACAGAATTATATCCTTCTTTAACTCAGTAAAGAATATGATGTAATATTATATATCAGGTTCGGTATGTAATAACATTTGTTCAGAATCAATGTATTAATATAAGGTGATATCTGCCATTAGATTTGGCTGCAACAATTGCACCATTCTCTAACACTTAGAGACATATCACCCATTCTCAGTTTTCTACCTGTCTGTAGCCCATGTAACAGATTGCATTAGTGGGATCCTAATCCGGTATCTCATACCTAGGACGTAGAGGATACTGAGAAACAGTTCTTGGTAATGAACACACCCGAAGAATATGCATCAACAGGCTTAATCCTCGATTGGGTGGCATGGGAATCCGGATATTCTCCTATTTCCTGCTCGAACTTATAACAGTTATAAGATAGAGCGGAACCAACGTTCCCTAGCTCAGTATAATAAGCAGGTTCGGTCAATGCATCCATATTATTATTTTGATTAAGGCGTGACATGGTCGCTACCAAGAGAGAGAGAGAAGAAAACACTCTGCGTGCGCTCTTTGCAGGATTAGATTGGTTATTATTTTATCTAATCAGGATGGCTCCCACTATTTTAGTCAAATCTACCTTCAAACCCTAAAAGGTAAGACCAGGCGGGATTAATTACACCCTACAAGTTCGCCAATCTTTCGGCCAGGCCAGTGTTGGTACTTTGAGGGAGGTTCCCCGTGCTTTCGCACGGACCTAATTAAAATAAAAATCATTTTCTCAGGGGCATAACCCCGTTAATACCTTTCTAGACACCTGCTTGATCGGCTAATTGTAATGTGTAAAACTCTCCCAGGAGTAACTCTTACTCGCAGTGGGTATCGGGATCCAACTATCTCATAGAAGGTATGCAATCTCATTGCAAATTTCAACACTTGAAATTCCCAATAATGGTTTTTACCCCTAGCGTCCTATGACCTTGGCGGAGGCCAAACTACCTATAGGGCGCTAGTCAAGTTCAACCCGTTCATTTCTTGATTGAATTAGACCCACCCGCACGACCCTTGACGGAGGCCAAACTACGCCGTACGAATACCCTAATCCAATATCATCTAATGTAGCAGATAAGCACTAGTTAGCTACCGTACACTATGCCTTGACGTATGCCAAACTATCGCAGCACGAATACTAAGTAGTATTTATCTGAAATGACGGAGGGCTACGCAGGTTTTTAAGAAAACCATGAGCGTAATGAACTTGATATCGTTGTAGAATCGAGTGATTTTGAAAAAGGAGTGTTTTTTAGGCTTTTACTAGTTTTGCCAAAGAGATCACTCTCGGTGAAGGGATCTCGGCTCTTTCCTTATCGAATAAGGTGCAGGATATTTCATAAATACCATTATGCAAAGCAAAATCTATAGAAGCAATCAAAAGACAAACCGAGTGGGTTGTAGCATCTGCCAGTTTCGCTAAAGAGGTCACTCCCGGTGAAGGGATCTCGGTTCTTTCCTTATCGAATAAGGTGCTGGATATTCTACAAGGAATACCGCTATGCAAAGCAAGAACTAGAGCTACCAGTTTTTAAAACAAGTTTCTACAACATCTTTAGGTTTCTTTTATTTCATTAATCTCATTAATAAAGTCCTATCAATTATGCTTCCTAAGCATCACATAAGAAATGAAAGCAGCAATATTTATTATATCTCATATATATAATATAGGCATTCATCTCAGAACATATCAAGTGATCACATCACAGAATATCAGCAGCAGAAGAATCACATATGAAATATTGGATATGCTAGGAATTCCGTGTTTTATTTAGGCCAGTAAAAACGCGGATTCCACGGTCGTGATGAATAGCCAAACCCGCGTCCCTAGACCCCTATGAGAGCGTTAAGCAACCCTACCAATTCTTGAGTTAGGAGACCCGGTCTCGACTCCTCGAGATGGTCTCCCTCTGGACCCTAGAACCCGGTTACTTGTGCTCCCCGCCTTGGGTCTATCCTAATACGGAAAAGTAAATAATATACATCAATGGTGACATCATCCTCAACCCGGAAGTGCCCCAATAAAAGAATATTACATACAAGTCTTTACATGAATGAAAATGAAAAACTCTCATCTCACATAAAACCCCGGGCTATTCAAAACACGACGATCCAATATAACATATCACAACAACACATAAACATCATATGTCATCAACGTAAGTAAATATGCGTATCCCAATTGTCGTTGACATATAGCAACGAAACCGGCGATACACCGCATATTACACTTACGGTCGCAGAAAAGAAAGTGAAAAACTACAACAATTGGAATCCGCAACCACCTTAGATATCATAAACCCAATGTATCTCATACTTTGGATTTCATGTAATTCCTTAGACATCACATACCTAACAATTATAAACCCCGCATTTTAGTCTCGATATTGAAAACACTTTCCAACAACCTGTCGGGTAATTCAACAAGATTCCCGATAACTTGATCGAATACTCGTCGGAAACTTTAGTAGACGGCCGCACCCCCCGGTGCCGTCGACGAAGTGCACTAAGGCGGAACACCACAGTCGCGAGCACCTAAACGGATGCTTTTGGGGACGGGGTTCTCCTACAGTCACTTGGTCGGGGCTATGGGGTGTGGCTATCTATTAAAGTTACCCGGCGAGTATCCGCGTACACTACGTAATTGCGATGGACTTTTGATCCACATCAAAATTCCGTGGCAACCGATCAAATGAGACTAAACTGCTAGATTTATAAAATTCAAACTAGTTATCACATAACCATTTGTGGATTCCAAATATTGTATCACAATCACAGATTGCTAGACGAAGTTAAACTTTTCGATCGAATAAACAAACATCCAAAATTTCTCGTGAAGCTCAACACTTGAGCGGAGTTCAAAAAGTACCCAGAAACATGCCACGGCACCTATGAACCAGCCGTAGAAGGGTCAACCAATGCCTCACATATGGCACCGCTGAACTGCCATAAACCCTAGGGTTTGATGGCGGTTCTGACGGTCACATAATCGAGTTAAGGTTTCGTTCTTCTAGAGAGTCCACAGAATCGCTTGCAAGATTTTCTGAAAATTTTAAACTCGGAAAAAATCCAACTCTTGGAAAATTTCCAGCGGGGAAAGATTGGGTTATTGATATCCGTTCAAACTTTTTAATATCGTCTAAATAACCCTAATACATGTTAGAATTATGATTACGAAACACTCCGAGTTGCTTTTGCAGAAAGTTAACATCACAAGAAAATTTAGCAAAAACAAACAACACCTGAAACCCTAAAACCCAGAGACTGGAACACCCTGAAAATTTGAAGCCCAAACTCCCTAAAAGACCCGGTGAGCTCGGTTTTGAGGCCAATGCGGCCGGCCAAAAGTCAGTGGAAATGCCTCAAATTTGCATGGTGTTCATGTTATATCATATACAATATTCTGCAGTTGTTTAAAAAAATTTTGAGCTCAAATGAAATTCGACAGAAACTAGTTTAAAGGGTTTCAAGTTTCGGATTCATTTCGGTTTCGTAATCTAACAAACATCGTAGAATTTTCTAGCACGGCTTTGATACCACTGTAGGGTTGCCTAGCACGACAGCAAGTTTTCGGGAGGCATCGTCCATGCCATTTTTTAAAAAATTACCGTATTAGCTAACCCTAACCCTAGAATCGTTACTAGAAAATCCGACGAAACGAATGCAAACAACTTTGCAACTAAAGTGAACAAGGAATACAACCTTTAAAGACCGGTCCTTCACTTCAATAGCTCCATGTAGTAGTCACTTCGCTGCGATCATGAACTCCCGGACTCTAGAAAGGCTCCCATGAAGAAATGAACAAGTTTGCATCGAAGTCTTCGAGGCCGGAGATGATCTACGTCGAGGAGACACTAGCTCATGCTACCTCTTCACTAATGGTGAGATTAGTGAAGCAAGCACCCTAAACTAAATGGCTAATAGTAGAGGATGATGAAGTAGGAAGTGGGCTCACTTTAGATTTCTTTTTCTCACATTATTTTCTCACTTGAAGAAAAGCTAGCAAGCTTTTTCAATGAAGAAGAAGATGAAGAATAATCAAGTGATGAGAATGAACTCATGAGGTGAAAATATCAACCATGGGTGAGTTAGTGTCATACACTAACTCATGTAGAGAGTTTACCATGGTAAGGATAATGATTAGGTCAATAAATATGTAACGTTTTAAAAATAATTAAATAAATAATTAAATAAATAAAATTGTTTAAGTGAATTTTATGATTTTCTGTAAAGTAAAACGTATTTTTCGTAAAACAAAACCGTAATTATTTTTCACTATAAATTTAAAAATACCTATTTTAATTATATTATTACTAGTAAATGGTGTTTATTTAGTCACTTATAAATTTTTAGTTTAATTAAATAATTTTTCCTAAATTAATTATTTTAAATATTAACATAAGCTTTATTTATACACTAAATTAGTGTAAATTACAAATTTAAATGGGTTTAATTTGTAAAAATGAACCATTGCATATTAGAATTTAGTGTGTATCATGCAAAATTTATTTTCAAATTTTTCCATGATTCTAGAGTTTTCTTGACTTGTTTTTGAAAAAGAAATGAATGAAATTTAATAAATTAATGAAAAGACATAAGAAGTGATAGTTTTGGGGGAAACTTCTACATTATTCTTCACTCTCTTCTTTCTCTCCCTCACCTCCTAATTTGGCCGGCCTCACCCCCATGGCAGCCCCCCCATTTTCCAATTTTATTTTACCTCCAAAAATCATCAAAAATCCTCCAAAATTCAATAAAAAAATGCACAAAATCTTAATAAAATTCCTACCCTCTATTCTTTACTCATCTTTACATGGATTTTGGAGAGGGAAAGCATTCATTTTGGAGGCTCGTTTTCATGTTTTGATTTCATATTTTGGAGGTATAAATCTTCTCCTTTTTATTTATGGTTATTAGATGTTTCATTTAAGCTTAATTAGATTTAATATATTAATTCTATTTACTACTTTTAAAAATTCAAGTTAGGGTTTGTAAAATTAAGTTGTGGTTTTATTAATTCATTAGGGTTATAATAACTAGTTTAACACTTTTACAAATGGAAAATCATGCATAGTTGATATATTGCAAATTGTGATCCAAATTTCTTAAATTAAACCATTTTTAATAAACTAGATTTCTATTTATGGTATATATAGGTGGAATAAAATTCCAATTAATGTTTATAACACTAGAGTGTGGTTTTAAAGAGGATATTAACTTGTTGATGGAATGAAAAACTCAAATTTGTTACTAGTTTTTATTGATGATTGATAAATTGTGAGAAAAATGAAATTTTGTTAACTAGATTTTAGAAATTCTTAAATAAATGAGATTAAAAATATAATTTATGGTTTCATTATATCATTATCATCATGAATTATTTTTTAATACATTAATTCATGCAAAATCAAGTTTTGTTGTGGAATTGTGGAATTTTGCTTGAAAGATGTTGAAAATTTATAAAGGTTGCAAACTAGAAATTATGTTAAAATACAAATTAGTGTGAGAAAAATATAGTGATGGTTTATATAGTCTAGTTATGCTATTTAATGAGTTTTATGACCATTAGTTTCATTTAAATGCCAAGTTTTGAAGTAAAATGGTAATTTGGTGTTTCGGGTTTTTCGAAAACGGACGATTTGATTGATTTTAGGGTTTTGATGGATTAAATCATGCTTTATATTATAAGTAACGAGTTTTCTAAAATACAAGTTGTTTGTTGATGTTTATCTCGATCCATCGGAGTTTGTACACCGATATCGAGCGATATTTGGTTCTTTTGCGTGAACGGGACATAGGTTTTAACCTATGCGCGTTCCGTGCGTCGTTTTGATTTTGTCTGTGATTCAGTTTACGATACTATATATGTTTACGTATATGTACCCCTCATGTGGACTACGGACGATGATGTAGAGGATGGAGACACCGTCTTCGGCAGATATGGACCAGATGAGTAGATGTATATCTACGGGGGGAAATCAGGTAGATGGCGTTTAGCACCCCCGCAAACGTAGAATAGGAATAAGTACTTATTGTCAATAGGAAGCCAGACATGACCTTAGCATTTCGGCAAGTAGGACCCTGGTAGTGACCTTAGGTTGGACTAGATTGATTTAGAAAGACCCTAACCGAGGATGAATATCTTGGAGGAGATTTCGTAGGTTTTAGGTGGATACGCACACGCGCACACACTGAGAATCGATGTGGTGTATACGTGTATGTGTATATATATATAGGACTAGGTGTAGGTATATATATATATATACACACAATACGTATGTGTGATACAAGGATGTGATATGATACACGGGAATGAAACAGTATAGTTGGGCTTGATGCCGTGATTCTTGACTACGGTCGTATTATGATGTTAGCGGATCATTACAAAAATGATATAATGAATAGGTATACATAGATAATAAAGGGTGATGATGATATAGAGGTATATGGGACTCTAAGATAGCACCCGGACCGTAACATGTGATTGATATTCTGATATGTTATATGTGTGACTTGATTACGACATCATATAGATGTAACTTGATTGCGATATCATAAAGGTGTAACTTGATTTCGATATCTTATAGGCGACTTAATCACGACCTGACATATGTGACTTGATCAAGATATGATATATGTGACATGACATTTCTGAGGATAAATTAACGATGTATATTTAGGCTGACAATGATATAGGATTGATGTATGCGATTACAGTATAGCACCTTGATCATGACATGGGTAGATGATGATATTATACGAATGATGAGACACGTAGGTGATACTTGACCCGTACCCTGATATTGGGATGCCGTACGATGGATTTACCGTACGAGGCATAGATGTGATGATTGATCCGCACTCTTGTTTCGAGAAAGACGTACTACGTACGTGACGCTATTGAGGCTGGATCGCCGACTATTAGAGATATGGATTCAGACCTTAGATGGACTCTTATTTCTTATTTACTAGTTTCTTAGGTTTAGTTCCTTAGGAGGCTTGATGGACACTAGTTTAGTCTCGAGTCGTATAGCTGTAGTTATTCTTGTATATCACATATGAGTGGTTATTACACTTCCGTCCTTACATTCATACCATAATCATAAAGTACATGTTCATACATATGTTTATATAATCAGTATAAAACTTTGCCTGTTAGGACACCAGCACCATTACCGATGATGCGCATATTCCACGCACACTTATTTGCCGGCTCACACACATCATCATCGGTAATTGCCATGTCACGTACACTTTAGATCATATTATTTTTTTCTTATTGATAGAATCAGCAAACAGCTAGATCGGTATAATATTGTGATTACTCTCTGGTGTGTTAGTATAGACATGGCATTGATTAATTAGACATTTCATGCATTCATATTTCCATGTTATCATGCAGTATTATGGGCATATGCCGACACTTATCATATACTTACTCATGATTTTAGGATTCTGGTTTTCTATGAGATTTCTGGATTTTGGGGAAAACCGCAAGAATATATAAAAACATCTCTCTCTCTCCTCCTCTCTTTTTAAAAACATAAGATGCGGTTTGCTCGTGATGTATGTGTCGTCCACCATAAGATTTCATGTTTTCTGTTGGATTTCGAGACCCGATTCGAGGAGTGGATGAACCGTCTCGGGTACATGGTGGGCCCGGTATGGTACCCCGGGGCAAGAAGATCGAGTTGTAGACGATGAGCCTGGCAGGGGAAGGCTACCTACCGGTGATGTCTGGCGCGGCGGATATCCGGAGGATACCGACCGTTGTCGTGAGATTTGATGATATGGGCCGATCCGGACTGACGGAGCCCGAGATATTGAGACTATGAGACATTGAGATTATGAGGTATTGAGACTTGAGATTTACGTGTTTTGTGTCGATGCTTGACACGGATTTCTATGGATTTCATTGTTGCTATTTCAGATTTCTATACACATTTTACATGGTAAAAGCTAAAGATTTCTTATGCAGATATATCTAGATTTCAGGATTGGTTATGTTACATTCATGGTGCATGCATACTCATTCTTATGATATAGTATTATATGAGGCACTGACACGAGCACAGAGTATTTGCATTTACACGTAGTATTACCCTGCCATTACCAGATGATTGGGACTTAGTAGTGTATCATTATGACCTAGGATAGCGTCATGCATTCGATTTCGTTTCGTAGATGTCTTCTACTCACGAGTTGGCAACTCACCCCCGTTGTGACAAATTTTATTACAGGTTGACGTACAGGGTTCCTTGGCAGATTGCTGGCACATGATTTCTTTCCGGGTGATTTGCACGGTAGGTTGGTTCATTTGTATCTGGACCACCGTTGTATTTTTATTATTTCATTTGTATCTAGAAGGTTCCATCAACCAAACTTGTATTATTCGATAGATTACTGGACCATTTATTTATTTCGACCTTTGAGTCGCGTGTATTATTCTGATTTGGTGGATTTGTTTTCTTTTGAGTTTTAAGCCTCGCCCTTTGGCGTTGTATATTATTGTGCTTGTTGTGGTTGTTTCCGTCTGTTGGCGTTGAGCTAGCTCCCGTTTGGGGATGCTTTTTTATTGTTTATGTATATTGTACTTATTGTACCCGTTTGGGGCCAGTTTTTACAGAGGAGATTCTGCCGAAATTTTTGGGAAAATTTGCTGATACTTTTAAACTTGTTTTTCTTCATGTTTTCTTTTACTTCTTCTTCTTTTATATGGTTTAGATTTCTGGGCTTCGGCTTACTTAGGTTACGTTGCGCCTCTAGACGTTTCGTAATCTAAGTGTCGGTCACGTTCCGTACATTCGGGTCGTGACAAAATATCTTTAGCAAAACAAAAGGAGTGGACTTTGTCAATGGTAATCCTCAAGCTTTCTCAAAGCTTCTGCCATGACAAATTCCACCATTTTAGAATTACTTTGATAAATAAAAACCCTAGATTATCACTTAGCATGGTGTAAGTCTCACACACCCATGAAGCATGTATCATCAAACATGACACAAAATAATATACACAAATATATATCACATATATACCTTATGCACACAAGTGAGAAAAGAAAAATTTAGTAAGCAAAAATTAGTTAATGTAAGTTGATAAATCAAATATATAATTATACATTAAATTATCAAATCAACACTTGATTTAATAATCCGGCTATATCCTGTATAACTGACTAATATCTAATATAACGACTTATCGAATCAACACTTGATCCGATAACCCGGCTATATCACATATAACCAACCGATATCACATATCGCGAGAATAGAATACGGTATCTCATATCGTATTAATCTCGGTCCCGCACATATCACATTTGTGCTCCTACTCCGTTTCGCATGAACCAGGAAACCTCTGTGTAGGACTCTAAAGACTCATCAATACGCCGGCAGTAGGTGATGATCATATCAAACACCCATAAGCCGCAAGCGGTCTGCAAAACGTAACGGCCACCCGAGTATTGAGCGATCAGAAGATCAACAAGCAAGCCTGCTCATACTCCTGCGAATCCAATCAGTAACACTACCGTACAGTCCGGTCTCTTCGTATGATATGTCGCATATCACAATCTGGGGGTGGTATAACATCATACCCCAATAGCCTGATAAGTCATGCCGATATAAGGTCCATAACGGTTCAAGAAACTACTGATAACACTTACCAGTAAATCTCAGCAACCCTGGCCAGGGATTTCCTGTTATGGCCAATCGAGCATAGCGCTGTTGGATATAGTGCCCTCAAAGTCAATTATTGGATCGCAGGCACGTGATTGCAATGATTGAGGGATGACCTATGCCGGAAAGACAGTCTTACTCGGGATGATAGTATGCTATCTGTTTTATCTTCATCATCGTGGACTGGTTTAGGTGACCTTACAGGTCGCTATTACACGTTGATAGAGCCCTTAGGATTCTTGCTTGACTGCCAGCAGTATGATGGCGATCATATACGTGGGAGCTGGAGTCTATAAGCACATCCTTAAAGTGGTCCCTAGTCGTGGGAGTTTTCGAGACTGGGCATCGATACTCCATTAATAGACTAGTGTATACAGTCAAGACCCCGACGAGGGGCGGTGTCCGGTCTCACAAGCCATTGGTGTCAGTTGGTTCACCTAAGATGTATACAGGTGCTCATTGGGTTATGAGTACACCGGACAGGACTCGCCGGGAACATAC
This sequence comes from Agapanthus africanus, assembly GCA_030015575.1. Classification (NCBI taxonomy): domain Eukaryota; kingdom Viridiplantae; phylum Streptophyta; class Magnoliopsida; order Asparagales; family Amaryllidaceae; genus Agapanthus; species Agapanthus africanus. The sequence continues at coordinate 322,092,927 of CM057345.1, read as the reverse complement.
TAGTTGGTATTATACCTGACGTCAGATAGCAGTTCCCTGGTGACATGTGTACAGGTTAGTTCATCGACCTGAGATTGTCATTTGGGACCAAAAAGCTGTATGATATATGGCAGGGTTCGCTCATATAGACTCAGTGACCAAGTTAACCAAACCTTCTTAAAACACTGGCTTTTAGATTGTCTGAGTTGCATACCTCATTACCACTCCTACTTTTACCCTTTTCTCCAGAACACCCCGTATTACTACGAACATCCACTTCCATTGGATAAAACCATCGTATGGTTATATACGAACTCGAAGGAACTTGTTCCAGATTCGAGGATGGTTTCCGGTTCTGGGGAAAATGAATAGGACTATTCAGTTGTCTTTTCCTTTTACCTTCTCTCAGATTGCGAGTGCTCCTTGGATTAGGACGGTACACCTATTACGCTAATTAGATAGTCTTCATCCAAACCATAAGCAGGTGCCGAAAGGTAGGGAATGAAGAAAACCATTTAGCCTAAAAGGTGTACAGAAGGTATTAAGTAAAGACAAGTAAAGGGATTAGTAAGAGGGCAAAGTAAATTGTGACTGCTATCATTCACGACCAAACCAAGTATTTCATCGCCACTCCTACTTCACCTTTGTATATCTCCAGGACACTCCTTATCACTACGAAGATCCACAGTTATAGGATACTCCATCGTATGGTTATATACAAACTCGAAGGGACTTGTTCCAGTTCGGGGATGGATTCTGGTTCAGGAGAAATAGGAATAAGGTTTATTCAGTTGTCTTTTATCTTTACCTTCTCTCGCATTGCGAGTGCTCCTAGGATTAGGAGAGTACACCTATTACGCTTATTGGATAGTCTTCTTCCAAACCATAGGCTGGTGCCGAATGGTAGGGAAGGAAGAAAACCATTTAAGCCTAAGGGGGTGTACAGAAGGTAATGACTAAAGACATATAAAGGGATTTGGAGAGATGGCAAAAAAATATATGGTTACAGTTGTGAATCTGATAATGGAAGAGGCATTACTAAGAATACCCGGATACCCCTTCGAAACATTTATATGTTTCAGTTTCACTGTGTATTGTTAAAAAAAATGATTTCCCAATTAGCCCTTACTCCAGGGTATGTATTTACCAGGTTTGATTCTCACATCTGTATGGTTTTACAGATGATGAGTGGGAGTAAGTTATTGGGAATTGGGTGATCATCCTCATTATATCGGGATTCGTTGTAATTGGTGATATTTGAGGAAATCGCCTGGGCTGTTTGCCGAACGGCAAATATTTGGTTTTGAATATCCGTTGTTATGCACCAATTTCAAATTGATATATCTGTACGTTTATTTTTATAAAGTGAGATATAACTTTTTGAAATTATGTCCATGACATTTACCTATATCAGTGGATGGTTAGGTAAGGAGCATTAAACAGCGGTGTAATTCTTCTTAACCATAAGTACAGCTTTCAACCTACGACGCACAGGGTTTGAGTTATTCAACTCAGCAGACTTATACAAAGTATATTGTATGTTGTCCTGTGTCCATTTGGACAGAGGGGTTGGTACTCGTACTATATTCTGTTTACTTGTAACTTCTCCAGTTCTTAGATATGTGTTTTGTAGAAAAGCAAGGTCTAAGTTTTGAGAAGTTATAGGTATATGAATAAAGTAGAGAACTAGGTATTGCAAGTATCAGGATTCATCAAGGTGATCGAAGATCTAGATACTTGTGTATGGTATTCAGTTGATAGTAATGATTATGAGAACTTGCTTCTCTTTCAGGTTACTCATGTCTGGATGTACTCCTAAGTTGAATAATGTTGATCGGCCTCTTTCCATTTAGTTGACATGCACTGGAGACAGCTGCATAATTTGAATCTGGTTCCAATTAAATCAGTGCCTCTGTTTCTATATTGGATATAGAACGATTCATATCTTAACGATGTTAAGGTACGGGGAATTGTCCGGCATAGGCTTAAAACCAGACTCTGGATAACTCAAGGCGCGTTTCTGTAATGGCTGTTTGTGGGTTGACCCGGGTTATGACGAGGGTTGACTTTCTACCATCTGGAAGATCAATAGTGATATTATTCTTGACTCGCCACAGTTTTAATAAAAATGGATTTTTTCAGAAAACAGTAGCGGGAGTATAGTAGGACTGAAAGTGATTCCAGAACCGCAAACGATTACTGAAAATTTAATAGGACCTAAAGATTCAATCTGGATTGACATCTAGAGAAGAACCTTCATTTGATTCTAAAGTCGATCCATTAGCCACTCCGCAGATAAAGTGGGTAACCTCAGGCACTCGAGAGGTACTTCGATATGCTCAAGGACGGTGAAAAGGAGGTTATTGTTTACCCAGACTTGCCATTGCTGTTGTTCCAGACTGTGAGACCCGGCAGGAGGATGAGTATAGCGTCGTTCTAAACTAACTTTAGAAGTGTATGTGTATATGACTCTGCCAGAGGGTTGTCATAGGCAGTGGAAGCATAGTGGACAAGTAGCTTATGTCTATTTATGGACTAAAGCAGATATAGCGGAGATAGATCATCTATTTCTGATGTGACAGTCATAGGTTTGACTTCATCAGAATAGGGGATGGATCTGTTAAGAAGGTAGTAGGGTGTGATGTCCTGGTATTTGGATGACATACACATAGTAGGAAGTGAAATTCCTATATTACGATCAGTTATACTTTGGTTGTCACACAGTGGTTTCTCCACATAGAACTTGGATATAATATCAGACATTCTAGTTACTGGATCTATGGTTTTAGATCTGGATTAGGGTAGTATCCCAATCTGAGTACTTAGACAGCATTCTAAAGGTGTTTTAGAATGGACGACTCCTGGCACGGTAGTGTACCTGCAGGTGATGGAGTCACCCTCTCTAAAAGTGTCTTAAAGACTAAAGAGGAGAGGGATGTGCATGATTGACATATCACTCGCTTAGGCAATTGAGTCAATCACGAGATGTCAAGTACCACACCAGTCGTTGTTTTTTGCACTAGATGCAATAAGTTGATATTAATCCTATCCTGGAGAAACGTTCGGAAGCAGTTTTAGAACATAAGTGGATGTTCTAAGGGATATGATAACAACAGCCTCTTTTAGGAAACGGTTATCATTCCAGGCTTCCAAGGTGACCTGGATGACAGAGTGACTGTCAGAGTTATAGTTTTCCCTCTGACGAGGGGCAGTAGTTTGGACAGGAAGTCCAAGGGGATACTGAGGGAGGCATGATGCAGAATACTAATTAAATTCAGTTGACGATACAGTCTAAGAAGTTTGGATTTGGAGTTCATTTGTGAACTAGGTCCCATCATATATCCAGCCATATTCTAAGACAGGTATTGCTCATTTCGGGAGATGGCTTTCTCTGCGAACTTGAGATAAAGAGAGACATAGAAAGAAACATCAGGGCGGATCCACTCACTGAGGCTATTCCTCGAACGCAATAGTTTCGCAAACGGGCTTTGTGAAACTAATTAGTAGAGGAGTTGGGTGTTCGGTATCACACAGGCTGTGAGTATGCGACATCGCAATAATTAGCCTTGAGTGCAAGTAGGAGATTGTTGGATATAGTGCCCTCAAAGTCAATTATTGGATCGCAGGCACGTGATTGCAATGATTGAGGGAGGACCTATGCCGGAAAGACAGTCTTACTCGGGATGATAGTATGCTATCTGGTTTATCTTCATTATCGTGTACTACTTTAGGTGACTTTACAGGTCGTTATTACACGTTGATAGAGCCCTTAGGATTCTTACTTGACTGCCAGCGGTATGATGGCGATCATATACGTGGGAGCTGGAGTCTATAAGTACATCCTTAAAGTGGTCCCTAGTCGTGGGAGTTTTCGAGACTGGGCATCGATACTCCATTAGTAGACTTGTGTATACAGTCGAGACCCCGACGAGGGGCGGTGGCCAGTCTCACAAGCCATTGGTGTCAGTCGGTTCACCTAAGATGTATACAGGTGCTCATTGGGTTATGAGTATACCGGACAGGACTCGCCGGGAACATGCTAGTTGGTATTATACCTGACGTCAGATAGCAGTTCCCTGGTGACATGTGTACAGGTTAGTTCATCGACCTGAGATCGTCATTTGTCTCGTGTGAGTTCCCACTGTGCTTTGATTATTACCCTACCACGGCTCAAAAGAGTCGTGCAAACAGGTTTTAGTTGGGTATGTTAGTGTTTATGCCCTAAAGGCCATTACTGTATCATACTAGTTTGTATATTACTTAATAGAAGCTTGGGATATTCACAGTTGTATTGACAGTGTAGGGTTCCTAGGCACCCTAGTGAGGTCTCACAAGGCATCGAACATGCCAATTAAAAAAAATGGTGCCGAGAAACCCTAGACTACGGATCTTAGACTAGATGTTTAGGCGAAACTAGAAACTAGTTAACAATTTAACTAAAGTTAAGATGCTACAACCTTTGTAGATCCGGATACCCACTTCCTTAGCTTCACGAGGGCGTCCTCTCACTGTCCATCTTGAACCTTGGACTCTCGTGACGGCTTCATCGGAGAAACGTGCGGAATAGGTCGTCGGCTTCGTGTCAAAGACGATCTACGTCGAGGTTGCACAAGCTCAAGCTCCGACTTCACAAAGTTGTGAAACTTGTGAAGAAAACACCCAAAACAACTTGGCAAGAGGTAGAGGGTGAAGAAATAGGAGGTGGGTTCACTTTAGAATTGGATTTATCTCACTAGATCTCAAGTTGCCATTAATGGCATCTAGGTTTCTCACTTGAAGAAGAAGAAGAAGATGATAGAATTATAATAAAAGTCTTATGGAAAAAGAATAATAAAACAATACTTATCATCTTCTAACCATGTTCAAGTGTAGAGAATAGACCATGGTTAGTGGGATTGGTTAGGGTTTAGTATGATGACAAAATGGTATCATTAGTCAAAGCTTCATGAAGCTTCAACAAGCTTCAAGATAAAAATGAAACCATTTTGTTTTTCATTTATTTATTTATCAAGAAAGAATAGATAAATAAATAAGTAATTAAATCAAAACCCTAACTCATCTCATAACCATGGTTTAATACTTAACACATAACCAATTTACATGCATCATCAAACATGACACATACAATTGCACACAAAATATATCACATATACAATGTGCTTTTCAAGTGAGAAAAATCCGTTTAAAGTGAACCAACACTAGTTAATGCAAAGTAATATATCAAATATATAATTATACATTAAATCATTAAATCAACACTTGATTCAATGATCCGGTCATGTCACACACGACCGACTAGTATTCAATGTATCGGCTTATCGAATCAATGATTCGATAACTAGGTCATATCGAATATAACCAATCGAAACATATATCGCGAGAATGAAATACGGTATCACATACACGCATTATTCTCGGTCCTGCATATATCTCATATGCGCTCCTATTTCGTTTCGCTTGAGCCAGAAAACCTCTGTGTAGGACTCTAAAGACTCGTCAATACGCCGGTAGCAGATGATGATCATATCAAGCACCCACAAGCCACAAGCGGTCTGCTAAACGTAACGGCCATCCGGGTATTGAGCGATCAGAAGATCGACGAGCTAGCCCGCTCACACTCCTGTGAATCCAACCAGTAACACTTACCATACAGTCCGGTCTGTTCGTCTGATACGTCGCATATCAAGTCTAGGGGTGGTAAACGTCAGACCCCAATAACCGATAAGTCGTGCCGATGTGAGGCTCATAACGGGTCGAGAAACTACTGGTAACACTTACCAGCAAATCTCTGATCAGCCCTGGCCAGGGACTTCCCTGTTACGGCCAATCGAGCACAGCGCAACATCAACCCCCAATACCGGGAGAGACGAAACCCCTCCTATCGCTCATTGCCTCCATGTGACTCGGGACTGTACCCAAAGACCACCGTTTTGCAAGCCCTCATGGACGTGGTAAGGTGGAGATCAAAGCACAGTGGGAATCACACAAGACTCTATGACGATCTCGGGTCTACAGACTAACCTGCACAAGTGTCACCTGAGAACTGCCATCTGACGTGAGGTATAATACCATCTGGGAGTTCTCGGCGAGTCCGTCCAGTGTACCCAGTCTCCACTGAGCACCCGTATACCATCTCTGATGTCAAACACCAATGGATATGGGATCATCCATCGCCCATCACATGGGTCGAGAAGCGTATACGCTAGTCTACTCTGGTATATCGATGCCCCGTCTCGATACACCCACGACTAGGGACCATGAAGGATGTACTTATGGACTACCATGTCCCCACTAGTATGATCTGCATCACTGTCCAGGTAGTCAAGTACATATCCTAAGGGCTTTACCAACATGTAACTATAAGACAGTATAAAGAGACTAGTGTACATGTTAAGATAAAGAGTAACCAGATAGCATACTATCATATCGAGCAAGAAAGTCATCTCTATATATGTCCAAGCATCCAATATAATATACATCATCTGTACAATACTGGCCTCTAGGGCATACATACAACTAACAATCTCCCACTTGCACTAGGGCCAGCTGCTGTAGTATCGCATACCGAGCATCCCGAAGAGTCTCTCAAACTGTATCTGGGGAATGGCCTTCGTGAGTGGATCCGCGGTGTTGTTCTTCGTGTCAACCCTCCTGACCTCGATCTCCCGGCGATCAACTATCTCCCGGATCAGGTGATACCGCCTCAGAATATGCCTGGATCGCTGATGGGACCTGGGTTCCTTGGCCAAAGCCACCGCTCCATTGTTATCGCAATACAAAGGTATTGGATGCTCAATGGATGGAACCACTCCAAGTTCAGTAATGAACTTCTTGATCCAGACAGCCTCTTTGGCAGCATCGTTGGCAGCGATGTATTCAGCCTCCATCATCGAGTCTGCCACGGTTTCCTGCTTGGAACTCTTCCAGCTAACCGCCCCTCCGTAAAGGGTAAAGACAAAGCCCGACTGCGACTTAGAGTCGTCCTTATCACTCTGGAAGCTCGAATCGGTAAAGGACTCCACTTGGAGTTCTCCGTTACCATACACCAAGAACATATCTCTAGTCCTTCGCAAGTACTTGAGAATGCTCTTCACAGCTGTCCAGTGACTCTCTCCAGGATCAGCTTGATACCTGCTCACTATACTTAGTGAGTATGCAACATCGGGTCTAGTACATAGCATCGCATACATGATAGAGCCTACTGCCGAAGCATAGGGTATCCCTTGTATACGAGCTCTCTCCAAATCAGTCTTGGGAGACATCTCTTTGGAGAGAGTGACTCCAGAGATCGTGGGCAAGTTCCCACGCTTGGACTCTTCCATACTAAACCTCTTTAGTATGGTGTCAATGTACCTAGATTGGGACAATCCCAAACCCGTTTGGATCTATCTCTATAGATCCTAATTCCCAATATGCAGGAGGCATCACCAAGATCTTTCATTGAGAATCTTTATGATAAGAAGAGCTTGACCAATTGCAGCATAGGAATATCATTTCCTATCAAGAGTACGTCGTCCACGTACAATACGAGGAATACAACCTTACTCTCTGCCACCTTCTTGTAGATACAAGGTTCATCTGGATTTTTGACGAAATCAAACTCTTTGATAACGACGTCAAAGCAGATGTTCCAACTCCGCGATGCTTGCTTTAATCCATAAATGGATTTAAGCAGCTTGCACACCTTCCCGCTGCTCCCACTTTCTACGAAGCCCTCTGGCTGAGTCATGTACACGCACTCTTCTAAATCACCATTTAGAAAGGCGGTCTTAACATCCATTTGCCAGATTTCGTAGTCATGATATGCAGCGATGGCAAGCATGATTCGGATGGATTTAAGCATAGCCACTGGAGAAAAGGTTTCGTCATAGTCCACACCTGGTCTTTGACGAAAACCCTTTGCTACAAGTCTAGCTTTGAAAGTCTCCACTTTCCCATCTACACCAAGTTTCTTCTTGAAGATCCACTTGCTCCCAATGGGTTTTACCCCTTCAGGAGCAACTTCCAAAGTCCATACTTTGTTGGTGTACAGAAGCGCCGTTCGCGGTTTTCCATCTCGGACCGCATAGCATCCAGCCATTTCACTGAGTCCCCACTCGCGATGGCCTGCTCGAAGCTAGTTGGGTCATCATCCTCCATGATGCAATCCTCGCTTCCACCATCAATGAGAAAACCGTAGTATCTCTCAGGTGGACGAGAAACCCTACCAGATCGGCGGAGAGGCTGAGGTTCGTTGGGTACTACCAAATCTTCTGGTTCCACTAAATCTTCAGTTATAGTTTGTGTTTCTGGAACTTCTTCCAGCTCTACCTCAGAGCCACTAATCTCTTTTGCAAGAAATTCCTTTTCTAAAAAGGTGGCATGTTGAGCAATAAACACTTTTTGTTGTTCACTGTGGTAGAAGAGATATCCATTTGAATGTTTAGGATATCCCACAAACTTACATAGAACTGACCGTGCCTCGAGTTTGTCTGGATTTTGCCTTTTGACATAGGCCCGACAACCCCATATCTTAACTCGTTTAAGACATGGTCTCTTCCCACTCCATATCTCATATGGTGTGGTAGGTACAGATTTAGTTGGAACTTGATTCAATAGGTATGCCGCTGTTTCAAGCGCATACCCCCAGAAGGAAATAGGTAACTCAGCTGTACTCATCATAGAGCGCACCATATCTAATAGGGTGCGATTCCTCCGCTCCGATACACCGTTGTGCTGTGGTGTATAAGGAGGAGTAAGCTGAGAGAGAATCCCATTCTCTTTTAGGAAGTCCAGGAATTCATTGCTCAAGTATTCACCTCCTCGATCAGATCGAAGGATTTTAATACTTTTTCGGTTTGTTTCTCGACTTCTTGTTTATATTCTCTAAATTTCTCAAAAGCTTCAGACTTGTGTCTTATCAAGTACACATGTCCGTATCTTGAGAGATCGTCAGTGAATGTAATGAAGTACGAAGAACCATCCCTGGCATGTGTAGACATGGGACCGCATACATCACTATGTATTAGTCCCAAGAGTTCGGTAACTCTTTCTCCGTGTCCCGTAAACGGAGTTTTGGTCATCTTGCCTTTGAGACATGACTGGCAAGTGTCATAAGATGAAAATTCGAATGGTTTCAAATACCCATCCTTATGCAACTTAGCCAGTCGTGTCGCATTGATGTGACCCAGTCTACAATGCCACAAGAAGGATTCGTTGAGTTCAGAACTCTTCCTCTTGTGTGTGTTTGTTATGCTCAGAACTGTTGATTGATTTAGAACATAAATGCCATTGCATAGCGTGCCTGATCCAACCAACTTTTGGTTATGGAAAATGTTCATAACATTGTCCTGTAATACAAAATTATATCCCTCTTTACTTAATAAAGAAACTGATATAATGTTGCATATCAGGTTCGGCATGTAATAGCATTCGTTCAGAACCAATGTATTACCAGTTGGTAATACAAGGTGATATTCCCCGACAGTCTTAGCTGCAACAATTGCACCATTTCCAACTCTTATGTCTTTATCACCTTCTCCAAGTTCTCTACCTTTTCTAAGCCCATGTAACTGATTACATATATGGGATCCTGACCCGGTATCTAATACCCAGGACGTAGAGCAAATAGAGAAACAGTTCTCAGTAACGAACACACCCGAAGAAAATGCATCAACATGTACTTTCTTCATTCGGGTGGCATGGGAATCCTGGTATTCCCCTATATCCTGTTCATTCCTATAACTCTTATAAGAATGAACGGAACCAACGTTCCCCAGCATAGTATAACATGCGGGTTCGGTCAATATATCCATATTATTATCTTGATTAAGGCATGAAATGGTCGCTACCTGGAGAGAGAGAGAAGAAAACACTTTAGCGTAAGCTCGTGCAAGATCAGATTGGTTATTATCTTATCTAATCAGGATGGCTCCCACTGCTTTTTATCAAATCTTCCTTCAAATCCTAAAAGGAAAGACTAGCCGGGATTAATTACACACTACAAGTTCGTCAATCTTTCAGCCAGGCCAGTGTCGGTACTTTGAGGGAGGTCCCCCGTGCTTTCGCACGAACCTAATTAAAGTAAACCTCGTTTTCCCAGAGGCGTAACCCCGTTGACACCTTTCTAGACACCTACTTGATCAGCTAATTGCAATGTGTAAAACTCTTCCAGGAGTAACTCTTACTCGCAGTGGGTATCGGGATCCAACTATCTCATAGAAGGTATGCAATCTCATTGCAAATTTCAACACTTGAAATTCCCGATAATATTTTGCCCCTAGTGTGCCATGACCTTGACAGAGGTCAACAAATCATAGTGCACTAGTCAAGTTCAACCCGTCATTTCTTGATTGAATCAAACCCACTCGCACGACCCTTGACAGAGGTCAACAAGGTCGTACGACTACCCTAATCCAATCACATCACATGCTTTGCAGATAATTACTAGTTAGCTACCGCACACTACGCCTTAACAGAGGTCAACAAACGCAGCACGAATACTAAATAGTCTTTATCTGAAATGACGGAGGGCTACGTCAGGTTTTTCTGAAAACCTATTCCGTAATGAACTCGATATCGTTGTAGAATCAAATGAAGTTTTGAAATGGAATGATTTTGAGGCTTTTCCAGTTTCGCTAAAGGGTCACTCCCGGTGAAGGGATCGTCGGCCCTTTCCTCGTCGAATGAGGTGCGGGATATATCATATATATCACTGTGCAAAGCAAAACTCAAAAAACAATCAAAAGCAAACCGAGTGTGTAGCATCTGCCAGTTATTGCTAAAGGAGTCACTCCCGGTGAAGGGATCTCGGTCCTTTCCTCATCGAATAAGGTGCGGGGTATATCATATATACCGCTGTGCAAAGCAAGAACTGTAGCTACCTGTTTTATTTTAAAATTCGATTCTACAACATCTTAGGTTTCTTATCTTTCATTAATCACATTAATGAAGTCCCATCATTTAAATACCTAAACATCAAAGATAGATATGACGTACACTTATGCCATCCGCATTCGCCTCCATGTCCCCTCGTGCACCATTAGGTTAGGTAACTAACGACAGAGCAAGGCAGGGCTAGCGCGGGTGTAAAACATAAGTAACGTCTATATAATATATCATATATACCATATACTATATCCATCACAGAGTCACAACACAGATATCGCAGCAGAAAAAACATATGAAATATTGGATATACTAGGACGTCCGTGTTTTCAATACGAGCCAGTATAAAACACGGATTCCACGGTTGTAACGAATAACCAATCCCACACCCCTAGACCCCTACGAGAGCGGCAAGCAACCCTGCCAATTCTAGGGTTAGGAGACCCGGACTCGACTCCTCGAGTTGGTCTCCCACTGGACCCCAGAACCCGGTTACTTGTGCTCCCCTCCTTGGGTCTATCCTAATGCGGAAAAGTAAATAATATACAAAAGGTGACAACTTCCGCTACCTGGAAGTGCCCCAAATAAAAGAATATTACATACAAGTTTTTACATGAATGAAAATGAAAAACACTCATCTCACATAAAAACCCCCGGCTATTCGAACACGACGATCCAATATAACATATCCAGCAACACATAACATCACATGTCATCAACGTAAGTAAGTATGCATACCCCAATTGTCGTTGACGTATAGCAACGAAACCGGCGATATGATCATACTACACTTACGGTCACAGAAAAGAAAGTGTAAAACTACAACAATTGGAATCCGCAACTTCTTTAGACATCGCATGCCTAACAAATATAAATCCCGCATTTTAGTCTCATTATCGAAAACTCTTTTCAATATCATACGGGACTAAATTGCTAGATTTATAACATTCTTTCAGTTATCTCATAACTACTTGTGAATTCCAATTATTGTATCACATTCCAGATAAACAGAAAATGTTAAACTTTTCGATCGAACAGTCGAATACCCAAGTTTTCCCGATACAGCTCAACACATGAAATAAGTCTAGCAACATTCAGTTCGTGCCTCAGTACCGACGGTCCAGCCGTAGAAGGGTCAAGCCAACGCCTCACATGTGGCACGCCGTACTGCCCCAAACCCGAAGGTTCAAAGGGCAGTTCAAGACGGTCACATAATCGAGTTAAGGTTTGTTGTCTTCTAGAGGGTCCATCGCGTTACTTGCACTACTTAGAACGTCGTTAAACTACGGAAAAATCCAACATTTGGAAATTTCCCGACAGGGGAAAAGTTGGGTATTTATATCCGGTCGAACTTTTTAACATGTTCTATAAATTATCCAGAAATACACAAAGACGAAATTTGATAATCCGATCGAACTATAGAAGCTCCAAAGCAACCCCAGAAAGTGCAACTCATGAAATATATTAAAAACAACCAGAGAACTCAGCACTGTTATATAAGAGTTACTGTGCACAAATATATGGATGACGTCATCAAGACGCCGCGGAACCGCCGCCTAAGCTGGCTTAGGCCGCGGTTCCGCCGCTCTTGTCACTGTTCATGGAATAAAATTTGTGTCGTAATTCTTAGAATTCCCTGCTGAGTTTTCTGCATATTTTTAATTTTGAAAAATCCACGATTTTAGAAAAAGTACAGAGAGCAATTTTTGGGGTTCGGTTTCGGTTCGATCGGAGTTCAAATTCCGTCTAGACTTCGCCTAAGGCTCTAGCTAGGCTCTGATACCACTGTAGGGTTCCTAGGCACCCTAGTGAGGTCTCACAAGGCATCGAACATGCCAATTAAAAAAAAATGGTGCCGAGAAACCCTAGACTACGGATCTTAGACTAGATGTTTAGGCGAAACTAGAAACTAGTTAACAATTTAACTAAAGTTAAGATGCTACAACCTTTGTAGATCCGGATACCCACTTCCTTAGCTTCACGAGGGCATCCTCTCGCTGTCCATCTTGAACCTTGGACTCTCGTGACGGCTTCATCGGAGAAACGTGCGGAATAGGTCGTCGGCTTCGTGTCAAAGACGATCTACGTCGAGGTTGCACAAGCTCAAGCTCCGACTTCACAAAGTTGTGAAACTTGTGAAGAAAACACCCAAAACAACTTGGCAAGAGGTAGAGGGTAAAGAAATAGGAGGTGGGTTCACTTTAGAATTGGATTTATCTCACTAGATCTCAAGTTGCCATTAATGGCATCTAGGTTTCTCACTTGAAGAAGAAGAAGAAGATGATAGAATTATAATAAAAGTCTTATGGAAAAAGAATAATAAAACAATACTTATCATCTTCTAACCATGGTCAAGTGTAGAGAATAGACCATGGTTAGTGGGATTGGTTAGGGTTTAGTATGATGACAAAATGGTATCATTAGTCAAAGCTTCATGAAACTTCAACAAGCTTCAAGATAAAAATGAAGCCATTTTGTTTTTCATTTATTTATTTATCAAGAAAGAATAGATAAATAAATAAGTAATTAAATCAAAACCCTAACTCATCTCATAACCATGGTTTAATACTTAACACATAACCAATTTACATGCATCATCAAACATGACACATACAATTGCACACAAAATATATCACATATACAATGTGCTTTTCAAGTGAGAAAAATCCGTTTAAAGTGAACCAACACTAGTTAATGCAAAGTAATATATCAAATATATAATTATACATTAAATCATTAAATCAACACTTGATTCAATGATCCGGTCATGTCACACACGACCGACTAGTATTCAATGTATCGGCTTATCGAATCAATGATTCGATAACTAGGTCATATCGAATATAACCAATCGAAACATATATCGCGAGAATGAAATACGGTATCACATACACGCATTATTCTCGGTCCTGCACATATCTCATATGCGCTCCTATTTCGTTTCGCTTGAGCCAGGAAACCTCTGTGTAGGACTCTAAAGACTCGTCAATACGCCGGTAGCAGATGATGATCATATCAAGCACCCACAAGCCGCAAGCGGTCTGCTAAACGTAACGGCCATCCGGGTATTGAGCGATCAGAAGATCGACGAGCTAGCCCGCTCACACTCCTGTGAATCCAACCAGTAACACTTACCATACAGTCCGGTCTGTTCGTCTGATACGTCGCATATCAAGTCTAGGGGTGGTAAACGTCAGACCCCAATAACCGATAAGTCGTGCCGATGTGAGGCTCATAACGGGTCGAGAAACTACTGGTAACACTTACCAGCAAATCTCTGATCAGCCCTGGCCAGGGACTTCCCTGTTACGGCCAATCGAGCACAGCGCAACATCAACCCCCAATACCGGGAGAGACGAAACCCCTCCTATCGCTCATTGCCTCCATGTGACTCGGGACTGTACCCAAAGACCACCGTTTTGCACGCCCTCATGGATGTGGTAAGGTGGAGATCAAAGCACAGTGGGAATCACACAAGACTCTATGACGATCTCGGGTCTACAGACTAACCTGCACAAGTGTCACCTGAGAACTGCCATCTGACGTGAGGTATAATACCATCTGGGAGTTCTCGGCGAGTCCGTCCAGTGTACCCAGTCTCCACTGAGCACCCGTATACCATCTCTGATGTCAAACACCAATGGATATGGGATCATCCATCGCCCATCACATGGGTCGAGAAGCGTATACGCTAGTCTACTCTGGTATATCGATGCCCCGTCTCGATACACCCACGACTAGGGACCATGAAGGATGTACTTATGGACTACCATGTCCCCACTAGTATGATCTGCATCACAGTCCAGGTAGTCAAGTATATATCCTAAGGGCTTTACCAACATGTAACTATAAGACAGTATAAAGAGACTAGTGTACATGTTAAGAAAAAGAGTAACCAGATAGCATACTATCATATCGAGCAAGAAAGTCATCTCTATATATGTCCAAGCATCCAATATAATATACATCATCTGTACAATACTGGCCTCTAGGGCATACATACAACTAACAGACAGTCTTGCTAAAAATGGTAGTATGCTACTTGGTTTGTGTCTACTTTAATATATGCATATGTTTCTTTTAACGTATCGCTTATACATATTAGTAGAGCCCTTAGGATCTTTGCTTGATTACCAGCGTTGTGATGGCAGTCACACTAGTGGGGGCTGGGTAGTCTATAAGCAACATCCTATACAGGTCCCTGGTCATAGGATTATCGAGACAGGGCATCGATACTCCGGAGTAGACTAGTGTGTACGCTTCTCATCCCAGTTGGGGAGATGGTCTGTCCCACAGCCATCAGTACGTCGTACTGGAGATAGTATGTAGGTGCTCGTTAGGTAACAGGTACACCGGATAGGACTCGCCGAGAACTGCAGGTTGGATTTATACCCATCGTCGGATAGCAGTTCCCAGGTGACATGAGTACAGCTTAGTCCGTCGACTTGATACTGCTACTTCGCCTCGGGTGTGTTCCCACTGTACTTAGATTACTACCCTACCACGGCTCAAAGGAGTCATGCAAACAGGTAGTAGTTGGGTGCAGTCCCGAAGCACTTGGAAGCAGTGGTGGTTAGACAGGATTCGTCTCTCCCGGTATTGGGGGTTGATATTGCGCTGTGTATGGAGAGCCATTACGCAAAGTCCCTGGCCAAGGCAAACGAGATTTACTGGTAGGTTCCAGTAGTTTCTAAGGTGTAATGGGCTTCACTCCGACACGACTTATACCGCTATTAGGGGTCTGACGTTTACCACCCCCTAAGCCCGATATGCGATAGTCCTAGACGAACAGACCGGACTGTACGGAGATTGTCACATCAGGCTCAGTTGGAGTTCGGATGGGTTTCCTCATCGTCCTTCTTATCGACATCTACCTGGGGACCGTTACGTACAGCTAGTACCAGTTACGGCCTGTGGTTAAACCCACGGCCAGCATAGTGTCGAGTCTTTAGAGTCCCACACAGAGAGTTTCCCTGCACCGGGCAAAAGGTGTAGAGGCCGTATGGTTTTTCGGCAGGGCCGCGATCACTTACGTATACTTGTGCACGTATTATGATCGGGCAGATAATACTAGCGGGCTTTGGTTTAAGCCAGATTCTAGTATTATACAGATGGAATTGTTCAGTCAAAGATTATCCGTGTTTTTCGAAAATACGAATGGGAGGAGCAGTCTCATAATTTGTCAGGAAGCTTCTAGAAGAAGATGACTCATTTGTATTTATTTCTTTTGAATTAAACACAAATGAGGTGGAGAGATAAGGTGTAGGTTTTCATTAAATGCTTAATGACTCATGAGGTGATTCACCATTAGGATTAAATGAAACTTGCAAGATATTTCTAGATATTTATCAAGAGATATTTGTATGCTTCATTATATTCTTTCATTAGTTATTATTCATATCATTATCAAAAAAGCTTTCTCTCTCCTCAAGTCTTTATCTTCTTCCTCAAAACCCTAAAAGCTCTCATGAGTTGAGAATGCTAGGGTTTAAGTGACTAAGTAATCCATCTAATTACTCTACACCCTCTAGGACTTCTAGATTAGCGATCTAGGAGCCGTAGTTATCTCAGATTCGAGATAGGAGCTCGGACTATAGACTCTCGGGCGGATCGTCTTTGACTCGAGGAGGCCGTTGAGGTGCCCATATTCCATAGAGCCTACGAGGTGTGGAGGATAGCGATGAAGACCCGAAGGACAAGTAACATGAGGTATAACTTCGAATCCGAGTAGTTAAACCTCTCGTAGTTTGCTAGTGATGGTTTAGACACGATCCGTGTGCTCAAGTCCGTGTTACGAAGCTTTGATAATTGTTTTTCATATATTCCGCCTCCCCGCAAGCTCGTGGGGTGCGTGACATGGACATACAGTGGTATCAGAGCCTACTAAACCTTTAATAGCTTGTTAGCAACTAATTAGAACTTCGATCGTCGGAAAAACACGAAAACTTAACCCCGGACCCCTCAAGTTTCTGTCAATTTTAAACGTGTCGAAAAAATTATTTCACAGGTATGAAAATTCACAGCAGGGAATTCTAAGAATACTGGAGAAATACGAGATCCCAACTCGGTGAGACTGCCGCGGAAGCGCTACGGATTAGTGCAATCCGCCGCGGATCCGCGGCCGAGTCAACTCCGAGTTGACTCGTATTTACACAGTAACTCTTAGTTTTAGGTGTCCTGTTGTTCTGTATATTTTGTTTCTGCCCAGGTTATTTCAGTGCTGGCTTGCATTTGGGGTAGACTCGGTAAAAGGTTGCCAATCGAAATTCTAAGTTATTTGCTAATCAAGTTTATCTGTGATGTTTAATGTGTTCGTAAACCTCCCCTAATTGCTAGTATGTCGGTTAGCAGCGGGTCACACATTTCTGTAATGGTTTTTACTGGTTTGTGTATATGAACTTCATTGGATCGTTGTGATGATTAGCCGGGGTTTGAAATGAGTTTTTATATTCTTTCATCCGATGTAAATTGTAATATGATGTAATATTCTTTTGTGGGGCACATCCGGGTTGAGATTGTAGCCACCGTTGTATTATTTCATTTACTGTTTTATGCTCCTAGGATAGACCCAAGGTGGGGTGCACAAACTGTAAGACTACGGTAGCGCCCCGGCCTTCTTTCCGAGGCCAAACTGCGGAAAAGAAAAATTTTCTTAACTTGAAAACCGGCACTATCGTATGCTTAAAACCCGGATCGAACCATTAACCTACAACTAGCTATCTAGAGAGAGGGTTGGAAAGCTATACCGATCGATCTATGTCCTTCGGTCTTTGGCCACCATCCCAAGCTCCTCACGGCATCTCCGGTCTCGATCTCCTCGTCGGAAAAGGGCACCACATTACGAGTCTTTTTACGGGCTCCCGCTTCATCCGAAGCAACTCGGGCACGAAGTGTGCTAGCCGACGTGTTCAAGGTGTTGTAGAGAATGTTTGTGATCACTTTGTCTCTTGCATCCATTGCTTAGATGGAGGTTGAAGGTGTTGCCATTAATGGAGGTTGTGAGCTAAAGCAAGAAGAAGAAGAGGAAAGCTTTTCTTTCTTGTGTTGTGATAAAAATGAGAGAGTGAGAACAATAATATGAGAGCAATCCACCATCTCATGGCTGCCCCTCTCTCTCCTCCTCTCATTTCATCACATAAATCTATCATATAATGTGACATAAGCACATAAAAAGAGACCATGAGTCACTAATGAAGTTCATGTCACATTAAATGCACAAAATGATGATTTCTAGCTCATAATATCCATATGCAAACATTAATCCAAATGTTTGCAACGATAAAAAGATCCGGCAACATCTAAAGTAAACTCGTAACGGATCACAAGGATACCCCTCACCTGTATATACATACCTGCATCCACATTCCGACTGAATACGAATGCGATAAGACTAAAGTAATCCAACAAATCTAATACTAGGATCCGGCTTAAACCAAAGCCCACTAGTATGATCCGTCCGATCATGATCCGTGCAATACCGCACGCATAAGATCAAACCCTGCCATATATCATACGGCCTCTACAACGTTTCGCCCGAAACTTGAGAAACTGTCTGTGGGGGACTCTAAAGACTCGTCAATACTTTGGCTATGGATTTAACCACTAGCACGTCAGAGATATTAGCCGTACGTAACGGGCTACCAGGTATTGACCAAAAGGGAGGTCGATGAGCGAACTCATCCTGACACCCTACTGAGCCTGTCAGTGACAATATCCGTACAGTCCGGTCCGTTCGCCTATGAGCATCGCATGGCGGGCCTAGGGGGTTGGTAAAAGTCAGACCCCAAAAAAAGGTACAAGTCATGTCGGAGTGTAGCCCAGAACACCCTGAGATACTACTGGAATACCTACCAGTAAATCTCCTGCCTCGGCCGAGGGCTTTGTGTAATGGCTCTCCTAGACAGAGCGCGATCTCACCCCCAATACCGGGAGGGACGAATCCCCTGCCGATCCGCTCACCTGCCACCATGTGGCTTGGGACTGCACCCAACTAAAACCTGTTTGCACGCTCCTTTGAGCCGTAGTAGGGTAGTAATCAAAGCACAGTAGGAACTCACACGAGACATATGACGACCTCAGGTCGATGAACTAACCTGTACATATGTCACCAGGGAACTGCTATTTGACGTCAGGTATAATACCAACTAGCATGTTCCCGACGAGTCCTGTCTGGTGTACTCATAACCCAATGAGCACCGGTATACATCTTAGGTGAACCAACTGACACCAGTGGCTTGTGAGACCGGCCACCGCCCCTCGTCGGGGTCTCGACTGTATACACTAGTCTACTCCGGAGTATCGATGCCCTGTCTCGAAACTCCCACGACTAGGGACCACTTTTAAGGATGTGCTTATGGACTATCCAACTCTCACGTATATGATCGCCATCATACTGTTGGTAGTCAAGCAGGATCCTAAGGGCTCTATCAACGTGTATTGGTGAACATGTCACCTAAAACTGTACACGACTGATAAAGACAAACCATGGTAGCATACTATTCTCTATCAACGTGTAATAGTGAACTACAATGTCACCTAAAGCATGTACACGATGATAAAGACAAACCAGATAGTATACAAACCTCTCGAGTAAGACTGTCCTACCGGTATAGGTCCTCCCTCAATCATTACAATCACGTGCCTGCGATCTAATAATTGACTCTGAGGGCACCATATCCAACAATCTCCCACTTGCACTCAAGGCTAATTATTGCGATGTCGCATACTCACAGCCCGTGTGATACCGAACACCCAACTCCTCTACTAATCAGTCTCACAAAGCTCGTTTGCGAAACTATTGTGTTCTAGAAATAGCCTCAGTGAGTGAATCCGCCCTGATGTTTCTTTCTATGTCTCTCTTTATCTCAAGTTCACGGAGAAAGCCATCTCCCGAAATGAGCAATACCTGTCTTAGAATATGTCTGGATATCTGATGAGACCTAGTTCATAAATGAACTCCAAATCCAAACTTCTTAGACTGTATCGTCAACTGAACATAATCAGTATCCTGCGCCATGCCTCCCTCATTATCCGCTTGGACCACCTGTCCAAAAGACTGCCCTCGTCAGAGGGAAAACTATAACTCTGACAGTCACTCTGTCATCCAGGTCACCTTGGAAGCCTGGAATGATAACTGTCTCTCGAAGGAGGCTGCCGTTATCATTTCCCTAGAACATCCACTTATGTTCTAAAACCGCTTCCGAATGTCTCTCCAGGATAGGATTAATATAAACTTATTGCATCTAGTACAAAAACAACATCTGGTGTGGTACTTGGCATCTCATGATCAACTCAATTGCCTAAGCAAGTGATCTGCCAATCATGCACATCCCTCTCCCCTTTAGTCTGTAAGACACCTTCAGAGAGGGTGACTCCATCACCTGCAGGTACAGTACCATGCCAGGAGTCGTCCATTCTAAAACACCTTTAGAATGCTGTCTAAGTACCCAGATTGGGAAACTACCCAAATTTAGATCTAAAACCATAGATCTAGTAACCAGAATGTCTGATATAATATCCAAGTCCTATGTGGAGAAACCACTGTGTGACAACCAAAGTATAACCGATCGTAGTATAGGAATTTCACTTCTTACTCTGTGTATGTCATCCAAATACCAGGACATTACACCCTACTACCTTCTTAACAGATCCATCCTCTATTCTAATGAAGTCAAACTTATGACTGTCACATTAGAAATAGATGATCTATCTCCGCTATATCTGCTTTAGTCTATAAATAGACATAAGCTACTTGTTCATTATGCTTCCGCTGCTCCCACTGACTACGACAACCCTCTGGCAGAATCATATTCACGTGCACTTCTAAAACCAGTTCAGAATGACGCTATACTCATCCTCCTGCTGGGTCTCATAGCCTGGAACAACAGTAGTGTCATGTCTGGGTAAACAAGAACCTCCTTGTCACAGTCTTTGAGCATACCGAAGTACCTCTCGAGTGCCTGAGGTTACCCACTATACATGCGGAGTGGCCAATGGAATGTCAATCCAGATTGAATGTTTAGGTTCTTATCAAATTTTCAGTAATCGTTTGTGGTTCTGGAATCACTTCCAGTTCTACCATACTCTCACTACAGTTTTCTGAAAAAATCTATTTTTATCAAAACTGTGGCGAGTCAAGAACAATATCACTATTGATCTTCTAGATGGTAGAAAGTCAACCCTCGTCATAGCCCGGGTCAACCCACAAACAGCCATTACAGAAACGTGCCTTGAGTTATCCAGAGTCTGGTTTTAAGCATAAGCCGGACAACTCCCCGTACCTTAACATCCTTAAGATATGAACCGTTCTATATCCAATATAGGAACAGAGGCACTGATTTAATTGGAACCAGATTCAAATCATGCAGCTGTCTTCGGTGCATGTCAACTAAATGGAAGGAGGCCGATCAGCGTTACTCAACTTAGGAATGCATCCAGATATGAGTAACCTGAAAGAGAAGCAAGTTCTCTTAATCATTTCTATCAACTGAATACCATACACAAGTATCTACATCTTCGATCACCTTGAAGAATCCTGATACTTGCAACACCTGGTTCTCTACTTTATTCATATACCTATAACTTCTCAAAACTTGGACCTTATGTTTCTAAGAAACACTTGTCTAAAAACTAGAGAAGTCAAAAGTAAACAGAATATAGTACGAGTACCAACCCCTCTATCCTAATGGACACTGGACAACATACAATACTCTGTATAAGTCCCCTGAGTCTATTAACTCATTCCCTATGTGTCGTAGGTTGAAAACTGTACTTATGGTTAAGAAGAATTACACCGCTGTTTAATACTCCTTACCTTACCATCAACTGATATATGTAAATGTCATCGACATAATTTCAAAAAGTTATATCTCACTTTATAAAAATAAATGTACAGATATATCAATTTGAAATTGGTGCATAACAACGGATATTCAAAACCAAATATTTGCCATCCGGCAAACAACCCAGGCGATTTCCTCAAATATCACCAATTACAACGAATTCCGATATAATGAGGATGATCACCTAATTCCCAATAGCTTACTCCCACTCATCATCTGTAAAACCATACAGATGTGAGAATCAAACCTGGTAAATACATACCCTGGAGCAAGGGCTAATTGGGAAATCAGTTTTCTTTTAAAAATATACAGTGAAACTGAAACATGTAATTGTTTCGAAGGGGTATCCGAGTATTCCTAGTAATGCCTCTTCCATTATCAGATTCACAACTGTAACCGTATATTTCTTTGTCATCTCTCCAAATCCCTTTATATGTCTTTAGTCATTACCTTCTGTACACCCCCTTTAGGCTAAATAGTTTTCTTCCCTCCCTACCGTTCAGCATCAGCCTATGGTTTGGAAGAAGACTATCCAATAAGCATAATGGTTGTACTGTCCTAATCCTAGGAGCACTTGCAACCCGAGAGAAGGTGAAGATAAAAGACAACTGAATCAAACCTTATTCCTATTTCTCCTTAACCAGAATCCATCCCTGAACTGGAACAAGTTCTTTCGAGTTCGTATATAACCATACGATGGAGTATCCAATAAACTATGGATCTTCGTAGTGATACGGAGTGTTCTGGAGAAATACAAAGGTGATGTAGGATTGGCGAAGAAATACTTGGTTTGGTCGTGAATAGAAGTCGTAATTTACTTTGCCCTCTTACTAATCCCTTTATTTGTCTTAACTTATTACCTTCTGTACAACATCGTTAGGCTAATTGGTTTTCTTCATTCTCTACCGTTCGGCACCTGCCTATGGTTTGGAAGAAGACTATCCAATAAGCGTAATAGGTGTACTGTCCTAATCCAAGGAGCACTCGCAACCTGAGAGAAGGTAAGAGGAAAAGACAACTGAATAGTCCTATTCGTTTTCTCCAGAACCAGAAACCATCCTCAAATCTGGAACAAGTTCCTTCGAGTTCGTATATAACCATACGATGGTTTTATCCAATGTAAGTGGATGTTCGTAATAATACGGGGTGTCCTGGAGAAAAGGGTAAGAGTAGGAGTGGTAATGAGGTATGCAACTCAGACAATCCAAAAGCCAGTGTTTTAAGAAGGTTCGGTTAATTTGGTCACTGAGTCATAGTCAAGGGTCGGGTCATAGTCGCTGCCAAAGAGAGAGAGAAAAGAAACACTCAGCGTGCACTCTAACCTAGATCAGAATGGTTATCACTTTATCTAATCAGGAAACCTCCCACTGTATCCTCAAATTCTCCTCCAAACCTGAAAGAAGAATTAGTCGGGATCACCCGAGGAGTAAACCAACTCATCAGTGGGAATCGGGATCCAACTATCATCGCATGATAACATGACGGAATCCACTCACGTTATCACACTCCAGAAGATATGCGCATATCTGGCAAGTTTCAGTTTCTTTAGAAACTCCCGATGTGATTTTTTATACCCCAAGCGGCTTATGACCTTGACTAGGTCAACAAACCATAAATCGCCAGTCAAGTTCAACCCGTCATTATTCTGGATTGCATTCAACCCACCCGTACGTGCCCTTGACTAGGTCAACAAGGCCGCACGACTGTCCTAACCAATCCCATTTATGCAACAAACAAGTACCACTTAGCTACCGAGCACTACGTCTTGACTAGGTCAACAAACGTAGCACGAATACTAAATAATACCCGTAAGAAATGACGGAGGGTTACGGCTGGTTTTTGGCGAAAAACCTTTGACGTAATGAACTTGATATCGTTGAAGGAACTGCATAGCTTTTTATAAAAATATAGTGGTGAAAACCTTTGTTAAAGAGGTCACTCCTGGTGAACGGATCTCGGCTCTTTCCCCGTAGAATGAGGTGCGGGATATTCCAACAGAATACCATGATGCAAAGCAAAAATAATCGACTATAGTGAAGTTATTACCCTGACGCAAACTTTTGTCCAAGGGGTCACTCCCGGTGAAGGGATCTCGGCCCTTGCCTCGTCGACTGAGGTGCTAGATATTCATAACCGAATACCACTGTGCAAAACAAAAAAGAACGTCCTTGCAATAACAGCTTTTTGAAAATTGTTCCAACAATATCAGAATAGGTTTGTTTAGCTTGCATTGATCCGAATCAATGCAGTCCCATCAATTGATCACACCACAAAAGAACGAAAATACGATGTACGTATATGCCATCCGCATTCGCCACTGGATCCCGTCATCACCCGTTAGGTTACTTAACTGACGACAGAGCGGGGACTGGACTAGCGCAGGTGTAAAACATATACAACATCTACTAGTATATATATCAATATATAATAATCGCTCAAGGCGTGATAAAATGCAACATCACAGAAATGTAATAAGCATCACAGAACAATACAGATAATCCGGGATCCCCGGGTTTCATAGAGCCGCTACTGAAACCCGACGTTTCCCTAGTCGTGTGGATAGCCTGTGCAATGAAATCCTAGACCCCTACGGGCGCGGCAAGTTACCCGCCAAAACCTGAAGCGAAGCAGCCCCCTTCAACAACGTGAATGGACCCCCAGCACTTCACGGAATCCGGTAACTTGAGCACCCCTCCTTGGGTCAACCTGTACCCCCTACGAGCGCGGCGAATAGCCCGCCAATTCTAAAGTGAAGCCCCCTCCGTCTCAAAGCCATGAGATGCGGGCCCGTTGCCCTCTAGAACCCGGCTATCCGTGCACCCCACCGCGGGGTAATCCTAGTACAGAAAGTAAAAATATATACAACGGGTACATCGACCTCAGCCCGGTCGTGCCCCAAAAGAATAATATACAAACAGGCAGTGACGGTAGTCCACATGTCGGACGCTCGCCCCGCAATGTCAAATGTACAAATACAACCAAACTGTACTACCATTGCATCCAGGCAATCCACCATGACATATCCGCAACATCACAGCACAACACAGAACATCAACGTGAATGTCACGTTCTCAAATCCGTCTAAAAGGGCTATAGCAATTAGACAGGATTTACCGATCAAATGACATTCACGGTCGTAGATATAATGTAAATACTGTGAACTAACATGTTTAAAATTTTTGATCGACAAAATTTCCCGAAGTGGGCCCCAAGCATAATTCCCAGTACTCAAATAAATCTGGACCCAAACAAAAAATACCAAAGACCACATTTCCAAGTCAGAGACCACCTCAGAAAATTTCGTGCACTGTGGCTACAGTACTGCGGTGGATCCACGGCCAAAACGTGGGTACGGCCGCGGATCCGCCGCGCTACAGTGAAATCAGCCCACCAAATTTTCTCAGTTCTCTTAAAAAACCCTGCCTGTTTTTCTGCAGCACACCAAATAATTTTTTGACCACAGGAAAAATTCGACAGAAACTGTGACTTGGAAATGCAGTTTTTAGAAAATTCGTTAGATTGATGTTTTAAATACGTTAGAGTAAGCTAGTAAAGTTTAATGGCGTGGCTCTGATACCATGTAAGACTACGGTAGCGCCCTGGCCGTCTTTCCGAGGCCAAAATGCGGAAACGAAAATTTTTCTTAACTTGAAAACCGGCGCTATCGTATGCTTAAAACCCGGATCGAAACATTAACCTACAACTAGCTATCTAGAGAGAGGGTTGGAAAGCTATACCGATCGATCCGTGTCATTCGGTCTTTGGCCACCATCCCAAGCTCCTCGCGGCATCTCCGGTCTCGATCTCCTCATCGGAAAAGGGCACTACATCTACGAGTCTTTTTACGGGCTCCCGCTTCATCCGAAGCAACTCGGGCACGAAGTGTGCTAGCCGACGTGTCCAAGGTGTTGTAGAGAATGTTTGTGATCACTTTTTCTCTTACATCCATTGCTTGGATGGAGGTTGAAGGTGTTGCCATTAATGGAGGTTGTGAGCTAGAACAAGAAGAAGAAGAGGAAAGCTTTTCTTTCTTGTGTTGTGATAAAAATGAGAGAGTGAGAACAATAATATGAGAGCAATCCACCATCTCATGGCTGCCCCTCTCTCTCCTCCTCTCATTTCATCACTCAAATCTATCATATAATGTGACATAAGCACATAAAAAGAGACCATGAGTCACTAATGAAGTCCATGTCACATTAAATGCACAAAATGATGATTTCTAGCTCATAATATCCATATGCAACTATTAATCCAAATGTTTGCAACAATAAAAAGATCCGGCAACATCTAAAGTAAACTCGTGACGGATCACAAGGATACCCCTCACCTGTATATACATACCTGCATCCGCATTCCGACTGAATGCGAATGCGATGAGACTAAAGTAATCCAATAAATCTAACACTAGGATCTGGCTTAAACCAAAGCCCACTAGTATGATCCGTCTGATCATGATCCGTGCAATACCGCACGCATAAGATCGAACCCTGCCATATATCATACGGTCTCTACAACGTTTCGCCCGAAACTTGAGAAACTGTCTATATGGGACTCTAAAGACTCGTCAATACTTTGGCTGTGGATTTAACCACTAGCACGTCAGAGGTATTAGCCGTACGTAACGGGCTACCAGGTATTGACCAAAAAGGAGGTCGATGAGCGAACTCATCCTGACACCCTACTGAGCCTGTCAGTGACAATATCCGTATAGTCCGGTCCGTTCGCCTATGAGCATCGCATAGCGGGCCTAGGGGGTTGGTATAAGTCAGACCCCCAAAAGCGATACAAGTCGTGTCGGGGTGTAGCCCAGAACACCCTGAGATACTACTGGAATACCTACCAGTAAATCTCCTGCCTCGGCCGAGGGCTTTGTGTAATGGCTCTCCTAGACACAGCGCGATCTCACCCCCAATACTGGGAGAGACGAATCCCCTGCCGATCCGCTCACTTGCCTCCATGTGGCTCGGGACTGTACCCAACTAAAACCTGTTTGCACGACTCCTTTGAGCCGTGGTAGGGTAGTAATCAAAGCACAGTGGGAACTCACACGAGACAGATGACGACCTCAGGTCGATGAACTAACCGTACATATGTCACCAGGGAACTGCTATCTGACGTCAGGTATAATACCAACTAGCATGTTCCCGACGAGTCCTGTCCGGTGTACTCATAACCCAATGAGCACCTGTATACATCTTAGGTGAACCAACTGACACCAATGGCTTGTGAGACCGGCCACCGCCCCTCGTCGGGGTCTCGACTGTATACACTAGTCTACTCCGGAGTATCGATGCCCTGTCTCGAAACTCCCACGACTAGGGACCACTTTTAAGGATGTGCTTATGGACTATCCAACTCTCACGTATATGATCGCCATCATACTGTTGGTAGTCAAGCAGGATCCTAAGGGCTCTATCAACGTGTAATAATGAACATGTCACCTAAAACTGTACATGACTGATAAAGACAAACCATGGTAGCATACTATTCTCTATCAACGTGTAATAGTGAACTACAATGTCACCTAAAGCATGTACACGATGATAAAGACAAACCAGATAGTATACAAACCTCTCGAGTAAGACTGTCCTACCAGTATAGGTCCTCCCTCAATCATTGCAATCACGTGCCTGCGATCCAATAATTGACTCTGAGGGCACTATATCCAACACAAACTACCGGGTACTTTGAAGTGTTTAGTGGCCTACTCACGTTGTTGAGGGGGACCGCTTCACTTCGGGTACTTGGCGGGTAGTTTGCCGTACCCGTAGGGGTCTAGGGTGGGGTAATGGCTATTCATCATAACTGTGTAATCCGTCTTTCGTTGCAGGCTCAAAGGAAACGCGGATTGCTTGTATATCCAATAATGATCATCTGTGATCTGGAATGCCTATTATTGCGTCTGACGAATGTACAATATCTATATATGATATCTATTAGGCGTTACTTATGTTTTACACCCGCGCTAACCCAGCCCCCGCTCTGTCGTTAGTTAAGTAACCTAACGGGTGAATGACGGGACCCAGTGGCGAATGCGGATGGCATAAGAGAACGTTGTATTTTCATTGTTTTCTGCAATGATAGGTTAATTGATGGGACGCATTATAATAATGTAAAAAAAATAAACCAAAGTTGAATCGTTGGAACAGTTTAAAGAAACCATTCAGTTATTTTAAAAAGAGCAGAATTTTTAATTGCGGAGCTTCAACCACTCCTTTTTTAAAAAAAAGAGCTATCAGGTTCCTTCGGTTATATCAAGTTCACTACGTTCACGGTTTCGCTAAAACCAGTCGTAGCCATCCATCATTTCATATGAATGGTCAGTAGTATTCAAGTTATGTTTGTTTGGCCCTTAGTCAAGACATAGTGATTGGTAGCTGCTGGGGTGTTCACATGTAGCATAGATAGATGTGTTGGTTTGGGACAGTCGTATTACTTTGTTTGGCCCTTAGTCAAGAGTATATACGGGTGGGTTCAAATTAACAAGATAATGATGGGTAGAACTTGACATGTGACTTATGATTTGTTGGCCCTTAGTCAAGGTCATAAGAGCATGGGGCAAAAATCCACATCGGGAGTTTCTAAAGAAACTGAAACTTGCTAGAGTTGCATACCATTTGGAGTGTGATAATTTTGGTAGGATTCCTTCAGTTTTATCACACGATGATATTTGGATCCCGATCCTACTGTGAGTATCCGCTACTCATCAGGAGATTCGTCACTTAACGATCAATGCTATAAACCAAGTAGGTGTCTAGAACAGTGTCAGCGGGGCTATGCCTCCAGAGAAAAGAGGTTATTTAATTAAGAAACTTCGCGAAAGCGTCGTAAAACCTCCCTTGAAGTACCGACACTAGTCTGGCTGAACGGTTAAGAAAGTATTGTACGGTGAGATCAGTCCTGACTAATTCTTCTTTTATGGTTTGAGGAAGGATTCGAGAAACAGTGGGAGCCATCCAATTTAGATAAACTAAAAACTAATCTAAACTTGCAAGAACATCATGCTAAAGTGTTCCCTCTCTCTCTCTCTTTGCAGCGACCATGTGACCATGACTAGCATACATCTAGATAACAAAATGACTGAATCTGACTTTTATGATTGGCAAAGGTCTGTCCAAATGTCCATTTCCTATGACAAGCTGGACTACCCTATTACTACTCAAGCCCCCACCGTCCTAGGTCCAGTTTCCACCATCGCGGATATGGATATTCGTCAGACAAGGGAAAAGGATAGTAAGAATGCCCAGTGCCTCGTGTTGGCTTCAGTTGATGGTATATATCAGAAGCAGCACGAGAAGATGGACTTAGTTTTCATCTTTCTCCATAACAAAGATTTATATGGAGAGCAATCTCATATCGCAAGATATGAGACCTCGAACGAATTGCTTCAAGCGAGGTTGGCTGTCGGGTCATCTGTAAGGGACGACGTCCTTACAATGACTAGCTATATTGATGAGCTCACGGACCTGGAGACTACGTTGGGAAACAGGTCATATACTGACTTATTTCCACAGTCCCTACCCTCTACTTACACCCTGAAAGAAACCAGAGAGACACCCGCTCTGCTAATGGGGGGCCTTCTTCTTCTGCATCCAGGGCGAAAGCAAAGGGTGAAAAGAAGAAGACCTCCACAAAGCCGATATACGGTATCAGTAAAGTAGAAGAAAAGGGAAGAGCAAAAGTTTCGGGACTTGGTTTAGGTAAGGAGGGATGTTCCTATTGTTATGGGAACGGGCATTGGCAGAAGGATTGCAGGGCTTTGGAAGCCCGTAGCCAGGATACGAAGCATGTTGTGGCTTCAGCCTCGAGTTTGTATGTAATTGAGAACTGTTTGTCAATTAACTCTACTTCCTGGGTACTAGATACCGGAGCAGGATCTCATATCTGTAATTCATTACATGCTTTGAGAAACCGTAGAGTTATCAGGGTAGGTGATTTGTCTCTCAGAGTTGCAAACGGAATGAGCGTGGACGCTGAATCTGTTAGTTATATGTATGCCCTAGAGGCCATTACTGTACATATGATGTATATTGTAATGGATGCTTGGACATATATAGGGAGGACTTTCTTGCTCGACATGATAGTATGCTATCTGGTTACCCTTTATCTTAACATGTACTCTGATTGTCTCTATATTACATGTTGATAAAGCCCTTAGGATATGTATTCGACTACTGGGACTATGATGAGATCATACTAGTGGGGCCACGGTAGTCGACGAGTACATCCTATAACTGTTCCTAGTCGAGGGTGTATCGAGACAGGGCATCGATACACCAGAGTAGACTAGCGTATACGCATCTTGACCCATATGATGGGCGATGGATGATCCCATATCCATCGGTGTTTGACATCAAGGATGGTGTACGGGTGCTCAGTAGAGACTGAGTACACTGGACGGACTCGCCGAGAACTCCCAGATGGTATTATACCTCACGTCAGATGACAGTTCTCCGGTGACACTGGTACAGAGTAGTCTGTTGACCCGAGATCGTCATAGAGTCTTGTGTGATTCCCACTGTGCTTTGATTTCCATCATACCACGTCCAAGAGGGCGTGCAAAAAGGTGGCTTTTGGGTACAGTCCCGAATCACATGGAGGCAATGAGCGATAGGAGGGGATTCGTCTCTCCCGGTATAGGGAGTTGATGTTGTGCTGTGCTCGATTGGCTATAACTGGAAATCCCTAGCCAGGGTTGCTGAGATTTACTGGAAAGTGTTATCAGTAGTTTCTTGAACTGTTATAGACCTCAAATCGACACGACTTATCGAGCTACTGGGGTCTGACGTTTACCACCCCCAGGCGAGATATGCGACATATCAGATGACGAGACCGGACTGTACGGGAGTGTTACTGATTAGATTTACAGGAGAATGTACGGGCTTGCTTGTTGATCTTCTGAGCGCTCAATACCTGGGTGGCTGTTACGTTTAGCTGACCGCTTGCAGCTTGTGGGTGTTTGATATGATCATCACCTACTGCCGGCGTATTGACGATTCTTTAGAGTCCTACAAAGAGGTTTCTTGGCTCAGGAAAAACGGAGTAGAAGCACATATGTGATATATGCGGGACCGAGGATAATGCGGTATGTGATACCGTATTGGATTCTCGCGATATGAGATATTGGCCGGGTATATGTGATATAGCCGGGTCATCGTATTAGTCGGTTATATGCGATATAGCCGTATTGTTGGATCAAGTGTTGATTCGATAATTTAATGTATAATAATATATATGATATATTAAATTATATTAACTAATATTAGCTCACTAAAAGATTCTTTTTCTCACTCGGGTAATACATTGATATATGTGTGATATATATTAATTGTATTATTTTATATTGTTACGATAAATATTATATGTGTGATATATAATATTGTAACATGATATGATAACTAATGCAACATGTTTAGTGGAGATTAAACAAGGTTAGGGTTTGTTTTGGGTTAGTTCCTTCTTGATGATTCTAGAAGGTTTCTTTTTGTTTTGTGCAAGATATTTTCAAATGACTCATGCTTTAACCCAACCCAAACCCTAGCCCTTGGTTAATTCTCTACAAAGGTTTAGCAACCATGGTTGCATTATTCATGATTATCTTCTTTACATTATTCATCACAAAAGGATTCTATTATTGATTCATCTTCTTCTTCCTTCTTCTTTTCATGGAAAAACTTACTAGTTTTTTCTAAGTGATGATTATGTGTGAGAAAAAGATTATAAATGAGAGCTAAAAATCCTACTTCATCATCCTCATCTACCCTTGCCATTTAGATAAGGGTGTTCACTTCATTTAGTGAGTGTTAGCTTGTGTTAATGAAACTTCAAGGTAGATCATCTATGTTATCGAAGATCGGAAGCAAGACTGCATCTTTCTCTTCGCGGAGCCTCTCGAGAGTCCGGAACATGATGATCGCAGCGAAGGGACCTCAACACGGAGCTTAAGAAGTGAAGGACTGGATCTACAAAGGTTGTAATCCCTCTCACTTAGTGTTAAAGTGTTTAACATACTTGTTTTCGCATAAACTCTAGTTTAAAGATCCGGCTTTGGGTTGTTCGGCACGGCTAAATTTTAAATCGGGCATGGTTGATGCCTCGTAGACCCTTATGCGTGTGCCTAGCAACCCTACAGTGGTATCAGAGACAAGTTAGAGCTTTAAGCGAAGTCTGAGCAAAGTTTAAAGTCCGATCGAACCCGGATACCCCGATACGAACCCTTCTCTGGACAATTTTCAAAAATGTGATTTTTTTATGAATTAAAAATGCTCAGAAAATTAAGCAGGAAAAACTAAGAATTACTTTGAAGTACGGCCCACTAATGCTCTTATATGACCGCGGAACCGCGGCTAAACCAAGGGTTTGGCGGCGGTTCTGCGGCCAAAATTATGACTTAGTCCCTCATACTTCATATATTTATTCTTAGGTCCTTTCTTGTCATTTTTTTCTGGGAATTTTTAATTCCACTCAAGTGTTAAGTTTTCTAGGGTTGTATTGGGGACTCGTTGATTCGATTGGATAATTTAACTTTGTTTAGTTTGTCCGGAGAATTTTTAGATCGTGTTAAAATGTTCGACCGGATATCAATAACTCACTTTTTCCCCTGCCGGAAAATTTCCAAGCGTTGGATTTTTCCGTAGTTTAGGAACGTTCTAAGTCGTGCAAGTAACGCGGTGGACCCTCTAGAAGAAAACAAACCCTAACTCGATTATGTGACTGTCTTGAACTGCCTCTGAACCTTAGGGTTTGTGGCAGTACGGCGTGCCACATGTGAGGCGTTAGCTTGACCCTTCTACGGCTGGACCATTGGTACTGTAGCATGTGATGGATGTTTTTAAACTAATTTCAAGTATTGAGAACTATTTGGGAAAACTTGGATGTTTGATTATTCGATCGGAAAGTTTAACATTGTTTATTTATCTGGAATGTGATACAATATTTGGAATCCACAAGTAGTTATGAGATAACTAATTTGAATGTTATAAATCTAGCAATTCAGTCTCAGATGATCGGTTGCCTCAGAATTTTGATGTGATCAAAAGTCCGTCGCAATCACGTAGCGTACGCGGATACTCGCCGGGTAAACTTAATAGACAGCCACGCCCCATAGCCCCGACCAAGTGACTGTAGGAGAACCCCGTCGCCAAAAGCATCCGTTCGGGTGCTCGCGGCAGCGGTGTTCCGCCTTAGTGTACTTCGTCGACGGCATCGGGGGTGCGGCCGTCTACTGAAGTTTGCGACGAGCATTCGATCTGGATGTCGGGAATCTTGTTGAATTCCCCGACTAGATATTGAAAAGTGTTTTCGATAAAAAGACTAAAATGCGGGGTTTATAATTGTTAGGCATGCGATGTCTAAGGAATTCATTTGGTTAGGCATGCGATGTCTAAAGAGGTTGCGGATTCCAACTGTTGTAGTTTTACGCTTTCTTTTCTGTGACCGTAAGTGTAGTATGTAGTTGTATCGCCGGTTTTCGTTGCTATACATCGACGACGATCGGTGTATGCATACTTACTTACGTTGATGACATGTGTTGTTATGTGTTGCTGTGATATGTTATATTGGATCGTCGTGTTTGAATAGCCGGGGGTTTTATGTGAGATGAGAGTTTTTATTTTCATTCATGTAAAATTCATTTGTATATAATATTCTTTTATTAGGGCACTTCCGGACTGAGGATGATGTCACCATTGCATATTATTTATTTTTCCGCATTAGGTAGACCCAAGGCGGGGAGCACAAGTAACCGGGTTCTAGGGTCCAGTGGGAGACCATCTCGAGGAGTCGAGACCGGGTCTCCTAACCCTAGAATTGGCAGTGTTACTTGCCGCTCTCGTAGGGGCCTAGGGATGTGGGTTTGGCTATTCATCGCGACCGTGGAATCCGTGTTTTATACAGGCTCGTATTGAAAACACGGACATCTTAGTATATCCAATATTTCATATATGTTCTTCTGCTGCAATGTTCTGTGATGAGATCATATTACTGCCTGAGAAGAATGTTTATATTATATATATGAGATATATATTATATATTGTTGATATCGTTTCATATCTGATGCTTGTGAAGCATATTAAAATGGGACTTCATTAATGAGATTAATGAAATAAAAGAAACCTAAGATGTTGTAGAAACTTGTTTAAAAACTGGTAGCTCTAGTTCTTGCTTTGCATAGTGGTGTTCCTTGTAGAACATCCAGCACCTTATTCGATAAGGAAAGAGCCGAGATCCCTTCACCGGGAGTGACCTCTTTAGTGAAACTAGCAGATGCTACAAATTCGGTTTGTCTTTTGATTGCTTCTATAGTTTTTGCTTTGCATAGTGATATTTGTGAAATATCCTGCACCTTATTCGATGAGGAAAGAGCCGACGATCCCTTCACCGGGAGTGACCTCTTTAGCAAAACTAGAAAAGCCTCAAAAACACTCCATTTAAAATCACTCGATTTTACAATGATATCAAGTTCATTACGCAAAGGGTTTTCTTAAAAACCTGTCGTAGCCCTCCGTCATTTCAGATAAATCCTTCTTAGTATTCGTGCTGCGTTTGTTGACCTCCGTCAAAGCGTAGTGTGCGGTAGATAACTAGTATTTATCTGTTTATGCATATGATGCAGATTGTTTTAGGGTAGTCGTGCGGCCTTGTTGACCTCCGTCAAGGGTCGTGCGGGTGGGTTTAATTCAATCAGGAAATGACGGGTAGAACTTGACTGGCAGCCTATGGTTTGTTGACCTCCGTCAAGGTCATAGGACGCTAGGGGTAAAATATTATTGGGAATTTCAAGTGTTGAAATTTGCAATGAGATTGCATACCTTCTATGAGATAGTTGGACCTTCTATGAGATAGTTGGATCCCGATACCCGCTGCGAGTAAGAGTTACTCCTGGGAGAGTTTTACACATTACAATTAGCCGATCAAGTAGGTGTCTATAAAGGTGTTAACGGGGCTACGCCCCTGGGAAAACGAGGTTTACTTTAATTAGGTCCGTGCGAAAGCACGGGGAACCTCCCTCAAAGTACCGATACTGGCCTGGCTGAAAGATTGGCGAACTTATAGCGTGTAATTAATCCCGGCTAGTCTTTCCTTTTAGGGTTTGAAGGAAGATTTGACTAAAACAGTGGGAGACATCCTGATTAGATATATTAGATAACCAATATAATCTTCCAAGAGCATACGCTGAGTGTTTTCTTCTCTCTCTCTCCAGGTAGCGACCATATCACGCCTTAATCAAGATAATAATACGGATGTATTGACCGAACCCGCTTGTTATACTGAGCTGGAGAACGTTGGTCCCGCTCCAACATATAATTGTTATAAGACAGAGCAGGAAATGGGGAATACCAGATTTCCCATGCCGCCCAAACGAAGAAAGTGCATGATGATGCATCATCTTCGGGTGTGTTCATTACAGAGAACTGTTTCTCAATGTCCTTTACGTCCTGGGTATTTGATACCGGATCAGGATCCCACATATATAATTTGTTACATGGGCTACAGATAGGTAGAGAACTGAGAACGGGTGATAAGTTTCATGAGATAGAAACGGTGCAAGTGTTGCAGCCAAGTCTGTTGGTCACTATCACCCTGTATTACCAGAATACATTGATTCTGAACGAATGTTATTAGATACCGAACCTGATATACAACATCATATCAGTCTCTTTAATAGTAAAGAAAGGATATAATTTTGTATTGTTGGATAATGTTTTGAACATTTCCTATATCAAGAGTTGATCGGTTCGGGTACGTTATCTAAAAGCATTGACGTTCTAAATCAAACTACAGTTCTTAGTATACGGAACACACACAAGAGGAATAGTTCAGAAATGAACGAATCCTTCTTGAGGTATTGTAGACTAGGTCATATCAATACGACCCGACTAGCTGAAGTTACATATAGATGCATATTTAAATTAGTTTGAATTTGCATCTTGTGAAACTTGCCGGTCATGTCACAGAGATAAGATGACCACAGCTCCGTTTATTGGAAACAGAGAAAGAGTTAGATGAACTCTTGGGATTGATACATGCTGATGTATGATGGTCCCCTGTCTACACATGCCAAGACCGGTTCTTTATACTTCATTACATTTTCTGATGATCTCTCAAGATTCAGACATATGTTCCTGTTGAAACACAAGTCCGAAACTTTTGAGATAATCACAGAATATAAGTTAGAAGTAGAAAACCAAAAACGGGTATAAGTATTATGTACTTTGATGAGATCAAGGAGGAGAATACTTGAGCACGGAATTCCTGGACTATTCTAAAGGAGAATGAGATTCTCTCTCAGCATCACTCCTCCGTATACACCACAGCACGTCGGTGTATCAGGGAGGAGCATTTACACCCTATGTGATATGGTGTGCTCTATGATGAGTACTACTGAGTTACTATTTCCTTTTGGGAGTTATGCACTTGAGAAGTTGCATACCTATTGAATAGGGTTCAAATAAAATCAGTTGCCTACCACTTCATATGTGATATGGAAAGGGAAGAGCCCATATCTTAAGTTTGTTAAGATTTGTAGTTGTCTGGCCTATGTCTAAGAGCAAAATCCGGACAAGCTTGAGATAAGGTCTGTTATGTAGAACTGGAAAGGTTCCAGCTATACAAACTACAGCTGATGATTTGGTAGAACCAAAGGATTCAATAGTTTCCAACGATCCTCAGCCTCTCCGCCGATCTAGTAGGCTTCCTCACCCACCTGAAAGATACTTCGGTTTTCTCTATGACAGTGGGAGCGAGGATTGCATCATGAGATGATGACCCAACTAGTTTCGAGCTGGCCATCAGGAGTGGGACTCTGTAAGAATGGATGGATGCTTAACGATCTGAGATGGAATCCTTATACACCAACAAAGTATGGATTTTGGTTGCTTTATCTGAAAGGTTAAATCCCCATCAAGAGCAAGTATATCTTGAGAAGATTACTTGGTGTACATGGAAAAGTTGAGACTTTCAAAGCTATGCTTAAGTCCATCCAGATCCTACTTGCCACGGCTACATACCATGACTACGATATCTGGTGGTTGGGTGTCATGACAGCTTTTCTAAATGATGTTTTAAAAGAGAGCGTCTATAAATACACAGCTAGAGGGCTTCGTAGACAGTGGGAGCAGCGGAAACATGAGCAAGATGCTTTATAGGATAAAGCAGGTATCGTAGAGTTGGAACATCTGTTTTGATGTGGTAGTCAAAGAGTTTGAATTCATCAAAATGGTAGATGAACCTTGTATATACAAAAAGGTAGTAGGGAGTATGGTGGTGATCCTCGTAGAGTACGTGGATGACATACTCTTGATAGGGAAGGAGTTTCCTATGCTACGCTCGGTCAATCTCCGCTTATCACAAGGATTCTCCATATAGGATCAAAGTGATACCTCCTAAATCCTAGGTTTTGAATCTATGAGATATATCTAATTGGATGTTAGGATACTCACTAGTTGTAGTGAGATGGTATCAATCGATCCTGGGGAGAATCACTGGAATGGTTTCAGGATGATAAGGACGACTGAATGTCAGTCGCAGGCATTGTCTTTACCCTCAGTGGAGGGACGGTATGTTGGAAGAGTTCCAAGCTAGATACCGTGACTTACTAGACAATTAAAAGCAAGATACATCGTTACCAAGGATGCTACCAAAGAGGCAGTCTGGATATATATAAGTTAATGAGATGAACTTTGTTCCTACCATTGTGTGACAATGGAGTTGTGGCTTATGCCAAAGGAACCCCCGTCCCATCAGAAATCCAGATATAATTCTTAGGCAGTATCACCTGATCATGGAGATGGCTGATCTCCACGGAGATCGAGGTTAGGAGAGTAGACACAGAAGACAACATCGCGATCCACTCACAAAGGCCTTTTTCCCAGTAGAGACTTTTATGGGATGGTTGAGTATGAGATACTTCAACCGCAGCTAATTGTTGGGTATGTGATACCACAACAGATGGCCCTAGTGCAAGTGGGAGATTGTTAGTTATATGTATGCCCTAGAGGCCATTACTGTACATATGATGTATATTGTAATGGATGCTTGGGCATATATAGGGAGGACTTTCTTGCTCAACATGATAGTATGCTATCTGGTTACCCTTTATCTTAACATGTACTCTGATTGTCTCTATGTTACATGTTGATAATGCCCTTAGGATATGTACTCGACTACTGGGACTATAATGAGATCATACTAATGGGGACACGGTAGTCGACGAGTACATCCTATAACATTTCCTAGTCGAGGGTGTATCGAGACAGGGCATCGATACACCAGAGTAGACTAGCGTATACGCATCTTGACCCATATGATGAGCGATGGATGATCCCATATCCATCGGTGTTTGACATCAAGGATGGTGTACGGGTGCTCAGTAGAGACTGGGTACACTGGACGGACTCGCCGAGAACTCCCAGATGGTATTATACCTCACGTCAGATGGCAGTTCTCCGGTGACACTGGTACAGAGTAGTTTGTTGACCCGAGATCGTCATAGAGTCTTGTGTGATTCCCACTGTGCTTTGATTTCCATCATAGCACATCTAAGAGGGCATGCAAAAAGGTGGCTTTTGGGTACAGTCCCGAATCACATGGAGGCATTGAGCGATAGGAAGGGATTCGTCTCTCCCGGTATAGGGAGTTGATGTTGTGCTGTGCTCGATTGGCTATAACTGAAAATCCATGGCCAGGGTTGCTGAGATTTGCTGGTAAGTGTTATCAGTAGTTTCTCAAACTGTTATAGACCTCAAATCGACACGACTTATCGAGCTACTGGGGTCTGACGTTTACCACCCCTAGGCGAGATATGCGACATATCAGATAACGAGACCGGACTGTACGGGAGTGTTACTGATTGGATTCACAGGAGAATGTACGGGCTTGCTTGTTAATCTTCTGAGCGCTCAATACCTGGGTGGCTGTTACGTTTAGCTGACCGCTTGCAGCTTGTGGGTGTTTGATATGATCATCACCTACTGCCGGCGTATTGACGATTCTTTAGAGTTCTACACAGAGGTTTCTTGGCTCAGGCAAAACGGAGTAGGAGCACATATGTGATATGTGCGGGACCGAGGATAATGCGGTATATGATACCGTATTGGATTCTCGCGATATGAGATATCGGCTGGGTATATGTGATATAGCCGGGTCATCGTATTAGTCGGTTATATGCGATATAGCCGGATTGTCGGATCAAGTGTTGATTCGATAATTTAATGTATAATAATATATATGATATATTAAATTATATTAACTAATATTAGCTCACTAAAAGATTCTTTTTCTCACTCGGGTAATACATTAATATATATGCGATATATGTTAATTGTATTATTTTATATTGTTACGATAAATATTATATATGTGATATATAATATTGTAACATGATATGATAACTAATGCAACATGTTTAGTGGAGATTAAACAAGGTTAGGTTTTGTTTTGGGTTAGTTCCTTCTTGATGATTCTAGAAGGTTTCTTTTTGTTTTGTGCAAGATATTTTCAAATGACTCATGCTTTAACCCAACCCAAACCCTAGCCCTTGGTTAATTCTCTACAAAGGTTTAGCAACCATGGTTGCATTATTCATGATTATCTTCTTTACATTATTCATCACAAAAGGATTCTATTATTGATTCATCTTCTTCTTCCTTCTTCTTTTCATGGAAAAAGCTTACTAGTTTTTTCTAAGTGATGATTATGTGTGAGAAAAAGATTATAAATAAGAGCTAAAATTCCTACTTCATCATCCTCATCTACCCTTGCCATTTAGATGAGGGTGTTCACTTCATTTAGTGAGTGTTAGCTTGTATTAATGAAACTTCAAGGTAGATCATCTATGTTATTGAAGATCGGAAGCAAGACTGCATCTTTCTCTTCGCGGAGCCTCTCAAGAGTCCGGAATATGATGATCGCAGCGAAGGGACCTCAACACGGAGCTTAAGAAGTGAAGGACCGGATCTACAAAGGTTGTAATGTTAGTTGTATGTATGCCCTAGAGGCCAGTATTGTACAGATGATGTATATTATATTGGATGCTTGGACATATATAGAGATGACTTTCTTGCTCGATATGATAGTATGCTATCTGGTTGCTCTTTATCTTAACATGTACACTTGTCTCTTTAAACTGTCTTATAGTTACATGTTGATAAAGCCCTTAGGATGTGTACTTGACTACCTGGACTATGATGCAGATCATACTAGTGGGGACATGGTAGTCCATAAGTACATCCTTCAAGGTCTCTAGTCGTGGGTGTATCGAGACAGGGCATCGATATACCAGTGTAGACTAGCGTATACGCTTCTCGACCCATGAGATGGGCGATGGATGTGTTGGAGATAGTGCCCTCAGAGTCAATTATTAGGTCACAGGTACGTGATTGTAATGATTGAGGGAGGACCTATCCCGGTAGGACAGTCTTACTCGAGATGATAGTACGCTATCTGGTTTACCTTTATCATCGTGTACTGCTTTAGGTGACATGACACGTCGCTATTACACGTTGATAGAGCCCCTAGGATTCTTGCTTGACCACCAGCAGTATGAGGGCGATCATATAAGTGGGAGCTGGGGGTCTATAAGCTTATCCTTAAAAGGTCCCTAGTCGTGGGAGTTTCGAGACCGGGCATCGATACTCCTTTAGTAGACTAGTGTATACAGTCGAGACCCCGACGAGGGGCGGTGGCCGGTCTCACAAGCCACTGGTGTCAGTTGGATCACCTAAGATGTATACAGGTGCTCATTGGGTTATGAGTACACCGGACAGGACTCGCCGGGAACCTGCTAGTTGGTCATATACCAGACGTCAGATGGCAGTTCCCTGGTGACATGTGTGCAGGTTAGTTCATCGACCTGGGGATCGTTATTTGTCTCGTGTGAGTTCCCACTGTACTTTGATTACTACCCTACCACGGCTCAAAGGAGTCGTGCAAACAGGTTTTAGTTGGGTACAGTCCCGAGCCACATGGAGGCAGTGAGCGTATCTTCAGGGGTTCGTCTCTCTCGGTATTGGGGGTGAGGTCGTGCTGTGTCTAGGAGAGCCATTACACAAAGTCCTTGGCCAAGGCAAGGAGATTTACTGGTAGGTATTCCAGTAGTATCTCAGGGTGTTCTGGGCTACACTCCGACACGACTTGTACCGCTTTTGGGGGTCTGACTTTTACCAACCCCCTAGGCCCGCCATGCGATACTCATAGACGAACGGACCGGACTGCACGGATATTGTCACTGACAGGCTCAGTTGGGTGTCGGGGTGAGCTTCCTCATCGACGTCCTTTTTGGTCAATAGCTGGTGGCCCGTCACGTATTGGCATATACCTCTGACGTGCTAGTGGTTAAATCCACAGCCATAGTATTGACGAGTCTTTAGAGTCCCCCACATTCAGTTACTCAGCTTTCGGGCGAAAGGTTGTAGAGGCCGTATGGAGATATGGCAAGGTCCGATCAGATACGTGCGGTATTGCACGGATCAGGATCGGACAGTTTGTACTATAGGCCGTATGGTTATATGGCAGGGTTCGATCAGATACGTGCGGTATTGCACGGATCAGGATCGAACAGATATTACTAGCCGGTTTTGGTATAAGCCGGATCCTAGCATAGTACAGTGGAGATTTTGTCTCATTGCATTTGTATTTCGGTCGGAATACAAATGCGGGTGTGTATGCACAGTATTGGGGTTTTCCTGTAATTTATTACGGGACCAGTTTTCTGGAGTTGCCAGTTTGCTTTCCGTTTCGGCCAATTTCCATTGTTCCGTTCATTGGCCGAAGATTGGTGGAGGAGGGTTTATTTGCATTGTTGCAAATAGACTTTTGTGGAGGGGGTCCTTGCATATTATCATGTCATGATTATAGCACCATCCATTGACTTGCTTGACTTCATATTTCATGATGGATTGACTTTGGATATCATCATGGTTGATGAGTGATAGAAGAGTGTGGTTTTCACCTTGCTATCATTGGTTCACATGATTGTTTTTCCCTCTCTCTTGCATGATTGAGTTTCCCCCCCATTCTTTAAGCTATCCATCTCATTCTCTCCATTCTAGAGGGGCATGGCCGGCCACTCATTTTGGGGGTGGGCTGTCCAAATTATTTGGGGAGGTATTTTTGTTCATATCATGCTCAAAAATACCCCAAGCTCCTCCACACTTTGTTCTTGTTTCATCCCTCCACCAATGGCAACCTCCACTACCCCAAAAAGAGACACAAGCTCACTACATATTCTACAACGAACCTTGGGCACGTCGAGTAGCCGGCTTCGTGCCCGAGTTGCCTCGGCATTGAGGTGGGAGCCCGTAAACGATGTAGGCGACGTGGTGCACTTCCGGCGACGAGGAGGAGACGGACGGAGATCCCGCGAGGAGATCGGATTGGAGATGAAGACCGGAGGACTTGGATCGTCGGTATATCTCTTTCCCATCTTCTTGTTAGCTTAGACTTGTTAATGGTAACGATCCGGGTTATAGTGCGCGGTGGTGCCGGTTTGCTAAGTCCGCAAAATTTTAGTTATTCACCGCTTCCGCTTTCCGGCGTCGGATTGACGGCCGGGGCGCCGCCGTGCACTTACAGTGGTATCAGAGCCTCGCCATTAACTTCGTCTAGCTTCGTTTGATGTGTTTTGCGGTTCCGATCGACCAAAATTCCAAAAACTCATTTTTACCTCACATCAGTTTTCTGTTAAGATTTTTTGGTGTCTAAAAATTTTTCTGGTGGTCTCAGAATGATGTGCAGGAGATTCTAAGAACTCTGGGAAAATTCGACACTCTGATCTCTTACACAGAGCGCGGATCCGCGGCCCCACCCTTCTATTGGGCCGCTGTTCCGCCGCAGTCTTGAGAGTTCAGTGGGCCATCTTTTTCCAGTGGGCTTCAGGGGTGTAATTAGGGGTTTTGGAATATTAAAATTGGGCCAATTATTTCTGTGAGTGCTACAGTATTAGTTTGGGGCCCACTTGTTAATTTTTGGTCAATCGGAAAATCTTAAACACATTTTTCACAGTATTTACATTATATCTGCGACCGTGAATGTCACTCGATCGGTAAATCCTGTCTAACTGCTATAGCCCGGTTAGACGGGTTTGCGAACGTGATTTTCACGTTGATGTTCTATGTATTTGCTGTGTTGTTGCGGATCGGTCGTGGGGGATAGCCTGGATGCAATGCTAGTACAGTTTTGTTGTATTATGTACATTTGATATTGCGGGGCGAGCGTCCGACATGTGGACTGCCGTCACTGCCTGATTGTATTATTATTTTGGGGCACGACCTGGTTGCGGTCGATGTACCCGTTGTATGTATATTTTACTTTCTGTACTAGGATTGCCCCGCGGAGGGGTGCACGGATAGCCGGGTTCTAGAGGGCAACAAGCCCGCATCTCATGGCATTGAGACGGAGGGGGCTTCACTCTGGGATTGGCGGGCTATTCGCCGCACTCGTAGGGGGTATAGGTTTGACCCAGGAGGGGTGCCCAAGTTACCGGATTCCGTGAAGTGCTGGGTGGTCCATTCACGGCGCTGAAGGGGGCTGCCTCGCTTCAGGTTTTGGCGGGTGACTTGCCGCGCCCGTAGGGGTCTAGGATTTCATTGCGCAGGCTATCCACACGACCAGGGGAACGTCGGGTTTCAGTAGTGGCTCTGTGAAACCCGGGGATCCCAGATATCTGTATTGTTTCTGTGATGCTGTTCATTCTCTGTGATGTTGCATTTTATTCACGCCTTGAGCGAAATATAATATATTGGTATATATATTAGTAGATGTTGTATATGTTTTGCATCCGCGCTAGTCCAGTCCCCGCTCTGTCGTTAGTAAGCTAACCTAACGGGTAATGACGGGACCCAGTGGCGAATGCGGATGGCATATACGTACATCAGTATATTTTCGTTCTTTGTGGTGTGATCAATTGATGGGACTGCATTGATTCGGATCAATGCAAGTTAAAAACAAACCTAATCTGATGTTGTTGGAACACTTTTCAAAAAGCTGTTATTGCAAGGACGTTTACTTTTGTTTTGCATCGTGGTATTCATTGGAATATCCTGCTCCTCAGTCGACGAGGCAAGGGCCGAGATCCCTTCACCGGGAGTGACCCCTTGGACAAAAAGTTTGCGTCAGGGCATTAACTTCACTATAACCGATTACTTTTGCTTTGCATCGTGGTATTCAGTTGGAATATCCTGCACCCCATTCTACGGGGAAAGAGCCGAGATCCCTTCACCGGGAGTGACCTCTTTAGCAACGGTTTTCGTCACTATATTTTCAAAAAGCTATCTGTTCCTTCGACGATATCAAGTTCATTACGTTAAAGGTTTTCGCCAGAAACCATTCGTAGCCCTCCGTCATTTCAGTTAAATATTCGGTAGTATTCAAGCTATGTATTTTGACCTCACGCCAAGGCATAGTGATTGGTAGCTGCCGGGTATTTATCTGTTGCATAGATAGATGCGTTGGTTTGGGACAGTCGTACTACTATTTTGGCCTACGTCAAGGGTATGTACGGGTGGATTCAAATTAACCTGGATAATGACGGGTAGAACTTGACATGTGACTTATGATATTTTGACCTCACGCCAAGGTCATAAGAGCATGGGGCAGAAATCACGTCGGGAGTTTCAAAAGAACTGAAACTTGCCAGATATGCGCATACCTTCTGGAGTGTGATACCGTGAGCGGATCCCGTCACGTTGTCATGCGATGAGAGTTGGATCCCGATTCCCACTGATGAGTTAGTTTACTCCTCGGGACATCCCGACTAATTCTTCTTTCAGGTTTGGAGGAGAATTTGAGGTGACAGTGGGAGGATTCCAGATTAGATAAATTGGTAACCATTCTGATCTAGGTTAGAGTGCACGCTGAGTGTTTCTTTTCTCTCTCTCTTTGGCAGCGACCATTGACCCG
Source organism: Agapanthus africanus (assembly GCA_030015575.1). NCBI lineage: Eukaryota > Viridiplantae > Streptophyta > Magnoliopsida > Asparagales > Amaryllidaceae > Agapanthus > Agapanthus africanus. Next base: position 322,048,342 of record CM057345.1, on the reverse strand, counting down.
ACCCTAAGACTTTGACTCAGTGACCAAGTTGACCGAACCTTCTTAAACACCGGCTTTTGGATTGTCAGAGTTGCAGACCTCATTGCCACTCCTACTTTTACCCTTTTTCTCCAGGACACCCCGTATTACTACGAACGTCCACTTCCATTGGACAAAACCATCGTATGGTTAGATACGAACTCGAAGGAATTCGAGGATGGTTTCTGGTTCTGGAGAAAACGGATAGGATTATTCAGTTGTCTTCTCCTTTTACCTTCTCTCAGGTTGCGAGTACTCCTTGGTTTAGGAGATAGTACACCTATTACGCAAATTGGATAGTCTTCTTCCAAACCTTAGGCTGGTGCCGACCGGTAGGGAATGAAGAAAACCAATTAGCCTAACGATGGTGTACAGAAGGTATTAAGTTCAGTCAAAGCAAAGGATTAGTAAGAGGGCAAAGTAAATTGCAACAGATATTCACGACCAAACCAAATATTTCGTTACCACTCCCACATCACCTTTGTATTTCTCCAGGACACTCCGTATCACTACGAAGATCCATAGTTTATTTGGATACTCCATCGTATGGTTATATACGAACTCGAATGGAACTTGTTCCAGTTCGGGGATGGATTCTGGTCCAGGAGAAATAGGAATAAGATTTATTCAGGTGTCTTTTATCTTCACCTTCTCTTGCATTGCAAGTGTTCCTAGGATTGGGACAGTACACCCATTATGCTTATTGGATAGTCTTCTTCCAAACCATAGGCTGGTGCCGAACGGTAGGGAAGGAAGAAAACCATTTGGCCTAAAAGGGCGTGCAGAAGGTAAAGACTAAAGACATATGAAGGGATTTGGAGAGGTGGCAAAGAACTATACGGTTACAGTCGTGAATCTGGAAGAGGCATTACTAGGAATACCAGAATATCCCATCGAAGCATTTCAATGTTTCAGTTTCACTGTGTACTGTTAAAGGAAAACTGATTTCCCAGTTAGACACTTACTCCAGGGTATGTATTTACCAGGTACGATTCTCACATCTGTATGGTTTTACAGATGATGAGTGGGAGTAAGTTATTGGGAATTGGGTGATTATCCTCATTATATCGGGATTCGTTGTAATCAGTGATATTTGAGGAAATCACCTGGGCTGTTTGCCGGTCGGCAAATATTTGGTTTTGAATATCCGCTGTTATGCACCAATTTCAAAATGATATATCTGTACGTCTATTTTCATAGAGTGAGATATACCTTTCTGAAATTATGTCTACGACATTTACCTATATCAGTGGATGGTTAGGTAAGGAGCATTAAACAGCGGTGTAATTCTTCTTAACCATAAGTACAGTTTTCAACCTACGACACACAGTGAATGAGTAATCAGACTCAAGGGACTTTTACAGAGTATTGTATGTTGTCCTGAGTCCATCAGGACAGAGGGGATGGTCCTCGTACTATATTCGGTTTACTTATGACTCCTCTAATTTTTAGACAGGTGTTTCGTGGAAACACAGGGTCTGAATTTGGAGAAGTTATATGTATTTGAATAGAGTAGAGAACCAGGTGTAGCAAGTATCGGGATTCTTCAAAGAGATCGAAGATGTAGATACTTGTGTATGGTATTCAGTTGATAGTAATGATAAAGAGATCTTGCTTCTCTTTCAGGTTACTCATAATTGGAAGTATTCCTAAGATTGAGTAACGCTGATCGGCCTCCTTCCATTTAGTTGACATGCGCTGGGGACAGCTGCATGATTTGAATCTGGTTCAATTAAATCAGTGCCTCTGTTTCTATATTGGATATAGAACAGTTCATATCTTAACGATGTTAAGGTACGGGGAGTTGTCCGGTTTATGATTAAAACCAGACACTGGACAACTCAAGGCACGTTTCTGTAATGGCTGTTTGTGGGTTGACCCAGGCTATGACGCGGGTTGACTTTCTACCATCTGGAAGATCAATAGCAATATTGTTCTTGACTCGCCACAGTTTTAAATTAAAAATGGATTTTTTCAGGAAAACAGTAGTGGGAGTATGGTAGAACTGGAAGTGATTCCAGAACCACAAACGATTACTGAAGATTTGATAAGGAACCTTAAGATTCAATCTGAATTGACATTCCATTGGCCACTCCGCAGATAAGGTGGGAAACTTCAGGCACCCGAGAGGTACTTCGGTAGTCTTAAGGACGGTGACAGGGAAGTTCTTGTTTACCCACAATTACCATTGCTGTTGTTCCAGGCTGCGAGACCCGGCGGGAGGATGAGTATAGCGTCGTTCTGAACTCGCTTCAGAAGTGTACGTGTATATGACTCTGCCAGAGGGTTGTCGTAGTCAGTGGGAGCAGCGGAAGCATTGGTGGACAAGTAGCTTATGTCTATTTATAGACTAAAGCAGATGTAGCGGAGATAGATCATCTACTTCTGATGTGACAGTCATGGGTTTGACTTCATCAGAATAGGGGATGGATCTGTTGAGAAGGTAGTAGGGTGTGATATCCTGGTATTTGGATGACATACACAGAGTAGGAAAAGAAACTCCTACACTACGATCGGTTATACTTTGGTCGTCACACAGTGGTTTCTCCACAAAGGAAATGGATTTTATATCAGACATACTGGTTACTAGATCTATGGTCTTAGATCTAGATTTGGGTGGTTTCCCAATCAGGGTACTTGACAGCGTTCTAAGAGTATTTAGGATGGACGACTCCTGGCACGGTAGTGTACCTGCAGGTAATGGAGTCACCCTCTCCAAAGGTGTCTTACAGACTAAAGGGGAGAGGGACGGGCATGATTGGCAGATCACTTGCTCAGGCAATTGAGTCAATCGTGAGATGTCAAGTACCACACCAGATGTTGTTCTTGCACTAGATGCAATAAGTTGACATTAATCCAATCCTGGAGAAACAGTCGGAAGCAGTTTTAGAACATAAGTGGATGTTCTAGGGAGATGATAACGACAGCCTCATTCAGGAGACAGTTATCATTCCAGGCTTCCAAGGTGACATGGACGACAAGAAGGTTGTCAGAGTTATAGTTTTCCTTCTGATGAGGGGCAGTATTTTGGACAGGTGGTCCAAGGCAATACTGAGGGAGGCATGGCGCGCAGGATACTGATTAAGTTCAGTTGACGATATAGTCTAAGAAGTTTGGATTTGGAGTTCATTTATGAGCTATGTCCCATCAGACATCCAGACACATTCTAAGACAGGTATTGCTCATTTCGGGAGATAGGTTTCTCCGCGAACTTGAGATATAGAGAGACATAGAAAGAAACAACTAAGCGGATCCACTCACTGAGGCTATTCCTCGAACGAAATAGTTCCGCAAACGAGCTTTGTGAGACTGACTAGTAGAGGAGTTGGATGTTCGGTATCACACGGGCTGTGAGTATGCGACATCGCAATAATTAGCCTTGAGTGCAAGTGGGAGATTGTTGGAGATAGTGCCCTCAGAGTCAATTATTAGGTCACAGGTACGTGATTGTAATGATTGAGGGAGGACCTATCCCGATAGGACAGTCTTACTCGAGATGATAGTACGCTATCTGGTTTACCTTTATCATCGTGTACTGCTTTAGGTGACATGACACGTCGCTATTACACGTTGATAGAGCCCCTAGGATTCTTGCTTGACCACCAGCAGTATGAGGGCGATCATATAAGTGGGAGCTGGGGGTCTATAAGCTTATCCTTAAAAGGTCCCTAGTCGTGGGAGTTTCGAGACCGGGCATCGATACTCCATTAGTAGACTAGTGTATACAGTCGAGACCCCGACGAGGGGCGGTGGCCGGTCTCACAAGCCACTGGTGTCAGTTGGATCACCTAAGATGTATACAGGTGCTCATTGGGTTATGAGTACACCGGACAGGACTCGCCGGGAACCTGCTAGTTGGTCATATACCAGACGTCAGATGGCAGTTCCCTGGTGACATGTGTGCAGGTTAGTTCATCGACCTGGGGATCGTTATTTGTCTCGTGTGAGTTCCCACTGTACTTTGATTACTACCCTACCACGGCTCAAAGGAGTCGTGCAAACAGGTTTTAGTTGGGTACAGTCCCGAGCCACATGGAGGCAGTGAGCGTATCTTCAGGGGTTCGTCTCTCCCGGTATTGGGGGTGAGGTCGTGCTGTGTCTAGGAGAGCCATTACACAAAGTCCTTGGCCAAGGCAAGGAGATTTACTGGTAGGTATTCCAGTAGTATCTCAGGGTGTTCTGGGCTACACTCCGACACGACTTGTACCGCTTTTGGGGGTCTGACTTTTACCAACCCCCTAGGCCCGCCATGCGATACTCATAGACGAACGGACCGGACTGCACGGATATTGTCACTGACAGGCTCAGTTGGGTGTCGGGGTGAGCTTCCTCATCGACGTCCTTTTTGGTCAATAGCTGGTGGCCCGTCACGTATTGGCATATACCTCTGACGTGCTAGTGGTTAAATCCACAGCCATAGTATTGACGAGTCTTTAGAGTCCCCCACATTCAGTTACTCAGCTTTCGGGCGAAAGGTTGTAGAGGCCGTATGGAGATATGGCAAGGTCCGATCAGATACGTGCGGTATTGCACGGATCAGGATCGGACAGTATGTACTATAGGCCGTATGGTTATATGGCAGGGTTCGATCAGATACGTGCGGTATTGCACGGATCAGGATCGAACAGATATTACTAGCCGGTTTTGGTATAAGCCGGATCCTAGCATAGTACAGTGGAGATTTTGTCTCATTGCATTTGTATTTCGGTCGGAATACAAATGCGGGTGTGTATGCACAGTATTGGGGTTTTCCTGTAATTTATTACGGGACCAGTTTTCTGGAGTTGCCAGTTTGCTTTCCGTTTCGGCCAATTTCTATTGTTCCGTTCATTGGCCGAAGATTGGTGGAGGAGGGTTTATTTGCATTGTTGCAAATAGACTTTTGTGGAGGGGGTCCTTGCATATTATCATGTCATGATTATAGCACCATCCATTGACTTGCTTGACTTCATATTTCATGATGGATTGACTTTGGATATCATCATGGTTGATGAGTGATAGAAGAGTGTGGTTTTCACCTTGCTATCATTGGTTCACATGATTGTTTTTCCCTCTCTCTTGCATGATTGAGTTTCCCCCCCCATTCTTTGAGCTATCCATCTCATTCTCTCCATTCTAGAGGGGCATGGCCGGCCACTCATTTTGGGGGTGGGCTGTCCAAATTATTTGGGGAGGTATTTTTGTTCATATCATGCTCAAAAATACCCCAAGCTCCTCCACACTTTGTTCTTGTTTCATCCCTCCACCAATGGCAACCTCCACTACCCCAAAAAGAGACACAAGCTCACTACATATTCTACAACGAACCTTGGGCACGTCGAGTAGCCGGCTTCGTGCCCGAGTTGCCTCGGCATTGAGGTGGGAGCCCGTAAACGATGTAGGCGACGTGGTGCACTTCCGGCGACGAGGAGGAGACGGACGGAGATCCCGCGAGGAGATCGGATTGGAGATGAAGACCGGAGGACTTGGATCGTCGGTATATCTCTTTCCCATCTTCTTGTTAGCTTAGACTTGTTAATGGTAACGATCCGGGTTATAGTGCGCGGTGGTGCCGGTTTGCTAAGTCCGCAAAATTTTAGTTATTCACCGCTTCCGCTTTCCGGCGTCGGATTGACGGCCGGGGCGCCGCCGTGCACTTACAGGATGATCCCATATCCATTGGTGTTTGACATCAGAGATGGTATACGGGTGCTCAGTGGAGACTGGGTACACTGGAAGGACTCGCCGAGAACTCCCAGATGGTATTATACCTCACGTCCGATGGCAGTTCTCAGGTGACACTTGTACAGGTTAGTCTGTAGACCCGAGATCGTTATAGAGTCTTGTGTGATTCCCACTGTGCTTTGATCTCCACCTTACCACGTCCATGAGGGCGTGCAAAACGGTGGTCTTTGGGCACAGTCCCGAGTCACATGGAGGCAATGAGCGATAGGAAGGGTTTCGTCTCTCCCGGTATTGGGGGTTGATGTTGTGCTGTGCTCGATTGGCCGTAACAGGGAAGTCCCTGGCCAGGGCTGATCAGAGATTTGCTGGTAAGTGTTACCAGTAGTTTCTCGACCCGTTATGAGCCTCACATCGGCACGACTTATCGGTTATTGGGGTCTGACGTTTACCACCCCTAGACTTGATATGCGACATATCAGACGAACAGACCGGACTGTACGGTAAGTGTTACTGGTTGGATTCACAGGAGTGTGAGCGGGCTAGCTCGTCGATCTTCTGATCGCTCAATACCCGGATGGCCGTTACGTTTAGCAGACCGCTTGCGGCTTGTGGGTGCTTGATATGATCATCATCTGCTACCGGCGTATTGACGAGTCTTTAGAGTCCTACACAGAGGTTTCCTGGCTCAAGCGAAACGAAATAGGAGCGCATATGAGATATGTGCAGGACCGAGAATAATGCGTGTATGTGATACCGTATTCCATTCTCGCGATGAATATATCGATTGGTTATATTCGATATAACCTAGTTATCGAATCATTGATTCGATAAATCGATACATTGTATACTAGTCGGTTATGTGCGACATGACCGGATCATTGAATCAAGTGTTGATTTAATGATTTAATGTATAATTATATATTTGATATATTATTTTGCATTAACTAGTATCGGTTCACTTTAAATGGATTTTCTCACTTGATGTGCAAGTTGTATATGTGATATACTTTTGTGCACATCTTTGTATCATGTTTGATGATGCTTGCTCATTTGGTTAAGTGTAAAGAATTAAACCTAGGTTAAGAAAGTGATTAGGGTTTTAATTATCCATTCTTTTATTTATTGATTTTGGAAAAAAAGAATGGGATAAGAATACAAAATGGTTGCTTTCATTCTTGAACCTTTGTGAAGCTTCATGAAGCTTTGACCAAAGTGACCAATTTGTCTTCATGCTTAACCCTAACCACTCTTCTAACCTTGGTCAATTCTCTACACCTAACCATGGTTCCTATTATGATAAGTATTCATTTCTTTTTCATTTTTTGATTGACTTATCATAATATTTCCTTCTTCTTGATCTTCTTCTTCAAGAAAGAAAGCTTGATGCCATCAATGGCAACTTGAGTTCTAAAGTGAGAAATCCAATTCTAAAGTGAACCCACCTCCTATTTCTTCACCCTCTACCTCTTGCCAAGTTGTTTTGGGTGTTTTCTTCACAAGTTTCACAAATTTGTGAAGTCGGAGCTTGAACTTGTGATGCCTCGACGTAGATCATCTTCGGCACGAAGCCGACGACCTAGTCCGCCCATTTCTCCGATCAAGCCGACGATTGAGTCCGGGATTCGAGATGGACAGTGAGAGGACGCCTACGTGGAGCCAAGGAAGTGGATATCCGGATCTACAAAGGTTGTAGCTTCTTATCTTTAGTTAAGTTGTTAACTAGTTTCGTTTTTCGCCTAAATTTCTAGTCAACGATCTAGTCTAGGGTTTCTCGGTACCGTAAAATTTGAAATTGGCATGGTTGATGCCTTGTGAGACCTCTATAGTGTGCATAGGAACCCTACAGTGGTATCAGACCCTAGCTAGAGCCTTAGGCGAAGTCTAGACGACGTTTGAAACCCGAATACACATCGAAACCCTAACACATCATGCTCTCTGGACTTTTTCTAAAAACTGGGATTTTTCTAGATTAAAAATGCTTAAAAATTCAGCAGGGAATTCTAAGAATTACGGTGCAAATTTTTTCCAATGAACAGTATAGTGTGCGGCGGAACCGCGGCAGAAGCATGGCTTCTACGGCGGTTCCGCGGCCTAATGATGACGTCAGCCCTCCTTCTTTGCACAGTAATTCATCATTTCAGTAGCTGAGTTTTATGGGTATTTTTAATATTTATTCAAGAGTTGAATTTTCTGGGGTGTTTTAGAGCTTCGATGTTTCGATCGGATTATCAAATTTCGTCTTTGTGTATTTCCGGATGACTTTAGAATATGTTAAAAAGTTCGACCGGATATAAATACCCAACTTTTCCCCTGCCGGAAAATATCCAAGTGTTGGATTTTTGTGTGGTTTAAGGACGTTCTGAGTAGTGCAAGTAACGCGATGGTCCCTCTAGAAGACAACAAACCTTAACTCGATTATGTGACCGTCTTGAACTGCCCTTTGAACCTTCGGGTTTGGGGCAGTACGGCGTGCCACATGTGAGGCGTTGGCTTGACCCTTCTACGGCTGGACCGTTGGTACTGAGGCATGAAGTGAATGTCTTTGAACCTATTTCATGTGTTGGACGGTTTCGGGAAAACTTGGGTGTTCGAATGTTCGATCGGAAAGTTTAATATTTTCTATTTATCCGGAATGGGATACAATAATTGGAATTCACAAACAGTTATGAGATAACTGAATGAATGATATAAATCTAGCGGTTTAGTTTCATTTGAAATTGAAAAGAGTTTTCGATAATGAGACTAAAATGCGGGGTTTATAACTGTTAAGCATGTGATGTCTAAGTATTTCATTTTGATTAGGCATGCGATGTCTAAAGAGGTTGCGGATTCCAATTGTTGTAGTTTTACACTTTCTTTTCTGTGACCGTAAGTGTAATATGTGATATCGCCGGTTTCGTTGCTATATGTCAACGACAATTGGGATGCGCATATTTACTTACGTTGATGACATGTGATGGTTATGTGTTGCTGGATATGTTATATTGGATTGTCGTGTTTGAATAGCCGGGGGTTTTTATGTGAGATGAGTGTTTTTCATTTTCATTCATGTAAAAACTTGTATGTAATATTCTTTTATTTGGGGCACTTCCAGGTTGCGGAAGATGTCACCTTTTGTATATTATTTACTTTTCCGCATTAGGATAGACCCAAGGAGGGGAGCACAAGTAACCGGGTTCTGGGGTCCAGTGGGAGACCAACTCGAGGAGTCGAGTCCGGGTCTCCTAACCCTAGAATTGGCAGGGTTGCTTGCCGCTCTCGTAGGGGTCTAGGGGTGTGGGATTGGCTATTCATTACGACCGTGGAATCCGTGTTTTATACTGGCTCGTATTGAAAACACGGACGTCCTAGTATATCCAATGTTTCATATATTTCTTCTGCTTCAATATCTGTGATGTGATCATGTGATGTTCTGTGATAGATACAGTATATAGTATATATGATATATTATATAGACGTTACTTATGTTTTGCACCCGTACTAGCCCTGCCCTGCTCTGTCGTTAGTTACCTAACCTAACGGTGCACGAGGGGACATCCAGGCGAATGCGGATGGCATAAGTGTACGTCGTATTTATCTGTGATGTTTAGGTGACTTAAATGATGGGACTTCATTAATGTGATTAATGAAAGAAAAGAAACCTAAGATGTTGTAGAATCAAATTTTAAACAAAACAGGTAGCTACAGTTCTTGCTTTGCATAGTGGTATATATGATATACCCTGCACCTTATTCGATGAGGAAAGGACCGAGATCCCTTCACCGGGAGTGACTCCTTTAGCGATAACTGGCAGATGCTACACACTCGGTCTGCTTTTGATTGCTTCTATAGTTTCTGATTTGCACAGTGATATATATGATATATCCCGCACCTCATTCGACGAGGAAAGGGCCGACGATCCCTTCACCGGGAGTGACCCCTTTAGCAAAACTAGAAAAGCCTCAAAATCACTCCATTTCAAAACTTCATTTGATTCTACAACGATATCAAGTTCATTACGCAATAGGTTTTCAGAAAAACCTGTCGTAGCCCTCCGTCATTTCAGATAAGAACTGTTTAGTATTCGTGCTGCGTTTGTTGGCCTTTGTCAAGGCGTAGTGTGCGGTAGCTGAATAGTGATTATCTGCTTATGCATATGATGCAGATTGTTTCAGGATAGTCGTACGACCTTGTTGGCCTTTGTCAAGGGCCGTGCGGGTGGGTTTGATTCAATCAAGAAATGACGGGTTGAACTTGACTAGCATGCTATGATTTGTTGGCCTTTGTCAAGGTCATAGGACGCTAGGGGCAAAATATTATCGGGAATTTCAAGTGTTGAAATTTGCAATGAGATTGCATACCTTCTATGAGATAGTTGGATCCCGATACCCACTGCGAGTAAGAGTTACTCCTGGGAGAGTTTTACACATTGCAATTAGCTGATCAAGTAGGTGTCTAGAAAGGTGTCAACGGGGTTACGCCTCTGGGAAAACGAGGTTTACATTAATTAGGTTCGTGCGAAAGCACGGGGGACCTCCCTCAAAGTACCGACACTGGCCTGGCTGAAAGATTGGCGAACTTGTAGTGTGTAATTAATCCCGGCTAGTCTTTCCTTTTAAGGTTTGAAGGAAGATTTGATAAAAACCAGTGGGAGCCATCCTGATTAGATAAGATAATAACCAATCTGATCTTGCACGAGCTTACGCTAAAGTGTTTTCTTCTCTCTCTCTCTCCAGGTAGCGACCATTTCATGCCCTAACAAATATAATAATATGGATGTATTGACCGAACCCGCATGTTATACTTTGCTGGGAAACGTTGGTTCCGTTCTTTCTTATAAGAGTTATAGGAATGAACAGGACATAGGGGAATACCAGGATTCCCATGCCACCCTATTGAAGAAAGTACATGTTGATGCATTTTCTTCGGGTGTGTTTGTTACAGAGAACTGTTTCTCCATTTGCCCTACGTCCTGGGTATTAGATACCGGGTCAGGATCCCATATATGTAATCAGTTACATGGGCTTAGAAAAGGTAGAGAACTTGGAGAAGGTGATAAAGACATTAGAGTTGGAAATGGTGCAATTGTTGCAGCTAAGACTGTCGGGGAATATCACCTTGTGTTACCAACTGGTAATACATTGGTTCTGAACGAATGCTATTACATGCCGAACCTGATATGCAACATTATATCGGTTTCTTTATTGAGTAAAGAGGGATATAATTTTGTATTACAGGACAATGTTATGAACATTTTCCGTAACCAAAAGTTGGTTGGATCAGGCACGTTGTGCAATGGCATTTATGTTCTAAATCAATCAACAGTTCTGAGCATAACAAACACACACAAGAGGAAGAGTTCTGAACTGAACGAATCCTTCTTGTGGCATTGTAGACTGGGTCACATCAATGCGACACGACTGGCTAAGTTGCATAAGGATGGATATTTGAATCCGTTTGAATTTTCATCTTATGACACTTGCCAGTCATGTCTCAAAGGCAAGATGACCAAAACTCCGTTTACAGGACACGGAGAAAGAGTTACTGAACTCTTAGGACTGATACATAGTGATGTATGCGGTCCTATGTCTACACATGCCAGGGATGGTTCTTCATACTTCATTACATTCACTGACGATCTCTCTAGGTTCGGGTATGTGTTCCTGATGAAATACAAATCAGAAGCTTTTGAGAAATTTAGAGAATATAAACAAGAAGTTGAGAACCAAACCGGAAAAAGTATTAAAATCCTTCGATCTGATCGAGGAGGTGAATACTTGAGCAATGAATTCCTGGACTTCCTAAAAGAGAATGGGATTCTCTCTCAGCTGACTCCTCCATATACACCACAGCACAACGGTGTATCAGAACGAAGGAACCGCACCCTATTAGATATGGTGCGCTCTATGATGAGCACAGCTGAGTTACCTATTTCCTTCTGGGGATATGCGCTGGAAACAGCAGCATACCTATTGAATCAAGTTCCAACTAAATCTGTACCTACCACACCATATGAGATATGGAGTGGGAAGAGACCATGTCTTAAACGAGTTAAGATATGGGGTTGCCCGGCCTATGTCAAAAGGCAAAATCCGGACAAGCTCGAGGCATGGTCAGTTCTATGCAAGTTTGTGGGATATCCTAAACATTCACATGGATATCTTTTCTACCATACAGAGGAACAAAAAGTGTTTGTTTCTCGACATGCCACCTTTTTAGAAAAGGAATTTCTTGCAAAAGAAATTAGTGGGGATATGGTAGAACTGGAAGAAATTCCGGCTACGCAAACTCAAACTGAAGATTTAATGGAACCAGAGGATTCAGCAGTTCCCAATGAACCCCAGCCACTCCGCCGATCTAGTAGGGTTCCTCGCCCACCTGAGAGATACTACGGTTTTCTCATGGATGGTGGGAGCGAGGATTGCATCATGGAGGATGATGACCCAACTAGCTTCGAGCAGGCCATCACGAGTGGGGACTCAGTGAAATGGCTGGATGCTATGCGGTCCGAGATGGAATCCATGTACACCAACAAAGTATGGACTTTGGATGTTGCTCCTGAAGGGGTAAAACCCATCGGGAGCAAGTGGATCTTCAAGAAAAAACTTGGTGTAGATGGGAAAGTGGAGACTTTCAAAGCTAGACTTGTAGCAAAGGGTTTTCGTCAAAGACCAGGTGTGGACTATGACGAAACCTTTTCTCCAGCGGCTATGCTTAAATCCATCCGGATCATGCTTGCCATCGCTGCATATCATGATTACGAAATCTGGCAAATGGATGTTAAGACCGCCTTTCTAAATGGTGATTTAGAAGAGTGCGTGTACATGACTCAGCCAGAGGGCTTCGTAGACAGTGAGAGCAGCGGGAAGGTGTGCAAGCTGCTTAAATCCATTTATGGATTAAAGCAAGCATCGCGGAGTTGGAACATCTGCTTTGACGTCATTATCAAAGAGTTTGATTTCGTCAAAAACCCAGATGAACCTTGTATCTACAAGAAGGTAGCAGAGAGTAAGGTTGTCTTCCTCGTATTGTACGTGGACGACATACTCTTGATAGGAAATGATATTCCTATGCTGCAATCGGTCAAGCTCTTCTTATCACAAAGAATCTCAATGAAAGATCTTGGTGATGCCTCCTGCATATTGGGAATAAGGATCTATAGAGATAGATCCAAACGGATATTGGGATTGTCCCAATCCAGGTACATTGACACCATACTAAAGAGGTTTAGTATGGAAGAATCCAAGCGTGGGAACTTGCCCACGATCTCTGGAGTCACTCTCTCCAAAGAGATGTCTCCCAAGACTGATTTGGAGAGAGCTCGCATGCAAGGGATACCCTATGCTTCGGCTGTAGGCTCTATCATGTATGCGATGCTATGTACCAGACCCGATGTAGCATACTCACTAAGTGTAGTAAGCAGGTATCAAGCTGATCCTGGAGAGAGTCACTGGACAGCTGTGAAGAGCATTCTCAAGTACTTGCGAAGGACTAAAGAGATGCTCTTGGTGTATGGTAACGGAGAACTCCACGTGGAGTCCTTTACCGATTCGAGCTTCCAGAGTGATAAGGACGACTCTAAGTCGCAGTCGGGATTTGTCTTTACCCTTTACGGAGGGGCGGTTAGCTGGAAGAGTTCCAAGCAGGAAACCGTGGCAGACTCGACGATGGAGGCTGAATACATCGCTGCCAACGATGCTGCTAAAGAGGCTGTATGGATCAAGAAGTTAATTACTGAACTTGGAGTGGTTCCATCCATTGAGCATCCAATACCTTTGTATTGTGATAACAATGGAGCGGTGGCTTTGGCCAAGGAACCCAGGTCCCATCAGCGATCCAGGCATATTCTGAGGTGGTATCACCTGATCCGGGAGATAGTTGATCGCCGGGAGATCGAGGTCAGGAGGGTTGACACGAAGAACAACACGGCGGATCCACTTACGAAGGCCATTCCCCAGATACAGTTTGAGAGACTCTTCGGGATGCTCGGTATGCGATACTACAGCAGCTGGCCCTAGAGCAAGTGGGAGATTGTTAGTTGTATGTATGCCCTAGAGGCCAGTATTGTACAGATGATGTATATTATATTGGATGCTTGGACATATATAGAGATGACTTTCTTGCTCGATATGATAGTATGCTATCTGGTTGCTTTTTATCTTAACATGTACACTTGTCTCTTTAAACTGTCTTATAGTTACATGTTGATAAAGCCCTTAGGATGTGTACTTGACTACTTGGACTATGATGCAGATCATACTAGTAGGGACATGGTAGTCCATAAGTACATCCTTCAAGGTCCCTAGTCGTGGGTGTATCGAGACAGGGCATCGATATACCAGTGTAGACTAGCGTATACGCTTCTCGACCCATGAGATGGGCGATGGATGATCCCATATCCATTGGTGTTTGACATCAGAGATGGTATACGGGTGCTCAGTGGAGACTGGGTACACTGGACGGACTCGCCGAGAACTCCCAGATGGTATTATACCTCATGTCAGATGGCAGTTCTCAAGTGACACTTGTACAGGTTAGTCTGTAGACCCGAGATCGTCATAGAGTCTTGTGTGATTCCCACTGTGCTTTGATCTCCACCTTACCACGTCCATGAGGGCATGCAAAACGGTGGTCTTTGGGCACAGTCCCGAGTCACATGGAGGCAATGAGCGATAGGAGGGGTTTCGTCTCTCCCGGTATTGGGGGTTGATGTTGTGCTGTGCTCGATTGGCCATAACAGGGAAGTCCCTGGCCAGGGCTGATCAGAGATTTGCTGGTAAGTGTTACCAGTAGTTTCTCGACCCGTTATGAGCCTCACATCGGCACGACTTATCGGTTATTGGGGTCTGACGTTTACCACCCCTAGACTTGATATGCGACATATCAGACGAACAGACCGGACTGTACGGTAAGTGTTACTGGTTGGATTCACAGGAGTGTGAGCGGGCTAGCTCGTCGATCTTCTGATCGCTCAATACCCGGATGGCCGTTACGTTCAGCAGACCGCTTGCGGCTTGTGGGTGCTTGATATGATCATCATCTGCTACCGGCGTATTGACGAGTCTTTAGAGTCCTACACAGAGGTTTCCTGGCTCAAGCGAAACGAAATAGGAGCGCATATGAGATATGTGCAGGACCGAGAATAATGCGTGTATGTGATACCGTATTCCATTCTCGCGATGAATATATCGATTGGTTATATTCGATATAACCTAGTTATCGAATCATTGATTCGATAAATCGATACATTGTATACTAGTCGGTTATGTGCGACATGACCAGATCATTGAATCAAGTGTTGATTTAATGATTTAATGTATAATTATATAATTGATATATTATTTTGCATTAACTAGTATTGGTTCACTTTAAATGGATTTTCTCACTTGATGTGCAAGCTGTATATGTGATATACTTTTGTGCACATCTTTGTATCATGTTTGATGATGCTTGCTCATTTTGTTAAGTGTAAAGAATTAAACCTAGGTTAAGAAAGTGATTAGGGTTTTAATTATCCATTCTTTTATTTATTGATTTTGGAAAAAAAGAATGGGATAAGAATACAAAATGGTTGCTTTCATTCTTGAACCTTTGTGAAGCTTCATGAAGCTTTGACCAAAGTGACCAATTTGTCTTCATGCTTAACCCTAACCACTCTTCTAACCTTGGTCAATTCTCTACACCTAACCATGGTTCCTATTATGATAAGTATTCATTTCTTTTTCATTTTTTGATTGACTTATCATAATATTTCCTTCTTCTTGATCTTCTTCTTCAAGAAAGAAAGCTTGATGCCATCAATGGCAACATGAGTTCTAAAGTGAGAAATCCAATTCTAAAGTGAACCCACCTCCTATTTCTTCACCCTCTACCTCTTGCCAAGTTGTTTTGGGTGTTTTCTTCACAAGTTTCACAAATTTGTGAAGTCGGAGCTTGAACTTGTGATGCCTCGACGTAGATCATCTTCGGCACGAAGCCGACGACCTAGTCCGCCCATTTCTCCGATCAAGCCGACGATTGAGTCCGGGATTCGAGATGGACGGCGAGAGGACGCCTACGTGGAGCCAAGGAAGTGGATATCCGGATCTACAAAGGTTGTAGCTTCTTATCTTTAGTTAAGTTGTTAACTAGTTTCGTTTTTCGCCTAAATTTCTAGTCAACGATCTAGTCTAGGGTTTCTCGGCACCGTAAAATTTGAAATTGGCATGGTTGATGCCTTGTGAGACCTCTATAGTGTGCCTAGGAACCCTACATGTAATCCCTCTCACTTAGTGTTAAAGTGTTTAACATACTTGTTTTCGCATAAACTCTAGTTTAAAGATCCGGCTTTGGGTTGTTCGGCACGGCTAAATTTTAAATCGGGCATGGTTGATACCTCGTAGACCCTTGTGCGTGTGCCTAGCAACCCTACAGAATCCGTGGGAGAATATCGCCTAGGTTTGACAAGTGGGCAGATATTGATCCTATGTAACTGTTTGTATGTACCTAGTTTGACTTGTAATATCATATCAGTGTCCTCACTTTCGAGAGAGGGATATGATTTTACATTCGTAAGCGATGTAGTTCACATCCACCTAAATCAAGTTCTGATTGGGTCCGATACATTAGATGACGGTATATACGTATTGAATCAAGCTCAGGTTTTCAATATCCAGAACACACTTAAAAGAAAGTCTCCAGAAATAAATCAGGCTTTCTATTGGCATTGTAGACTAGGTCACATCAATGAAGCACGGTTGACAAAGTTACATAGAGAAGGATATTTGAATCCGTTCGAATATCAATCTTATGCTACTTGTGAATCTTGTCTCATAGGAAAGATGACAAAGACTCCGTTTACTGGACACGGAGTAAGAGCGAGCGAGCTCTTGGGACTCATACACAGCGATGTGTGTGGTCTAATGTCTACACATGCAAGAGGTGGTTATTCCTACTTCATTACTTTTACGGATGATTTCTCTAGGTATGGACATATCTTCTTAATGAAGCATAAATCCGAGGACTTTAAGAAATTCCGAGAATACAAGAATGAAGTGGAAAAACAGACAGGCAAAAGTATCAAGTCACTGAGATCTGATCGAGGTGGTGAATACTTAAGTGCCGAGTTCCTGGGATACTTAAAAGAGAATGGAATTCTCTCTCAGCTTACTCCTCCATACACACCACAACACAATGGTGTATCGGAAAGGCGGAATTGAACCCTATTAGATATGGTACGTTCCATGATGAGTAAGGCTGAGTTACCGCGATCTTCCTGGGGTTATGCACTAGAATCAGCTGCATATCTTTTGAACCAGGTTCCAACCAAGACTGTGCCTACCACACCATATCAGATGTGGAGTGGGAAGAAACCCTGTCTTAAACACTTTAGGACATGGGGATGTCCAGCTTTTGTAAAAAAACAGCATCCGGACAAGCTCGAGGCACCCTCGGTACAGTGTAAGTTTGTGGGATATCCAAAGAACTCCAAGGGGTATTATTTCTATTACGCAGAGGAACAAAAGGTTTTTGTTCCTCGTCATGCCCACTTCTTGGAAGCTGAATTTTTAGAAAATCAGAAGAGTGGGAGCGCAATAGAACTGGAAGAAATTCCAGAAGCACAAGCTGTTACTAAAAGTATGGTAGAACCAGAAGTTTCAGAAGAAAGGGACATACCAACGCCTATCCGCAGAAGTAGTAGGCAGTCTTATCCGCCCGAGAGATACTATGGTTTTCTCATAGACGGGGATCGAGAAGATTGCATCATTGATAATGATGACCCTACTAGCTTCCAGCAAGCCAATCAGAGCGGCGACTCGGTAAAATGGCTGGATGCAATGCGGACCGAAATGGAGTCCATGTACACTAACAAAGTATGGACTTTGGACATTGCTCCAGATGGGGTAAAACCCGTAGGATGTAAGTGGATCTTCAGAAAGAAGATTAGTGTAGATGGACAGGTTGAAACCTATAAGGCTAGACTTGTTGCAAAGGGTTTTCGTCAAAGACCTGATTTGGACTATGACGAAACCTTTTCTCCAGTGGCTATGCTCAAATCCATTCGGATCCTTCTTGCCATTGCTGCCTTCCACGATTATGAGATCTGGCAGATGGACGTAAAGATGGCCTTTCTAAATGGTAATTTGGAAGAGTGCGTATATATGGATCAGCCGGAGGGATTCATTCAGAGTGGGAGCAGCAGTAAAGTGTGCAAGTTGCTTAAATCCATTTATAGACTAAAGCAGGCATCGCGGAGTTGGAACATCTATTTTGATGATACTGTCAAAGAATTCGACTTTATCAAGAATCCAGATGAACCATGCATATACAGTAAGATTGTAGGGAGAGCTGTAGTATTCCTCGTCTTGTACGTGGATGACATTCTCCTAATAGGAAATGATATTCATATGCTATAGTCAGTCAGAGGATTCTTGTCACAGAAGTTCTCCATGAAAGACCTGGGTGATGCCACCTACATTCTGGGGATCCAGATCTATCGTGATAGATCAAAGAGGATGTTGGGACTTTCGCAGTCCAGGTACATAGACACCATATTGAAAAGATTCAGTATGGAAGATTCTAAGCGCGGTAACCTACCGGCTTGTCACGGAATCACCCTCTCCAAAGAGATGTCTCCCAAGACTGATTTGGAAAGGGCTCGCATGTCGATTATACCCTACGCTTTTGCGGTAGGCTCTATAATGTATACGATATTATGTACCAGACTAGATGTAGCATACGCATTGAGCGTTGTAAGCCGGTATCAGGCAAACCCAGGGGAGAAGCACTGGATAGCAGTAAAGAACATTCTCAAGTACCTGAAGAGGACTAAGGAGATGTTCTTAGTGTATGGCGGAAAAGACCTCCAGATCGAGGCCTTTGCTGACTCCAGCTTCCAGAGTGACAAGGATGACTCCAAGTCCATGTCGGGTTATTTCTTTACCCTCAATGGAGGGGCGGTCTGTTGGAAGAGTTCCAAGCAGGACACCGTTGCTGACTCAACGATGGAAGCGGAGTACATAGCTGCTTGCGATGCCGCAAAAGAAGCTGTCTGGATGAAGAAGTTTATAACAGAACTTCAGGTGGTTCCTACCAGTGTTGATCCAATACCTCTGTATTGCGACAACAACGGCGCTATAACTTTAGCGAAGGAATCCAGGTCCCATCAGAAGTCCAGACACATCTTAAGGCAGTATCACCTGACCAGGGAGATCGTAGATCGCCCGGAGATCGAGGTAAAGAGAGTAGATACGGAGAATAACACTGCTGATCCATTCACAAAGGCCATTCCTCAGACGCAGTTCGAGAGGCTATTCGAGATGATAGGTCTGCGATATGCCAGTACATGGCCCTAGTGCAAGTGGGAGGTTGTTAGTGTTTATGCCCTAAAGGCCATTACTGTATCATACTAGTTTGTATATTACTTAATGGAAGCTTGGGATATTCACAGTTATATTGACAGTCTTGCTAAAAATGGTAGTATGCTACTTGGTTTGTGTCTACTTTAAAATGTGCATATGTTTCTTTTAACATATCGCTTATACATATTAGTAGAGCCTTTAGGATCTTTGCTTGATTACCAGCGTTGTGATGGCAGTCACACTAGTGGGGGCTGGGTAGTCTATAAGCAACGTCCTATACAGGTCCCTGGTCGTAGGATTATCGAGACAGGGCATCGATACTCCGGAGTAGACTAGTGTGTATGCTTCTCATCCCAGTTGGGGAGATGGTCTGTCCCACAGCCATCAGTACGTCGTGCTGGAGATAGTATGCAGGTGCTCGTTAGGTTATGGGTACACCGGACAGGACTCGCCGGGAACTGCAGGTTGGATTTATACCCATCGTCAGATAGCAGTTCCCAGGTGACATGAATACAGCTTAGTCCGTCGACTTGATACTGCTATTTCGCCTCGGTTGTGTTCCCACTGTACTTAGATTACTACCCTACCACGGCTTAAAGGAGTCGTGCGAACAGGTAGTAGTTGGGTGCAGTCCCGAAGCACTTGGAAGCAGTAGCGATTAGATAGGATTCGTCTCTCCCAGTATTGGGGGTTGATATCGCGCTGTGTATGGAGAGCCATTAAGCAAAGTCCCTGGCCAGGGCAAACGAGATTTATTGGTAGGTTCCAGTAGTTTCTCAAGGTGTAATGGGCTTCACTCCGACACGACTTATATCGCTATTAGGGGTCTGACGTTTACCGCCCTCTAGGCCCGATATGCGATAGTCCTAGACGAACAGACCAGACTGTACGGAGATTGTCACATCAGGGTCAGTTGGAGTTCGGATGGGTTTCCTCATCGTCCTTCTTATCGACATCTACCTGGGGACCGTTACGTACAGCTAGTACCACTTACGGCCTGTGGTTAAACCCACTGCCAGCGTAGTGTCGAGTCTTTAGAGTCCCACACAAAGAGTTTCCCTGCACCGGGCAAAAGGTGTAGAGGCCGTATGGTGTTTCAGCAGGGCCGCGATCACTTACGTACACTTGGGCACGTATTATGATCGGGCAGATAATACTAGAGGGCTTTGGTTTAAGCCAGATTCTAGTATTATACAGATGGATTTATTCAGTCAAAGATTATCCGTGTTTTTCGGAAATACGGATGGGAGGGGCAGTCTCGTAATTTGTCGGGAAGTTTCTAGAAGAAGATGACTCATTTGTATTTATTTCTTTTGGATTAAACACAAATGAGGTGGAGAGATGAGGTGTAGGTTTTCATTAAATGCTTAATGACTCATAAGGTGATTCACCATTAGGATTAAATGAAGCTT
This sequence comes from Agapanthus africanus, assembly GCA_030015575.1. Classification (NCBI taxonomy): domain Eukaryota; kingdom Viridiplantae; phylum Streptophyta; class Magnoliopsida; order Asparagales; family Amaryllidaceae; genus Agapanthus; species Agapanthus africanus. Next base: position 322,027,929 of record CM057345.1, on the reverse strand, counting down.
GCAAGATATTTCTAGATATTTATCAAGAGATATTTGTATGCTTCATTATATTCTTTCATTAGTTATTATTCATATCATTATCACAAAAGCTTTCTCTCTCCTCAAGTCTTCATCTTCTTCCTCAAAACCCTAAAAGCTCTCATGAGTTGAGAATCCTAAGATTTAAGTGACTAAGTAATCCATCTAATTACTCTACACCCTCTAGGACTTCTAGATTAGCGATCTAGGAGCCGTAGTTATCTCAGATTCGAGATAGGAGTTCGGACTATAGACTCTCGGGTGGATCGTCTTTGACTCGAGGAGGCCGTTGAGGTGCCCATGTTCCATAGAGCCTATGAGGTGTAGAGGATAGCGATGAAGACCTGAAGGACAGGTAACGTGGGGTATAACTTCGAATCCGAGTAGTTAAACCTCTAGTAGTTTGCTAGTGATGGTTTAGACACGATCCATGTGCTCAAGTCCGTGTTACGAAGCTTTGATAATTGTTTTTCATATATTCCGCCTCCCCGCAAGCTCGTGGGGTCGTGATATGGACTTACAGGGTACAGTCCCGAGCCACATGGAGGCAGTGAGCGGATCGACAGGGGTTTCGTCTCTCCCGGTATTGGGGGTGAGATTGCGCTGTATCTAGGAGAGCCATTACACGAAGTCTTTAGCCAAGGCAGGAGATTTACTGGTAGGTATTCCAATAGTATCTCAGGCTGTTCTGGGCTACACTCCGACACGACTTGTACCGCTTTTAGGGGTCTGACTTTTACCAACCCCCTAGGCCCGACATGCGATGCTCATAGACGAACGGACCGGACTGTACGGATATTGTCACTGACAGGCTCAGTAGGGTGTCAAGATGAGTTCGCTCGTCGACCTCCCTTTTGGTCAATACCTGGTAGCCCGTTACGTATAGCTAGTGCCACTGACATGCTAGTGGTTAAATCCACAGCCAAAGTATTGACGAGTGTTTAGAGTCCCCTACAGACAATTTCTCAAGTTTCGGGCGAAACGTTGTAGAGGCCGTATGATATATGGCAGGGTTCGATCATATACGTGCAGTAGTGCACGGATCATGATCGGGCGGATCATACTAGTGGGCTTTGGTTTAAGCCGGATCCTAGTATTAGATTTGTTGGATTACTTTAGTCTCATCGCATTCGCATTCGGTCGGAATGCGGATGCAAGTATGTATATACAGGTGAGGGGTATCCTTGTGATCCGTCACGAGTTTACTTTAGATGTTGCCGTATCTTTTTGTTGTTGTAAACATTTGGGTTAATGTTTACAAATGGAAATAATGAGCTAAAAGTCATGATTAGGAGCATTAATTGTGACACATGCATAAGTGGTGACTCATGGTCTCTTTCGTTGTGCATGTGTCACATTATTTGATTGTTTTATGAGTTGAAATGATAAGAAGAAAGAGAAGGGCAGCCATATGAGAGTTTACTCTTGTATTATTTCATATCTCACTCTCTCATTTTATCATACAACATAAGAAAGAAAGGCTCCTCCTCTTCTTCTTCTTCTTCTTCTAGCTCACCATTTCCATTAATGGCATCATCTTCAACCTCCATCCATACACTCTCATGTGTTGAGAATCAATGGATGCTTGAGACAAAGTGATCACACACGTTCTCTATATCACCTTGGACACGTCGGCTAGCAAACTTCGTGTCCGAGTTGCTTCGGACGAAGCGGGAGCCCGTAAAAGGATTCGAAGATGTGGTGCCCTTTCCGACGAGGAGACCGGAGATCGGTGATGCCGCGAGGAGCTTGGGTTGGTGGCCAAAGACCAAAGTGTAAGTCTACGGTAGCGCCCCGGCCGTCTGTCCGAGGCCAAAATGCGGAAACGAAACTTTTTCATAAACTTGAAACAGGCGTTATCGCAGACTTTAATCCCGGATCGAACCATTAACCTATAACTAGCAAACTAGAGAAGGGTTAGAAAGCTATACCGATCGATTCGTGTCCTTCGTTCTTTAGCCACCAACCTAAGCTCCTCGCGGCATCTCCGATATCCGGTCTTCTCGTCGGAAGGGCACCACATCAATGAGTCTTTTTATGGGCTCCCGCTTCGTCCGAAGCAACTTGGACACGAAGTTTGCTAGCCGACATGTCCAAGGTGAAGTAGCGAATGTGTGTGATCACTTTGTCTCTTAAGAATTTAGTGGATGCCATTAGTGAGGAGATAGTGAGCTCAAGAAAGAAGAGGAAAAAGAAGAAGTTTTCTTTTCTTTTTCTCATGTGTTGTGATGATAATGAGAGTGAGAGCAAGTAGGAAAATACAAGAGCTAACCTTTACCTTATGGCTGCCCTTTCTCTCTCTCCCTCTCATTTCATCCACAAATCAATCACATAATGTGACACATGCACAAAGAAAGAGACCATGAGTCACCACTTGTGCATGTGTCACAATTAATGCTCCTAATCATGATTTCTAGCTCATTATTTCCATTTGTAAACATTAACCCAAATGTTTACAACAATAAAAAGATACGGTAACATCTAAAGTAAACTCGTGACGAATCACAAGGATACCCCTCACCTGTATATACATACCTGCATCCGCATTCCGACCGAATGCGAATGCGATGAGACTAAAGTAATCCAACAAATCTAATACTAGGATCCGGCTTAAACCAAAGCCCACTAGTATGATCCACCCGATCATGATCTGTGCACTACTGCACGTATATGATCGAACCCTGCCATATATCATACGGCCTCTACAACGTTTCGCCCGAAACTTAAGAAACTGTCTGTGGGGGACTCTAAAGACTCGTCAATACTTTGGCTGTAGATTTAACCACTAACACGTCAGAGGTACCAGCCGTATGTAACGGGAGCCGTATGTAACGGGCTGCTAGGTATTGACCAAAAGGGAAGTCGATGAGTGAACTCATCCTGACACCCTACTGAGCCTGTCGGTGATAATATCCGTACAATCCGGTCCGTTCGTCTATGAGCATCGCATGTCGGGCCTAGGGGTTGGTAAAAGTCAGACCCCCAAAAGCGGTACAAGTCATGTCGGAGTGTAGCCTAGAACACCCTGAGATACTACTGGAATACCTACCAGTAAATCTCCTGCCTTGGCCAAGGACTTCGTGTAATGGCTCTCCTAGACACAGCGCGATCTCATCCCCAATACCGGGAGAGACGAACCCCCTGCCGATCTACTCACTGCCTTCATGTGGCTCGGGACTGTACCCAATTAAAACCTGTTTGCACGACTCCTTTAAGCCGTGGTAGGGTAGTAATCAAAGCACAGTGGGAACTCACACGAGACAAATGACGATCTCAGGTCGATGAACTAACCTGTACATATGTCACCAGGGAACTACTATCTGACGTCAGGTATAATACCAACTAGCATGTTCCCAGTGAGCCCTGTCCGGTGTGCTCATAACCCAATGAGCACCTGTATACATCTTAGGTGAACCAACTGACACCAATGGCTTGTGAGACCGGCCACCTCCCCTTGTCGGAGTCTCGACTGTATACACTAGTCTACTAATGGAGTATCGATGCCCAGTCTCGAAACTCCCACGACTAGGGACCTTTTAAGGATGTGCTTATAGACCCCAGCTCCCACGTATATGATCGCCATCATACTGCTGGTAGTCAAGCAAGAATCCTAAGGGCTCTATCAATGTGTAATAGTGATCTGTAAGGTCACCTAAAGCAGTACACGATGATAAAGATAAACCAGATAGCATACTATCATCTTGAATAAGACTGTCCTACCTGTATAGGTCTCCCTCAATCATTGTAATCACGTGCCTGTGATCCAATAATTGACTCTGAGGGCACTATATCCAACAATCTCCTACTTGCACTCAAGGCTAATTATTGCGATGTTGCATAATCACAGCCCGTGTGATACCGAACACCCAACTCCTCTACTAATCAGTCTCACAAAGCCCGTTTGCGAAACTATTGCGTTCGAGGAATAGCCTCAGTGAGTGGATCCGCCATAATGTTTCTTTCTATGTCTCTCTTTATCTCAAGTTCGCGGAGAAAACCATCTCCCGAAATGAGCAATACCTGTCTTAGAATATGTCTGGATATCTGATGGGACCTAGTTCATAAATGAACTCCAAATCCAAACTTCTTAGACTGTATCGTCAACTGAACTTAATCGGTATCCTGCGTCATGCATCCCTCAGTGTCCGCTTGGATCGCCTATCCAAACAACTGCCCCTCGTCAGAGGGAAAACTATAACTCTGACAGTCACTCTGTCATCCATGTCACCTTGGAAGCCTGGAATGATAACCGTCCCCCGAAAGAGGCTGTCGTTATCATATCCCTAGAACATCCACTTATGTTCTAAAACTGCTTCCGAATGTTTCTCCAAGATTGGATCAATATCAACTTATTGTATCTAGTGCAAAAAAAAATCTGGTGTGGTGCTTGACATCTCATGATTGACTCAATTGCCTAAGCAAGTGATCTGCCAATCATGCACATCCCTCTCCCCTTTAGTCTGTAAGACACCTTTAGAGAGGGTGACTCCATCACCTGCAGGTACACCACCATGCCAGGAGTCATCCATTCTAAATACCTTTAGAATGCTGTCTAAGTACCAAGATTGGGACACTTCCCAAATCTAGATCTAAAACCATAGATCTAGTAACCAGAATGTCTGATATTATATCCAATTCCTATGTGGAGAAACCACTGTGTGACAACCAAAGTATAACCGATTGTAGTATAGGAATATCACTTCCTACTCTGTGTATGTCATCCAAATACCAGGACATCACACCCTACTACCTTCTTAACAGATCCATCCCCTATTCTGATGAAGTCAAACCTATGACTGTCACATCAGAAATAGATGATTTTTCTCCGCTATATCTGCTTTAGTCCATAAATAGACATAAGCTACTTGTCCACTATGCTTCCGCTGCTCCCACTGACTACGATAACCCTTTGGCAGAGTTATATACACGTGCACTTCTAGAGCTAGTTCAAAACGACGCTATACTCATCCTCCTGCCGGATCTCACAGTCTAGAACAACAGCAATGGCAAGTCTAGGTAAACAAGAACCTCCATGTCACCGTCCTTGAGCATATTGAAGTACCTCTCGAGTGCCTGAGGTTACCCACCTTATCTACGGAGTGGTCAATGGAATGTCAATCCAGATTGAATCTTTAGGTCCTATTAAATTTTCAGTAATCATTTGTGGTTCTGGAATCACTTCCAGTTCTACCATACTCCCACTACTGTTTTCTGAAAAAAATCCATTTTTATTAAAACTGTGGCGAGTCAAGAACAATATTATTATTGATCTTCCAGATGGTAGAAAGTCAACCCTCGTCATAGCCCGGGTCAACCCACAAACAGCCATTACAGAAACGTGCCTTGAGTTATCCAGAGTCTGTTTTTAAGCATAAGCCGGACAACTCCTCGTACCTTAACATTGTTAAGATATGAACTATTCTATATCCAATATAGAAACTGAGGCACTGATTTAATTGGAACCAGATTCAAATCATGCAGCTGTCTCCAGTACATGTCAACTAAATGGAGAGAGGCCGATCAGCATTACTCATCTTAGGAATACATCCAGATATGAGTAACCTGAAAGAGAAGCAAGTTCTCATAATCATTACTATCAATTGAATACCATACATAAGTATCTACATCTTCGATTACCTTGAAGAATCCTGATACTTGCAACACATGGATCTCTACTTTACTCTTATACCTATAACTTCTCAAAACTTAGATCTTGCATTTCTACGAAACACATGTCTAAGAACTAGAGAAGTCACAAGTAAACAGAATATAGTATGAGTACCAACCCCTCTGTCCTCATGGACACTGGACAACATACAATACTCTGTATAAGTCCCCTGAGTCTAATAACTCATTCCCTGTATGTCGTAGGTTGAAAACTGTACTTATGGTTAAGAAGAATTACACCACTGTTTAATCCTCCTTACCTAACCATCCACTGATATAGGTAAATATCATGGACATAATTTTAAAAGGTTATATCTCACTTTATAAAAATAACGTACAGATATATCAATTTGAAATTGGTGCATAACAACGGATATTCAAAACCAAATATTTGCCGTCCGGCAAACAACCCAAGCGATTTCCTCAAATATCACCAATTACAACGAATCCCGATATAATGAGGATGATCACCCAATTCCCAATATCTTACTCCCACTCATCATCTGTAAAACCATACAGATGTGAGAATCAAACTTGGTAAATACATACCCTGGAGCAAGGGCTAATTGGGAAATCGGTTTTTTTTAACAATACACAGTGAAACTGAAACATGTAAATGTTTCGAAGGGGTATCCGGGTATTCTTAGTAATACCTCTTCCATTATCAGATTCACAACTCTAACTGTATATTTCTTTGCCATCTCTCCAAATCCCTTTATATGTCTTTAGTCATTACCTTCTGTACACCACTTTAGGCTAAATGGTTTTCTTCCTTTCCTACCGTTCAGCACCAGCCTATGGTTTGGAAAAAGACTATCCAATAAGCATAATGGGTGTACTCTCCTAATCCTAGGAGCACTCGCAACCCAAGAGAAGGTAAAGATAAAAGACAACTGAATAAAACCTTATTCTTATTTCTCCTGAACCAGAATCCATCCCCGAACTGGAACAAGTTCCTTCGAGTTCGTATATAACCATACGATAGAGTATCCAATAAACTGTGGATCTTCGTAGTGATACGGAGTGTCCTGGAGAAATACAAAGGTGAAGTAGGAGTGGCGAAGAAATACTTGGTTTGGTCGTGAATAGCAGTCGCAGTTTACTTTGCCCTCTTTCTAATCCCTTTATTTGTCTTAACATATTACCTTCTGTACACCATCGTTAGGCTAATTGGTTTTCTTCATTCCCTTCCGTTCGACACCTGCCTATGGTTTGTAAGAAGACTATCCAATTAGCATAATAGGTGTACCGTCCTAATCCAAGGAGCACTCGCAACCTGAGAGAAGGTAAAAGGAAAAGACAACGGAATAGTCCTATTCATTTTCTCCAGAACCGGAAACCAACCTCGAATCTGGAACAAGTTCCTTCGAGTTCGTATATACCATACAATGGTTTTATCCAATGGAAGTGGATGTTCGTAGTAATACGGGGTGTTCTGGAGAAAAGGGTAAAAGTAGGAGTGACAATGAGGTATGCAACTCTGACAATCCAAAATCCAGTGTTTTAAGAAGGTTCGGTTAACTTGGTCACTGAGTTATAGTTTAGGGTCGGGTCATGGTCGCTGCTAAAGAGAGAGAGAAAAGAAACACTCAGCGTGCACTCTAACCTAGATCAGAATGGTTATCAATTTATCTAATCAGGAAACCTCCCACTGTATCGTCAAATTCTCCTCCAAACCTGAAAGAAGAATTAGTCAGGATCACCTGAGGAGTAAACCAACTCATCAGTGGGAATCGAGATCCAACTATCATCGCATGATAACGTGATAGAATCCACTCACATTATCACACTCCAGAAAGTATGCGCATATCTAGCAGGTTTCAGTTTCTTTAAAAACTCCCGATGTGATTTTTACCCCATGCTCTTATGACCTTGACTTTGGCCAACAAATCATAAGTCACATATCAAGTTCTACCCGTCATTGTCCAGGTTAATTTGAACCCACCCGTACCTACCCTTGACTTTGGCCAACAAAGCAGTACGACTGTTCCAAACCAACGTATCTATCTATGCAACAAAAAAGTAACAAAGAGCTACCATACACTATGCCTTGACTTTGGCCAACAAACATAGCATGAATACTAAGTGCTACCCGTCTGAAATGACGGAGGGCTACGAATGGTTTTTGACGAAAAACCTTTAACGTAATGAACTTGATATCGTTGAAGGAACCGGATAGCTTTTTATAAAAACATAGTGGCGAAAACCTTTGCTAAAGAGGTCACTCCGGGTGAAGGGATCTCGGCTCTTTCCCCGTAGAATGAGGTGTAGGATATTCCAACTGAATACCACGATGCAAAACAAAAAGTAATCGGCTATAGTAAAGTTATTACCCTGACGCAAACATCTGTCCAAGGGGTTACTCCCGGTGAAGGGATCTCGGCCCTTGCCTCGTCGACTGAGGTGCTGGATATTCATAACCGAATACCACTGTACAAAACAAAAGAAAATGTCCTTACAATAACAGCTTTTTGGAAAAATGTTCCAACAACATCAAACATGTTTGTTTAGCTTGCATTGATCCGAATCAATGCAGTCTCATCAATTAATCACACCACAAAAGAACAAAAATATGATGTACGTATATGCCATCCGCATTCGCCACTGGGTCCCGTCATCACCCGTTAGGTTACTTAACTAACGATAAAGCGGGGACTGGACTAGCGCGGGTGTAAAACATATACAACATCTACTAATATATATATCAATATATAATATACGCTCATGGCGTGATAAAATGCAACATCACAGAAATTTAATAAGCATCACAGAACAATACAGATAATCTGGGATCCCCGGGTTTCATAGAGCCGCTACTGAAACCCGACGTTCCCCTGGTCGTGTGGATAGCCTGTGCAATGAGATCCTAGACCCCTACGGGTGCAACAAGTTACCCGCCAAAACCAGAAGCGAGGCTGCCCCCTATAGCAAAGTGAATGGACCACCAAGCACTTAACGGAATCCGGTAACTTGAGCACCCCTCCTTGGGTCAACCTATACCCCCTACAAGTGCAGCGAATAGCCTGCCAATTCTAGAGTAAAGCCCCCTCCGTCTCAAAGCCATGAGATGTGGGCCCGTTGCCCTCTAGAACCCGGCTATCCGTGCACCCCCACCGCGGGGTAATCCTAGTACAGAAAGTAAAATATACAACGGGTACATCGACCTCAGCCCGGTCGTGCCCCAAAAGAATAATATACAAACAGGCAGTGAAGGCAGTCCACATGTCGGACGCTCGCCCCGCAATATCAAATATACAAATACAATAAACTGTACTACCATTGCATCCATGCTATCCACTACGACAAATCCGCAACATCACAGCACAACACAGAACATCAACGTGAATGTCACGTTCGCAAATCCGTCTAAAAGAGCTATAGCAATTAGACAAGATTTACCGATCAAATGATATTCACGGTCGCAGATATAATGTAAGCACTGTGAACTAATATATTTAAAATTTTCGATCGACAAAATTTCCCGAAGTGGGCCCCAAGCACAATTCCCAGTACTCAAAATAATCTGGGCCCAAACAAAAATTACCAGAAACCCCAATTCCAATTCAGAGACCACTGTAGAAAAATTGGTGGACTGATGCTACAGTAGTGCGGTGGAACAACGGCCAAAACGGGGTTACGGCCGCGGTTCCGCGGCGCTACAGTAAGCTCTTTCTATAAATTTTCTGCAGTGTTCTTAGAAAAGCCTGCCTGATTTTCTGCAATACTCAAAATAATTTTTCGACGACAAAAAAAAATTCGACAGAAACTTCGTTTTTGAAATTGCGGTTTCGGAAATTTTGTTCGATCGATGTTTTAAATACGTTAGAACAAACTAGTAAAGGTTAATGGCGTGGTTCTGATACCATGTAAGTCTACGGTAGCGCCCCGGCCGTCTGTCCGAGGCCAAAATACGGAAACGAAACTTTTTCATAAACTTGAAACCGGCGCTATCGCAGACTTTAATCCCGGATCGAACCATTAACCTATAACTAGCAAACTAGAGAAGGGTTAGAAAGCTATACCGATCGATCCGTGTTAGTTGTATGTATGCCCTAGAGGCCAGTATTGTACAGATGATGTATATTATATTGGATATTTGGACATATATAGAGATGACTTTCTTGCTCGATATGATCGTATGCTATCTGGTTACTCTTTATCTTAACATGTACACTTGTCTCTTTATACTGTCTTATAGTTACATGTTGGTAAAGCCCTTAGGATGTGTACTTGACTACCTGGACTATGATACAGATCATACTAGTGGGGACATGGTAGTCCATAGGTACATCCTTCAAGGTCCCTAGTCGTAGGTGTATCGAGACGGGGCATCGATATACCAGTGTAGACTAGCGTATACGCTTCTCGACCCATGAGATGGGCGATGGATGATCCCATATCCATTGGTGTTTGACATCAGAGATGGTATACGGGTGCTCAGTGGAGACTGGGTACACTGGACGGACTCGCCGAGAACTCCCAGATGGTATTATACCTCACGTCAGATGGCAGTTCTCAGGTGACACTTGTACAGGTTAGTCTGTAGACCCGAGATCGTCATAGAGTCTTGTGTGATTCCCACTGTGCTTTGATCTCCACCTTACCACGTCCATGAGGGCGTGCAAAACGGTGGTCTTTGGGTACAGTCCCGAGTCACATGGAGGCAATGAGCGATAGGAGGGGTTTCGTCTCTCCCGGTATTGGGAGTTGATGTTGCGCTGTGCTCGATTGGCCGTAACAGGGAAGTCCCTAGCCAGGGCTGATCAGAGATTTGCTGGTAAGTGTTACCAGTAGTTTCTCAACCCGTTATGAGCCTCACATCGGCACAACTTATCGGTTATTGGGGTCTGACGTTTACCACCCCTAGACTTGATATGCGACATATCAGACGAACAGACCGGACTGTACAGTAAGTGTTACTGGTTGGATTCACAGGAGTGTGAGCGGACTAGCTCGTCGATCTTCTGATCGCTCAATACCCGGATGGCCGTTACGTTTAGCAGACCGCTTGCGGCTTGTGGGTGCTTGATATGATCATCATCTGCTACCGGCGTATTGACGAGTCTTTAGAGTCCTACACAGAGGTTTCCTGGCTCAAGCGAAACGAAATAGGAGAGCATATGAGATATGTGCGGGACCGAGAATAATACATGTATGTGATACCGTATTTCATTCTCGCGATGAATGTTTCGATTGGTTGTATGCGATATAACCTAGTTATCGAATCATTGATTCGATAAATCGATACATTGTATACTAGTCGGTTATGTGCGACATGACCGGATCATTGAATCAAGTGTTGATTTAATGATTCAATGTATAATTGTATATTTGATATATTAATTTGCATTAACTAGTATTGGTTCATTTTAAAAGGATTTTCTCACTTGAAGTGCACATTGTATATATGATATGCTTTTGTGTGCACTTGATTGTATCATGTTTGATGATACATACTTACTTGGGTTTGTGCAAAGAATTAAACCATGGTTATGATAATGGTTAGGGTTTTGTATTATTCATCTATTTATTTATCCATTCTTTATTTATTTAAATAGATAAAAGAAAAGAAAATGGTTTCTTTTTATCATGAAGCTTGTTGAAGCTTCATGAAGCTTTGACTAAAGAGACCATTTGTCTTCATGCTTAACCCTAACCATTCCCATTTACCATGGTCTATTCTCTACACTTAACCTTAGTTAGCTTATGATAATATTGATTTATTTTTCATTTTAATTCAACACTTATCATATTCTTTCTTCTTCTTGATCTTCTTCTTCAAGAAAGAAAGCTTGATACCATCAATGGCAACTTGAGTTCTAAAGTGAGAAATCCAATTCTAAAGTGAACCCACCTCCTATTTCTTCACCCTCTACCTCTTGCCAAGTTGTTTTGGGTGTTTTCTTCACAAGTTTCACAAATTTGTGAAGTCGGAGCTTGAACTTGTGATGCCTCAACGTAGATCATCTTCGGCACGAAGCCGACGACCTAGTCCGCCCGTTTCTCCGATCAAGCCGACGATTGAGTCCGGGATTCGAGATGGACAATGAGAGGACACCTACGTGGAGCCAAGGAAGTGGATATCCGGATCTACAAAGGTTGTAGCTTCTTATCTTTAGTTAAGTTGTTAACTAGATTCGTATTTCGCCTAAATTTCTAGTCAACGATCTAGTCTAGGGTTTCTCGGCACCGTAAAATTTGAAATTGGCATGGTTGATGCCTTGTGAGACCTCTTGAGAGTGCCTAGGAACCCTACAGTGGTATCAGAGCCTAGCTAGAGCCTTAGGCGAAGTCTAGACGTCGTTTGAAACCCGAACGAACCCGAAACCCTAAAACCCAAGTGCTCTCTGGACTTTTTCTAAAATCTGGGATTTTTCCATATTAAAAATGCTTAAAAAATTCAGCAGGGAATTACAAGAATTACGGTGCAAAATTGAACTCATGAACAGTACAAACGGCGGCGGAACCGCGGCAGAAGCCTTAATTCCGCGGCGGTTCCGCGGCCAGATGATGACGTCATCCTCCCATTTTTGCACAGTAATTCCTATTTCTGGATGCTGAGTTTTCTGGGAATTTTTAATTTGACTCAAGAGTTGAGTATTCTGGGGTTGCTTTGGGAATCATAGATTCGATCGGATTATCAAACTTGGTCTATGTGTTTTTTCCGGATAATTTTAGAATATGTTAAAAGGTTCGACCGGATGTAAATACCCAATCTTTCCCCTGCCCGGAAATTTCCAATTGTTGGACTTTTCCGTAGTTTAATGACATTCTGAGTAGTGCAAGTAACGCGATGGTCCCTCTAGAAGACAACAAACCTTAACTCGATTATGTGACCGTCTTGAACTGCCCTTTGAACCTTCGGGTTTGGGGCAGTACGGCGTGCCACATGTGAGGCGTTGGCTTGACCCTTCTACGGCTGGACCGTTGGTACTGAGGCATGAAGTGGATGTCTTTGAACCTATTTCATGTGTTGGACGGTTTCGGGAAAACTTGGGTGTTCGAATGTTCGATCGGAAAGTTTAATATTTTCTATTTATCCGGAATGGGATACAATAATTGGAATTCACAAACAGTTATGAGATAACTGAATGAATAATATAAATCTAGCGGTTTAGTTTCATTTGATATTGAAAAGAGTTTTCGATAATGAGACTAAAATGCGGGGTTTATAACTGTTAGGCATGTGATGTCTAAGTATTTCATTTTGATTAGGCATGCGATGTCTAAAGAGGTTGCGGATTCCAATTGTTGTAGTTTTACACTTTCTTTTCTGTGAACGTAAGTGTAATATGTGATATCGCCGGTTTCGTTGCTATATGTCAACGACAATTGGGATGCGCATATTTACTTACGTTGATGTTATGTGTTGCTGGATATGTTATATTGGATTGTCGTGTTTGAATAGCCGGGGGTTTTTATGTGAGATGAGTGTTTTTCATTTTCATTCATGTAAAAACTTGTATGTAATATTCTTTTATTGGGGCACTTCCAGGTTGCGGAAGTCGTCACCTTTTGTATATTATTTACTTTTCCGCATTAGGATAGACCCAAGGAGGGGAGCACAAGTAACCGGGTTCTGGGGTCCAGTGGGAGACCAACTCGAGGAGTCGAGTCCGGGTCTCCTAACCCTAGAATTGGCAGGGTTGCTTGCCTCTCTCGTAGGGGTCTAGGGGTGTGGGATTGGCTATTCATCACGACCGTGGAATCCGTGTTTTATACTGGCTCGTATTGAAAACACGGACGTCCTAGTATATCCAATATTTCATATGATATTTTCTGTTGCGATATCTGTGATGTGATCATGTGATGTTCTGTGATAGATACAGTATATAGAATATATGATATATTATATAGACGTTACTTATGTTTTGCACCCGCACTAGCCCTGCCCTGCTCTGTCGTTAGTTACCTAACCTAACGGTGCACGAGGGGACATCGGGGCGAATGCGGATGGCATAAGTGTACGTCGTATTTATCTGTGATGTTTAGGTATTTAAATGATGGGACTTCATTAATGTGATTAATGAAAGAAAAGAAACCTAAGATGTTGTAGAATCAAATTTTTAACAAAACAGGTAGCTACAGTTCTTGCTTTGCATAGCGGTATATGTGATATATCCTGCACCTTATTCGATGAGGAAAGGACCGAGATCCCTTCACCTGGAGTGACTCCTTTAGCAATAACTGGCAGATGCTACACACTCGGTTTGCTTTTGACTGCTTCTATAGTTTCTGCTTTGCACAGTGATATATATGATATATCCCGCACCTCATTCGACGAAGAAAGGGCCGACGATCCCTTCACCGGGAGTGACCCCTTTAGCAAAACTAGAAAAGCCTCAAAATCACTCCATTTCAAAACTTCATTTGATTCTACAACGATATCAAGTTCATTACGCTCATGGTTTTCAGAAAAACCTGCGTAGCCCTCCGTCATTTCAGATAAGTTGCATATAGTATTCGTGCTACATTTGTTGGCTTTCGTCAAGGTGTAGTGTGCGGTAGCTATGTGCTGCTTATCTGCTGCATATGATGCGACTGGATTAGGGTAGTCGTACGGCTTTGTTGGCTTTCGTCAAGGGTCATGCGGGTGGGTTTAATTCAGTCAAGAAATGTACGGGTTGAACTTGACTAGCGGGCTGTGGTTTGTTGGCTTTCGTCAAGGTCATAGCACGCTAGGGGAAAAAGCATTATCGGGAATTTCAAGTGTTGAAATTTGCAATGAGATTGCATGCCTTCTATGAGATAGTTGGATCCCGATACCCACTGCGAGTAAGAGTTACTCCTGGGAGAGTTTTGCACACTACAATTAGCCGATCAAGTAGGTGTCTAGAAAGGTGTCAACGGGGTTACGCCTCTGGGAAAACGAGGTTTACATTAATTAGGTTCGTGCGAAAGCACGGGGGACCTCCCTCAAAGTACCGACACTGGCCTGGCTGAAAGATCGACGAAGTTGTAGGGTGTAATTAATCCCAGCTAGTCTTTCCTTTTAGGGTTTGAAGGAAGATTTGATAAAAACCAGTGGGAGCCATCCTGATTAGATAAGATAAAAACCAATCTGATCTTGCAAGAGCATACGCTAAAGTGTTTTCTTCTCTCTCTCTCTCCAGGTAGCGACCATGTCATGCCCTAATAAAGATAATAATATGGATGTATTGACTGAACCCGCATGTTTTACTGTGCTGGGGAACGTTGGTTCCGTTCTTTCTTATAAGAGTTATAGGAATGAACTGGACATAGGGGAATACCAGGATTCCTATGCCACCCGAGAGAAGAAAGTACATGTTGATGCATTTTCTTCGGGTGTGTTCGTTACTGAGAACTGTTTCTCCATTTGCTCTACGTCCTGGGTATTAGATACCGGGTCAGGATCCCATATATGTAATCAGTTACATGGGCTCAGGAAAGGTAGAGAACTTGGAGAAGGTGATAAAGACATTAGAGTTGGAAATGGTGCAATTGTTGCAGCTAAGACTGTCGGGGAATATCACCTTGTATTACCAACTGGTAATACATTGGTTCTGAACGAATGCTATTACATGCCGAACCTGATATGCAACATTATATCGGTTTCTTTATTGAGTAAAGAGGGATATAATTTTGTATTACAGGATAATGTTATGAACATTTTCCGTAACCAAAAGTTGGTTGGATCAGGCACGTTGTGCAATGGCATTTATGTTCTAAATCAATCAACAGTTCTGAGTATAACAAACACACACAAGAGGAAGAGTTCAGAACTGAACGAATCCTTCTTGTGGCATTGTAGACTGGGTCACATCAATGCGACACGACTGGCCAAGTTGCATAAGGATGGATATTTGAAACCATTCGAATTTTCATCTTATGACACTTGCCAGTCATGTCCCAAAGGAAAGATGACCAAAACTCCGTTTACGGGACACGGGGAAAGAGTTACGGAACTCTTGGGACTAGTACATAGTGATGTATGCAGTCCTATGTCTACACATGCCAGGGATGGTCTTCGTACTTCATTACATTCACTGACGACCTCTCAAGATACGGACATGTGTACTTGATAAGACACAAGTCTGAAGCTTTTGAGAAATTTAGAGAATATAAACAAGAAGTCGAGAACCAAACCGGAAAAAGTATTAAAATCCTTCGATCTGATCAAGGAGGTGAATACTTAAGCAATGAATTCCTAAACTTCCTAAAAGAGAATGGGATTCTCTCTCAGCTGACTCCTCCATATACACCACAGCACAACGGTGTATCAGAAAGGAGGAACCGCACCCTATTAGATATGGTGCGCTCTATGATGAGCACAGCTGAGTTACCTATTTCCTTCTGGGGGTATGCGCTTGAGACAGCCATACATCTATTGAATATGGTCCCCACCAAATCTGTGCCTACCACTCCATATGAGATATGGAAAGGGAAGAGACCATATCTTAACTATGTTAAGATATGGGGTTGTCCAGCCTATGTCAAACGACAAAATCCGGACAAACTCGAGGCACGGTCTGTTCTATGCAAATTTATAGGATATCCCAAAAATTCACAAGGGTATATCTTCTACCACCCTGAGGAACAAAGAGTGTTTGTTTCTCGGCATGCCACCTTTTTAGAAAAGGAATTTCTTGAAAAAGAGATTAGTGGTCATGAGGTAGAACTGGAAGAGCTTCCAGCTACAGAAGCTACAACAGAAGATCTGGTGGAACCAGAGGATTCAGTAGTACCCGACGAACCCCAGTCTCTCCGCCGATCTAGTAGGGTTCCTCGCCAACCTGAGAGATACTACGGTTTTCTCATGGATGGTGGGAGCGAGGATTGCATCATGGAGGATGATAATGTAGGGTTCCTAGGCACTCTAGTAAGGTCTCACAAGGCATCGAACATGCCAATTTAAAATTTTTGGTGCCGAGAAACCCTAGACTACGGATCGTTGCTAGAATTTTAAGCGAAAAGAAAAGCTAGTTAACACTTAACTACTAGGATACGGAAATTACAACCTTTGTAGATCCGGATATCCACCTCCACGGCTCCGCAACGAAGTCTTCTCGCTGTCCATCTTGAAGCTTGGACTCTCGTGACGGCTTCATCGGAGAAACGTGCGGAATAGGTCGTCGGCTTTGTGTCAAAGACGATCTACGTCGAGGTTGCACAAACTCAAGCTCCGACTTCACTAACTTGTGAAACTTGTGAAGTAAACACCCAAAACAACTTGGCAAGAGATAGAGGGTGAAGAAATAGGAGGTGGGTTCACTTTAGAATTGGATTTATCTCACTTTAACTCAAGTTGCCATTTTTGTAGCAAGCTTGAAGAAGAAGAAGAAGATGAGCTCAAGAAAAGAATATGATAAGTCTAGTGATAAAATAAATTTTAAATCAAATACTTATCATAACTTGAACTAGGGTTAAGTGTAGAGAATTAACCATGGTCACTTGGATGGGTTAGGGTTAAGCATGAAGATAAGGATGGTTAGCAAAGTCAAAGCTTCATGAAGCTTCAACTTAAAACAAAAAGAGCCACCATTCTCATCATAATCCATTTCAAATAAATAAATAAATAAATAAATGAATATACAAAACCCTAATTATCATATTAACCATGGATTAATTCTATACACTTAACGAAATGATCAAGTATCATCAAACATGATACAAAAAAGTGCACGAAAGCATATCACATATACAATGTGCATCAAGTGAGAAAAATCCGTTTAAAGTGAACCAATACTAGTTAATGCAAAGTAATATATCAAATATATAATTATACATTAAATCATTAAATCAACACTTGATTCAATGATCCGGTTATATCGCATACAACCGACTAGTATGTAATGTATCGATTTATCGAATAAATGATTCGATAACTAGGTCATATCGAATATAACCAATCGAAACATATATCACGAGAATGAAATGCGGTATCACATACACGCATTATTCTCGGTCCTGCACATATCTCATATGCGCTCCTATTTCGTTTCGCTTGAGCCAGGAAACCTCTGTGTAGGACTCTAAAGACTCGTCAATACGCCGGTAGCAGATGATGATCATATCAAGCACCCACAAGCCGCAAGCGGTCTGCTAAACGTAACGGCCACCCGGGTATTGAGCGATCAGAAGATCGACGAGCTAGCCCGCTCACACTCCTGCGAATCCGACCAGTAACACTTACCATACAGTCCAGTCTCTTCGTCTGATACGTCGCATATCAAGTCTAGGGGTGGTATACGTCAGACCCCAATAACCCGATAAGTCGTGCCGATGTGAGGCTCATAACGGGTCGAGAAACTACTGGTAACACTAACCAGCAAATCTCTGATCAGCCCTGGCCAGGGACTTCCCTGTTACGGCCAATCGAGCACAGCGCAACATCAACCCCCAATACCGGGAGAGACGAAACCCCTCCTATCGCTCATTGCCTCCATGTGACTCGGGACTATACCCAAAGACCACCGTTTTGCACGCCCTCATGGACGTGGTAAGGTGGAGATCAAAGCACAGTGGGAATCACACAAGACTCTATGACGATCTCGGGTCTACAGACTAACCTGTATAAGTGTCACCTGAGAACTGCCATCTGACGTGAGGTATAATACCATCTGGGAGTTCTCGGCGAGTCCGTCCAGTGTACCCAGTGACCACTGAGCACCCGTACACCATCTCTGATGTCAAACACCAATGGATATGGGATCATCCATCGCCCATCTCATGGGTCGAGAAGCGTATACGCTAGTCTACTCTGGTATATCGATGCCCCGTCTCGATACACCCACGACTAGGGACCTTGAAGGATGTACTTATGGACTACCATGTCCCCACTAGTATGATCTGCATCATAGTCCATGTAGTCAAGTACAAATCCTAAGGGCTTTACCAACATGTAATTATAAGACAGTATAAAGAGACTAGTGTACATGTTAAGATAAATGGCAACCAGATAGCATACTATCATGTCGAGCAAGAAAGTCATCTCTATATATGTCCAAGCATCCAATATAATATACATAATCTGTACAATACTGGCCTCTAGGGCATACATACAACTAACAATCTCCCACTTGCACTAGGGCCAGCTGCTGTAGTATCTCATACCGAGCATCCCGAAGAGTCTCTCAAACTGTATCTGGGGAATGGCCTTCGTGAGTGGATCCGCCGTGTTGTTCTTCGTGTCAACTCTCCTGACCTCGATCTCCCGGCGATCAACTATCTCCCGGATCAGGTGATACCGCCTCAGAATATGCCTGGATCGCTGATGGGACCTGGGTTCCTTGGCCAAAGCCACCGCTCCATTGTTATCACAATACAAAGGTATTGGATGCTCAATGGATGGAACCACTCCAAGTTCAGTAATGAACTTGTTGACCCAGACAGCTTCTTTAGCAGCATCGTTGGCAGCGATGTATTCAGCCTCCATCGTCGAGTCTGCCACGGTTTCCTGCTTGGAACTCTTCCAGCTAACCGCCCCTCCGTAAAGGGTAAAGACAAAGCCCGACTGCGACTTAGAGTCGTCCTTATCACTCTGGAAGCTCAAATCGGTAAAGGACTCCACTTGGAGTTCTTCGTTACCATACACCAAGAACATATCTCTAGTCCTTCGCAAGTACTTGAGAATGCTCTTCACAGCTGTCCAGTGACTCTCTCCAGGATCAGCTTGATACCTGCTCACTACACTTAGTGAGTATGCTACATCGGGTCTGGTACATAGCATCGCATACATGATAGAGCCTACTGCCGAAGCATAGGGTATCCCTTGCATGCGAGCTCTCTCCAAATCAGTCTTGGGAGACATCTCTTTGGAGAGAGTGACTCCAGAGATCGTGGGCATATTCCCACGCTTGGACTCTTCCATACTAAACCTCTTTAGTATGGTGTCAATGTACCTGGATTGGGACAATCCCAAAATCCGTTTGGATCTATCTCTATAGATCCTGATCCCCAATATGCAGGAGGCATCACCAAGATCTTTCATTGAGAATCTTTGTGATAAGAAGAGCTTGACCGATTGCAGCATAGGAATATCATTTCCTATCAAGAGTATGTCGTCCACGTACAATACGAGGAAGACAATCTTACTCTCTGCCACCTTCTTGTAGATACAAGGTTCATCTGGGTTTTTGACGAAATCAAACTCTTTGATAACGACGTCAAAGCAGATGTTCCAACTCCGCGATGCTTGCTTTAATCCATAAATGGATTTAAGCAGCTTGCACACCTTCCCGCTGCTCCCACTGTCTACGAAGCCCTCTGGCTGAGTCATGTACACGCACTCTTCTAAATCACCATTTAGAAAGGCGGTCTTAACATCCATTTGCCAGATTTCGTAGTCATGAAAGGCAGCAATGGAAAGCATGATTCGGATGGATTTAAGCATAGCCACTGGAGAAAAGGTTTCGTCATAGTCCACACCTGGTCTTTGACGAAAACCCTTTGCTACAAGTCTAGCTTTGAAAGTCTCCACTTTCCCATCTACACCAAATTTCTTCTTGAAGATCCATTTGCTCCCAATGGGTTTTACCCCTTCAGGAGCAACTTCCAAAGTCCATACTTTGTTGGTGTACATGGAATCCATCTCGGACCGCATAGCATCCAGCCATTTCACTGAGTCCCCACTCGTGATGGCCTGCTCGAAGCTAGTTGGGTCATCATCCTCCATGATGCAATCCTCACTACCACCATCAATGAGAAAACCTTAGTATCTCTCAGGTTGGCGAGGAACCCTACTAGATCGGCGGAGAGGCTGAGGTTCGTCGGGAGCTACTGAATCCTCTGGTTCCACTAAATTTTCAGTTTGAGTTTGTGTAGCCGGAATTTCTTCCAGTTCTACCTCATCGCCACTAATTTCTTTTGCAAGAAATTCCTTTTCTAAAAAGGTGGCATGTTGAGCAACAAACACCTTTTGTTGTTCACTGTGGTAGAATAGATATCCATACGAATTGTTTGGATATCCTACAAACTTACAAAGAACTGATCGTGCCTCGAGTTTGTCCGGGTTTTGCTTTTTAACATAAGCCGGACAACCCCATATCTTAACTCTTTTAAGAGATGGTCTCTTTCCATTCCATATCTCATATGGAGTGGTAGGCACAGATTTAGTTGGAACTCTATTCAATAGGTATATGGCTGTCTCCAGCGCATATCCCCAGAAGGAAATAGGTAACTCAGCTGTGCTCATCATAGAGCGCACCATATCTAATAGGGTGCGGTTCCTCCGTTCAGATACACCGTTGTGCTGTGGTGTATATGGAGGAGTCAGCTGAGAGAGAATCCCATTCTCTTTTAGGAAGTCCAGGAATTCATTGCTTAAGTATTCTCCTCCTCGATCAGATCGTAGGATTTTAATACTTTTTCCGGTTTGGTTCTCAACTTCTTGCTTATATTCCCTAAATTTCTCAAAAGCTTCTGATTTGTGTTTCATCAGGAACACATACCCGAACCTAGAGAGATCGTCAGTGAATGTAATGAAGTATGAAGAACCATCCCTGGCATGTGTAGACATGGGACCGCATACATCACTATGCATCAGTCCTAAGAGTTCGGTAACTCTTTCTCCGTGTCCCGTAAACGGAGTCTTGGTCATCTTGCCTTTGAGACATGACTGGCAAGTGTCATAGGATGAAAATTCAAACGGATTTAAATATCCATCCTTATGCAACTTAGCTAGTCGTGTCGCATTGATGTGACCCAGTCTACAATGCCACAAGAAGGATTCGTTGAGTTCAGAACTCTTCCTCTTGTGTGTGTTTGTTATGCTCAGAACTGTTGATTGGTTTAGAACATAAATGCCATTGCACAACGTGCCTGATCCAACCAACTTTTGGTTATGGAAAATGTTCATAACATTGTCCTGTAATACAAAATTATATCCCTCTTTACTTAATAAAGAAACCGATATAATGTTGCATATCAGGTTCGGCATGTAATAGCATTCGTTCAGAACCAATGTATTACCAGTTGGTAATACAAGGTGATATTCCCCGACAGTCTTAGCTGCAACAATTGCACCATTTCCAACTCTAATGTCTTTATCACCTTCTCCAAGTTCTCTACCTTTCCTAAGCCCATGTAACTGATTACATATATGGGATCCTGACCCGGTATCCAATACCCAGGACGTAGAGCAAATGGAGAAACAGTTCTCAGTAACGAACACACCCGAAGAAAATGCATCATCATGTACTTTCTTCATTCGGGTGGCATGGGAATCCTGGTATTCCCCTATATCCTGTTCATTCCTATAACTCTTATAAGAATGAACGGAACCAACGTTCCCCAGCACAGTATAACATGCGGGTTCGGTCAATACATCCATATTATTATCTTTATTAAGGCATGAAATGGTCGCTACCTGGAGAGAGAGAGAAGAAAACACTTTAGCGTATGCTCGTGCAAGATCAGATTGGTTATTATCTTATCTAATCAGGATGGCTCCCACTGCTTTTTATCAAATCTTTCTCCAAACCCTAAAAGGAAAGACTGGCCGGGATTAATTACACACTACAAGTTCGCCAATCTTTCAGCCAGGCCAGTGTCGGTACTTTGAGGGAGGTCCCCCGTGCTTTCGCACGAACCTAATTACTGTAAACCTCGTTTTCCCAGAGGCGTAACCTCGTTAACACCTTTCTAGACACCTACTTGATCGGCTAATTGTAATGTGTAAAACTCTCCCAGGAGTAACTCTTACTCGCAGTGGGTATCGGGATCCAACTATCTCATAGAAGGTATGCAATCTCATTGCAAATTGCAACACTTGAAATTCCCGATAATATTTTGCCCCTAGCAACTTATGACCTTGGCTAAGGTCAACAAATCATAAGTGCTAGTCAAGTTCAACCCGTCATTTCCTGATTGAATTAAACCCACCCGTACGACCCTTGGCTAAGGTCAACAAAGTCGCACGACTACCCTAACTCAATCACATCTCATGTTTTAGCAGATAAATACTAATTAGCTATCGTACACCACGCCTTGGCTAAGGTCAACAAACGCAGCACGAATACTAACTAGTCTTTATCTGAAATGACGGAGGGCTACGCAGGTTTTTCTGAAAACCATGAGCGTAATGAACTTGATATCGTTGTAGAATCAAAATGAAGTTTTGAAATGGAGTGATTTTGAGGCTTTTCTAGTTTTGCTAAAGGAGTCACTCCCGGCGAAGGGATCTCGGTCCTTTCCTCGTCGAATGAGGTGCGGGATATATCATATATATCACTGTGCAAAGCAAAAACCCAAAAGCAGTCAAAAGCATACCGAGTGTGTAGCATCTGCCAGTTATTGCTAAAGGAGTCACTCCCGGTGAAGGGATCTCGGTCCTTTCCTCATCGAATAAGGTGCAGGGTATATCATATATACCGCTATGCAAAGCAAGAACTGTAGCTACCTGTTTTATTTTAAAATCTGATTCTACAACATCTTAGGTTTCTTATCTTTCATTAATCACATTAATGAAGTCCCATCATTTAAATACCTAAACATCACAGATAGATATGACGTACACTTATGCCATCCGCATTCGCCTCGATGTCCCCTCGTGCACCGTTAGGTTAGGTAACTAACGACAGAGCAGGGCAGGGCTAGCGCGGGTGAAAAACATAAGTAACGTCTATATAATATATCATATATACTATATACTATATCCATCACAGAATCACATCACAGATATCGCAGCAGAATAAACATATGAAATATTGGATATACTAGGACGTCCGTGTTTTCAATACGAGCCAGTATAAAACACGGATTCCACGGTCGTGATGAATAGCCAATCCCACACCCCTAGACCCCTACGAGAGCGGCAAGCAACCCTGCCAATTCTAGGGTTAGGAGACCCGGACTCGACTCCTCGAGTTGGTCTCCCACCGGACCCCAGAACCCGGTTACTTGTGCTCCCCTCCTTGGGTCTATCCTAGTGCAGAAAAAAAATAATATACAAACGGTGACTACTTCCGCTACCTGGAAGTGCCCCAAATAAAAGAATATTACATACAAGTTTTTACATGAATGAAAATGAAAAACACTCATCTCACATAAAAACCCCCGGCTATTCGAACACGACGATCCAATATAACATATCCAGCAACACATAACATCACATGTCATCAACGTAAGTAAGTATGCATACCCCAATTGTCGTTGACGTATAGCAACGAAACCGGCGATATGAACATATTACACTTACGGTCACAGAAAAGAAAGTGTAAAACTACAACAATTGGAATCCACAATCTCTTTAGACATCGCATGCCTAACGGTTATAAACCCCGCATTTTAGTCCCATCATCGAAAACTCTTTTCGATATCTTGTGAAACTAAAGTGCTAGATCTATAACATTCATCCAGTTATCTCATAACTGTTTGTGAATTCCAATTATTGTATCCAATTCCGGATAAATAGAATATATTAAACTTTCCGATCGAACATTCGAACACCCAAGTTTTCCCGACACCGATCAACACATGAAATAGGTTCAAAGATATTCACTTCATGCCTCAGTACCAACGGTCCAGCCGTAGAAGGGTCAAGCCAACGCCTCACATGTGGCACGCCGTACTGCCCCAAACCCGAAGGTTCAAAGGGCAGTTCAAGACGGTCACATAATCGAGTTAAGGTTTGTGTCTTCTAGAGGGACCATCGCGTTACTTGCACTACTTCGAACGTCTTTTAACCACAGAAAAATCCAACACTTGGAATTTTTTCGGCAGGGGAAAAGTTGGGTATTTGTATCCGGTCGAACTCTTTAACATATTCTACAGTTATCTGGAAAAACACTTAGACAAAGTTTGATATTCCGATCGAATTCATCGATTCCCAATATAACTCCAGAGCACTCAACCCTTAAATAAATTTAAAAATACCCAGAAAACTCAGTGGAATTTATCAGGTATTACTGTGCATTTAAATAGTGCTGACGTCACTATATGGCCGCGGAACCGCGGCAGAAGCCATGCTTCTGCCGCGCTTCCGCTGCTAAAGGAACTGTTCATTAAAAAATAAATGCACCGTAATTCTTATAATTCTTTACTGAATTTTTTAGACATTTTTAATATTAAAAAATCCCAGATTTATGAAAATGTCCAGAGAGCTCTAAAGTATTTGGGTTTCGGGTTCGTTCGGACTTCGAACTCCGTCTAGACTTCGCCTAAGGCTCTAGCTAGGCTCTGATACCACTGTAGGGTTCCTAGGCACTCTAGTAAGGTCTCACAAGGCATCGAACATGCCAATTTAAAATTTTTGGTGCCGAGAAACCCTAGACTACGGATCGTTGCTAGAATTTTAGGCGAAAAGAAAAGCTAGTTAACACTTAACTACTAGGATACGGAAATTACAACCTTTGTAGATCCGGATATCCACCTCCACGGCTCCGCAACGAAGTCTTCTCGCTGTCCATCTTGAAGCTTGGACTCTCGTGACGGCTTCATCGGAGAAACGTGCGGAATAGGTCGTCGGCTTTGTGTCAAAGACGATCTACGTCGAGGTTGCACAAACTCAAGCTCCGACTTCACTAACTTGTGAAACTTGTGAAGTAAACACCCAAAACAACTTGGCAAGAGATAGAGGGTGAAGAAATAGGAGGTGGGTTCACTTTAGAATTGGATTTATCTCACTTTAACTCAAGTTGCCATTTTTGTAGCAAGCTTGAAGAAGAAGAAGAAGATGAGCTCAAGAAAAGAATATGATAAGTCTTGTGATAAAATAAATTTTAAATCAAATACTTATCATAACTTGAACTAGGGTTAAGTGTAGAGAATTAACCATGGTCACTTGGATGGGTTAGGGTTAAGCATGAAGATAAGGATGGTTAGCAAAGTCAAAGCTTCATGAAGCTTCAACTTAAAACAAAAAGAGCCACCATTCTCATCATAATCCATTTCAAATAAATAAATAAACAAATAAATAAATAAATGAATATACAAAACCCTAATTATCATATTAACCATGGATTAATTCTATACACTTAACGAAATGATCAAGTATCATCAAACATGATACAAAAAAGTGCACGAAAGCATATCACATATACAATGTGCATCAAGTGAGAAAAATCCGTTTAAAGTGAACCAATACTAGTTAATGCAAAGTAATATATCAAATATATAATTATACATTAAATCATTAAATCAACACTTGATTCAATGATCCGGTTATATCGCATACAACCGACTAGTATGTAATGTATCGATTTATCGAATCAATGATTCGATAACTAGGTCATATCGAATATAACCAATCGAAACATATATCGCGAGAATGAAATGCAGTATCACATACACGCATTATTCTCGGTCCTGCACATATCTCATATGCGCTCCTATTTCGTTTCGCTTGAGCCAGGAAACCTCTGTGTAGGACTCTAAAGACTCGTCAATACGCCGGTAGCAGATGATGATCATATCAAGCACCCACAAGCCGCAAGCGGTCTGCTAAACGTAACGGCCACCCGGGTATTGAGCGATCAGAAGATCGACGAGCTAGCCCGCTCACACTCCTGCGAATCCGACCAGTAACACTTACCATACAGTCCAGTCTCTTCGTCTGATACGTCGCATATCAAGTCTAGGGGTGGTATACGTCAGACCCCAATAACCCGATAAGTCGTGCCGATGTGAGGCTCGTAACGGGTCGAGAAACTACTGGTAACACTTACCAGCAAATCTCTGATCAGCCCTGGCCAGGGACTTCCCTGTTACGGCCAATCGAGCACTGCGCAACATCAACCCCCAATACCGGGAGAGACGAAACCCCTCCTATCGCTCATTGCCTCCATGTGACTCGGGACTGTGCCCAAAGACCACCGTTTTGCACGCCCTCATGGACGTGGTAAGGTGGAGATCAAAGCACAGTGGGAATCACACAAGACTCTATGACGATCTCGGGTCTACAGACTAACCTGTACAAGTGTCACCTGAGAACTGCCATCTGACGTGAGGTATAATACCATCTGGGAGTTCTCGGCGAGTCCGTCCAGTGTACCCAGTGACCACTGAGCACCCGTACACCATCTCTGATGTCAAACACCAATGGATATGGGATCATCCATCGCCCATCTCATGGGTCGAGAAGCGTATACGCTAGTCTACTCTGGTATATCGATGCCCCGTCTCGATACACCCACGACTAGGGACCTTGAAGGATGTACTTATGGACTACCATGTCCCCACTAGTATGATCTGCATCATAGTCCATGTAGTCAAGTACAAATCCTAAGGGCTTTACCAACATGTAACTATAAGACAGTATAAAGAGACTAGTGTACATGTTAAGATAAATGGCAACCAGATAGCATACTATCATGTCGAGCAAGAAAGTCATCTCTATATATGTCCAAGCATCCAATATAATATACATAATCTGTACAATACTGGCCTCTACGGCATACATACAACTAACAGATGACCCAACTAGCTTCGAGCAGGCCATCACGAGTAGGGACTCAGTGAAATGGCTGGATGCAATGCGGTCCGAAATGGAATCCATGTACACCAACAAAGTATGGACTTTGGAAGTTGCTCCTGAAGGGGTGAAGGGGTAAAACCCATTGGGAGAAAATGGATCTTCAAGAAAAAACTTGGTGTAGATGGGAAAGTGGAGACTTTCAAAGCTAGACTTGTAGCAAAGGGTTTTTGTCAAAGACCAAATGTGGACTATGACGAAACTTTTTCTCCAGTGGCTATGCTTAAATCCATCCGGATCATGCTTGCCATCGCTGCATACCATGATTACGAAATCTGGCAAATGGATGTTAAGACCGCCTTTCTAAATGGTGATTTAGAAGAGTGCGTGTACATGACTCAGCCAGAGGGCTTCGTAGACAGTGGGAGCAGCGGGAAGGTGTGCAAGCTGCTTAAATCCATTTATGGATTAAAGCAAGCATCGCGGAGTTGGAACATCTGCTTTGACGTCGTTATCAAAGAGTTTGATTTCGTCAAAAATCCAGATGAACCTTGTATTTACAAGAAGGTGGCAGAGAGTAAGGTTGTCTTCCTCGTATTGTACGTGGACGATATACTCTTGATAGGAAATGATATTCCTATGCTGCAATCGGTCAAGCTCTTCTTATTACAAAGATTCTCGATGAAAGATCTTGGTGATGCCTCCTGCATATTGGGGATTAGGATCTATAGAGATAGATCCAAACGATTTTGGGATTGTCCCAATCCAGGTACATTGACACCATACTAAAGAGGTTTAGTATGGAAGAATCCAAGCGTGGGAACTTGCCCACGATCTCTGGAGTCACTCTCTCCAAAGAGATGTCTCCCAAGACTGATTTGGAGAGAGCTCGCATGCAAGGGATACCCTATGCTTCGGCTGTAGGCTCTATCATGTATGCGATGCTATGTATCAGACCCGATGTAGCATACTCACTAAGTGTAGTGAGCAGGTATCAAGCTGATCCTGGAGAGAGTCACTGGACAGCTGTGAAGAGCATTCTCAAGTACTTACGAAGGACTAAAGAGATGCTCTTGGTGTATGGAAACGGAGAACTCCAAGTGGAGTCCTTTACCGATTCGAGCTTCCAGAGTGATAAGGACGACTTTAAGTCGCAGTCGGGCTTTGTTTTCACCCTTTACGGAGGGGCGGTTAGCTGGAAGAGTTCCAAGCAGGAAACCGTGGCAGACTCGACGATGGAGGCTGAATACATCGCTGCCAACGATGCCGCTAAAGAGGCTGTCTGGATCAAGAAGTCCATTACTGAACTTGGTGTGGTTTCATCCATTGAGCATCCAATACCTTTGTATTGCGATAACAATGGAGCGATGGCTTTGGCCAAGGAACCTAGGTCCCATCAGCGATCCAGGCATATTCTGAGGCGATATCACCTGATCCGGGAAATAGTTGATCGCCGGGAGATCGAGGTCAGGAGGGTTGACACGAAGAACAACACGGCGGATCCACTCACGAAGGCCATTCCCCAGATACAGTTTGAGAGACTCTTCGGGATGCTCGGTATGCGATACTACAGCAGCTGGCCCTAGTGCAAGTGGGAGATTGTTAGTTGTATGTATGCCCTAGAGGCCAGTATTGTACAGATTATGTATATTATATTGGATGCTTGGACATATATAGAGATGACTTTCTTGCTCGACATGATAGTATGCTATCTGGTTGCCATTTATCTTAACATGTACACTAGTCTCTTTATACTGTCTTATAGTTACATGTTGGTAAAGCCCTTAGGATTTGTACTTGACTACATGGACTATGATGCAGATCATACTAGTGGGGACATGGTAGTCCATAAGTACATCCTTCAAGGTCCCTAGTCGTGGATGTATCGAGACGGGGCATCGATATACCAGAGTAGACTAGCGTATACGCTTCTCGACCCATGAGATGGGCGATGGATGATCCCATATCCATTGGTGTTTGACATCAGAGATGGTATACGGGTGCTCAGTGGAGACTGGGTACACTGGACGGACTCGCCGAGAACTCCCAGATGGTATTATACCTCACGTCAGATGGCAGTTCTCAGGTGACACTTGTACAGGTTAGTCTGTAGACCCGAGATCGTCATAGAGTCTTGTGTGATTCCCACTGTGCTTTGATCTCCACCTTACCACGTCCATGAGGGCATGCAAAACGGTGGTCTTTGGGTACAGTCCCGAGTCACATGGAGGCAATGAGCGATAGGAGGGGTTTCGTCTCTCCCGGTATTGGGAGTTGATGTTGCGCTGTGCTCGATTGGCCGTAACAGGGAAGTCCCTAGCCAGGGCTGATCAGAGATTTGCTGGTAAGTGTTACCAGTAGTTTCTCGACCCGTTATGAGCCTCACATCGGCACGACTTATCGGTTATTGGGGTCTGACGTTTACCACCCCTAGACTTGATATGCGACATATCAGACGAACAGGACGGACTGTACAGTAAGTGTTACTGGTTGGATTCACAGGAGTGTGAGCGGACTAGCTCGTCGATCTTCTGATCGCTCAATACCCGGATGGCCGTTACGTTTAGCAGAACGCTTGCGGCTTGTGGGTGCTTGATATGATCATCATCTGCTACCGGCGTATTGACGAGTCTTTAGAGTCCTACACAGAGGTTTCCTGGCTCAAGCAAAACGAAATAGGAGAGCATATGAGATATGTGCGGGACCGAGAATAATACATGTATGTGATACCGTATTTCATTCTCGCGATGAATGTTTCGATTGGTTGTATGCGATATAACCTAGTTATCGAATCATTGATTCGATAAATCGATACATTGTATACTAGTCGGTTATGTGCGACATGACCGGATCATTGAATCAAGTGTTGATTTAATGATTCAATGTATAATTGTATATTTGATATATTAATTTGCATTAACTAGTATTGGTTCATTTTAAAAGGATTTTCTCACTTGAAGTGCACATTGTATATATGATATGCTTTTGTGTGCACTTGATTGTATCATGTTTGATGATACATACTTACTTGGGTTTGTGCAAAGAATTAAACCATGGTTATGATAATGGTTAGGGTTTTGTTTTATTCATCTATTTATTTATCCATTCTTTATTTATTTAAATATATAAAAGAAAAGAAAATGGTTTCTTTTTATCATGAAGCTTGTTGAAGCTTCATGAAGCTTTGACTAAAGAGACCATTTGTCTTCATGCTTAACCCTAACCATTCCCATTTACCATGGTCTATTCTCTACACTTAACCTTAGTTAGCTTAAGATAAGTAGTGATTTATTTTTCATTTTAATTCAACACTTATCATATTCTTTCTTCTTCTTGATCTTCTTCTTCAAGAAAGAAAGCTTGATACCATCATTGGCAACTTGAGTTCTAAAGTGAGAAATCCAATTCTAAAGTGAACCCACCTCCTATTTCTTCACCCTCTACCTCTTGCCAAGTTGTTTTGGGTGTTTTCTTCACAAGTTTCATAAATTTGTGAAGTCGGAGCTTGAACTTGTGATGCCTCAACGTAGATCATCTTTGGCACGAAGCCGACGACCTAGTCCGCCCGTTTCTCCGATCAAGCCGACGATTGAGTCCGGGATTCGAGATGGACAGCGAGAGGACGCCTACGTGGAGCCAAGGAAGTGGATATCCGGATCTACAAAGGTTGTAGCTTCTTATCTTTAGTTAAGTTGTTAACTAGATTCGTATTTCGCCTAAATTTCTAGTCAACGATCTAGTCTAGGGTTTCTCGGCACCGTAAAATTTGAAATTGGCATGGTTGATTCCTTGTGAGACCTCTTGAGAGTGCCTAGAAACCCTACAGTGGTATCAGAGCCTAGCTAGAGCCTTAGGCGAAGTCTAGACGTCGTTTGAAACCCGAACGCACCCGAAACCCTAAAACCCAAGTGCTCTCTGGACTTTTTCTAAAATCTGGGATTTTTCCATATTAAAAATGCTTAAAAAATTCAGCAGGGAATTACAAGAATTACGGTGCAAAATTGAACTCATGAACAGTACAAACGGCGGCGGAACCGCGGCAGAAGCCTTAATTCCGCGGCGGTTCCGCGGCCAGATGATGACGTCATCCTCCCCTTTTTACACAGTAATTCCTATTTCTGGATGCTGAGTTTTCTGGGAATTTTTAATTTGACTCAAGAGTTGAGTATTCTGGGGTTGCTTTGGGAATCATAGATTCGATCGGATTATCAAACTTGGTCTATGTGTTTTTTCCGGATAATTTTAGAATATGTTAAAAGGTTCGACCGGATGTAAATACCCAATCTTTCCCCTGCCCGAAAATTTCCAATTGTTGGACTTTTCCGTAGTTTAATGATATTCTGAGTAGTGCAAGTAACGCGATGGTCCCTCTAGAAGACAACAAACCTTAACTCGATTATGTGACCGTCTTGAACTGCCCTTTGAACCTTCGGGTTTGGGGCAGTATGGCGTGCCACATGTGAGGCGTTGGCTTGACCCTTCTACGGCTGGACCGTTGGTACTGAGGCATGAAGTGGATGTCTTTGAACCTATTTCATGTGTTGGACGGTTTCGGGAAAACTTGGGTGTTCGAATGTTCGATCGGAAAGTTTAATATTTTCTATTTATCCGGAATGGGATACAATAATTGGAATTCACAAACAGTTATGAAATAACTGAATGAATGATATAAATCTAGCGGTTTAGTTTCATTTGATATTGAAAAGAGTTTTCGATAATGAGACTAAAATGCGGGGTTTATAACTGTTAGGCATGTGATGTCTAAGTATTTCATTTTGATTAGGCATGCGATGTCTAAAGAGGTTGCGGATTCCAATTGTTGTAGTTTTACACTTTCTTTTCTGTGAACGTAAGTGTAATATGTGATATCGCCGGTTTCGTTGCTATATGTCAACGACAATTGGGATGCGCATATTTACTTACGTTGATGTTATGTGTTGCTGGATATGTTATATTGGATTGTCGTGTTTGAATATGAAAGGTTCCTAGGCACCCTATAGTGGTCTCACAAGGCATCGAACATGCCAATTTAAAATTTTTGGTGCCGAGAAACCCTAGACTACGGATCTTAAACTAGATGTTTAGGCGAAACGGAAAACTAGTTAACTATTTAACTAAAGTTGAGATGCTACAACCTTTGTAGATCCGGATTTCCGCCTCCTTAGCTCCACGTGGTCATGTCCTCGCTTTCCATCATGAATCCTCGGCTCGATCATCGGCTTCATCGGGAAAACAAGCGGAATAGGTCGTCGGCTTTGTGTCAAAGACGATCTACGTCGAGGTTGCACAAACTCAAGCTCCGACTTCACAAACTTGTGAAACTTGTGAAGTAAACACCCAAAACAACTTGGCAAGAGGTAGAGGGTGAAGAAATAGGAGGTGGGTTCACTTTAGAATTGGATTTATCTCACTAGATCTCAAGTTGCCATTGTTGTAGCAAGCTTAAAGAAGAAGAAGAAAATGAGCTAGTTATGATAAGTTATGATAAAAAGAAAATAGAAAATCAAATACTTATCATAACTAAACTAGGGTTAAGTGTAGAGAATAAACCATGGTCACTTTAGAGGGTTAGGGTTAAGCATGAAGATAAGGATGGTTACAAAAGTCAAAGCTTCAACTTAAAACAAAAAGAGCCACCATTCTCATCATAATCCATTTCAAATAAATAAATAAACAAATAAATAAATAAATAAATATGCAAAACCCTAATTATCAAATTAACCATGGATTAATTCTATACACTTAACTTAATGATCAAGTATCATCAAACATGATACAAAAAAGTGCACGAAAGCATATCACATATACAATGTGCATCAAGTGAGAAAAATCCGTTTAAAGTGAACCAATACTAGTTAATGCAAAGTAATATATCAAATATATAATTATACATTAAATCATTAAATCAACACTTGATTCAATGATCCGGTCATGTCGCACATAACCGACTAGTATTCAATGCATCGATTTATCGAATCAATGATTCGATAACTAGGTCATATCGAATATAACCATTCGAAACATATATCGCGAGAATGAAATGCGGTATCACATACACGCATTATTCTCGGTCCTGCACATATCTCATATGCGCTCCTATTTCGTTTCGCTTGAGCCAGGAAACCTCTGTGTAGGACTCTAAAGACTCGTCAATACGCCGGTAGCAGATGATGATCATATCAAGCACCCACAAGCCGCAAGCGGTCTGCTAAACGTAACGGCCACCCGGGTATTGAGCGATCAGAAGATCGACGAGCTAGCCCGCTCACACTCCTGCGAATCCGACCAGTAACACTTAACTATACAGTCCGGTCTCTTCGTCTGATATGTCGCATATCAAGTCTAGGGGTGGTAAACGTCAGACCCCAATAACCCGATAAGTCGTGCTGATGTGAGGCTCGTAACGGGTCGAGAAACTACTGGTAACACTTACCAGCAAATCTCTGATCAGCCCTGGCCAGGGACTTCCCTGTTACGGCCAATCGAGCACTGCGCAACATCAACCCCCAATACCGGGAGAGACGAAACCCCTCCTATCGCTCATTGCCTCCATGTGACTCGGGACTGTGCCCAAAGACCACAGTTTTGCACGCCCTCATGGACGTGATAAGGTGGAGATCAAAGCACAGTGGGAATCACACAAGACTCTATGACGATCTCGAGTCTACAGACTAACCTGTACAAGTGTCAACTGAGAACTGCCATCTGACGTGAGGTATAATACCATCTGGGAGTTCTCGGCGAGTCCGTCCAGTGTACCCAGTCTCCACTGAGCACCCGTATACCATCTCTGATGTCAAACACCAATGGATATGGGATCATCCATCGCCCATCACATGGGTCGAGAAGCGTATACGCTAGTCTACTCTGGTATATCGATGCCCCGTCTCGATACACCCACGACTAGGGACCTTGAAAGATGTACTTATGGACTACCATGTCCCCACTAGTATGATCTGCATCATAGTCCAGGTAGTCAAGTACAAATCCTAAGGGCTTTACCAACATGTAACTATAAGACAGTATAAAGAGACTAGTGTACATGTTAAGATAAAGAGTAACCAGATAGCATACTATCATGTCGAGCAAGAAAGTCATCTCTATATATGTCCAAGCATCCAATATAATATACATAATCTGTACAATACTGGCCTCTAGGGCATACATACAACTAACAATCTCCCACTTGCACTAGGGCCAGCTGCTGTAGTATCTCATACCGAGCATCCCGAAGAGTCTCTCAAACTGTATCTGGGGAATGGCCTTCGTGAGTGGATCCGCCGTGTTGTTCTTCGTGTCAACTCTCCTGGCCTCGATCTCCCGGCGATCAACTATCTCCCGGATCAGGTGATACCGCCTCAGAATATGCCTGGATCGCTGATGGGACCTGGGTTCCTTGGCCAAAGCCACCGCTCCATTGTTATCGCAATACAAAGGTATTGGATGCTCAATGGATGGAACCACTCCAAGTTCAGTAATGAACTTCTTGATCCAGACAGCCTCTTTGGCAGCATCGTTAGCAGCGATGTATTCAGCCTCCATCGTCGAGTCTGCCACGGTTTCCTGCTTGGAACTCTTCTAGCTAACCGCCCCTCCGTAAAGGGTAAAGACAAAGCCCGACTGCGACTTAGAGTCGTCCTTATCACTCTGGAAGCTGGAATCGGTAAAGGACTCTACTTGGAGTTCTCCGTTACCATACACCAAGAACATATCTCTAGTCCTTCGCAAGTACTTGAGAATGCTCTTCACAGCTGTCCAGTGACTCTCTCCAGGATCAGCTTGATACCTACTCACTACACTTAGTGAGTATGCTACATCGGGTCTGGTACATAGCATCGCATACATGATAGAGCCTACTGCCGAAGCATAGGGTATCCCTTGCATGCGAGCTCTCTCCAAATCAGTCTTGGGAGACATCTCTTTGGAGAGAGTGACTCCAGAGATCGTGGGCAAGTTCCCACGCTTGGACTCTTCCATACTAAACCTCTTTAGTATGGTATCAATGTACCTGGATTGGGACAATCCCAAAATCCGTTTGGATCTATCTCTATAGATCCTAATTCCCAATATGCAGGAGGCATCACCAAGATCTTTCATTGAGAATCTTTGTGATAAGAAGAGCTTGACCGATTGCAGCATAGGAATATCATTTCCTATCAAGAGTATATCGTCCATGTACAATACGAGGAAGACAACCTTACTCTCTGCCACCTTCTTGTAGATACAAGGTTCATCTGGATTTTTGACAAAATCAAACTCTTTGATAACGACGTCAAAGCAGATGTTCCAACTCCGCGATGCTTGCTTTAATCCATAAATGGATTTAAGCAGCTTGCACACCTTCCCGCTGCTCCCACTGTCTACGAAGCCCTCTGGCTGAGTCATGTACACGCACTCTTCTAAATCACCATTTAGAAAGGCGGTCTTAACATCCATTTGCCAGATTTCGTAGTCATGAAAGGCAGCAATGGCAAGCATGATTCGGATGGATTTAAGCATAGCCACTGGAGAAAAGGTTTCGTCATTGTCCACACCTGGTCTTTGACGAAAACCCTTTGCTACAAGTCTAGCTTTGAAAGTCTCCACTTTCCCATCTACACCAAGTTTCTTCTTAAAGATCCACTTGCTCCCAATGGGTTTTACCCCTTCAGGAGCAACTTCCAAAGTCCATACTTTGTTGGTGTACATGGAATCCATCTCGGACCGCATAGCATCCAGCCATTTCACTGAGTCCCCACTCGTGATGGCCTGCTCGAAGCTAGTTGGGTCATCATCCTCCATGATGCAATCCTCGCTTCCACCATCAATGAGAAAACCGTAGTATCTCTCAGGTGGACGAGAAACCCTACCAGATCGGCGGAGAGGCTGAGGTTCGTCGGAAGCTACTGAATGCTCCGGTTCCACTAAATCTTCTGTTGTGTTTTGTTCAGCTGGAACCTCTTCCAGTTCTACCTCAGAGCCACTAATTTCTTTTGCAAGAAATTCCTTTTCTAAAAAGGTGGCATGTTGAGCAACAAATACTCTTTGTTCCTCACTGT
This sequence comes from Agapanthus africanus, assembly GCA_030015575.1. NCBI lineage: Eukaryota > Viridiplantae > Streptophyta > Magnoliopsida > Asparagales > Amaryllidaceae > Agapanthus > Agapanthus africanus. Next base: position 321,991,836 of record CM057345.1, on the reverse strand, counting down.
GGTAGAAGATATACCCTCGCGAATGTTTGGGATATCCAACAAACTTACACAAAACAGATCTTGCCTCGAGTTTGTCCGGTTTTTGTCTTTTGACATAGGCCGGGCAACCCCATATCTTTATAAAATTAAGATATGGTCTCTTCCCTTCCCATATCTCATATGGTGTGGTAGGCACAGATTTGGTGGGAACCCTGTTCAGTAGGTATGCTGCTGTTTCCAGTGCATATCCCTAGAAGGAAATAGGCAACTCAGCTACACTCATCATAGAGCGCACCATATCTAATAGGGTGCGGTTTCTCCGCTCTGATACACCGTTGTGCTGTGGTGTATATGGAGGAGTTAGCTGAGAGAGAATCCCATTCTCTTTTAGGAAGTCCAGGAATTCAATGCTCAAGTATTCTCCTCCTCGATCAGATCGTAGGATTTTAATACTTTTTCCGGTTTGGTTCTCAACTTCTTGTTTATATTCCCTAAATTTCTCAAAAGCTTCTGATTTGTGTTTCATCAGGAACACATACCCGAACCTAGAGAGATCGTCAGTGAATGTAATGAAGTATGAAGAACCATCCCTGGCATGTGTAGACATGGGACCGCATACATCACTATGTATTAGTCCTAAGAGTTCGGTAACTCTTTCTCCGTGTCCCGTAAACGGAGTCTTGGTCATCTTGCCTTTGAGACATGACTGGCAAGTGTCATAGGATGAAAATTCAAACGGATTTAAATATCCATCCTTATGCAACTTAGCTAGTCGTGTCGCATTGATGTGACCCAGTCTACAATGCCACAAGAAGGATTCGTTGAGTTCAGAACTCTTCCTCTTGTGTGTGTTTGTTATGCTCAAAACTGTTGATTGATTTAGAACATAAATGCCATTGCACAACGTGCCTGATCCAACCAACTTTTGGTCACGGAAAATGTTCATAACATTGTCCTGCAATACAAAATTATATCCCTCTTTACTCAATAAAGAAACCGATATAATGTTGCATATCAGGTTCGGCATGTAATAGCATTCATTCAGAACCAATGTATCACCAGTTGGTAATACAAGGTGATATTCCCCGGCAGTCTTAGCTGCAACAATTGCACCATTTCCAACTCTAATGTCTTTATCACCTTCCCCAAGTTCTCTACCTTTCCTTAGCCCATGTAACTGATTACATATATGGGATCCTGACCCGGTATCTAATACCCAGGACGTAGAGCATATAGAGAAATAGTTCTCAGTAACGAACACACCCGAAGAAAATGCATCAACATGTACTTTCTTCATCCGGGTGGCATGGGAATCCTGGCATTCCCCTATATCCTGTTCATTCCTATAACTCTTATAAGAAAGAACGGAACCAACGTTCCCCAGCACAGTATAACATGCGGGTTCGGTCAATACATTCATATTATTATCTTTATTAAGGCATGAAATGGTCGCTACCTGGAGAGAGAGAGAAGAAAACACTTTAGCGTATGCTCGTGCAAGATCAGATTGGTTATTATCTTATCTAATCAGGATGGCTCCCACTGCTTTTTATCAAATCTTCCTCCAAACCTTAAAAGGAAAAACTAGCCGGGATTAATTACACACTACAAGTTCGCCAATCTTTCAGCCAGGCCAGTGTCGGTACTTTGAGGGAGGTCCCCCGTGCTTTCGCACGAACCTAATTAATGTAAACCTCGTTTTCCCAGAGGCGTAACCTCGTTAACACCTTTCTAGACACCTACTTGATCGGCTAATTGCACTGTGTAAAACTCTCCCAGGAGTAACTCTTACTCGCAGTGGGTATCGGGATCCAACTATCTCATAGAAGGTATGCAATCTCATTGCAAATTTCAACACTTGAAATTCCCGATAATATTTTGCCCCAAGCATCCTATGACCTTGACGGAGGTCAACAAACCACAGGGTGCAAGTCAAGTTCAACCCGTCATTTCTTGATTGAATCAAACCCACCCGCACGACCCTTGACGGAGGTCAACAAGGTCGTACGACTACCCTAATCCAATCTGCATCATATGCATAAGCAGACAAATACTAGTTAGCTACCGCACACTACGCCTTGACGGAGGTCAACAAACGTAGCACGAATACTAAGTAGGATTTATCTGAAATGACGGAGGGCTACGCAGGTTTTCATAAAACCATGAGCGTAATGAACTTGATATCGTTGTAGAATCAAATGCAGTTTTAAAATGGAGTGATTTTGAGGCTTTTCCAGTTTTGCTAAAGGAGTCACTCCCGGTGAAGGGATCTCGGTCCTTTCCTCGTCGAATGAGGTGCGGGATATATCATATATATCACTGTGCAAAGCAAAAACTCTTAAAAGCAATCAAAAGCAAACCGAGTGTGTAGCATCTGCCAGTTACTGCTAAAGGAGTCACTCCCGGTGAAGGGATCTCGGTCCTTTCCTCATCGAATAAGGTGCAGGGTATATCATATATACCGCTGTGCAAAGCAAGAACTGTAGCTACCTGTTTTATTTAAAATTTGATTCTACAACATCTTAGGTTTCTTTTCTTTCATTAATCACATTAATGAAGTCCCATTATTTAAATACCTAAACATCACAGATAGATATGACGTACACTTATGCCATCCGCATTCGCCTCGATGTCCCCTCGTGCACCGTTAGGTTAGGTAACTAACGACAGAGCAGGGCAGGGCTAGTGCGAGTGCAAAACATAAGTAACGTCTATATAATATATCATATATACTATATACTATATCCATCACAGAGTCACAACACAGATATCGCAGCAGAATAAACATATGAAATATTGGATATACTAGGACGTCCGTGTTTTCAATACGAGCCAGTATAAAACACGGATTCCACGGTCGTGATGAATAGCCAATCCCACACCCCTAGACCCCTACGAGAGCGGCAAGCAACCCTGCCAATTCTAGGGTTAGGAGACCCGGACTCGACTCCTCGAGTTGGTCTCCCACTGGACCCCAGAACCCGGTTACTTGTGCTCCCCTCCTTGGCTCTATCCTAATGCGGAAATGTAAATAATATACAAAAGGTGACATCTTCCGCTACCTGGAAGTGCCCCAAATAAAAGAATATTACATACAAGTTTTTACATGAATGAAAATGAAAAACACTCATCTCACATAAAACCCCCCGGCTATTCGAAGACGACGATCCAATATAACATATCCAGCAACACATAACATCACATGTCATCAACGTAAGTAAGTATGCATACCCCAATTGTCGTTGACGTATAGCAACGAAACCGGCGATATGAACATACTACACTTACGGTCACAGAAAAGAAAGTGTAAAACTACAACAATTGGAATCCGCAATCTCTTTAGACATCGCATGCCTAACAGATATAAATCCCGCATTTTAGTCTCATTATCGAAAACTCTTTTCAATATCATATGGGACTAAATTGCTAGATTTATAACATTCATTCAGTTATCACATAACTGTTTGTGAATTCCAATCATTGTATCCAATCCCGGATGAATAGAATATATTAAACTTTCCGATCGAACACTCGAACACCCAAGTTTTCCCGACACCGATCAACACATGAAATAGGTTCAAAAACATTCACTTCATGCCTCAGTACCAACGGTCCAGCCGTAGAAGGGTCAAGCCAACGCCTCACATGTGGCACGCCGTACTGCCCCAAACCCGAAGGTTCAAAGGGCAGTTCAAGACGGTCACATAATCGAGTTAAGGTTTGTTGTCTTCTAGAGGGACCATCGCGTTACTTGCACTACTTCGAACGTCTTTTAACCACAGAAAAATCCAACACTTGGAATTATTCCGGCAGGGGAAAACCTGGGTATTTATATCCGGTCGAACTCTTTAACATATTCTACAGTTATCTGGAAAAACACTTAGACAAAGTTTGATATTCCGATCGAATCGTCGATTCCCAATATAACCCCAGAGCACTCAACCTTTAAATCAATTTAAAAATACCTAGAAAACTCACCAGAATTTATCAGGTATTACTGTGCAGAGAAAAATGGATGACGTCACTATATGGCCGCGGAACAGCGGTAGAAGCCATGCTTCTGCCGCGTTTCCGCGGCTCATTGAACTGTTCATGGGAAACGTTTTACACAGTAATTCTTAGAATTCTTTGGTGAATTTTTTAAGCATTTTTAATATCAAAAATTCCCAGATTTCATGAAATGTCCAGAGAGCTCTTGGGCATCGGGGTTTCGGGTTCGTTCGGACTTCAAACTCCGTCTAGACTTCGCCTAAGGCTCTAGCTAGGCTCTGATACCAGTGAAAGGTTCCTAGGCACCCTATAGTGGTCTTACAAGGCATCGAACATGCCAATTTAAAATTTTTGGTGCCGAGAAACCCTAGACTACGGATCTTAAACTAGATGTTTAGGCGAAACGGAAAACTAGTTAACTATTTAACTAAAGTTGAGATGCTACAACCTTTGTAGATCCGGATTTCTGCCTCCTTAGCTTCACGTGGTCATGTCCTCGCTGTCCATCATGAATCCTCGACTCGATCATCGGCTTCATCGGGAAAACAAGCGGAATAGGTCGTCGGCTTTGTGACAAAGACGATCTACGTCGAGGTTGCACAAACTCAAGCTCCGACTTCACAAACTTGTGAAACTTGTGAAGTAAACACCCAAAACAACTTGGCAAGAGGTAGAGGGTGAAGAAATAGGAGGTGGGTTCACTTTAGAATTGGATTTATCTCACTAGATCTCAAGTTGCCATTGTTGTAACAAGCTTAAAGAAGAAGAAGAAAATGAGCTAGTTATGATAAGTTATGATAAAAAGAAAATAGAAAATCAAATACTTATCATAACTAAACTAGGGTTAAGTGTAGAGAATAAACCATGGTCACTTTAGAGGGTTAGGGTTAAGCATGAAGATAAGGATGGTTACAAAAGTCAAAGCTTCAACTTAAAACAAAAAGAGCCACCATTCTCATCATAATCCATTTCAAATAAATAAATAAACAAATAAATAAATAAATGAATATGCAAAACCCTAATTATCAAATTAACCATGGATTAATTCTATACACTTAACTTAATGATCAAGTATCATCAAACATGATACAAAAAAGTGCACGAAAGCATATCACATATACAATGTGCATCAAGTGAGAAAAATCCGTTTAAAGTGAACCAATACTAGTTAATGCAAAGTAATATATCAAATATATAATTATACATTAAATCATTAAATCAACACTTGATTCAATGATCCGGTCATGTCGCACATAACCGACTAGTATTCAATGCATCGATTTATCGAATCAATGATTCGATAACTAGGTCATATCGAATATAACCATTCGAAACATATATCGCGAGAATGAAATGCGGTATCACATACACGCATTATTCTCGGTCCTGCACATATCTCATATGCGCTCCTATTTCGTTTCGCTTGAGCCAGGAAACCTCTGTGTAGGACTCTAAAGACTCGTCAATACGCCGGTAGCAGATGATGATCATATCAAGCACCCACAAGCCGCAAGCGGTCTGCTAAACGTAACGGCCACCCGGGTATTGAGCGATCAGAAGATCGACGAGCTAGCCCGCTCACACTCCTGCGAATCCGACCAGTAACACTTAACTATACAGTCCGGTCTCTTCGTCTGATATGTCGCATATCAAGTCTAGGGGTGGTAAACGTCAGACCCCAATAACCCGATAAGTCGTGCTGATGTGAGGCTCGTAACGGGTCGAGAAACTACTGGTAACACTTACCAGCAAATCTCTGATCAGCCCTGGCCAGGGACTTCCCTGTTACGGCCAATCGAGCACTGCGCAACATCAACCCCCAATACCGGGAGAGACGAAACCCCTCCTATCGCTCATTGCCTCCATGTGACTCGGGACTGTGCCCAAAGACCACCGTTTTGCACGCCCTCATGGACGTGGTAAGGTGGAGATCAAAGCACAGTGGGAATCACACAAGACTCTATGACGATCTCGGGTCTACAGACTAACCTGTACAAGTGTCACCTGAGAACTGCCATCTGACGTGAGGTATAATACCATCTGGGGGTTCTCGGCAAGTCCGTCCAGTGTACCCAGTCTCCACTGAGCACCCGTATACCATCTCTGATGTCAAACACCAATGGATATGGGATCATCCATCGCCCATCACATGGGTCGAGAAGCGTATACGCTAGTCTACTCTGGTATATCGATGCCCCGTCTCGATATACCCACGACTAGGGACCTTGAAGGATGTACTTATGGACTACCATGTCCCCACTAGTATGATCTGCATCATAGTCCAGGTAGTCAAGTACAAATCCTAAGGGCTTTACCAACATGTAACTATAAGACAGTATAAAGAGACTAGTGTACATGTTAAGATAAAGAGTAACCAGATAGCATACTATCATGTCGAGCAAGAAAGTCATCTCTATATATGTCCAAGCATCCAATATAATATACATAATCTGTACAATACTGGCCTCTAGGGCATACATACAACTAACAGAATAGCCGGGGGTTTTTATGTGAGATGAGTGTTTTTCATTTTCATTCATGTAAAAACTTGTATGTAATATTATTTTATTGGGGCACTTCCAGGTTGCGGAAGTCTTCACCTTTTGTATATTATTTACTTTTCCGCATTAGGATAGACCCAAGGAGGGGAGCACAAGTAACCGGGTTCTGGGGTCCAGTGGGAGACCAACTCGAGGAGTCGAGTCCGGGTCTCCTAACCCTAGAATTGGCAGGGTTGCTTGCCGCTCTCGTAGGGGTCTAGGGGTGTGGGATTTGCTATTCATCACGACCGTGGAATCCGTGTTTTATACTGGCTCGTATTGAAAACACGGACGTCCTAGTATATCCAATATTTCATATGATATTTTCTGTTGCGATATCTGTGATGTGATCATGTGATGTTCTGTGATAGATACAGTATATAGTATATATGATATATTATATAGACGTTACTTATGTTTTGCACCCGCACTAGCCCTGCCCTGTCGTTAGTTACCTAACCTAACGGTGCACGAGGGGACATCGAGGCGAATGCGGATGGCATAAGTGTACGTCGTATTTATCTGTGATGTTTAGGTATTTAAATGATGGGACTTCATTAATGTGATTAATGAAAGAAAAGAAACCTAAGATGTTGTAGAATCAAATTTTTAACAAAACAGGTAGCTACAATTCTTGCTTTGCATAGCGGTATATGTGATATATCCTGCACCTTATTCGATGAGGAAAGGACCGAGATCCCTTCACCTGGAGTGACTCCTTTAGCAATAACTGGCAGATGCTACACACTCGGTTTGCTTTTGACTGCTTCTATAGTTTCTGCTTTGCACAGTGATATATATGATATATCCCGCACCTCATTCGACGAGGAAAGGGCCGACGATCCCTTCACCGGGAGTGACCCCTTTAGCAAAACTAGAAAAGCCTCAAAATCACTCCATTTCAAAACTTCATTTGATTCTACAACGATATCAAGTTCATTACGCTCATGGTTTTCAGAAAAACCTGCGTAGCCCTCCGTCATTTCAGATAAGTTGCATATAGTATTCGTGCTACATTTGTTGGCTTTCGTCAAGGTGTAGTGTGCGGTAGCTATGTGCTGCTTATCTGCTGTATATGATGCGACTGGATTAGGGTAGTCGTACGGCTTTGTTGGCTTTCGTCAAGGGTCGTGCGGGTGGGTTTAATTCAGTCAAGAAATGTACGGGTTGAACTTGACTAGCGGGCTGTGGTTTGTTGGCTTTCGTCAAGGTCATAGCACGCTAGGGGCAAAAGCATTATCGGGAATTTCAAGTGTTGAAATTTGCAATGAGATTGCATACCTTCTATGAGATAGTTGGATCCCGATACCCACTGCGAGTAAGAGTTACTCCTGGGAGAGTTTTGCACACTACAATTAGCCGATCAAGTAGGTGTCTAGAAAGGTGTCAACGGGGTTACGCCTCTGGGAAAACGAGGTTTACATTAATTAGGTTCGTGCGAAAGCACGGGGGACCTCCCTCAAAGTACCGACACTGGCCTGGCTGAAAGATCGACGAAGTTGTAGGGTGTAATTAATCCCAGCTAGTCTTTCCTTTTAGGGTTTGAAGGAAGATTTGATAAAAACCAGTGGGAGCCATCCTGATTAGATAAGATAAAAACCAATCTGATCTTGCAAGAGCATACGCTAAAGGGTTTTCTTCTCTCTCTCTCTCCAGGTAGCGACCATGTCATGCCCTAATAAAGATAATAATATGGATGTATTGACTGAACCCGCATGTTTTACTGTGCTGGGGAACGTTGGTTCCGTTCTTTCTTATAAGAGTTATAGGAATGAACTGGACATAGGGGAATACCAGGATTCCTATGCCACCCGAGGGAAGAAAGTATATGTTGATGCATTTTCTTCGGGTGTGTTCGTTACTGAGAACTGTTTCTCCATTTGCTCTACGTCCTGGGTATTAGATACCGGGTCAGGATCCCATATATGTAATCAGTTACATGGGCTCAGGAAAGGTAGAGAACTTGGAGAAGGTGATAAAGACATTAGAGTTGGAAATGGTGCAATTGTTGCAGCTAAGACTGTCGGGGAATATCACCTTGTATTACCAACTGGTAATACATTGGTTCTGAACGAATGCTATTACATGCCGAACCTGATATGCAACATTATATCGGTTTCTTTATTGAGTAAAGAGAGATATAATTTTGTATTACAGGATAATGTTATGAACATTTTCCGTAACCAAAAGTTGGTTGGATCAGGCACGTTGTGCAATGGCATTTATGTTCTAAATCAATCAACAGTTCTGAGTATAACAAACACACACAAGAGGAAGAGTTCAGAACTGAACGAATCCTTCTTGTGGCATTGTAGACTGGGTCACATCAATGCGACACGACTGGCCAAGTTGCATAAGGATGGATATTTGAAACCATTCGAATTTTCATCTTATGACACTTGCCAGTCATGTCTCAAAGGAAAGATGACCAAAACTCCGTTTACGGGACACGGGGAAAGAGTTACGGAACTCTTGGGACTAGTACATAGTGATGTATGCAGTCCTATGTCTACACATGCCAGGGATGGTTCTTCGTACTTCATTACATTCACTGACGACCTTTCAAGATACGGACATGTGTACTTGATAAGACACAAGTCTGAAGCTTTTGAGAAATTTAGAGAATATAAACAAGAAGTCGAGAACCAAACCGGAAAAAGTATTAAAATCTTTCGATCTGATCAAGGAGGTGAATACTTAAGCAATGAATTCCTGAACTTCCTAAAAGAGAATGGGATTCTCTCTCAGCTGACTCCTCCATATACACCACAGCACAACGGTGTATCAGAAAGGAGGAACCGCACCCTATTAGATATGGTGCGCTCTATGATGAGCACAGCTGAGTTACCTATTTCCTACTGGGGGTATGCGCTTGAGACAGCCATACATCTATTGAATATGGTCCCCACCAAATCTGTGCCTACCACTCCATATGAGATATGGAAAGGGAAGAGACCATGTCTTAACTATGTTAAGATATGGGGTTGTCCAGCCTATATCAAACGACAAAATCCGGACAAACTCGAGGCACGGTCTGTTCTATGCAAATTTATAGGATATCCCAAAAATTCACAAGGGTATATCTTCTACCACCCTGAGGAACAAAGAGTGTTTGTTTCTCGGCATGCCACCTTTTTAGAAAAGGAATTTCTTGAAAAAGAGATTAGTGGTCATGAGGTAGAACTGGAAGAGGTTCCAGCTACAGAAGCTACAACAGAAGATCTGGTGGAACCAGAGGATTCAGTAGTACCCGACGAACCCCAGTCTCTCCGCCGATCTAGTAGGGTTCCTCGCCGACCTGAGAGATACTACGGTTTTCTCATGGATGGTGGGAGCGAGGATTGCATCATGGAGGATGATGACCCAACTAGCTTCGAGCAGGCCATCACGAGTAGGGACTCAGTGAAATGGCTGGATGCAATGCGGTCCGAAATGGAATCCATGTACACCAACAAAGTATGGACTTTGGAAGTTGCTCCTGAAGGGGTGAAGGGGTAAAACCCATTGGGAGAAAATGGATCTTCAAGAAAAAACTTGGTGTAGATGGGAAAGTGGAGACTTTCAAAGCTAGACTTGTAGCAAAGGGTTTTCGTCAAAGACCAGGTGTGGACTATGACGAAACTTTTTCTCCAGTGGCTATGCTTAAATCCATCCGGATCATGCTTGCCATCGCTGCATACCATGATTACGAAATCTGGCAAATGGATGTTAAGACCGCCTTTCTAAATGGTGATTTAGAAGAGTGCGTGTACATGACTCAGCCAGAGGGCTTCGTAGACAGTGGGAGCAGCGGGAAGGTGTGCAAGCTGCTTAAATCCATTTATGGATTAAAGCAAGCATCGCGGAGTTGGAACATCTGCTTTGACGTCGTTATCAAAGAGTTTGATTTCGTCAAAAATCCAGATGAACCTTGTATTTACAAGAAGGTGGCAGAGAGTAAGGTTGTCTTCCTCGTATTGTACGTGGACGATATACTCTTGATAGGAAATGATATTCCTATGCTGCAATCGGTCAAGCTCTTCTTATTACAAAGATTCTCGATGAAAGATCTTGGTGATGCCTCCTGCATATTGGGGATTAGGATCTATAGAGATAGATCCAAACGGATTTTGGGATTGTCCCAATCCAGGTACATTGACACCATACTAAAGAGGTTTAGTATGGAAGAATCCAAGCGTGGGAACTTGCCCACGATCTCTGGAGTCACTCTCTCTAAAGAGATGTCTCCCAAGACTGATTTGGAGAGAGCTCGCATGCAAGGGATACCCTATGCTTCGGCTGTAGGCTCTATCATGTATGCGATGCTATGTACCAGACCCGATGTAGCATACTCACTAAGTGTAGTGAGCAGGTATCAAGCTGATCCTAGAGAGAGTCACTGGACAGCTGTGAAGAGCATTCTCAAGTACTTACGAAGGACTAAAGAGATGCTCTTGGTGTATGGAAACGGAGAACTCCAAGTGGAATCCTTTACCGATTCGAGCTTCCAGAGTGATAAGGACGACTCTAAGTCGCAGTCGGGCTTTGTCTTCACCCTTTACGGAGGGGCGGTTAGCTGGAAGAGTTCCAAGCAGGAAACCGTGGCAGACTCGACGATGGAGGCTGAATACATCGCTGCCAACGATGCCGCTAAAGAGGCTGTCTGGATCAAGAAGTCCATTACTGAACTTGGTGTGGTTTCATCCATTGAGCATCCAATACCTTTGTATTGCGATAACAATGGAGCAGTGGCTTTGGCCAAGGAACCTAGGTCCCATCAGCGATCCAGGCATATTCTGAGGCGATATCACCTGATCCGGGAAATAGTTGATCGCCGGGAGATCGAGGTCAGGAGGGTTGACACGAAGAACAACACGGCGGATCCACTCACGAAGGCCATTCCCCAGATACAGTTTGAGAGACTCTTCGGGATGCTCGGTATGCGATACTACAGCAGCTGGCCCTAGTGCAAGTGGGAGATTGTTAGTTGTATGTATGCCCTAGAGGCCAGTATTGTACAGATGATGTATATTATATTGGATGCTTGGACATATATAGAGATGACTTTCTTGCTCGATATGATAGTATGCTATCTGGTTACTCTTTATCTTAACATGTACACTTGTCTCTTTATACTGTCTTATAGTTACATGTTGGTAAAGCCCTTAGGATGTGTACTTGACTACCTGGACTATGATACAGATCATACTAGTGGGGACATGGTAGTCCATAGGTACATCCTTCAAGGTCCCTAGTCGTAGGTGTATCGAGACGGGGCATCGATATACCAGTGTAGACTAGCGTATACGCTTCTCGACCCATGAGATGGGCGATGGATGATCCCATATCCATTGGTGTTTGACATCAGAGATGGTATACGGGTGCTCAGTGGAGACTGGGTACACTGGACGGACTCGCCGAGAACTCCCAGATAGTATTATACCTCACGTCAGATGGCAGTTCTCAGGTGACACTTGTACAGGTTAGTCTGTAGACCCGAGATCGTCATAGAGTCTTGTGTGATTCCCACTGTGCTTTGATCTCCACCTTACCACGTCCATGAGGGCGTGCAAAACGGTGGTCTTTGGGTACTGTCCCGAGTCACATGGAGGCAATGAGCGATAGGAGGGGTTTCGTCTCTCCCGGTATTGGGAGTTGATGTTGCGCTGTGCTCGATTGGCCGTAACAGGGAAGTCCCTGGCCAGGGCTGATCAGAGATTTGCTGGTAAGTGTTACCAGTAGTTTCTCGACCCGTTATGAGCCTCACATCGGCATGACTTATCGGTTATTGGGGTCTGACGTTTACCACCCCTAGACTTGATATGCGACATATCAGACGAACAGACCGGACTGTACGGTAAGTGTTACTGGTTGGATTCACAGGAGTGTGAGCGGACTAGCTCGTCGATGTTCTGATCGCTCAATACCCGGATGGCCGTTACGTTTAGCAGACCGCTTGCGGCTTGTGGGTGCTTGATATGATCATCATCTGCTACCGGCGTATTGACGAGTCTTTAGAGTCCTACACAGAGGTTTCCTGGCTCAAGCGAAACGAAATAGGAGCGCATATGAGATATGTGCGGGACCGAGAATAATACGTGTATGTGATACCGTATTTCATTCTCGCGATGAATGTTTCGATTGGTTGTATGCGATATAACCTAGTTATCGAATCATTGATTCGATAAATCGATACATTGTATACTAGTCGGTTATGTGCGACATGACCGGATCATTGAATCAAGTGTTGATTTAATGATTCAATGTATAATTGTATATTTGTATATTAATTTGCATTAACTAGTATTGGTTCATTTTAAAAGGATTTTCTCACTTGAAGTGCACATTGTATATATGATATGCTTTTGTGTGCACTTGATTGTATCATGTTTGATGATACATACTTACTTGGGTTTGTGCAAAGAATTAAACCATGGTTATGATAATGGTTAGGGTTTTGTGTTATTTATCTATTTATTTATCCATTCTTTATTTATTTAAATAGATAAAAGAAAAGAAAATGGTTTCTTTTTATCATGAAGCTTGTTGAAGCTTCATGAAGCTTTGACTAAAGAGACCA